>CM062806.1:875427401-876027401 GCA_031772625.1 Pinus tabuliformis | reverse complement strand
CACGCGGCATGCAAAAAGAGGCTTCAAAGAACCGAGAAATTCTCTCAAACCGCCACAAATTTCTTAAAACGATTTATGGGTTATCTAATTGACCCTACTGCCAAAAAATACCCATGTTTTATTTTTCTCAAATTCGTCTCCGTTTAACCAAATCGTGCATTTGAAGTTTGACGTTTTTCTCTGTTTTACGTTTTTCCTGAGTTGCTGCTTTCGGTTGTGAAATTGATTTCAGAGAGAAAAATTGTTTTCAGACGTACTCACAGCATATGAATCAACCAATTTTGATGATATAGTCTCCATCAGTAAAGCTCTCGTGAATGGTGATCCGAATACCTGCGTTTATTGGTGAATGAGCGAATTGCCAATAACCAAGAACTCAAAGAAGTTTGTGAGGCCTACAATAGAGATCATGAGCTCCGCATTTTCTCTAGGAGTATTGGTGACTGCAGCATGCCTTAAGCCTCTATTTTCAATCTATTTGCATAGTTTATGTAGGCCATCCATAGGTTTGAGATTCTGTTATCATTGAGAAATTTCTTATGTTGGCTTTCCAAAAACTTTCCAAAACCAAAAGCTTCCTATATGAGTAAGATGCACAGTCCAAATGAATGCAAATGGATTGCTTACAAAGGGCTGAGGATGCACTGAAACGAAATCACGAAGAGGCCAGAACATTAAATCAATGCGTATGCAGGTTTTTCAGATTTTGACATTGGGAGGTTTCAAAAAAAAAAAAAAAAAAAAATCCACATAAATTAAATGCCGCATACACTCTTTTGAAAGCCACACAAGGGTTTTTTTTTTTTTTCAATTGGCCTCATCTTATTTTCTTTACAACAGTCCATGCAATTCGATATGTTGAATTTGCACTTTTAATTTTTTTTCTTTTAAATGTTCTTGCAGGTTTGTTTCAAGGCCAAAGCTCAAACGAGAATGCAAATTTTCTATTGAGGCTACAATGGAAACTGGAATTGGGGATCGCCATTGATTGTTTTTCTTTTTTCTTTTTTTCTCTGAAATTGTGAAATTTTATAAGAAGGATTAATGATTTTCAATTTCAGGCAGCAAAGACTTCAAGGAAAACATGCTAAAAACATGACTTTGACTGAGGCCTTAAGTTGATTTTTTATCAATCTAGGTTGGGTGACTAGGATAGGATCCATGTCAGGACAATTCTGGAGATGCCCATGTGGTCGGCTTCTTCATTGGATGCATGTAACCTATTAAACCTTGAAATTAGCTGCGGAATTCACAGTTAGCTGTGGAATCAGGCTGCATTCCGCAGCTAAGTTACAAAATCTTATTAAAACAGGACACAGTGTTTTGAGGACCACTAGAAACCATAACCAATCAATCTTGAACAGCTGAACCTATCAAAGAAGTTGGGTTTCATTTTTTTTTTTTTTTAATCAATTGAAATGATGAAGTATATTTTGTCTCCTCTTTTTTTCTTCTCTTTCTACATAACAATCATTTTTCTGATCCTCCAGATCACACAAAGTGCAGGAGGAGAGCATACTCAATAAATTATTAATTTTTTTTACATAACAATCATTTTTCTGATCCTCCAGATCACACAAAGTGCAGGAGGAGAGCATACTCAAGAATTATTAATTTTTTTTTAGATGTAAGAAATAACGTCTCCTAATTACACTTCCCCGGCAACGGCGCCAAAATGTCTAATCAATTTAACGTCTTAAATTGCTCTACATAAATTATCAATCCAGGTATCGTAAACTGATGAAGTGTGGTGCACCATATGTGCTTAGTTAACATTTTTCTTACTTCGTTGTTTTATAGTTTTTATCTTGTTTTAGGGTTTTGTTCTTGTTTATCTCCTAAAGTGTCTGATGCAAATGGAAATCCTATTCTAAGGTCTTAATAATACTTTTAAAGATCAAGTATGGATGTAGATTTCAAGAAAAGGTTTATGTCCCTTATGATAACTTTCAAAAATTAGCACTTCAAAAGATCTCAAAACATGCTATTGATAAAATTAACACTTGAACAGGAATGTAAATATGCAGCTACTTAAATCAAACAAAAGATGAAATACTGATCATGAAATTACTGTCTCTACTGCCCATCTAATAAAATATAAACTATTGCACTCAAACAAACCAAAAATTGCAGACTAACGAAAGCAAGATCAATTTACTTCACTTATAATCCGATAGCTCGCCAAGTAGCTTTTCCGAGTTAAGCCATGGCTCTGGAGATAACGTCAATAACATGAAGAATTGGTATCTAAATTACCTACTTGCAAATGAAAGTAAAATCAAGTCACTTCACTTATAATCCGATAGCTCGCCAAGTAGCTTTTCGGGGTTAATCCATGGCTCTGGAGATAACGTCAATAACATGAAGAACCTGATATCTAAATTACCTACTTGCAAATGAAAGTAAAATCAAGTCACTTCACTTATAATCCGATAGCTCTCCAAGTAGCTTTTCGGGGTTAAGCCATGGCTCTGGAGATAACATCAATAACATGAAGAACCTGATATCTAATTACAGAGATGAAAGTAAAATCAAATCACTTCACTCATAATCCGATAGCTCGGCAAGTAGCTTTTCGGGGTTAAGCCATGGCTCTGGAAATAATGTCAAATGACATGAAGAATTTGATATCTAAACTAACTAACAACAGCAAATAAATAAGATTGAATTCAAAGCATAACTGAAATTGAAAAGCTTAAGAAAAAGTTCAACAGAGAGGCAAATCTCATGTCACTATTTGATACAAAAACATGTAAAGAAAAACTAATCTACAATCAACCGGTTGAACACACTTGCATGAATTAAAATTGCATGAATAGAAAATCTAGACTATCAAACTTGAAAGCAATAAAATGACATACATGAATGAAATCAAAACAAAATTACAAAATGAAATCTACTCTACCTTACATTCTAACGTGCTCCATGACATCTACTTCACATCTCCTTCCATGTTGAGAACATCAAAGCTTTATTCAAATTCTTCAAAATTACAAAGTACAACAAAGCTTTCCAAAGCTTTCAAAAGCCATCAAGGAAGAACTATAAACTCCAAGCTAAGCTAAGACTAACAAGCTAACAAGCTCTAAAATAACAAGCTAACAAATGAAGGAGAGAGATCTCCTATTTATACAAAAAGATGAGAAGCCATCTCATTAATGAGAGTCCATGAATCTCTCCCTCTTCCTTTAGAGTCCTAATCAAAATAGGAACTGATAAGACACGTCTTCTTAGAGTTTCAATACAATTAGGAGATGTGACACATATCCTCATGATCCCATGATTCTTTCCACTCAAATTCGAATTTGGCCTTAGAGTGCCACATAAGGGTCTTCTAGAAGCCTCCTTTTGACCTACATATGTCAACAATCTCAACCCACTTGTTAAGTATAAGCATATGCACATTATTTCCTAATTTTTAACCACAAATTCACTTTAAAAGGCTAAGAATTAATAAAGTTTGGAAAAACATAAATGTGGCCCAATGATAATGAATGTGGGATGAATGTAGTGACATAGTAGTGAAATGGAGGTGATATAATGGACATAATAGTGAAAGTGTAATGGAAATGAATGATATTTTCAAGACTCAACAGACTCATTGGTCAAATAAGACTTGCACCTACTTCTTTACTTCCTCCATTCCACAGTTGACATCCTCTACATGCCCACATTTGGAAGAGGGGAATCTCGTTGAAGATGGATCTCATGCTAAATTTCCCTCTTGGGAGACAATCCACTTGGTTCCTGAAAAATATCATCATAATTAGAAACAATATCAAACATTTATTAACTGTGAGAAGGACTACAACCTTAAAAAGCATTAGATGTCTCAGAATCGTTTTCCTTCATAACCATGAGAATACAATTCTTGTTGGAGTTGATGAGTCTCTTCATCTATCCTACACTGAAAAGGGTTGAATTTATTTTCATGTGGTGAGATCTGACAATATATTCCACCCCATATTTGGTGATATGGTACTTGTTCTCATGCATGGAAAAGACTGCCTTCCTATCGTATAAGTATGGGATTCCCAAGACTATGCCACAAATGCCAAGAGGGACAATGTCTAAATCAACCTCATTTATCAACTTTGAAGCAATATCAAATCTAACCCTACATTTTTGGGTGACAATGAGTTTTGCATTGTCACACACACAACCAAGATGATAAGGTTTTGGATGAAGTCTCATTTCCAAACCCAACTTCTTAATAATTGATTCTGAGATTAAATTAGCTTGCGAACCTCAATCAAATAGTGTATCTATTTTTGTGTTCTTAGATACAACTCTTATATGAAACAATTAGCTTCTTTTTCTTTCATCATCATCAGATTTATTTTCAAAACTTGTGCTAGCATGAAAGGAACCTTCACCTTGTACTCCAATAGTTTTGATATGTAGCTCATCTTTGGAATTGAAACCTAGGTCTTGTTGCACTGCAGCAATCATCTTCTGCTTCTATTTTCCACCAAACTTCTTAGGCTTTAACTCTAGATGTAACTTCCAATAGTGCTCCTCATCGTGCCCATCCTTCTTGCAATGAGTGCAAGAGGCACTACAACAAAATAAACAACTTGCGCCAGATTTAGCACTAGATTTTAGTGCATTTTTTTCTCAATTGGGATGAGCAGCTTGATGCTAAATCTGGTTTTATTGTACAATTTTTAAAGCATCCATTTTTTGCGCCAAATTTTGCATCTTTTTTTACGCCAAATTTTGCATCATTTTTTGCGTCATATTTTGCACCAAGATTTGCATTTGGTTTTACAACAGGTGTTTCTTATAGTTTTGTGCCCTTTTTTGCATCATTTTTTTGTTACATGTTTTGTGTCATTCTTTGCTTCTAGTTCTATGTCATAATTTGCATCTAGTTTTATACCATCTTTTTGCATCTAATTTAGTGTCTTTTTTTTGCATCCAATTTGTGCGAGTTTTTGCATCTAGTATTATGCCATTTTTTCTTCTAATTTTTTACTTATTTTTAAATCTATTTTTATGCCAGTTTTTTTGCCTTTTTTTACATCATTTTTTGCATCCAATTTTGCACCATATGTTGAATCTAATTTAGTGCCAATTTTTGCATCTGTTTTCCCCATTTTTTGCATCCACTTTTGCATTTTATTTATCTCCCTTTTTGACATCCTATTTTGCACCATATTTTGCGTCATTTCTTGCATCCAATTTTGCATGTTTTTCAGCATCTAAATTTGCATCATATGTTGAACCATGTGTTGCGTCCACCTTTGCATCTCATTTTGTGTCTAATGTTACGTTCAATTTTGAGCCATTTTTTCGTCTACTTTTGCATTTGTTTTTGCACCAATTTTTAAATCATTTGTTGCACCTTATTTTGAGCCATTTGAATTATTTCTATGCCCATTTGCATCCAAATTTGAGCCATTTTTGCACCATTTTTTCTACTTTTGTGTCCAATTTTGCACCATTTTTTATGTCCAATTTTGCATCATTTTTGGCGTCTAATTTTGCATCCTTTTTGGCATCCAAATTTGCATCATTTTTTCTGCGACTTTTTGTGTCCACATTTGCATCTCATTTTGCACCTAGATTTTAGTTTGAGTTTTCATCTAGTTATGCGACATTTTTGGCATCTTTGGTTTCACCCTTTTTTAGTCCCATTTTGCATCTTGTTTTGTGTCTTCTCTTACATCATTTTTGCACCCAATTTTGCATCCTAATTTTAAACCATTCTTTGCATCCTCATTTTGGTGTCCATTTTTGCATCATTGTTTGCGCCCAATTTGGTATCCTTTTGTATGCCCTATTTTGTTCCCTTCTTTGTGTCTAGTGTTGCACCATTTTTTATTTATACTTTAAAACCCTTTTTGTGTCATTGTTTGCATTTTTTTTATTGGCTAGTTTAACATCCGATTCTACTCCCAATTTTTGCATCCATGGTTACATCCACTTTTGGCTTCTTGTTTAGAGTTTTAATTTTATTTCCATTTATGACCCCCTTTATGGGTTCATTTTACTAATTTCAATTACATAGTGAAATATATTACAGTTTATAAATATCATTTTGTTGTAGGACTTAATGCATGGTTAGATGAACATAAAATCCTCTTAGTTTATCCTAGAAACCTAGGACAGGCCGATTAAGAGAAAGGTTGTTCTAAGGCTTAGGATTCTTAGTAGATCAAGATGTAGAGTATAGATTAAGAAAAAGAGAAGGAATTCTTGTGAGTCCTCCCATGCAGATCTTGTTGTATTTTTTAGTGTAGCTGGGAAGCGCTCCTAGTTAGCTCCAAAGCTTGGTCCTACACATAAGAGAGAGAAAAAAGCAACCTTCACAACATAATATCTTGATAATCTATCAGAAACATATAAATATTACTGAATAAATAAATATAAATCAAAATCACATACATTCATTAGTTAAATAGAATAAGTAAAGAATGAAGAGCAGCATGTGGAAGGAAGAATAACCAATCTATATTAATAAAGGAGTTGGAGGAAAGTTACAACCATCAGAATTGCAGTAGCACCTCCCCCAACTCCTAGCTCCAAAAATATCCCTCTCAATATAGATCTCAGCAGTGTGACAATACAAGAATTCCCATCCTTTTCTCAATGGCCAAGCCTCCAATATATAGGAAAGTGAAGGCTATGAAGATTTCCCAAATTCCTCATTAGTTCAAACTGGGGAAAATATTTTGGGTGAATAACGTTTCCTCATATGAAAATGGCCTTTTCCACTTTTTAGATGCTTTTGTGCTTAGGAAAAAGCTTCCCCATGCTTTATGGCTCTTTCCCGCTTTTGTATGCTTTTATTTTTTAGGAAAAATCTAAAGATGAGGATAAAGAGATCACATTCCACCATATGAGTTTTCGAAAGTGAACAAGAGTGTCAAATTCTAGTTAACTCGAGCTTTTTTCCTTGTGTGGGAATTTTGGTAACAAAAATCAGATGAAGGGGACAACTTGTTATAGACTAGGATAACGTGGTCCTCATGGTACATAACTTGTATTATAGTCTTATATAGTCTAGGAGAAAAGGGTATTTCAACCAACAACATAGTATTCTCCTCCAAGATGATGAGGAGGTATTTTCATGTATAACACATTTAAGAATATATCACAATTCAAATTGATAACTTAATATTTGTAAGCAAATTTAAGGGTAATTGACACCATTCATCAAAAAGATAGCAGTATCCTCATATATAACAATTCTCCATTAGAAAATCATTGACAATTTCCAATATACATATATGGCTACTAAATCAACACTTATCGCAGATATCATTATTCCAAGGTAAATTCACAACATTACATCCAAAAATAGTAATATCATCATACATAATGATTCTCCATAAAAAAACATTGATAATTTTCAACACATATATAAAGTAACAAGATAATACTAAGAATATCCTCATCATCTTTAATCACATCAACTAAGATTCAAATGTGTGATTATCATATCAAAATCTTTCCTGAACACCATTATTCTAAGGTAAATTCACAACATCCATCAAAAGATAGTAATATGATCATACATAATAATTCTCCATCAAAATAATGTTGATAATTTTCAATATATATATAAAATAACAAGATAAAAATGATAATATCATCATCATATTTAATCAAATCAACTAAAAGTCAATGTATGATTACCAAATAAAAATATTTCATAGATATCATTATTCTAAGGTAAATTCACAACATCCATAAAAAATAGGAATCTCATCATACACAATAATTCTTCATAAAAAAATGTAAACAATTTTCAACATATTCATAAGGTAACAAGATAGTACCGATAGTATCACCATCATTATTCGAATCAACTAAAATTCAAATGTATGATTAACATATTAAGACATCCCAACTAAATATAAAAAATAACAAATGGCTAGTTAGCACCACGAAAATCATAGTCAAGGTCATCCTCATGATGATTTCCATGATCATCATCCTGGCCATCTTGATAATATCATCCACATAATCATCACCAACACCATCGCCATCCTCATCATCATCGTCTTAGATCTATGATGTAATCTAAACATAGTTTGTATCACCATCTTCATGGTCATTACCTGTAACGTTCTAGAAAAAACATCAATATTACATGTTAGTACTACTTCTATATCACAATGCATATTTTTATTAGAATGCTAACCATAAAATGAGGTAGGACATAATAACATTTAATAGTACTAAAAAATAAAATGAAAATATGGTTTAAGATATATTGGAGATCCAACTAAGATTACAATTGTAATTCACATTAACTAGTAGAAGCATTTTTTAATGCATATGAAGTAGGTACCCATTTGTTCTTCATATTATATTGTGAATGTTTATTATGATGTCCATGCACGATTGGTAAATTAGGAGTTATTGGAAGCTTTATTTCAAATTACAATTGTAATTCAGATTAGAAATAAAAGAAATTTTAACAAAAAAAAAATGTCACGTGAAAAAGTAAATTGTTTTTAATGAGAAATAAGTCACATACAATATGATGTCACATGAAATATTGAGTAGTTTTTAATGCATGTACTTCTCTCTATGATAAAATGGATCCTAATGTTCGTTCAAGAAAAAATGCTCACAAATAATTACTTCATTTTATTCATTATCACACTTAATCCATTATACCTAGCGACAACAATGATTCCATTCAAATTGCTTTGAACTCCCTAAATATAATGTAAAAGAGATAATTCCACGACCACGACCACAAGCCCCTCCCTTTCCTCATCCACCATCAGAGGCAATGAAATTGGAGTTATGACCCCAATAGCAACCCCTCCCTTGCCTCGTGTCCACCACCAGAGGTATTGAACTTGGAATTAAGAGTACTCATGTTTTATTTGCTCTAATTAATCTCCAAGGAATCAAAACTTGATCAATATATCAAGGACTCCATCAATGAATAGATATAATATCATAGGTGAAGCTCAATAGGCTTTTCCAAAAGAGTGTGAAATAACACTTATCTTTGTTTTGTGAAATAACTTGAGTGAGTGGAATGAATGGTGGGAAACACTTACCAGGGAAAGGAAGATTTTGGTCTGTCCTTATTTCTATTATAATTTTTGCTTCTTAGAATGTAGGGAAGTGTTTAAAAAAATTCAAAAAATTATTTTAAATTAAAAAACAAACAAAAAAAATTGCTTATGTTTTAGTATTTTTTTTTTAATATATATTAGTTTTCGTATTTTTTTTATTTTCTAAAAAAATATATTTAGTTTTTGGTATTTTTTTATATAACAAAAATTATATTTTGATTTTATAAAAAATGGGTTTTAAACGTTCCATTCATGCTAAATTTGTGATTTTATGATATAAGTTTAAATTATATATAATAAAAAAAAAATAACTTAATGCCATTTGTTGTGTCGATGAGATGGGTATTATACATCTCTTCCTTTCTAAGTTATAGAATGTACTTGGGTTTTCTTAATGCAATAAAATTAATTATGCTCTTCATTATATCTTGAGATGTTCAACTTGCACCTAATAAAACAATAAAGTTAAAATAGGTTTGTCTTTGTCCTTTGTATATATTTGTCCCCATTATTCTTGGTCTTAATAGATTAATTGTCTTATGGTGGCCTTAAGTGGTCACTCCCATTAGTTGCATGTTTATTGGGAGTGACTTCAATATTATCAAGTGTCTCGAGGAAAAGAAAGGATGAATCACAATGTTTACCAAGAGATTTTGTAAGCTATACCATCAAAGCCCTAAAGTAGACTCCATCAAAGTTCTCAAGCAATGAGTCTCCAACCCACACATATGGATCAATAAGATGTAATACATGTGTGTGTGGTGACTAAATCAATACACTTCTCTAATAACTCCACAAACTTAATTACTTCACTCCGTCACATAAATTTTCTGTAGTGTGACATAAGTAAACCAAGAGTAGACATGAAACCCTTAGGCAAAAAACATTCCCTAGATCCTCAATTAGGTGCTTAAATGATGAAGTGAAAATGCAAGGGGAAAAGAGGACTCTATGATTTAACCATCACAAACATGTGATCAAGTGTGACTAAGAGTGTATATATTCATATGTTTTCCAAAGAGGGAATGAATACATGAGTTACCATTCATTGGGCCTTATTTTTCTTTATTTTTCTTTTTCTTATATATAGGACTTAGGGAATAAGGTTTTCATAAGTTTGGCACAACTCATAGATATAGAGTTTACATGAATTTTCACTTCAACCTTAGATTTTAGACTTAGATAAATCATTATAGTGTATCTTTAATGATTTTGGCTTTCACTTTTTTATTTTCTTTCATCACAAATGACAAAAGGGGAAATATTTTGCCACAAATCTATGAATGCTTAATCATAAAGGCATGATGCGATGAAAACAAATTAATGATGTTATTCTCTATGAAAATGATGGGTATTCTTGAGAAAAGCTTATGCTTGTGGATGTCTCCTCCCTGATTGAGAGGGAGTGAGGGTGGACACCATATTATCCATGTGTCATGTACTATGGCCAAGAATAACAATCGTAAGCCTAGTAAAGACATCAGTAGGGAGAATGGTGGACTAAATAAACATCTGGGACCAATATTCTTTGATAATTTGCACTTTGACTAGGACTAACGGCCATAAGTCAAGTACATTAATCCAAGATAATAATAGTCATGAGGATCAACATTTCCTGGTGTTAAATATTATGACAGTGGATTAGGAAATGATCATGTGAGGACATACCCGGTGAACGTCCTGGTGGGGTAAGTCCCTAGAGAGGCAGTGGTGTCCAAATTTATGACTCCCAACATTGTGCTCTGATCTAATGGAGAGATAGAACTTGTTATTCAAGGCCTTTCTATTTTGATAATGTTGTTTATGATGGTGCAAATCATCATTGATGCTTATCAATCCAGATCCCTTCTTATATGAATACTTCAACTTGAGAGTAATTTTTTGTCTCATTATGAGTACCTCCCTAGTTTAGAGGGAGTGTCATCATTTTCATTATCGTCATCATCACCACCATCATCATCATCATTATTGTCATCATTGCATTATCGTCATAATCACCATTCATGTCGTCATCATCATCATCATCATGATTATGGACATTGTCATCAATTGTTCATAATTATAGGTGTCGTAAGAAATATCATCAACCCAAAAAATGTTACGAGTGCTCGAAAAGGGTTATTAGGACACATGATATATGCAAGAGAAATAAAAACTTTATTTTTTAGAGATGATCGATGATCATCATCATCACTACCATTATCATCATCATTATAATTTTCATCATCCCCATCAGCATAATTAATGTAATTTCTATCATCATTGTTGCCATCTTTGTCATGAACATCATAATCATCATTCATGCCATTATTGTTGTTGATGGTGACCAAGATGAAAATAATGATAATGATGATTAGATGATGATGACTTGGAAGAAGACTCCAAAGATAATGATTATGATTATGACTATGACAACATTTAAAAATTCGGAATATTGTCCAAGGTCATTAGCATCATCATCGTCATCATTGTCATTGTAACCCCCATCGTCTTTATCATCATTTTCATTATCATAATAATAACAATTCACGTCATCTTCATCATCTTCATTATCATCATCATCATAATTATTGACATTGTCATCAGTTGTTCATAATTTTCAATGTCATAAGAAATATCATCAATGCAAAAAATATGATGAGTGTTGGAAAAGGGATGAAAAAGTGAACAAAAAAATGGAGGCAACAATAGATGAAAAATTGGATGAAGAGTGAACACAACATGAGTAAATGCAAAACAAGACAAAAAAATTGACACAAAAGTGGATGAAAAAGTAGATGCAATAGTTGATGCAAACTTGGACACAAAATAGGATGCAAACATGGATGAAAAAGTGGAAGAAAACATGGGTGCAATAGTAGGCATAAAACTTAGCATGAATTGTGGTGAAACAAATGTGGATACAACAATGAATGCAAAAAAGGACACAAACTTGGATGAAAAAAGGAGGCAAACTTGGATGCAAAAAGGGATGTAAACATGGACCAAACATGGGTGAAATAGTGGACACAAAATTAGATGCAAAACTGGACGCATCATAAGTGGATGTAAAAGTAGATGCAAAATGGGATGAAAAAAACTTAAATAATATTTTATGCAAGCTTGAACACAAAAGAGGATGCAAATGTGGATGCAAAAGTGGAAGAAAATGTGGGTTGCAACGATAGGCACAAGATATGGCACAAATTGTGGCACAAAAAAAATGGATGTAATAACAAACACAGGAAAATAAATAAATAAATAATGCAAACTTAGATGCAATAAGGGATGTAAAAGTGGATGCAAACATGGGTGCAGCAGGAGAAACAAATTTGGATGCAAAATATGGGTGTAATGGAATTAGATGCAAAAGAATATAGAAAATGAGATGCAAAACCCAACAAAAAAATGGATGCAAAAATAGATGCAATATTTGATGCAAAAGAGGATGTGAAGATGGATGCAAAATTGGAAGCAAACGTGGGTACAACAATAAGTACAAAACATGGCACAAATTGTGTCACAACAAAAGTGGATGTAATGATAGATGCAAAAAAAGAAGAAAATGAAGATGCAAAATAAGATGCAAAAAGGGATGCAAAAGTGGACGTAAACATGGGTGCAACAATGGATGCAAAAGTTGATGCAACAAAATTTGATGCAAAAGTAGATGCAATATGAGACACAAAACTAATGAAAATATTGATGCAAAAGTGGATACAAAAAGGGATGCAAAAATAGATGTAAAAGTCGATGAAAACTTAGATGTATATGAGGATGCAAACGTGGATGCAAATTTAGAAGCAAAAATGGGTGCAAAGGGAGGTGCCAAACTAGGTGCAAATAATGGGACAAGAAAATTGGATGCAATAGTGGACACAATAACAGATGAAAAAGAGGATGTAAATATGGATGAAAAACATAATGTAAAAGTGGATGAAACAAAATTAGATGCAAAATTAGACACAAACCTCGATGCAAAACTTGTCGCAAATGGGATGCAAAAAATGATGCAAAAATTGATTTAAAAAATGATGCAAAAGAGGATGCAAGAGATGATGCAAAAGTTGATGCAAGTGTAGGTGCAAAAAGTGGATGCAATAGAGGATTCAAAATTTGGTGAAACAAAATTAGGTGCCAAACTTGATGCAAAACATGGTGCAAAGGATGGCACAAAACTGGGCATAAAACCTGGCGTAAAACCTAGTGTAAAAACTGGTGCAAAACCTATTACAATACCTGATGTTAAACTTGGTGTAAGAATTGGTGCAAAAATCGATGCAAACTTTGCATCAAGTTTTTCACCATATTTTATAAATGGACACAAATAGCACCAAAAATGGGCTCTATATGCAAGAAAGGAAGCAAAAATGGATGTTAATCACAGGGTTTTGTTGTAGTGAGGGATTTCCTTTCTCTTTCTTTATTTTCGTTTTCTTCTTGCCCTTTCCTTTTCCTTTGAACTTGTTTTTCTCAGGCTTAGATGGAGGCTTCTTTGCATGATATTCTAGTCCATGTTTTCCCATGATTTCAAGATGAATTACTTTCACACTAGCTTCATCTAGATTAGTAGGATCAAACAACAACAATGAATGACGAAGATAACTATGTAAAGCGTCAATGTATTTCATCAAAGTTTCTGGTGAGTCTCAAGGAATATTCAATGCCAATCCTTGCTTCTGAAACGCTTCTGTAAAACTTTGAACATTCTGACCTTTGCCCTATCTCAAAGTTTTCCATTCCATCATGGTTTTTTTCCTGTAACCCAATGGATAAAATTTCCCTCTTATTGTAGAAACAAACCTAGACCACGATGAAAGGAGTTTACCATTATGCTAACTACCTTTTTCAAGTTTTCTCTCCCACCATACAAGAGTTATGCCTCCCAATCGAAGAGATTCCAATTGAATATTTGCTTCATCCTCTTTTATATGTTGTATACGGCAGTAGAATTCGATCTATCTAATCGAATTGCTTAGTTAATATGCATTATCTTCTCCATTAAATTCTCCTCCTCAATGTACTGACACATTATCATCTATTGGAGCTCATGATTTCTTTCCCTCTTTTTCCATTCTCCTTTCATAATCTACAAACAACATTTCCACTGTATCAACCATCTGGTAGAAGGCCTTTCGGAAATCCTGCTCATTCTTTATGTGCATGTCATTATCGTCCATTTTATTTCTTTGAGTTGCAAGCCCAATATTTGAGTCAAAAGAATTGAGTTTTCCTTCACCCTCTTTGTGTTTGGCCCTGGTAAGCATCCACACCCACAATTCACATCCAAAAATACCACTTTGATACCAACATGATCTGGGATCTTTCCTTTGATAATGTTAGACAAAATTTCTTAAAGAGCATGAAAATACCCTAAATGCAACATCCATGAAGAAGAAACACAAAAAGAAGGAAACATAGACAATGCACCAAGATTTTTTAACAAAGTTTACTCACAATGTGTGAGCTACATCTTCGGGCCTAGCTTAAAAGTGGAGAGACCTATTTATTATCTCGACAAAATAATGGCAATTACATGGCAATACCTCACATCTAGGGATGACCCAAAAATCCACTGCTCATATCCCAATTTTGACTGCACCAATGGATTTGACTCAAATTTTCATGAAAAATGACTATAAACTTCATATGATCCTGTCACTTTCACCTCTAGACCCCTTAAGGAATCTTCAAGATGCCACACCAGTGCAAAATATTCTAAGAATATTCCCTTAGAATATTCTAGGAACATTACCCTAAAATATTCCCTGGAGTGTATCCAGAATATGCTACAAAATATTCTTCTTAGATTTCTATGCCCTCCTTAGCACATGACCCTCTCGGTCTGTATGCTAATATTTGATACGCCCAACCCACATTCTCTCTCCTTTATGGACTAGTCGTTAATCAAATGGTATGGGTATTTATAATATTGGTTGGCAGCTCTACCAACAATCGGACCATTTGCGCGCAACTTAGTATGTGATATTTGGTATGTTTGTTGGCGGGGGTCCTAGGTTCAAACCCATGGACCCCAACCACTTTTATTTAATATATATATTGATTGGTTATAACAAATGCTGACCTACGCCATATTTATCACACTTCTAGCAGATTTGGCCATGTGTCACCAATCTATATGTTGCCAAGTGACATGTTTGTCGTGGATTGGTCAGGGACCATTTGGATGGTAGTTGGGTACCACGTGGTGCCATTTTATTGGGCCACATGGCCCCATCCCATTGGCCCATGTATGTTCCTATTCATCTTACTCCTGCCACATCATTCATCTAGTATGATGCCATGTCATGCCATGTGGCATCTCTAGTGGTTGACACATGGAACCCTTTTGTTAGTGCCACATGGCGCTCTGTGGGTGGTGCCACATGGCACTCTATGGGTGGTTCCACATGGTGCTCTACGGGTGATGTTGTGTGGCACTTTTAGTGCCAAAAATTTTATTGTTTGCTAAAAACTTTAGTTGAGCATAACTTCGTCATACAGACTCGGATTGAGGTATCGTTCATGTTGTTGGCATCATCTCGACCAGATCTACAAATTGGTGTCGATTTTGATGAGATTTTTGGACTTCAAATTTTGAGCATTTTGGGATCCTCTTGGATCATATCATTACCAATACACGAGATGGACAACTCTATGGCTAGAGAGAGACCAAACGGTGCTAGGGTGCACCAATAATTTCCATACCTTGTGCTCACAGTTCAGAATCTGAAACTTCTAGTGGAACCTAGTCTTAAAGTACCACAGTGGCCTACATGGGCACATTCAAATGGAGATATTGAAGAAGTAGAATAAAATGGAGTTTGGGCTTGTAAATCCACTACAATAGAAGCCTGGAAAAGGCAATCCTAACTCAAAGAACAAGAGACAAACCAAGGAGAGTAGATCTTAATACCACCAGCCCAAGTTTCAATCAAAGAAGGGTGATGTGAAATCAGAAAAGGGCACTGGAAAGTGGTGTGAGTTCCACAAAATCCCATGATACAACACCAATGAATGTCACTCGAAACAATCAATGTTAGTGGAGCTAAACGAAAATGAAATAGACTCTGGATCTTCGTCTAATTTAGAATAGGATAAAGGGAAGTTAATCATCGATGTGGAACCTAGTGCTACCATAGCAACCACAAAGATCCAACCAAATGAACCATAGGAGCTTAAAGAGGTGGAGCGCCTCTTCCACTCACAGATGCGGTGAAGAGGATCCCGCTCCATTTCATCATTGATAGTTGAAGCCAAAATAACCTAATATTAGACAATATAATCAAGATAATGAATTTGTCGATAGTAACACACCCTCAACCATACACCATTGTTTGGTTGAGCCATGGATGAGACATTTGTATCAACCAATAGTGTCTCTTTTCTTATGACATCAAACCCTTCAAAGATGAGGTATTATGTGATGTTTCCCTGCTTGAAGTTAGTGATGTTCTCTTAGGACAACCTTATACATGGAAACATCATGGTGTTTATGATTCTCATCTGCATTGTGTCATTTTTACTCTCAAAGGTCATCCCTACATGATATCAGAGGTGGTCCCAAATACTACAATTTCATTGATCTCAACAAAACAGTGCCAAAAGGTATTCTCTCATACTACAAATTTTGTTCTCTTCATGGTTTAGTCATAAGGTAAAAGGAAGGTCATTGTGACTACCACAACCTCTACATGAGGCCTCTCTACACAACAGAATCAAGTGGACATGATAGTAGAGACATACAAAGATATCTTCACTCCACCTATGGGGTGACCTCTACACTGCTTGGTCAATGGCTCAATTTAATTAATAACTGGTACTCCTTACCCTAATGGGTTGAAATATATATGCTCTCTCTTGGAGAATGAGGAAATTAAATGTCATATTTATGAGCTCGTCCAAAAGGGCCACATTCAACGAAGCTCCTCACCTAGCAGGAGTCCAATTGTATTGGTGCAGAAGAAGGATGGGACATGGAGACTTTGTATTGATTATTGATCCCTAAAATAAATCACTGTCAAGAATAGATACCTAATCCCTAGGATTAGTGATTAGCTTGACCAACTTAAGGATTCCAAGTTCTTTAGTAAGATTAATCCGAAGTCATGCTACCAATAGGTTCCAATTGAACAAACTAATGTATGGAAAACAACATTCATATATAAAGAAGGCCTTTTTGAGTGGTTTGTCATGCCCTTTGGCTTGAATAAATCTATAGGAATGTTCATGAGGATGATGGATGATATCCTACAGCCATTTAAAAACCCTTTTATGGTTATATATTTGGAATATTGTAACAGCCCCACCCAAGGGTCTCGTATGAGCCACATTGTAAATCTGATGTAAATAATTTGCAATGTTGAAATTAAAAGAAAAAAGGGGTTGAGTAAAGGGACGTGGATTCTAGAGCTGGGGAAGGAGAATTGTTGCTTGGGATGTGATGGCTTCTTGTGAAAACAAAAAACCTAAGTTGGAGGACAACCATTGAAGGATAGATGGTGAAGGAAGTTAATGAATTACTTCTTGCAATTAAATGAGCTAATAAAAGTGCTCAGGCCCATGCTTGCTTGAGGAAGCACGACAAGCAAGAGGGCAGGAATTTATGAAGGCTACATAAACAACAAGGACCCAATAGTAATTAAGGTGGATAGAAATGCAGACCAACAAGAAAGAGAAGCATTCAAACAACGATAGGGGGCGTGATTCAAAAGCACTCGAACAGGAGCAGAGGGCATCAAAACTAGTGAGAGCATTCAAAGAAGGGAGATCAACAAGAAAAGGTTTGAACAACAAGAGAAGGCATTCGAAATAGAGGAAAAATTCGAGGAGAGGGATTTCGGCCCTCGAGGAGGAGACCCATTCATATTCTCATGGAAAGGGTAGAGACCTTACTTTAGAGGCAAACCGAGAAGAGACTGAGATCGGGCCTCCAGCAAAAGCTTTCAACGAGCAGCTTGAATAGAAGAGAAGAGAAGGGGAAGGGTTATCTGTCCCTAGAGGTTGTGGGTTGAGTGTTAGTCTCTAAAGCCCTATAACAGCTTGTGGTCCCTAGAGGTTGTGGCTTGAGATAGGATCCCTTCAGCCCCATAACAGCTTGGGTCCTTGGAGACTGTGGGTTGAGACAAAGATATTTGGAGCCCTATAATAGCTTGGGTCCCCTGGAGGATGTGGGTTGAGATAACAACTCTGGAGCCCTGTAAGAGATTGGGAAGATGCCTTCCTGAAGTAGAAGCAATGAAGGACTAGAGAAAAGATAGTTGGATAATGCCCTGTTAATACAGTGGATTTTGGACTACCTAGGAAGGGGTGAATCACTATGAATGCACTTTGGGTGAGGTGAGGCACCTCTAGACTTTATGTGTTGGCAAAGATAAAATCCATTGGCTGGTGGGATTGAGGAAGAGGTCCTTTGGAGTCCCCATGTCAGCTGGTAGCTGGTGTGCAATTCCATAAGCAAGCATCCCCACTTAGACTCTGGAATCTGGCTCAGGGATGATAGTTGCAAGTGAAAGTGGTTGTAGTTGTCTATGGTTGGGTGGATAGTCCTAGTCCTAGACTCAGTTTACTTGCAAGCTTAAAGATGAGTAATTTTTGCATGCTTCTTTACTTCCTCTAATGAATCACATTGCATTTCTAATTGTTTTGTATTAAAGACTATGTTTTTATTGAAAATGCAACAAAAAAATCCTAATTTAATTTTGTCCTTGAATTAAATTAGGAATTAAATTGTAATTTCACATCTCACGACAACTTGTATTAGTTAACCAGGTTAATTTGACTCAGTTGGCTCAGTTAATTCGAGTTGAGGGTCTAAATTGAGTCATGTAGAGTGTCTCCTACATTATAGAATCCCTCAATGAGTTTATTTTGAGTTGTAATTAATTAATTCAGTTTAACCGAGTTAAAGTCAGTTAAACTAGTTCCAACTGTTGGAGGAACTAGTGGGAGGTGTATTAATGTGGTACTGCCTATAGTGATCAACCAATTAACTGATGATTCACTCATAAATAACTCATCCATGTCAAATCTGAGAGTTACCAAGTTGAGATTGGAGTTTAGGAACAGTGTACTATCAGTTTTATAATCATCTGAATTGTATAGGTGGTGCATGCAGTCAAAGGAAGGCCTGTGATGGATTGCACAATTCCTTTGAGGAATTTTCCTAATTAATAGGGGCTAATTCCCAAGGAAACAACGCAAGGAAATAGGGACTTGGGCAAGCGAGAAATTGGTTAAGTATTGGCCTGGGATTATCTAGGAAGTTGTGAGACAGAGAGAGATAGTGCAGAGGTTTCTCAGGCTTGAGCAAAGCATTGTAATCTTCTAATATTTTCTTACTAGTGCAATATACAGATAGCAGGGGTTTTTAGCTATGGCTTTCCCCAGGAAATCATTGTGTATTGTGTTGATTGAATTCTTTCTCTTGTATGCTTTAATTTTGTGATCATTTAGTTGTTTCCATTTATGAGTATAGTATATTCAAGTCTATTGTTTTAGTAAATTACAATTAGTAGTTTGAATATACAAGGGATTTCTACATGGCATCAAAGCAGAAATCGCTCTAGAAGAGGAGAATATGAGTTTGTCTTTTGCAAGCGAAATCGAATTTACAGTATCATACTTCAGAGCCAGCAGAATGTCGTTCTACGGATTGAGACTCAAATATTCCCTTGAGGGTAGTTCGAACTATATTTCTTGGAAGGACATGATGGAGGTAGTGTTGGAAGACAACATGCTTAAGGAATTCATATACAAAGATAGTCCTAAGCCTCCAACAACTAATGCTCAAGATCTGGCAAAGTGGAGGAAATGTGTTTTAAAGGCGAGAAGGATTATCCTAGAAGGAATTCGAGGTCATATTGTCTCGAACCTCGACAGTAAGGAGACTCCATATGCAATGTGGAAGGCCTTGACAAACCTGTTTCAAAACAACATTGACCACAGGAAGCTGGCACTGAACGACAAGCTCAGGAAAATCAAGATGGAGAAGGGTGACATAATACCAAAGTACTTGACCAAGTTTATCCAATGTCGGGATGAGCTTGGAAGAGTTGGTGTTATAATTTATGAAGATGATCTGGTCAACCTAGTAATTCTAAGCCTTCCCAAGCGCTGGCACAGCTACCAGGATTTGGTAAATGGGAGAAAGAAGCTACCAGAGTGGGAGCGTTTGTGGTCTGACTTGGGGCAGTAAGAGATTCAACAAAACATCAGAGATGGATCCTCATCCAAGCATGATGATGAGGAGAACTATACCTCAGTTGGAAAGGTAAAGAAAGGGAAAGGGAATTCATCCCATTCCAAATCAGATTCCAATCAGGGTAGCGAGAGCAAGGACTTTCGAAGATTAAATGTTTTCAATTTCATGAGCTGGGACACTATGCCACGAAGTGTCTGCATAAGAAGGCCGACAAGAAGCCCTCATGACGAGCGCTAGGTGAAGCTCTTGCTTCAAAATTTGAGTTGGATTTCACCCTCATCGCTTGCATGGTGATATCGGTGATGGGTATTGTGTGGTATCTGGAAAATGGAGCCTGATTCCATATGAACGGAAGCAAAGAATTCTTCAGTGACTTGGAGGAGAAGGACCTCGAGATGCACATAAAAATGGGAGATAATGGAAGGTATAGCGCAACCAGCATCGATACTATTACTTTTCTGATGGATTTTGGTTCTCCTTTCACATTAAAATATGTCATGTATATTTCGGGTCTGAAGAAGAATTTGGTTTTAGTTGCTATGTTGGAGGATCGTGGCTACGATGTGATATTTAGCCAAGGAAAGCCTTTCCTTCGTCACATAGCCTCATGACAAGTGAAGCGGATCAGGGTTTGGGTGAAGAACCTCTACAAATTAGATGTAGAAGATTGTGCTTCTTTGAGCACAAAAGCTAAGAAGGTGCAGGGCCAAGACATCAGTGAGTTGTGGCATAGAAGATTGGGTCACCTGCACCATGGAGCTTTTAAGATCATGCAGCAGATTTCTACAGGACTTCCCAAGAGTGCACTAGAGCAAAGAGATACATGCAAAGGGTGTACAATGGGGAAGTACACCAAATCCACCTTTCATGATAAGGACAGTTGAGCGCAAGTGATCCTTAAAAGAGTTCACTCAAATGTGTGGACGGTTATCAAAAACCTCCATGGGCAAGCACATGTATTATGTAATATTTGTAGATGATTTCTCTCGTAAGTGTTGGATTTTCTTCATGTAGAAGAAATATCAAACGCTCGCTAAATTTTGTGAATTTAAAGCACTTGTTGAGAAAGACACTAGCAGGAAAGTGAAGGCTCTCAGGAGCCATAATGGTGGAGAATATGTGTCGAATGAATTCAAGAACTTATGTGCATTAGAAGGCATTCAACAGGAGTTAACAACACCCCATAGCCCACAATAGAATGGGGTGGCTGAAAGGAAGAACATAAGTATTGTGGGAGCTGCACAGGTGGTGTTACATGATCAGGGCCTACCGTTGCACTTGTGGGTTGAAGCATGCAACATAGTTGTATATGTGCAGAAGAGGACTCCTCATCGAATTCTCGGGATGAGTACACCAGAAGAAGTTTTTTCAGATAAGAAACTAGATGTGGCACACTTTAGGATCTTTGGTTCATCAATTTACTATAATGTTACCAAGGATGCAAGGAAAAAGCTAGAACCAACAGCTAAGTTGCGCATATTTTTGGGGTACACTTATACACCTCACAACTATTGGATGTACCTTCCATCCCACATGATGAGAGTGGTTTGTAGAGATGTGAATTTCGATGAAGAGAAGGCCATGAGATGTTCCCTTGAGAGGGAACTTTAGTTACATGTAGATGAGGAACTTATAGCTCCAAAGGAAGAACCTCATGATGATGTGGACTAGCCACATGTAGAGGAGCAGAGAGTGGAAGCACCCACTCATGCAGAGACTTCCAGAGATGGAAGGAAGTGCACCGGAGAGGCTGAAAAATTGATGCATGATGCTAGAGAGAATGTGGGAGCACCCACATCATAACGCAGGCAGAGGAGGTCACCAAATCAATACACTGGATAAATGGCTCTGATGAACAAGAGTGTAGAGATTGAGAAATCCTCATTCAAGGAAGCAGTGCAGCAACTAGTATGAGTTGATGCCATGGTAGAGGAGTATGACTACATTATCAGAAACAGTGTTTGGGAAGTGGGCCCAAGACCATCAGACAAGTTAGTGGTGAGTTACATATGGCTTTACAAAGTAAAGCAAGCAGCAAATGCGAGTGTGGAGAAACACAAGGCTAGATTTGTGGTCAGAGGATTCTCTCAGGTGGAGGGAATTTATTACGAGGAGACATTTTCTCCAGTAGCAAGGTACTCAATCAGATCTATTCTAACACTTTCAACATAGATGGGATGAAAGATACATCATATGGATGTGAAGACAACATTCCTCAACGATGTGATTGAGGAAGAGGTGTACATTGAGCAGATGGAAGGATTTGAGACCTTCAACAGAGAGTCACATGTGTGCAGACTCAAGCGAGCGTTGTATGGATTGAAACAAGCACCCTGTGCTTGGTACACAAGGATTAACAGTTATTTCACCAGGTTGGGCTTCACCAAAAGTGAAGAAAATGTGAACCTTTTCCATATTGTGGTTGAAGGTAAATTGTTGATCATAGTATTATATGTCGATGATTTAATTCTAACAGGTGATGAGAAGCTGGTAAAATCTTGCAAAGAGGATCTTGCAATATAATTCGAGATGAAGGACCTGGGGCTCATGCATTATTTCCTTAGCATGGAAGTATGGCAAGGAGATGAGGAATTTTTTGTCTCTGAGGGCAAGTATGCCAACGAGATACTGAAGAAGTTCCACATTGAGAGCAACAAACCCATGGAGACTCCTATAATAGGAAATTAGAGGAAGGAAGATGCTACTTCAGGTGAAGTAGTGGAGGTTACTATTTACAGGGAGCATGTGGTTTCACTTATTTATTTTGTGAACACATGACCAAACATATGTTTTGCAGTCAACCAACTTAGTCAAGCAATGGTTAAGCCAACCAAACTCTATTGTAAGGCAGCTAAACATGTGTTGATATGCCTTAGAGGCACCACTCAGTTTGGTCTTTGGTACAGACGGATAGAGGGATTGAAGCTTCAAGGATTCATAGATGCAGATTGGGAAGGGAGTCCATCCGATAGGAAGAGCACATCAGGGGGAATCTTCGGTATTGGGTCAGCAACAGTTTCTTGGTACAACGGGAAGTAGAGATTAGTTGCACTTAGTGTAGATTTTCTTGTAGATTCACAGCTCATGTAATTTCCTAAAACACAAGACAAGAATATACTCTACTCTTTACAGTGAAAGCCCATAAAGATCAATGAAAACAGTAATTGATAAGAGGAAGATAATCAATGGCACATAACACAATATGTATCCGGGGAAAGCCACAGCTCAAAATCCCCACTATCTATATTGCATTAATCAGAAATCCAAGATGAGAATACAATGCTTGTTCTCACAAGAACAATATTAGCACAAGTATAATCAAATCTTAGCTCAAAAGCTTGCTTAAGCCAAATCCTTAGCCTATTCTGCAGACCTCCAAGCCCCTATTTCCTTTCACCATTCCTAGTCAAATAATCTGGATGAATACAATATGCTATGCTCAACCTTTAGCTCAACCTGCAAAAGTATTTCCTATCCTCTGCCTGTTGACTTCCTTTGGCCAATACTTAGCCAAATTCCTAGCCTTCGAGCTTTTGATTCCTTGCACCATTCCTAAGAGAATTATCATGTATTTAAAGGGAAATCCTCACTCTATAACTGTGTAATCCAAACATAGGTCCTCAATTGATTGCATGCACTATCTGTACAACTCGGAAAATCATAAAACTTACAGTACATTTTCCTTGCACTGTAGTCTCAACTGGGTCTTCCTCTAAACTGACATGCATGAGTTATTCTTGAGTGAATCTTCGGTTAGCTCGTGTGGCACTGAGGATGCACTAGTGCACCTGTTGAGATTGCAACAAGATGATGGAGCTTAGTGAAAAGAGTCGCCTTCACTAAGTGGGCCCGCAGGCTATTTTTGGCGCAAGTCTATTTTTAGACTATGTCTATTTTTAGACATATGGATCATGTCTATGGATTGCAGGTTGTTGTTTATGGATGATTGATCAAGTTGGGAAAAAATAGATGGACTTCTATTTTTGATGAAAGTGTGAGTGATCACAGTGTGAGTGATCAAAGTCAAAAATAGAAAAGTCAAATATTATTATCTCACAATAATATTTGGACTATAAACTTAATCTTATTCTCTTGGAGCACTTCAGTTTGAGCTACAGAGGTGGCACATGCAGCTGTCAGAAGGAAATACGCTTTTCTTATGAGTCAGTTGAGTTGTTGCATGCATGACTTCAGTTAGAACTCAATCAGTTGAGTTTGGTGGAGTTGATTGTGGAGTTGATGGAGTTGTGTTCAGTTTAGCTTTGTTAAACTAGTTGTATTTAGTCTAACTGGCAAATAGACTAGAGATGAGTTGGGTGAATTAGTTATTAATTAATTCACAAGTTATTAACTCATAATACAACTAATGAATACATCAGTTAACTTAGTTGCATGTCAGTGCATGTTCAGTTCAACAGGGACAGGTGGTAGAGAATCAGATTGCTATCAGTTGTGACTATAGTTGTGCACCAGATCTTGCACAATCAAGGGATTGAGTATGCCAATGAGTTTGCCCACGTATTTGCCCACATTATAGCTTGTGCTCACGTCCAACAAAGTGTGAGTGACTATTTTGCAGGTGAAAAACGAGTTTGGTATGCCATTCTCATCAGTTCTTGAGCAGGTATTGAGCAGTGGAGGCAGGCAAGCAGTGGAAGAGAGTTGGAGATCAGATCTGAGCTGTATTGTGTGTAACAGAGGTGGAGATACTTGTGAGAAGTATTATGCTGTGTAATGTTACATGACTCAATCATTAATATACAGATAGTTGGGGTTTTTAGCGAGATGCTTTCCCCGGGATACATATTGTGTTAATGTGTGAATGCTCTTGATGTTTTATTGTTATTGATGTTGCTATATTGTTGATCAACGTAGAGGAGCTTATGTATTGTGTATGGTTTCCGCAATAGTACATGATCAGGATAATCTCCATTTAATATGTGTTAAATTATTCAAAATTTCTATATGGTATCGGAGCGAGCTAGATAATTGTAGAAAAAATTTCTACATGGTATCGGAGCTGTTGATCATCAGATCTACTATTCAGGAAGTGTCTACATTCTATTTCTTCAGGCAGAGTCTGTAATCGGGCCAGGTAGCCTCTGGATTCATCCTTCCTTTGGAAGGTGAGATATCCGGTGAATGCCCATACAGTCAATCTCTGTACGAGAAATATTGTGTTCTCACGAATCTTAGATCCGAGGCAGTTGAGTTGGTTGCTGGTGGAATTCGAATTTGCAACAGTGTTTTCTTGGTGACAACGCAGCAATGTCTTTCAACGGATTGCGATTGGAGTATGCTCTTGAGGGCAGCTCGAACTATATTGCATGGAAGGACAGGATGGAGGCAGTATTGGATGATAACGGGCTGAAGGATTTCATAGATACGGATATCCAAAAGCCTACTGATGCTGCTAAGGCAAAAGTTTGGCAAAAGAAGACCGCAAAATGTCAAAGGATTCTGTTGGAGGGCGTGAAGGATCACATTGTGTCCAGCCTCCATGGAAAGGCTACTCCATATTTGATGTGGAAATCATTAACAGAATTATTCCAAAGCAAGAGCGATCAGAGGAAGCTGACGCTCAAAGATAAACTCAGAAACATCAAATGCGAGAAGGGTGACAGTATTCCCAAGTATCTCACGAAGTTCACTCAATGTCGAGATGAGCTGGGAAGTGTGGGGGTTACTGTCGATGATGAGGACTTGGTGAGCTTGGCTCTCCTTGGTCTTCCGAAGAGTTGGCATTCCTATCAGGACTCTGTCAATGGTCGGGAGAAGTTGCCAGGATGGGAAAGACTATGGTCAGATCTTGTGCAGGAGGAGATCAGGCGGAGTACCAGGGACGGATCTTCGTCAAAGGGAGCTGATGAAGAGAATTGTGCTTTGGCTGCCAAAGCAAAGAAAGGGAAGAGCAAGAAAGCTTCTCAGTCTGGTGCGAAAGGCAAGAAGCAGGATATGTCCAAGGTGAAGTGTTTTCACTGTCACCAGCACGGACACTATGCCACAAATTGTCCGCAGAAGAAGAAGAACAAGCAAGCTGCTGGATCTGCAGGGGGAGAGGCCTTAGCTTCTCAGTTTGAGTTTGATTTTTCATTGATCGCATGCTTGGTTTCAAGTGTGATGGGATCAGTGTGGTTCTTGGACAGTGGTGCGTCTTTTCACATGACGGGAGATAGAGATTTGTTCTCTGATCTGGAGGACAAGGATCTTGGAGTGCACATCGAGATGGGCGATGATGGTAGATACAGTGCGACCAGTATCGGTACCATTTCCTTTGAGAGGGAGTCTGGTAAACCCTTTGTATTGAAGGAAGTCATGCATGTTCCAGGATTGAAGAAGAATCTCATCTCAGTGGCGATGTTAGAAGACAAGGGGTATGATGTTGTTTTCAGCGAGGGAAAGGCCTTCCTGCGCAGCAAGACAACTGGTGAGACCCGGAAGATAGGGGTTCGAGTGAGGAACCTTTATCAGTTGCATGTAGATGGATGCGCAGCAATGGCAGGCAAGGCAGAAGGATTGGTGAGCCGGGATGATGGCGAGTTGTGGCACAGGAGATTGGGTCACCTTCACCATGGAGCCTTGAAGATACTGCAGCAGATCACTACAGGGCTTCCTAAAGGCACACTTGCGCAGTCAGATCAGTGCAAGGGGTGTACTTTGGGGAAGTTTGTGAAAGCCACCTTTCACGAGAAGGATAGTTGCGCCACGACGATCCTTGAGAGAATTCACACAGACGTGTGTGGACCTTTCTCAGTTGCTTCGACAGCAAAACACAGGTATTATGTGATTTTTGTTGATGATTTCTCTCGTAAGTGCTGGATCTTCTTCATGCAGAAGAAGAGCGAGACATATTCAAAGTTCTGTGAATTCAAAGCACTGGTCGAGAAGGAGTCAGGGAAGAAGGTGAAGGCTCTTAGGAGCGATAATGTTGGTGAATACATCTCGGACGAGTTCAAGGATTTCTGCAAGACAGAAGGGATTCGTAGAGAGCTCATAGCTCCCCATAACCCACAGCAGAACGGGGTAGCTGAGCGAAAGAACAGAACGATTGTGGGTGCTGCACGGGCAATGTTGCATGATCAGGGCCTACCCCTTCACTTGTGGGCGGAAGCATGCAATACAGCAGTTTATGTGCAGAACCGTTGTCCTCATAGGATACTTGGCATGAGTACACCCGAGGAGGCTTATTCTGGTAAGAAGCCTGATCTTTCTCATTTGAGGATTTTTGGTGCTAACGTTTACATGCATGTGACGAAGGATGCCAGGAAGAAGTTGGAGCCGACCGCAGAGGTTGGGATATTTGTGGGGTACACTGATACGCCCCACAACTATCGTGTGTATTTGCCAGACAATGGTAAAACTGTTGTGCGACGGGATATAAAATTTCAGGAGGAGAAAGCCATGAAGTGTTCGCTTGAGAGGGAGCTACACTTGCATGCAGATGAGGAGCTATTAGTTCCTAAGGATGAGCTTCAGGATGTGGATCAGCCACAGGACGAGGTTCATGGAGTGGAAGAGACCACTCATGCAGCGCCAACCATCAGAGGGCGAAAGCGCTTGACAGAAGCTGAGCGACTGGCTCAAGATGCAGAGAAAGTTGTAGGACCACCTACAGCCCAACGTAGGCAGAGACAGTCACCTGATCGATACACTGGATACATGGCTCTTATGAGCAAGTGTGTTGTGACTGAGCCATCCTCTTTCGAGGAAGCTGTGGAGGATCCCGCATGGGTAGACGCCATGGTGGAAGAGTATGATTCTATTGTCAGAAACAGTGCATGGGAGATTGTTCCTAGACCGGAAGGGAAATCAGTGGTGGGTTCGAGATGGATCTACAATGTTAAGCAGGCAGCTGACGGGAGTGTGGAGAAGTACAAGGCAAGATTTGTTGCCCGAGGCTTTTCACAGATTGAGGGGATCGATTATGAGGAGACCTTTGCACCTGTCGCAAGGTATTCTTCCATACGGACGATTCTTGCTCTCTCAGCGCAAATGGGATGGCACATTCATCAAATGGATGTGAAGACTGTGTTCCTCAACGGAGTCATTGAGGAGGAGGTGTACATTGAGCAACCCGAAGGCTTTGAAGTCTTCAGCAGCGAGTCGCATGTGTGCAGGCTCAAGAGAGCGCTGTATGGGTTGAAGCAAGCACCACGTGCTTGGTACACACGGATAGACAGCTATTTCACAGGACTTGGATTCTCCAAGAGCGAGGCGGATCCTAACCTATACCAGATTGTGGTGGAGGGTAAGTTGCTTATCATTGTACTGTATGTTGATGATTTGATTCTAACGGGTGATGAGCTGTTGATACTGTCATGCAAGAAAGATCTTGCTACAGAGTTTGAGATGAAGGACTTGGGCCTCCTTCACTATTTCCTGGGATTGGAAATATGGCAGCGCAGTGGTGGACTGTTTGTTTCTCAGGGCAAGTATGCTCGGGAGATACTGGAGAAGTTCAACATGCATGGCTACAAGCCTGTTGATACTCCTCTTCCTGGAGGTTGGAGGAAGGAGGATGCCACTTCGGGAGAAGAAGTGGATGCCACTGTTTATCGACAGTTGGTGGGGTCGCTGATGTATTTGGTCAATACACGACCTGATATATGCTATGCAGTTAACCAGCTTTCACAAGCTATGGTTAAGCCTACCAAGCTCTTCTGGAAGGCGGGCAAGCATGTATTGCGCTACTTGAGAGGCACATCGGGATATGGTTTGTGGTACAGACAGGAGGATGAGGTGAAGCTATGTGGCTTCACGGATGCAGATTGGGCAGGGAGCCCAACAGACAGAAAGAGCACATCAGGAGGGGTCTTCAGTATTGGATCGACAGCAGTTTCTTGGTACAGCAGGAAACAGAGATCCGTGGCACTCAGTTCAGTGGAGGCCGAGTATATGGCAACAAGTTTGGCTGCATGCGAGGCTATATGGATGAGGAAGATCCTAGTTGGTTTGTTCGGTTCTCATTTGGATCCTACTGTGATTTACTGTGATAACCAGAGTTGCATTAAACTCTCGGCTAATCCTGTATTTCATGATAGATCTAAACATATTGACATCAGGTACCATCATATCAAAGATTGTGTGCAGCGGAGGATCATGTTACTTTCGTACATTCCAACGGAGGATCAGGATGCTGATATTCTGACGAAGGCTCTCACCAGGAGCAAATTCGAGTACCACCGAGGCAGGATAGGGGTTGCTGATAATCCATATCTTGTCGAGAGGGAGTGTTGAGATTGCAACAAGATGATGGAGCTTAGTGAAAAGAGTCGCCTTCACTAAGTGGGCCCGCAGGCTATTTTTGGCGCAAGTCTATTTTTAGACTATGTCTATTTTTAGACATATGGATCATGTCTATGGATTGCAGGTTGTTGTTTATGGATGATTGATCAAGTTGGGAAAAAATAGATGGACTTCTATTTTTGATGAAAGTGTGAGTGATCAAAGTCAAAAATAGAAAAGTCAAATATTATTATCTCACAATAATATTTGGACTATAAACTTAATCTTATTCTCTTGGAGCACTTCAGTTTGAGCTACAGAGGTGGCACATGCAGCTGTCAGAAGGAAATACGCTTTTCTTATGAGTTAGTTGAGTTGTTGCATGCATGACTTCAGTTAGAACTCAATCAATTGAGTTTGGTGGAGTTGATTGTGGAGTTGATGGAGTTGTGTTCAGTTTAGCTTTGTTAAACTAGTTGTATTTAGTCTAACTGGCAAATAGACTAGAGATGAGTTGGGTGAATTAGTTATTAATTAATTCACAAGTTATTAACTCATAAAACAACTAATGAATAAATCAGTTAACTCAGTTGCATGTCAGTGCATGTTCAGTTCAACAGGGACAGGTGGTAGAGAATCAGATTGCTATCAGTTGTGACTATAGTTGTGCACCAGATCTTGCACAATCAAGGGATTGAGTATGCCAATGAGTTTGCCCACGTATTTGCCCACATTATAGCTTGTGCTCACGTCCAACAAAGTGTGAGTGACTATTTTGCAGGTGAAAAACGAGTTTGGTAAGCCATTCTCATCAGTTCTTGAGCAGGTATTGAGCAGTGGAGGCAGGCAAGCAATGGAAGAGAGTTGGAGATCAGATCTGAGTTGTATTGTGTGTAACAGAGGTGGAGATACTTGTGAGAAGTATTATGCTGTGTAATGTTACATGACTCAATCATTAATATACAGATAGTTGGGGTTTTTAACGAGATGCTTTCCCCGGGATACATAATGTGTTAATGTGTGAATGCTCTTGATGTTTTATTGTTATTGATGCTGCTATATTGTTGATCAACGTAGAGGAGCTTATGTATTGTGTATGGTTTCCGCAATAGTACATGATCAGGATAATCTCCATTGAATATGTGTTAAATTATTCAAAATTTCTACAACACCAACTCACTTCTAGACCTTTCCTAGTTCCTCTAACATTTAGAACTAGTTTAACTGACTCTAACTTAGTTAGACTGAGTTATTTAATTACAACTCAAATAAATTCAATCTGGACCCCTAAAACTTAGGGATCACACTTACATGACTCCAGATAGACTTCCAACTCGAATTTCTAAGCTAACTAAGTCAACTTAACTTAGTTAACTATTACAAGTTGCTGTGAGAAAAGAATTACAATTTAATTCACAATAAATTGGAATTTCTAGATTCTATTTTTAACATTTCTTATTGCTATTTTCAACACTCCCTCTCAATAAGAAAGGAATTCAACTCTATCCCGGTCCTGGACCTTTGGAATGTTCTGCATGCAACACTTTTCTTTAGTGTTGTTTCTACAACAACTCCTGAAACTAAAAAAAAACGTCCAACCTGAATCAGTATGATGCATCTATCACCCAAGTCTCTAACTTCTATTGCCTCTGTCGACTGAAAACTATGTGCTTCTGTTGACTCTGCCTTTCTGCACTGTTGGCATCTCTTCTTTGCACTCTTCAGTATCTGACTGCTCTAGCCTTTGTCACTCCGATCTTTGACTGCATCAACCGCTATTGATTCCTCCTGCTACTATATACTTTGGGCTCTTGTAACAAGGTACGATCCATGAGATAAATCCTCTCAATGGACCCTACCCAATTTCGTCCCTCTTGGGACTATCACTTCACATCACCCCACCTCAAACCTGGAGGTATGGCTGCATGTGCTCCCTTTGCTCCACTTGGCTCAAAATTTCCCCCTACTGGAGGTCTATGCATGAGTGGATGCCTCCACTCGGTATCCGCTCTGCTTCTCCAATTGTGGCTGCTCCACAATTGTCTAAGATTGCTTCTTCTCTGATTGAGTGGATCTCTCCACTCAGTCTCCTCTCAACTTCCCCAATTGTGGCTGCTCCAAAATTGCCTGAGACCGTTTTTGAGGCTTCTTCTGGGGTTGCATGTTGAGAGATAATTCACTCTCCCTCTCAACCACCAAGTCTCTAACCTTTGCCTTGTTCCTCAAGACTTTACATGCATCTTGTACCTCAAGAGAATATAGGTTCTTGGCTCACACACCAATATATTTCATCTATCTCTTTCGCAAGGAATCTAGATATGCTATTTATTTTTTAAAATTGTGCATAAAAAAAAAATCAGATCTACTCTGCAAACTCGCCGCCCAAAAAAATCTTTCTCCTTAGTCTTCCCACTAGCAGCCTTCTAGCTCCATTAAGAAGTTTGCACATAGGATCTTCTAGATCTTCCCTAAACTAGAGCTCCATCAATATACAACGACAAATTCAAATTCTTCTCTTGTATACTATCTTCAACTCTGATACCATGTAGATTTTCCTGTAGATTCACAGCTCATGTAATTTCCTAAAACACAAGACAAGAATCTACTCTACTCTTTACAGCGGAAGCCCATAAATATCAATGAAAACAGTAATCGACAAGAGGAAGATAATCAATGACACATAACACAATATGTATCCAGGGAAATCCACAACTCAAAACCCCTACTATCTATATTGCATTAATCAGAAATGCAAGATGAGAATATAATGCTTGTTCTCACAAGAATAATCCCAGCACAAGTATAATCAACTCTCATCTCACAAGCTAGCTCAAGCCAAATCCTTAGCCTATTTTGCAGCTCTCCAAGCCCCTATTTCGTTGCATCATTCCTGGTCAAAGAATCTGGATGAATACAATATGATCTACTCAACCTTGAGCTCAACCTACACAAGTATTTCTTATCCTTTGCCTGATGACTTCTTTTGGCCAATATTTAGCCAAATTCCTAGCCTTCAAGTTTCTGACTCCTTGCACCATTCCTGAAAGAATTAGTCTGTATTTAAAAGGAAATCCTAACTCTATAATTGCGTAATTGAAACATAGGTCCTCAACTGATTTCATGCATTATCTGTACAACTCAGAAAATCATACAATTGATAGTACATTGTCTCTGCACTCTAGTCTCAACTGGGTCTTCCTCTAAACTGACATGCATGAGTTATTCTTGATTGAATCTTCATTTAGTTGGTGTGGTACTGAGGATTCACTAGTGCACCAACTCACTACTAGACCTCTACTAGTTCCTCTAATAATTAGAACTAGTTTAATTGACTATAACTCAGTTAGACTGAGTTATCTAATTACAACTCAAATAAACTCAATTTGGACCCCTAAACTTTAGGGATCACACTCACATGACTCCAGATAGACTTTGAACTTGAATTTCCTAAGCTAACTAAGTCAACTTAACTTAGTTAACTATTACAAGTTGATATGAGAAAAGAATTACAATTTAATTCACAATTTATTTCAAGGACAAATTAAATTGGAATTTCTAGATTCTATTTTTAACATTTCTTGTTGTTATTTTCAACGCTCAGTTTGGCAGAAGCAGAGTACATGGCTGCTAGTTAAGCAACTTGTGAAGATATATGGATGACGAAGATCCTTGTTGGGTTATTTGGTCAGCGGATGGATACTATAGTGGTTTACTGTGACAATCAAAGTTGTATCAAACTCTCTAAGAATCCAGTTTTTCATGATCAGTCCAAGCATATCAACATCTGGTATCACCATCTACAATATTTTGTGCAAAGGAGAATCATGTTGCGTGAGTGCATTCCTATGGAGGAACAAGATGTAGATATTTTGACAAAGGAATTGTCAAGATGCAAATTCGAGTTTCATAGAGGCAAGATCAGGGTAGCAGATAATCCCTTTCTTGTTGAGAGGGAGTGTTGAAAATTCAACAAGAAAAACCTATTTTAATTTTGTCCTTGAATTAAATTACGAATAAAATTGTTATTCTACATCTAATGACAACTTGTATTAGTTAACTAAGTTAATTTGACTTAGTTGGCTCAGTTAATTTGAGTTGAGGGTCTTACTTGAGTCATGTAGATTGTCTCCTACATTATAGGAGCCCTGGTTGAGTTTATTTTGAGTTGTAATTAATTAATTCAGTTTAACTGAGTTAAAGCCAATTAAACTAGTTCCAACTGTTGGAGGAACTAGTGGGAGGTCTAGTAGTGTGGTGCTTCCTGTAGTGATCAACCAGTTAACTGAAGATTCACTCATAAATAATTCATACATATAAGATCTGAGAGTTACCCAATTGATATTGGAATTCAGGGACAGTGTACTATCAATCATATAATCATCTGAATTGTACAAGTGGTGCATGTAGTCAAAGGAAGGCCTATGATGGGTTGTGCAATTCCTTTGAGGAATTTCCCTAATTAATAGGGGGCTAATTCCCAAGCAAACAACGCAAGGAAATAGGGACTTGGGCAAGTGATAAATTGGTTAAGTATTGGCCTAGGCTTGTCTAAGAAGCTATGAGACAGATGGAGAAAGTGCAGAGGTTGCTCGAGCTTGAGCAAAGCATTGTAATCTTCTCATATTTTCTAACTAATGAAATATATAGATAGCAAGAGTTTTTAGCTATGGCTTTCCCCATGAAATCATTGTGTAATGTGTTGATTGAATTCCTTCTCTTGTAGGCTTCTTGATTCCACGATCGTTTAATTGTTTCCACTAATGAGTAAAGTAGATTCAAGTGATCCAGGGGATCATATTAGTGTTTAAAATTCAAAGTGCTCAAAAATTCTTAAAATTTGTACGATTGGATAGATCTCGACAATATGAATCCAATGCAATTGGTTTCACTCAAAATTGATATCGTATGTTCCCAATATCGTGTTCTAATCGAATTGGCAAACAGCTAAATTTTTTAAGTTTTGGGTTGCAGGTACACCCGGTCAGCAATCCGTATGCTGACTCGGCAGATGAATTTGTTTATGAGGACCTATGGATGGATGACACTTGTCTCATTCTGATTGGCTTGTGTATGTTGGTTTTTATTGGTTCAATGGTTGTTGTGTTGGACCAATGAGGGAGAACCACGTGAGCCAATCGGTGGTTGCCATGTGGCCTCCTCCTATTTGGCAAAATTTGGTTTATGGCCAGATCGGGCTTCCATGGGATTCGAACAGCAAACCTCCAGAGTGGCAGCACGGTGCTCCACCATCACAACACAAGTGTTTCTTAATAGATATGGTGGAGGGATTCTATTTAAACTTAATAGTAGCACATATGGGGGAGGGAGTCGGGCTAAGCCCTAGCCCATGGCCACCCCAATGCCCACGGGAGTGTAGGTGGAGGGACCAAGGGGCTAGGCTTTAACCCAGCCCACGGCCACAACCCACAACACCAAACGCAGTCGAAGCCCAGTGCTCAAGTTCGTGGTGGTAAAGTTTAAGGGGCCAGCCTTGGGGGCTAGCCCCGGGGTCACATGGCACCCCATAACACCGAGCGCACGGAAATGTGGAGGGGGCCAGCCCCAAGGCACATGAAATCCATAGAACCGGGAGCACGCAGAGAAAGGGGGCTAACACCAGGTCACTGAGACCCAATACGACCAAGGGCACGGCAAACCAAAGGGGAATGGAGTTAAGCCCTGGAATCTTGGCCCCCAATGCGGTCGCATGCGCCAACATTACCAAATTTTTCAGAATTGGGGGCTTAATGGCCGAATTAACGGTCCTACAATTTTTCCCGTCAAGCGGGATTATATGGAATATTTGCGCGTCGGTTGCGGATTTGGGGCGCTCAAGCTAGATTTGGGTCAAATTGTGGGATGACTAGCCAAAGAATTTGGAAAAAACTTGTAACAGACATAACTTACTCAATTTTTTGTCAAATGAGGTGCAGAAAGAAACCAGATGGGGGTTTTTAACAGTGTTAGATCCATTGGAGACATCGTTTTTCTATTTGAGCTTATTTTTGAGCACTTAATGAAAGAGGCCATGCATTTGAAGTTGGAACCAGGAGATGTAGCCCAAGAGGGGTGAACTCCTTTATCATGTTTTTTGTTATGTGTTTCAGATATTGTTATTTTTCTCTGTTTTGGCTATAAAATTTGGTTTAAAATCACTTGTTAATGTGTTTAGTAACTTGATCCATTACCCAAAACACATATAAAAATTTCACTTGCAAATTGTTAAAAATCTTCAAGTCTACATATTCAGACAATTTTGGTATCATAGGATCAGGTTATTGTGAAGGTTTGATTTGTTTGCAAGTGTTTTTATGATGCTTACAAGTTTGAAACTTAAAAGAGGAGAAGGAGAACTTATGGAGCCAAGATCTCAAATTGTTTTAAGGAGAACAAACACGCCTCAAGCTTCAATAGTCATGGCACATGAAGAAGGTCTTGAAGGGATGTTTGAAGATGAAAGAACTTCCAAAAAAGCATTCTTTGAGTTATCTAAAATGGTAAAGGTTCTTTATGAAGAGAAATGCAAGGTTGTATGGAGAGAGCTCAAAAAACCTCCAAAATGATATGGAAGAAAAGGGGACAAGCCTCCAAAAGGGAATGGAGGGAATGGTGACAAACCACCACCTTCACCTCCATCATCCTCATCCTCACCTTCTTCTACTTCTTCTACCCTTCCACAAAAACAAACACCTCCAAATTCTCCAAAAGGGACATGGTAAAACTCCTTTGCTAAAGCTTAATATTAAGTTTGAATTGCCTATGTATAATGGGGAGGTAGATGCTGAGAAATTAGATAATTGGATTCGTCAGATTGAAGTGTATTTCGAGATATAAAGAATCAAGGATGATGAAACCAAGATTCATCTTGCTTCTCTTAAATTGGAAGGTCCAACACTTATTTGGTGGGAAGCCATGAGTACATTGTTAGAGCGCATAACAAGAAATTGAGTTTATCTCTTGTTAATGTTGGACACATGAAAAGGATTGTTAATGCTAGTCAAAATTTTGCATTGTTAATGTTCAAGCACAAAGATGTTGAGGAACTTAAACCCTTTCAAGGATATGAATCAAGTTTGAAATATGATTCATTAAGGTTTCTAATTCATGTGATAAGATGTTTCAAGAGTCTAACAAGTTTCCTCATAAAAGAGGTAAACAAAATGAAGTGCAATTGCAGCAGGATGCTTCATTATTGAACATTGGTATGAACAAGAAGCCAGTGTTAAAGCATGCAGAGGTCAAAAAGCAAATGCAAAAGCTATTTGACAATAGGACATTGGTTCTAAATTATCTTCTTATGGGTTTCATAATGGATTGGCTTTGAAGAGGAATGATGCATGGCGATGGCGATCACATTTGGTAAAGATTCAAGCCAAGTGTAAGACTAGACATGCTAAGCATCATCATGATGACAGTGTTCAAGGTGAAGTGAATTTGAAATTGAATAAGTTTCCTTTGATTGAAGACCAAGGAGGGAATGTTCATATTCTTTCAAGGGCAGTTTTCTTTTCTAAAAATCTTGGGAAATTGCAGCAAGATGTCATCTTTAACAGCAAGACAAGGACTCCAAAATCAAGGAAACTGATGTACTTTCATGAAAATCTCAAAGTGACAAATCCTAGCAAAGCTAAGTGCATTAAGACTGGAAGGGTGAGGGAATTGTACCCTCATCTAGTTGTTGACTAAAAAATGAGCTTTTGGAGGTCCAAAAGCTTCCAATGGGGAGGAGTGATCCAGAGGATCAAATTAGTGCTCAAAATTCAAAGTGCTCAAAAAATGTGTAGGTTTTAACCCCGTACATAGATTACTTACATAGGAATTCTAAAAACATAATATAAACAACGGCAAGAACATAAAACATAAAACAGATATACACAGAGATTTTCCCCTGGATCCCAAAATCGGGACTACCAGCTTGATTTTTCATTATATTCCTTTCAATGTTACAATACATATATATACATGTTGAAGCATCCATTAACCTTAGATTAGAACATAACCATAGTTCCCTTGACCGGATCTACAAAATACCATGGGCAGAAAACCATCATGCCCAAAACCATATGTGAAAACCACACACAAAACCATAGGTAGGTTTTGCCACCTAATATAGGGTCCAAGCCCTTAAACCCTCTGACAGGGGGGGTTGCCATCCCCCTTGCAACACTCGGCGCAGTGAACAGGGGGTCTTCACCCCCCTATTACCCCCTCGTGCATCGGGCTATTCGTGGAAAGAATATAACACACACCTAAAAAAATGCTCGAAACCTATACGATTGGATAGATCTTGGCAATCTAAATCCAACGTAACTGGTTTCACTCAAAACTAATATTGTATGCTCCTGATATCATGTTCTAGTCGAATTGGCAAACAACTAAAATTTTTAAGCTTTGGGTTGCAGGTACACCCAGTGAACAATTTGTACATTGATTGGGCAGGTCACTGTGTTTATGAGGACCTATGGCTGGATGACACTTGTCTCATTCTTATTGGCTTGTGTATGGTGGTTTTATTGGTTCATTAGTTGTTGTGCTAAACTAATGAGGGAGAGCGACGTGGGTCAATCGATGGCTACCCCATGACCTCCTCCTATTTGGAAAATTTTGGTTTAAAATCACTTGTTAATGTGTTTAGTAACTTGATCCATTACCCAAAACACATATAAAAATTTCACTTGCAAATTATTAAAAATCTTCAAGTTTACATATTCAAATCATCAAGTCTATTTTTTTAGTAAAGTACAATTAGCAATTTGAATCTGCAAGGAATTTCTACAATTTTGTGCCATTGTCACTCACATCTGTAATGCATCTCTGTGGAACACATGTTACTTATGTATATATGTTGAATATATGATTGTATCTGTATTGGATTTGAAGCAAAGTTGAGTGATAATTGTTGATAGTAGGCTCATAGCACCTGATGCAAGGGAAATATATATGTATATAAAAGCCACATAATGCTAAGGCCTAAGCCATAATTTTAAGTTGAGTCTTAACCTGCATATATATTTCACGATGCGGGAAGTAGCACATACATAACTTAATAAGAGAAATATCAGACCTCGTCACAGGTTGTGGCCAGAGTCATGAGAACTCATAAATAAACTTAAAAATAATGGTGGGTTCGGAGACCCTTTTTTATTGATACAAATAATGCATGGGAGAGCCCCTGAGTAATAGGGTCAGCATTTGTTTACATCCATTATTTGTCAGGTTACAATTCGTTGTGCCATAAGGCAAGCTTGATTTCAATGTGGTGGAGAATTACCCCTGGGCCAAAGTTCCCAGAAGCCTTACTTAAATGGCCTCCAACCCTACACTTGCAGCAACCACCATTCCCTCCATATGGATTTTGTCGACAAGGGTTGTGTGTCCCTGCGAGTAGCCCAATGCCCTAACAGCCCTAGAATGGCGTCATGGAGCTGCTTGTATGCTTGAAACGGATTCTGGCATTCTTGGCATGTAACAAGAGAGGTGAAAACCTCTTGGAAGCTCACGCCAAGCCTGTGATAAGTAATGGGCGTCGAAGCGCATGTGTCACCATGTGAGGAATTCCCTACTCGCAAGCAGGGAAGTCCTACAAGCTGGAAACTCATTGATGAAACTATCACCCAAACTTGGGAGGCGTAGCACCCTAGAGCACACTAGTAAACCCTTAGCGTCGACATCGAAGCTTGACCTTGATCCAAAGGTCTACCCGACCTCTGAAGCAGAGCCATAGTTGGAAAAATCAGCTCGGAGGAGAATGTGTAGCTAAAAAGCTTGTGAGGCAACGTCAAAGTCCCTTGACCGGGCCATAGCAGACTGGTGAGGGACATGGATATGTTGTGGCGCAGAGGAGCGAAGCTTAGAGGAGATAGGTTCTCCTTGCGCATGACTGGCCAAGAGGAGTGTTGATGTGGCTCAGAAGGTTTACCCCGGAGGGACACCGAAGGGAGTAGTGAGTAGCTTTCGAGAGGAAACCAGTCGGGATAAGCAAGTGGTCACGCCAGCCCAGAAGCTACGTGATTGGGAAAAGATGGCCCCATTGACAGGTCATCCTGTTAGCTCCAAGCCAGAGCATTCGCTAAGGTGCGCAGGCTGATAGGAGCAAGATGAGTAGGGTGGGATGACACTGCAGAGTACGTGTGCCCAACGGTGTTACCATTGGTGGGTGGTTGTCTCACAACCCACTTAAGTCTGTGACATCACTAAGGACAAGCAAAGGAGACAACGATGATGTCATCTCGACAAGTACATCCCATAATATTTCAATTTAGGCGCAAGTGGAAAGCGTTGGGAAGGAACAGAGTGGGTGGAGCCCACCCAACTGTGATAGCCCGGAGGCAATCACCTGACGTGATAAAAAGTGTCACACATGTTTAAATGTTGGGATGTGAGTGTTGGGTCATGTAGGGAAGCATGCGCCAATGGGAACGCACCGAGCGGGCCCCATAAACGTCACCCTACCAGGTTCATCCTGGAGGAATGTAAGGGGAGACAAGGTGCAAACACCGGGAGATGGGCGTTAAGCCACGCGACAGTATTCCAACGGGACTTGAGTTGGTAGCCGTGTTAGGCCTTGGGATCCCATAAGTAGTTCTCCTGCATTGTTGATCACATACATTGACGGTTGGGGGATGTTTCTAGGGCACGCCTCTAAACCCACAAACTACTTAGGGGTGGTGTCGAAGCCATTTTCAAAACCTAGTGGTTTTTGAATAATAAAGGGAATCAATGCAAAGCAAAGGGTTGGAGGACCTTTCTCTCTCTTCGAGAGGGACACATGGTAGAGTTTGAATGGCTCATAGGAGAAGACATCAGAATAATGTCATCCCAATGGCCTGAACCCGGAAGAATTCAACACTACACGGGTAGGATCATCGGGCTGACTAGGCATCGGGATGACATATGGGTTTTCCGAGAAAGCACGCTCGGGTAGGAAGTTAATTGGTTGGCGAGCACAGTGGGTAGACCCACTTGCCATCCTGGCCCGGTAGGAATTCCCTAATAAAGGTAAGTGGGCGCAGCTAAGGAATGCATCAGAAGATGAGGCACTTGGACATGGACGATTGACGGGAAACCGTGTGGCAAGGTTGTGACCAATGAAGGTGAGGACGGGCAGTCCCCACTGGACACGTCGACCTGGCGGTATACCCGAATGGGTGTGTGTGGGGCACAAGTTTATTGCGTTGGGATAGAAGGCTATTGGATAAGCGTTAACCCTCGATCACTTCGCGTAGAAGCAGACTAGGGCGCAAAGAAGTACGAAGAGGTTGGGAGGTTTAGGGATTAGCCCCAGCCTTTGGTTGTTTCGCGGAGAATAAGACCACTAGTGTCGCTTCAGTCGCAAAGGAAACTCAGATCGGGGAGGGCTTAATAAGCTAAGTTCCTGTGGGCTTAGTCGATGGTCACCCGATGACTCTGGGAAACCACTAGGATTGATTCCAAAGGTGGCAGACAACACTAACAAAAGACAATTGCAGCAGGGAGAGGAAAGAAAAAAATTACACCCCATTCCTTCGACCAAAGGGAAGGGGTTGGGTGTGTTACAGAGTGGTATCAGAGCTATCCAGGTTCAAAACTGGATTGGATGGGCTTTCTTCACGAGCAAGTGATGATAACCAAAAAAAAAAGAGAAATGAAATGAAGAAAATTAACGAGTACAAGTGCTCATAGATCATAATAGGAAAATAACTCATATTCACATATGAAAATGCCAACCAAGTCAGGGACTTCCATGTACCACCCAACCATAGATTGGGCTGAACCAAATCTCTCTTTCAGCCAATCAACCCCGTGCCATATTCCAAGCATGAAAGTGGGATCATATGAGTTAAACCAAAATAACGCGAACTAGGGCTTCTAGAGGACAAACCACCACAACCCTCAAGCACATTGATCTCACATATACGGTCCAGAAAGCACTAACATCAATCATATTGGTCTCTACCCAAGTTGTCCAAGTTGTCCAAGGCTCTAGGAACAAGTAACTCAACCCACAGCCTCCAGGGAACTTGAGCTATTTTAAGGCTCCAGAGAATTTGTCCCAACCCACAGGCTCCAAGGACTAGTAACTCAACCCACAGCCACTGGGGAACCCAAGCTATTTCAGGACTCCAGAGCATTTGTTCCAACCCACAACCATAGGAAACCAGAGAAGCAATTAGAAAATCAAATGGGGAACCCACTACACCATGGTTATCCAGGAAATGGACAGGCAAGGATGAAACCATTATCACTCTATGCAAATCTCCATGCCAATGACAATTCATAACCAAGGAACCACATGCATATATCATGCATCCAAAAACCAGCAAGGAAATCACATATGCAACCTATTAATTAATAAACTAATTAATTAAATAAATTAACAAATTAATATATATATATATAAATAAATAAATAATAATAAAAATAATTAAATAAATGAAAAACTAACAGGATAATGGCCGACCAAATTTCATATATCTTTTCTTTAAAAACCTATATATATACCCTAAATAGAGCTCATGGATAAATCATTAATATTTGGAGAATATCTACTGACGCATCCCTTGATGATGGACTCACTTGGTAGTCCGAAACGTTGGGTTCACAAAACTCTATAGCAGGTCATTCCTCCTCTATCTAAAACTATCCTCACCTGTATGGATTCATTATTTAACAACATCAAGTCCTACCATGGAAGGGACATGATGGACAGTGCATCAGAATTCGAAAAATTAATATTATCCAGAGCGAAGGATTAAAACTAAGCAACACCTCGAAATCTTTACTTGAAATCATAAAAAATCAATAATTAATTCTTTATTGATTTACTAATTAATTAATTTATTTATTTATTAACAATTAATTAATTTAATTAATTAATTAATCAAATAAAATACATAAAATTAAAGCAATAAACATATTAATTAATTAATCAAACAAATTAGTTAATTAATCAAACAAATTAATGAATCAATTAAACAAATTAATTAAAAAATTAATTTTACATAAAAGTAATAAACATAATAAAATTAATTAATTAATTTATCCCATTAACTTATTAATTAATTAATTAATTAATCAAATTAATAAATTAATAAACATATTAATAAATAATAAAATTAATTAATTAATCTATTCTTTTAACTAATTAATCAAATAAATTATTTAATTAATTAAACAAATTAATAAATTAAAATATATATATATATATATAATAATAAATAATTAAATAAATGAAAAACTAACAGGATAATGGCCAACCAAATTTCATATATCTTTTCTTTAAAAACCTATATATATATATATATATATATATATATATATATATATATATATACACCCTAAATAGAGCTCATGGATACATCATTAATATCTGGAGAATATCTATTGACGCATCCCCTGATGATGGACTCACTTGGTAGTCCGAAACGTTGGGTTCACAAAACTCTATAACAGGTCATTCCTCCTCTATCTAAGGTCTATTATAGCTACTGATCTATCTCCTTACGCTCCCTTACTTTCCTTTGCTTTCTTTCTCTAATCCAAGTGATTGTCAGTATGCTCCAAGAATGCTCTAAGTGTGCAAGAGTATATGAGAGAGAGAATGAAAGGAGAGGGCCAAAACTGAACTGACAAAAGCTAAGACAAAATTTGTGAACTAAAAAAAGGTTGTGAAGTGATTATGTGATGAATTTTTACCATTGATCTCCCTTTTTCTTCATATTCCTTTATTTTTCCTCTAATTTCCCTTGCATGCAAATTTGTGTCTCTTCATCTTCCTTTTCTCCCATTTTCCTTTATTTTCATAATTAAATGCCATTTATTCCCTCTTTTCCTTGGCCATTTTCCATAGCCATTATTAAACCACAAGTGATGCCCACTATAATGTTTGCCCACCATTCAACTTAGAATACATGTCCCATGACCTTGGTTTTATTTTATTTACATGGAAAATCAACCAGGGGTTGTCACAAACCCCTCCCCCTTGAGCGAACACCATCCTCAGTGTTCTATGATGCTTATGACTATCAAAACATGTTTCCCATGGAATTCATAACACAGCTCAATGCAAAATTTTCAGCATACCAAACTATTGAAACCATGAACACCATATTGTTTATTGGAGCTTTATAACACAACTCGTTGCAGTATTTACAACATACTGCTTATTGGAGCCTTATGACATAGCTCATTGTAGTATCTACAATACACATGTGCATTTATAAATATAAACCAAACATATTTTCTCAACCAACGAATAAAGAAGGATACAAAGCCCACATCTGATCAACCATCTCCCATGTAGCTTCATCGGGCCCAAAGTGCTTCCACTGCACTTTAACTTGCTCTATTGCTCGATTCCGGAGCATGAGTTGTTTCTACTGCAAAATGCACTAAGTTTATGGTTGGAACACTCCCTTTGGTTCCGCTTGCAATACAGTCCAATCAATCACACAATCAACATCCTAGATATATCTCTTAAGTACCGAAATATGGAAAACATCATGGACTTTCACTGTCAGCGGCAGTTCAAGTCGGCAGGCCACTAATACAATCCTCTCAAGGATCTCAAAAGGCCCACAATACCAAGGCGCCAACTTGGCACATGACCCAATCCTCAAGGAGATCCTCTTGGGATTGATGCACAAGTACACATGTTCCCCAATCTGAAACTCCTTGAATGCATTATGTTGATTTGCATAACTCTTCTGCCTGTCATGTGTTGCCTTCAAATTACTTATAATAACCTACATCATCTGTTCCATGTCAACCAACATATCCAATCCAATCATCACCTTGTTCACTGGATCACTCCAACTGATGGGAGTATTACAACTCCACCCATAGAAAGCCTCAAATGGACTCATCCTTAGGGATTCTTGATACCCATTATTATATGCAAACTCTACTAGTGGAAGATACTCCTCCCACTCCCTCTGTTGATGTATGACATACATACTCAACATATCCTTAAGAATCTCGTTAACCCTCTTTGTTTGTCCATCTGTCTGCAGATGATAAGTTGTACTGAAACCTAACTCTATCCCCAAACTTACAAATAACTCCTTCCAAAACTTGGAATTCACATCTCTGTTTGATATGATCTTCTTAGGAACAGGCACAAGGAGAAGAATCATCCATTGAGTAAGGTCATGTGAAATTGAGATCAATGGCATGCCCATGACAACCCACTTGAATGTGTTACCATTATGTGGGCATGGCTTGTTATTGGGCATGGATTGGTTGTACTTGCACTGAACCAAGGTAGATTTCTATAAGAAAACAATAGAATGCTTGGATGAACAAGGAACAAAAAGATTGTTGCAAGGTAAGAGGAAACCCATATTAGTGAGGTTGATCACTATTATGCAAACCAAATGCAACAACAGGAAAATATGCATGTTGCTTACAGTACAAATTTTTCAAAATGAAGAAGTTGGCAGACAACTAGATAAAGTACCCTGTCAGACAATTAGATGATAAGGAAGTTGAATTACTTCAAAAGTACCTTGTTTTGCAATAGTTTGCAGATGTTTTCCCAATGAAAGTTCTTGGACTACCTCCACATAGAGAGATAGATTTCTCTTTTGAACTGGTGCCAGGAGCAACACCTGCATCAAAGGCTCCAAATAGAATGAGCACCCCAAAGTTGGTCGAGCTCAAATTACAGTTGAAGGAAATGTTGGACAAGGGTTACATAAGGCCAAGTGTGTCTCCTTGGGGAGGACCTGTATTATTTGTAAAGAAGAAAGATGGAAACCTTATATTGTGAATTGACTGCAGACAGCTAAATAATGTAACCATTAAGAATAGGTACCCACTACCAAGGATCAATGATCTCTTTGACCAACTGAGAGGAGTAACACTTTTCTTCAAAATCGACTTGAGGTTTGGCTACCATCAAGTGAGAATAAAGGAAGAAGATATTCATAAAACTACTTTCAGGACAAGATATGAGCACTACAAATTCGTAGTGGTACCCTTTGGGCTTACCAATGCCCTTGCCTCGTTCATGTGCCTTGTGAACGGAGTGTTGCGTCCTTACCTGGAAAAATTTGTCATAGTATTTGTTGATGACATATTTGTTTACTCGAGAACGAAAGAAGAACACGAGAAACACTTGGTTGTAGTGTTACAGTTGTTGATAGAGCACAAGCTCTATGCAAAACTCAGCAAGTGTGAATTCTTCTGGTCACAGATACACTACATAGGGCACATCATCTCTGAGGAAGGTGTATCAGTTGACCCTGAAAAGATCAAAGCCATAAGGGAACGGCCAACTCCAAAGAACGTGGATGAATTTAGATCATTCATGGGATTGGTAGGATACTACAGGAGATTTATTTAGGATTTCTCCAAAACTGGTCATCCCATTACAACCTTATAGAAGAAAGAAGATTTGAGTGGACTGCACAATGTGCATAAAGCTTTAATTAGTTAAAACAATTACTCACTAATGTGCCAGTGTTGAGAATCGCATATCCTAACAAGGATGTCGCAGTGTGCATAGATGCATGTAAAGAAGGACTCGGTGGGGTCTTAAAGCAAGAAGGGAAAGTAGTGTGCTATGAATCTATAAAGTTGAATAAGCATGAGGGAAATTATGTGACACATGATTTAGAACTGGCTACCATAATTCATGTGTTAAAAATGTGGAGGCACTACCTCCTTGGCAAGAAATTCACGCTCATGTCAGACCATAATGGACTAAAATATTTGTTTGGATAGCTAAAGTTGAATGCTAGGCAAGCAAAATGGCTGGCCATGCTCAGTGAATTTGATTTTGAGATTAAATACATAAAAGTTAAGGAAAGAAAGGTTTTTGATGCCTTGAGCAGAAGAAGCCAAGTAAATCAGTTGGCGGTGGTAAGTTCGTATGCAACAAATCTATAAAAAATGATGCACTATAGGATGAGAAATATAAGCAATTGAAATAAAAGTTGCATCAAAGTGGTGAGGATGAAGGATATCACATTGCAGAGGACGAATTAGTCAAGTTCAAAGGCATAATCTATGTGCCTAATAGTGATGAAGTAAAAAGGCTAATAATGAAGGAAATACACGATAAGCCTTATACAGGCCACCTAGGGTATTAAAGGACCCTCACAACGATTAAAAAGTGTTATCACTGGCCAAATCTAAAGAAAGAAGTGGCAGATTTCGTAGCAAGATGCATAGAATGCCAACAGGTAAATGTTTAATGCAAGAATACGGTAGGATTGTTGCAGCCTATCCCCATTCCAGAATGGAAATGGGAGGTAATTTATATAGGTTTCATTACAGGATTGCCCAAAACATCTAAGCAACATGATGAAATCATGGTAGTGGTGGATAAACTTAGCAAAGTAGCTCATTTTGTGGCAGTCAAATCCACCAACTCTAATAGTGATATAGCACAATTCTTCATAATGGAGATTGTGAGGCTATACGACATTCACAAGAAGATTATGTCAGATAGAGATGCTAGATTCACTTCCAGGTTTTAGAAGGAATTGTTTATAGGATTGGGAAATAAATTAGCACTTAGTACAGCCTATCATTCACAAACACATGGGAAGACAAAGAGGATCAATCGGATCCTAGAAGACATGTTAAGGATGTACGTGATGCATTAACCCAAAAATTGGGAAGAATATGATCTTCCACTTGTGGAATTTTCATACAATAATGGACACCAAAAGTCCATAAATATGAGCCCCTTTTAGGAATTGTATGGCACGAGCTGCAATACTCCAATTAGCTGGAGTGATCCAGTTAACAGATTTCATGTAGGACCTGATATGCTTAAGGATATGGAGCAGCATGTCTAGATCATAAAGCAAAATCTGAAAGTGGCACAAGATAAACAAAAAATCTATGCAGATAAGCCTAGGGCACACAAATAGTTCCAAGTTAGAGAACATGTCTACCTAAGAACTAAACCCAAGAAAAGTTCCCTAAGGATGGGCACATGTGCCAAGTTGGCACCACAGTGTTGTGGGCCATTTGAAATCCTTGAGATGATTGGACCAGTAGCATATAGACTCACATTACCTCCATCACTTAAAGCTCATGATGTTTTCCATGTTTCTTTACTCAAAAGGTATGTACAGGATTCTAATCATGTGATTAATTGGTTTGTGTTATAGGTGGAACCAGGAGAAGAGTTCCAACCAGAGCTAATGTGCATTCTAGACCTGAAGAGTCTCATTCTCCGGAATTGAGCCATAGAGCAAGTAAAGGTGTTGTGGAATCACTTTGGGCTAGAGGAGGCCACATGAGAAATGGTTGATGCCATGAAATTTAATTATCCTTCCGTGTTTGATGATTAAAGCAGTTTTATATAATTGTAAATATTGTATAGAGTTGTGTGTATAAATCTCCATGAAACAATATGTGTATTACCTTCATTTTGGAATTATATATGTGTAAATGAATATTGAGGGAAGCGTTCCCTTAAGGGGGAGGGGACTGTAACATCCCTACCCAAGGGTCTCATATGAGCCACATTGTAAATATGATGTAAATAATTTACAATGTTGAAATTAAAAGAAGAAAAGTGGATTGAGTCAAGGGACATAGATTCCAAAGTTGGGGAAGGAGAATTGTTGCTTGGGATGTGATGGTTTCTTGTGTAAATAATAAGCCTGAGTTGGACAACATCCATTGAAGGATGGATGGTTCAGGAATTTAATGAACTAGTTCTTGCAATTAAGTGAGCTGAGAAAAGTGTTCAGGTATGTTGGCCCTCAATTTTGGTCATTTTTGCCTATCCTAAATCCATTCATTTACCACCATAATCCATCTTATTTCACTTACATATGCTTCATTTTAGTCCTATTTTGCATATTCAAGTAAATAAATTAATTTTTTCAAAATTTAGAAATTTTTGTAGAAATTGGGTTTTCAGCGTAAATTTGGACTGCATTAAAAATTCCTGTAATAGCTCCATTAAAGTCATATGTGCAGGACACCTACGCGAGATCTGATGCATATTTGGAAAGCTTAGGAACCACAGATGAAGGAACGCCTATTGGTTCGGTCAAACTGAGCAAACACAGGCCCAGTCAACGCTGGTCAAACTTGACCTGTCATTCAGAAATCCCTATTAAAAAGGGTAAAATATTATTTTTTGGGATTTTTTCTAATTTTGTGAACCATACTTGATGAGTTTGACCTGAATGGATGGATTAGGATAGATAATACTGTTAGAGCCATTGTAGCAAATTTTGTTGATGATTTTCTTATTTAAACTGAGTTTATGGACCATTCAAGTATGTAATTTGTATTCAGATTATTGGATACTTTTTGATAATTTGAAGAATACTTTCTACTGTTCTAGTTGTTGTTCATGTTGTGGATGTTTTCATAATTTAGTTGTAACTAAGAGTTCCTTAGGTGTACAAGGCAAGGTTGGAGGGCCCCCATACCAAGCTAAGTACACTTTGATTAAATTGACATAACTTTAATTTCAGTATTTTTTGTTTTAGATTTATGATTCAGTTATTTAGATGTGTGACGCTTTTTCTGTGATTTTTGGATGATGTTAGTTTAAAGTCAAATTTTCATATGAAAGGACAAACAAGGATTTAAGTTAAATTCTCTTTATATCAAGTTATAAATCATGGCTAAAATCATCCTTTTTGCACTTCCTGTATTATTTCTTGAATTCCAATTTTTATTTGATGCAATGGTAATATTATAGGAGCATAACTGTGAGGAAGAACAACCAGGACCTCCTAAGTTAGGAGCCTCTTCTCTTTCTATCTACACATTACAAACCACTTCTCTTTAGTTTCTCTTCTTGGGACAGTACAATGAGGAAGGACCACCAGGACCTCCTAAGTTAGGAGCCTCTTCTCTTGCTTGTTGCATCTTGAACAAGAAACTTTTTAGTATTTTAAAACTTATAATATATATTTGTAATATGCATTTTCTTTAACCTTGTAGTCTTGCCTTCCAAAATTGACTTCACCTGAAATCCATATACTTTAGACGTGCTTCCAAGTCTACAAACCCGGATTGACAAGTAAAACACCTATGTTAGTTTACTTTATAAAGTTACCTGACAAGGCCCATGCTTGCTTGAGGAAGCCCAAAGGGCAAGAGGGCGGGAATTTATGAAGGTTGCAGAAACAACAAGGATGCAACAGTAATTTAGGTGGATAGAAATGCATACCAACAAGAAAGAGAAGCATTCAAACAGCGAGAGGGGGCATGATTCAAGAAGCATTGGAATAGGAGCAAAGGGCATAAGAACTAGTAAGAGCACTCGAAGAAGGGAGATCAAGAAGAAAGGGTTGAAACATCAAGGGAATCCATTCAAACCAAATGAAGAATAATATGAGAGAGACTTTGTCCCTTAACGAGGAGACCCATTTGAATTCCCATGGCAAGAGCAGAGACCTTACTTTGGAGGTAGACTGAGAAGAGACTGATATCGGGCCTCTAGTAGAAGATTTTAGCAAGAAGATTGAAGAGAAGATAAGAGAATGGGAATGGTTATTTGTCCCTGGAGGGTGTGGGTTGAGTACTAGTCTTTGGAGCCCTATAATAGCTTGGGTTCCCTAGAGGATGTGGGTTGAGATAGGATCCCTAGAACCCTGTAATAGCTTGGCTCCCTGGAGGCTATGGGTTGAGACGGAGGTCTTTGAAGCCCTGTACCAACTTGGGTCCCTGAAGGTTGTGGGTTGGGATGTAATCTATGGAGCCCTGTAACATCTTGAGAAGAGACCTTCCTAATGCAGAAGCAATGAATGATTGGAGTTAAGACAATTGGGCAATGCCCTTTTAATACGGTGGATTTTGGACTCCCTAAGAAGGGGTGAATCACTGTGAATTCACTTGGGGTGAGGTGCGGCACCTATGGACGCCCTGTGCTAGCAAAGAAAGAAGCCATTGACTGGTGGGATTAAGGAAGAGGTCCTCTAAAGTCCCTGTGTCAGCTGGCATTTGGTGTGCAGTTCCAGAAGCAAGCATCCCCCCTCAAACTCTGGAATCTAGCTCGGGGGTGACATTTGCAAGTGAAAGTGGTTGTATTTGTCTATGGTTGGGTTGAGAGTCCTAGTCCCAGACTCAGTTTCCCTGCAAACATAAAGATGAGTAATGTGTGCATGCTTGTTTACCTCCTTTAATGAATCACATTACATTGTTGATGGTTTTATATTAAAGATTGTGTTTTGTGCCAATGTTACTCGCATTCGTAATGCATCTCTATGGAAACATGTTACTTATGTATATATGTCGAATATAATTGTATGTGTGTTGGATATGAAGCAAAGGTGAGTGATAATTGTTGATGGTAGGCTCATAGCACTTGATCCAAGAAAAATATAACAACCACATAATGCTAAGGCCTAAACCATAATGTTAAGCTGAGACTTAATTTGCATATATGTTTAACAGTGTGGGAAGCAACACATACATAACTTAATAATAGAAATATCATACCTTGTCATAGGTCATGGCTAGAGTCATGAAAATTCGTAAATAAATTTAGAAAGAATGGTGGGTTCAGCGATCCTTTTTTATCGATACAAAGAATGCATGGGAGAGACCCTGTGTAGGAGGGTCTACATTTGTTTACATCCATTATTTGTCGAGTTACAAGCCATTGTGCCATAAGGCAAGCTTGATTTCAATGCAGTGGATTATTACCCTTGGGCTAAAGCGCCTAGAAGCCTTACCTAAATGGCCTCCAACCTTACACTTGCAATTATATCCACCATTCTTGCCACAGGGATTTTGGCGATAAGGGTTGTGTGTCCCTACAAGTAGCCAAATACCCTGGCAACCCTAGAATGGCATTGTGGAGGCGTTTGTAGGCTTAACATGGATTTTGGCACTGTTGGCATGTAGCAATAGAGGTCGAAACCTCTTGGAAGCTCACTCCAAGTGCATGATAAGTAATGGGCATCGAAGCGCCTATGCCACCATGTGAGGAATTCCCTACCCACAAGTAGGGAAGGCCCACGGGCTGGAAACCCATTGATGAAACTATCACCCAAGCTCAGGAGGGGTAGCACCGTAGAGCACATCAGTAAACCCTTAGCATCAAAATCGAAGCTTAACCTTGATATGGAGGTCTGCAAAACCTATGAAGTAGAGCCATATTTGGAAAAATCAGCTTGAAGGAAATTGTGTAACAATCGAGCTTGTCCTTGGAGGGATCACGGAGGTCCCCTTCTACTTCATCGCCCGAGGCAACATTGAAGTCCCCTGATGGGCCATGACAGATTGGTGAGGGACATGGATATGTTGCGGTGTAGAGGAGCGAAGCTCCAACCATATAAAATCGATTGGATAAGCTTAATCCCCTACGGATTGGAACCCTAATATTGGAGGAGACATATTCTCCTTGCGCGTGATTGGTCGAGAGAAGTGTTGATGTGCCTTGGAAGGTTTACCCTAGAGGGACGTTGAAGGTAGTAGTGAGTAACATTCGGGAGGAAACCAGTCGGGATAAGTTGGAGGCCACACGAGCTTGGAAGTTATGCGATTGGTCAAAAGTGGCCTCGTTGATAGGTCACCACGTTAGCTCCAAGTCAAAGCATTCACTAAGGTGCGCAGTATGATAGGAATGGGATGAGTAGGGCGGGATGACACGACAGACTACGTGTGCGCAGTGGTGTTACCATTGGTGGGAAGGTTGGCCCACAACCTACGTAAGCCCAGGACATCACTAAATACACAAGCAAAGGAGATAGGGATGACGCCATCCTAGCGAGTACACCCCAAAATATTTCAATTGAGGCGCAAGTGGTAAGCGTTGAGAAGGAATAGAGTGGGTGAAGCCCACCCAGTTTTGATAGCCCGAAGGCAATCACCCAGCGTGATAAAAAAGGGTGGACATGTTTAAACACTGGGATGTGACTGTCGATCCATGTAGGAAAGAATGCGCTAATGGGAATGCATCGGGTAGACCGCACATAACACGTGACCCCACTACGGTCATCCCAAAGGAATGTAAAGGGAGGCAAGGTGGATACATTGGGATATGGGTGTCGGGCCACATGACAACATTTTGATGAGCCTCGAGTTGGTAGCCATGTTAAGCCTTGGGGTCTCGGAAACGATTCTCTTGCATTGTTGATCATGCTGATCGACAGTTGGGAGTTATTCCGAGGGTATGCCTCTAAACCCACAAACCGCTTAGTGGTGGTGCCGGAGTCATTTTCAAAACCTAGTGTTTTTCGAATAACAAAGGGAATCGATGAAAAGAAAAGGGTCAGAGGAACTTTCTCTCTCTTGCAGAGGGACACATCGCAGGTTTTGAATGGCTCACAAGAGTAGACGTCATCGTGACGTCATCCCGTTGGCCTGAACTCGAAAGATTTCAACATTGCACCGGAAGCATCGTTAGGATGACTAAGAATCAGGATGACATGGGAGTTGTCAGAGATATCTTGCCCCGAAAGGAATTTAATTAGTTGGTGAGCGTAATGGGTGGACCCACTTGACAACCTATCCCAATAGGAATTCCCTAGTGGATGTAAGTGGGCGAGAGGAATGCGTCAGAAGATGAGGCACCATGACATGGAGGATTGACGAGAAACCACGTGGCAAGGTTGTGACCAATTAAGGTGAGGACAGGGGGTCCTGACGGGACATGTCGACCTGGCGGTATAACCCCGATGGCTGTGTATGGGACACAAGTTTATCGCATCAGGATAGAAGGCTACGAGATAGCACTACCCCTTGGTCACTTCATGTAGAAGCATACCAAGGGCGCAAAGGAGTATAAAGAAGCTAGGAGGTTTAGGACTTAGCCCCATCCTTTGGTCATTTCGTGGAGAACAATACCACTTTTTCCAAGCCAATCACAAAGGAAACTCAACTCGCAGAGACCTTAACAGGCTAAATGCCTATGGGCTTAGCCAACGTCACCTGGTGACTTTGGGAAACCGATAGGATTGGTTCAAATGGTGGAGAAAAGTGGCCACCGAAGACAGTTGCAACAGTGAGAGGAAATATTTTTTTTACACCCCATTCCTTTTACTAAAGAGAAGGGGTTAGATGTGTTATAATGACATCCTCATCTTTAGCAGAACTTGGGTGGAACATTCGAAGCACATTCAACAGGTCTCGAGCACCCTACGGCAACATAAGTTTTATGTTAATTTAGAGAAATTATCATTTGGCATTGCTAAGGATTCAATACTTGGGCTACAATGTGGATCAGCATGGGGCACATGTGGACACAACCAAGATTCAAGTCATTTGGGATTGCCCAGCGTCGACAACTCTAAAAGAGATTCATAAATTCTTAGTCCTTTCTAACTTCTAACACATATTTTTATGTTGGGGTTCTCTTACATCTCTTGGCCTCTGAGGCAATTGACCAAGGGAGGAGCAAAAGTAAATTTTTTCTAGTCTGGATCACAACATAAGGCATTCGAGTATTTGAAACATTATCTTTGCTCTGCATCATTCCTCACCCTGTTGACTTGCAACGACCATTTTATATTGAGAAAAAACTCAATGGATACCATTGCTTCCTAAGGGGGGAGTATTAATCCAGGTCGATATCGGTGGCTATCTACCTGCTCCACTAGCTCAAATCACATTTCTTTATCTTAGCATATTTTCTATAGTTTTTCACATCCTGAAATTCTGGGGCCATTTTGAGGCACTAAATAACTTTGTTTTTTTCCTTGCTGGATCCCAGGCTAATGCCTAAGTCCTTTTTCAAAATATGATATTCTCGGCTACACCTTTCAAACGACCTACTAAGCGCACGAAATAGAGATCGTATGCAAAAGTTATGACCCCAAGAAGCTGATGTACCAATTAACTCCGTCAGGCCTAGAAAACTTTTTGGTGTTTCATCTTCTAGGGTTAGATTTTTGGACCTTTAGGGTTCTTGCTTAATGTTAAAAGGTCATTCCCTTAGCTTCTTGTACTAGCGTTTACTATTGTGCGTAGCTGCCATTTCTTTTTGTTTAGATATAGCTACCACCATTCTAGCCAATTTGTATTCTACAATATTTTGTATTTCATTTATTAATAGAAGTTGGTTTTCACCACATTATTGTAATGTCTATTATATTTCTCTGTATGTGTGTTCCATTTATTTTCCTACGTTTCATTTCATTCCTTGTATGCCCCGAATCAACCATCTTGGCAAATCTATATTAAGTTGGGACTTGTTGTGGCTACTACATTTTCTAGTAGGATATCCCTTGTCCCACTGTTGCACCCCCAATTTTTCCCTTTTGTGATTCTTAAATCATTTTTCCATTGGATATCAATTAAAGGTAGACATCTAAATGAAATGCTTGAAAATATGGTAGACATTATGAATGGATTTAGGCAATATGAGTTAGATGATGTTGTTTAGATTATCCACAAATTGTATGTTAGTATGGTGTAGGCACCTTAAAGTAAGCATGGGCCTTGTTGAATTAGGTTGTCTATTGGTAATCATTACATCAACATCATGCCAAGAAAACCAACACCCCTACTAGTGACATCAATCACGTCAAAGTCAAGCTACTACTTGCATAAAATTATGGATAGGGAACTACATTTCACAAACCATTAAATGATGATTGTTGAGGAGATTTCACCATTACACTATTGTTTACCCAAGGTGATATGTTAAAGAGAGGCATGAAAACTAAATAGTGTGATGAGTATATAAGACAATAAAATCAATGAATGAAAAATATGTGAGATGGAATGATGGGTACAGATGGGATCATCTCCCTTTCACGAGATTAAACACAATGCAGGATTTTTACATGGTAAAAAAACACTTGGGATAGTATGATGGTATGACTAGTTGGTGATTGAAAATGGTACCCATACATAACCAAAATTTAAATGCCTCAAAATGAGATTTGTGCAAGATGGTATAAAGAGATAACCCTCCCCTTCCAAAATAAGTGTTATTACTTCCTCCTCTTACTTAATATCAAAATTACTAAAAAAAAATGCATAAAACAAAGGTATTTTCTTTAAAAAATGGGTCCATATGTGTTAGTGCAAATTGGGCTTGTTACTTGGTTTATAATGTGAGACTCCTCACTCTTCATCGCTCCCTCCAACACCATCAGTATTAAAAAAAAACAAAAAAAACTCTTTCACCATTATAGAATGTAGTTGCAAAACTTGTTTTCTTGAAGTGAATAATTTAATTCTAAGAACTTTACAATTTAAATATTTAATACTAGATTTCATCCATCAACTAGAATGTCATAGTTATATGTTGTAATTCTTTGACTTTCTTAATTAACATTGAAGAGAATTTCTTGTCAAACATAAAATTCATGACGATTAAAGGTTTTCCTTATCTTTTGACTTATGGTCATTAAATTTATAAACCATTAAGTGTGCCATTTATTTCTTTTAAATAGGATATTAGACAGTTTATATATCATCAATATTGTTTGAGCCATCATGTTTATGCCTTGATAGATCTAGTATATATAAGGTCATCATTGCTCTTTGTACAATTATAATGTAAAATAAATATAGATTTAAGCCATTAACACAAATTTCATATATATAAATATATTAACTTTCAATTCAAAGCGGTAAGTACAACCCATGATGATCATGATACAAATATCATATCATGGAACACTAAAAAATAAAAAATAAAAATATATATATGTATATATTAAAAAAACATATTTTATGGTTAATACTTATAAAAATTTTCAATAAATTGAATATGAAAGATACATTATTAATTGTCATTTAAAATAGAGAAAAAGAAAAGAGAGAGAAAAACAATTTTAGCAGAAAATTTGTGTTTTTTAACTCATCTTTTTCCAAACTTTTAATCCACAACATACACTTGCTTAAGTATCATGTTTTATTTCATAATTATGTAATTAATTTATTTATGGATTTATTTATTTATTTATTCATGAAATATACATCTCGGAGAAACCCATTAGGCACTTCTCCTTGTTCTAGGAATGACACCTAAGATAAATAGGACTCTACATAAACTTAAAACTTGTCAACTTAATGCTCAAGACCACTACAACAATATGCTCATCAAGAGCTCAACTTGGTTTTTGCGGGAATTGAATTCTAGTGAAGAGGATAACACTCCTCACAATTAGGGGTGACAAGTACAAGGGGTTAATTCTTGGTATAAAGGGAAATACATTAAACACTTTTGAATTGGGACTCAACTAAACTACAAATAATCAAGGAGAGGCTCTTGCTTTGTACCTAGGATTAATTTAGCACCGCCAGTGACTTATTGGGGCATATTACTATCTCTGTAACCTGAATTTTGAATTTTTTTTCTTAAACTTGCATCATACACCTCTTACGCTATGAAACATAATGCCTAATAGAGTTTCAATATCAAACCATTGGTTAACTATTTGTTTTTTCATGCTTGCATATACACTCTGGTATAAAATGAACACATACTCATAGCCATGATAACATGACTCACTACATATTCAATTTGTTAATCATAAAAATCATATGAAAATGAAATAGTTACACATGGTGGAAATCATATGAACATAGAGAAACACTTATCTTATAAATGAAGCACTAACTGGTTGTAAACCTCACACATTCCACACAACCACATAACATGTTGTTTATAATCTCTCAATTGTGGGTCACTCCTTAGTCAAGGCTATGACTCCACCAATGCAAAAGGCCATCTAAAGCCAACTATGGTCCACAATTGTACTAACAAGGTAACCTACCAAGGTACCTAGTTCCAACAATCTTGCTTCTTCCATTAGCACACACAACCCAGGTAGTACACCCCCTTCTTTGCACATGTAGTCCATCAAGTTATACCACTACCCTTCCAAGGTTCCCAACTCAGGTCAGTTATGGGCTTTCAAAGCCGTGTGGCTTCCAGGAGTTCCAACTGGCCTCAAGAGTCCCTAGGTACCTTACTAGCCTCACACCAAGGAAACCTATCCCCATACCCATCCACCTAGGATTGTCAAGGTAACAAAACTCATAGGGTCACAACCCTCTTCCTCCTCCAAGAAGAAAAATAACCACTCAATCCCCTCCATGGAATGGAATAAGAAAAATGAATGAAACAACAATAAAATTCAAGATTTTATGTGCATGTGCCCGTTTTAGCAAGTTTTTCTTCCTAAAGTCACTTTATAGACTTAAAAGTTAGTTTTCACTTTAGGAATTTTTTGATAATGGCATATCCCCCTAGTCATAAGCCCTTCATCACTTAGTACATAGACCCCTCTTCCCACTTTTGGAGTCTTGGTCCACCATACTCTCTTGTTTGATTTAGTCTACAGTGCTGGTGTATTTTATTAATATATGTGTGATTACATAGTTACAAAGCTAGTCTCATTGGCATTTTTAGCACATAGGCTCACCAAACTAAATCACACAAGTACTCTAGCCTCACAATATATAGCATATGTACACTTGCCTAACACACATATGTATATGGGCACATAAACCCCCAAAATATTTCCCAGTTCACTAGCCTAATCATGATATGGAAATTACACACACAAGGGTCATCATGGTGGAGTTATATTTCCCTGCTCCTTATTTATGCACTATCCTCAGTGTAATATATACATCTATACAATCAAAATTATGTAAAAATTTGAGGGGACTCCTCCCTCATGGCATCCCCGTGCCCCCATGTAGCATGTTTAAGACCGAAATGTGCCCATTGCACCTTTACCAAGGTGATGGCTCGATTCCAAAGCGACCTTCCGATCAAAAATGCCCATTGTTTAAACTTAGAAGTCTCCCTCAAGCTCCCCCTGAATCATATTCCAACCAATGGCATGATTAGCATCAAGAACATACTTTTTAAGTAATGAAAAATGAAAATATTATGAACATGCATGGATGTTGGAAGTGTAAACCTATATGCAACTAGGCTAATTATCTCTAGAATCTCAAATGGCCCACAAAATTTAGCTACCAAATTTGAGCAGCTTCCCATTTTCAATGAACTCTTCCTAGCCTTCACTTTTAGGAAGACATAAGCACCAAATCTGAATTATGTGTTTATCTTACTCTCATTTGCATACATTTTTTGCCTATCCTGGGCAGCCTTCAAATTTTTCTTGATTTTCACCACTTGCTCTTCCATTTCCCTAAGACAACCTAACCCCACAATGGCCCTATCCAATGGGTTGTCTCAAAACATAGGTGTGTTTCATTTTCTGCCATATAAGGCCTCAAATATGCTCATATTCAAAGTTGCTCGATACCCATTATTATACCCAAACTCCACCAAATGCAAATACTCTTCTATTTTGATGATTTATCCATCACATACATCCTTAGCTCATCTTCACCTAATTGACCCTCTCTATTTGTCCATTTGGTTATGGATGATATGTTGTATCAAACTTGAAATGGGTTCCAAACCCCTTGAATAATCCTTTCCAAAAATTTGATGTAAACCTTGGTATATCTATCTAAAATAATTTCCTTATGTACATCATGTAGCCTAGGAATTTCCTGCATGCATATTTCAACAATATTTGTTTCCTTATGTGTTGAATTCACTAGAATTAAGTGAACATCCTTATTAAACTTATCCACCACTACCATGGTGGAATCATGTTGCCTCACAATCCTAGGAAAATTTGTAATCAAATCTATTGAAACAATTTCCCACTTCCACTTAGGAATGGGTATTAGTTGTAGGAATATAGTTGGAAACCTATGCTCAACGTTTACTTCTCAACATTGTAAAAATCTAGCTATATAATTAGCCACTTCCTTTTTCATACATAGCCAAAAGTATTGACTTTTTATAGTTCAAATTGTTTTTTTAGTACCTTGGGTGTCCATCATAAAGTACCTTATGCATCTCACCTCGGACTATAAATTTCATCCCCTGAGAATTCGACACGTAAATTCTTCCTTGTACATAAGGATTCCATCCTCTTTCAACTCATAATTCCTATACTTTGGTTATACATTACCTTGTTGTAGTTCTTTTATTTTCATGTATTCTTGATTTGAGTATTCGGCCCCTAAAGTTCTAGTTTTTAAATTATAATTGCATATACTTATGGTTGTGACATGCATTGTATGCACCCTTCTGTTGAATTCATCAACTGTCTCGTTTTCCTTGCCTTTGATATGCTTGATTTCAAAATCATAATCAACCAGAAATTTCAACTATCTAATTTTTTTGGCATTCAAAATTGGTTGATCAAATAAATGCTTTAGACCACTGTGGTCTATTCTCAATTAGGTATTGCCTCCACATTTTCAAGTCATAGATTATGATTGCCAACCCCAATCCATAAGTCGCATAATTCTTCTAATGTTTCTTTAACTTCCTTGACTCATAACATATTACGTGGCCATTTTGTATGAGGACCCCTCTAAGCCCTTCATTGCATGCATTAGTGCACAAAACAAATTCCTCATTTGGATAAGCTATCCCCCATACTTAAATTCAAAAAGAGTCAAGGGATCTCTACTTGAATGGTTCATGAGGCACAATACTTGCTAAGGTTTTGAAAATGGGGTAGCAAGCTAAGTGGGCTTGATTGTGGGAAAAACTCCACAGTTAAGCGCGCTTGAGCCAGAGGAGTTCTGGGATGGGTGACCTCCTGGGAAGTCCTGGTTACCGGGTGCAAGCCCCGGAAGTGATGATTGATGCTATGTGATTCGTTCTCCACATTTCACTAGTTTCAATCCCACTTCTTCACCCCTGTGAGCATCACCCGATGCAATGAGTGCTAAGTGAACTATTCAAAAATCATGAGAAATTAGTCAGTTACGACTACCTCTCATGGAAATGGTCATACGTTTGAATGACTTACTTAACGCAGTTGAATCCCAAAAATGATATCTAATATAATGCACTGCGTAAATCCCCCATACTTATATCCTCAATATTTTTGCACTTGTTAGTAGCATTTTCAAATGTTGAAATGCTTCACATTCATGAGCCCACTTAAATTATTCTTTTGCAAAGAGGTGATTGGGTGTTCTATCCTTGAGAACTTCTAAATAAATATCATGTAGTAGTCTGCTAGCCCCATGAAGGATTCGACCTTTATCACATTTTTGGGTGCTAGCCACTCTCTAATTGTTTTGGTTTTCTCTGGTTTCAGTACCACCCCTTCCTTTGAGATGTTATATTCCAAATAATGAATCTAATTTTGGTAAAATGAATATTTACTCATCTTCGCATAAATCTTATGCTCTCTAACTACCTACAACACCATCCTGAAATGCTACTCATGCTCTTCTTCAAATTTTGAGTACACAAGGATGTCGCCTGAAAACACAATGACAAACTTTTCCAATTAATTCCAAGAAATTTCATTCATAAGACACACAAAAACGCTTGGGCATTGAAAATCCCAAATGGCACCACCACAAACTCATAGTGCCCATACTAAGTTTTGAATGTTGTCTTGTTGATGTTCCTTGATTCTCACCTAATTGTATATTAAGCTCAGTTAATCTTGGATTAAATATTGGTTCCCCATAGTTGATCAAACAATTCATGGATCCTTGGCAAAGGATACTTGTTCTTCACTATCACCTTATTAGTTTCCTAAAATCTATACACGGCATAAGTGTACCATCTTTCTTTTTAACAAAGAGCATTGGGCACCCCAAGGCAACACATCTGTGCATATGTACCCCTTCTTCAAAATTTATTCAAGTTGCATTTGCAATTCCTTAAGCTGAAGTGTGCTTATCCTATATGGTGTCTTAGAAATTAGGGCATCTCCAACTACCAACTCAATAGAGAGATTAATGTCCCTTTTGGTGGTAAACATGGAATTTCAATAAATACATCTTCAAATTCTTTAAGTATGAAATGATCTTCAATGTTTAGTACCTTTTCCTTGGTTTCCTCTTTCATGTGAGCTACGTAAATTTGACACTCTTTTCAAAAAAAAATCTTCAATTGCATGGATGGTTTTTTTCTTTACATAAATTGACCTTGGAATCCCTTGCACTTGTCTTTGTTACCCTTATTTATCAAAGCAAGTGAAAGCCTCATTATAGCAATTCAAGAAAGCATGGTGCTTGTCCAACCAATCCATACCAATTAGGTATTCCTATGAACCCAAGGTATAGTGTTTGAGTCTGCAATTGTACTCAAACCATTCATGTCAGTGTGACATTCCTTCACCAGTTCAATTATCCTTCACTTATTCATTTAGCCAATTGAGCCAGCCATGCTCTAGACAATGCGCATTCTCATGTGAAGGTTTCAGCAGATAAGTAAGAGGCAACTTTACCAAGAAGGTGGAAAGTGGACCCAAATAGAAAAAGGGCAAAAAAGGATTATGAAGCAACACCCAATGCAAGAATTCATATTTTTTTTAAGTGATGGAAATTAATAGTAAATGATATTTGATGCACATATGTTATTATTTAGCATCCATTTATTATATGCAGGTATGATTGGAGGGCATTAAAAAGCCTATTTGATATCAAATATAAACTATCAACATAAACAACACTATTGGCTCGAACCTTGTGGGGAGGGGTTGATGATGGGAGCCACCTTTGGGGGAATTAAACTATCCCAAGGGGCATTCAAGCTCAACCAAGCTTTGTACAATCCTAGTGATAACATCCTGTTGGTGGCAGGTCATTCTTCCATCCAACATTAGGGTTGGCCCCGACCTAGGCTCAACCTAGCTTGAAAAAAATAGTAATAATAATAATAATTTAAAAAATAAAACAAACAAACAATGGTCTTTATTAACAATTAGGGAATTTAATTTAAAATTAACATTTATAGTTAATTAAATTTAATTTAGGTATTTGTGAGAGCATAATTTTTAATAGTAATAGTATATGTATATCAGTTATTTAGTAAAAAAAACTTGAATTATGTTTGAAAATTGAGATCAACAATAACATAATTCTTTAAAAATGATTTTGGTAATCTATTGTATGTGTCCATTTATACAAAAACTCTTAACAACTAACAAATTTGTTTTTATAGTACTTAAAACATTGTTGGATGAGACTAGATCCAATGTAGGCTTCTTCTGTGTGCACTTTAATTGTCATGGAGCATGTTCAACATTTCCACAACCTCTTGTTGTTATTGAACTATTTCCTCCTCGATATTCTCTATTGACCCAATATGCTACCTAGCTAATAAGTGGGATATGGAATTGATTCTAACCAAGGCAACAATCATTTGACTAAGAGCTACATATTCAACTTGCAATTCCTCAACTTTTTATTTTTAGTGTTGAAGGATTTCCATCATAAATGTGACTTCAATATCATGATTTGTTTCCTAAGATTGCATTCTTTCTGAAAATTATGTTATTGATGCATTGCTACTAGCAATGTAGGCCTCATGCCTTCTTAGAATTGTTTGAATTACATAGGTATCACATTAAGGGCATCATCCAGCATGCCCATGTTCCATCATGGGCTCATAACATAACCCCAAAGCCAACCCTATTTTACCACTAGCCACACACAATCTAGAATATCTTAAATCACTATCCAACATACCAATAAGGATGAAAATAAAGGGTTAATAACTTACCTTTAGTAAAGGAGTGCACATCTAATGCAAAGTTAGAATGAAAGCAACCCCATAAACTTGAATTGCACATATTGGGGGGCCACATAAGACATATAAGCCACACCCATGATGACAGCCATGAAATCCAAAAAAGTTATCGTCATGAGGACAACCACATAAGCCATTGAAGCCACTATCCTAATTGGATGGCACCATCAATGTTGAGTCAAAACATAAGGAACCCCATAGACTTGCTTTGAGCATACTTGGGGTCCACATAACTCATAGAAGCCATAAAAACAATGACAATCATAGAAATTGCACAAGCCATTGTCACAATTAGAGTCACAAAAGCCACTAAAGTTCCTTAACCTTGTGGTGCTATATTGAACTAAACCTCATTACTAACCCAAAGCCAATTCAATTCCACCAATTCCTGTCAAACTAAGGACAAAATTATGAATATCCAACCAAATCTCATAGTCAAGATACCACAAACATGATTAGAAGGGAAAACAACCAATACCGACTCCTAATTCAAACCCAAATGCAATTGAATAAGAAGCAAAAATTTCCCAGACTTCAAGGTCATTATCCCACATGCAATAAAAATCATGAGCCAAGGTGATTCAATAGATCATATGCACATTGAAGTTTTCATGTGATATGGGAACGCACAATGAATGTGTCTCAATCATTAGCTTTGATATACACCCACCCTAATTTAAATTATGTGCCAAATGTTTGCATGCTAAAGTTAAACATAACTACTGATGAAATCAATTGAAGGGATAGGGTTAATATACCTCCCCATTTTTTAACAAAAGTTTGTCATGATCCATTTGAGTTGCTTTGTTGGTTAGAGTGTAGCTTAGGTATTTGAGTGCCTTAAGAACATGACAAAACTTGACATTCTCAAACCTGATGACTTCTATTTGATTCGAGAAATTGTTCCAATTATAGAGCCATTGCTTAGTTGGAAGGTTTTGAGCATTATTTTAAAGATCAAAGTTGAATCCCTAGTAATAATTAGATTCTTACTTTACCTATTGTCATTTATCCTTAATTATAACACCTCTACAATTACCCCTGAGTATGTAATGTACATATCATGATTAGGCTAGTGAGCTAGGAAATATTTTGGAGGCCTCTGTGCCCATGCACATTTGTGTATCAAGCAAGCATGCCTATGTTATATTTTTTAGGCCAAAGTCCCTATGTGATTTTAGGTCGGTGAGCCTATGTGCTAAAAGGCTAGTAAGCCTAGCTTTGTAATGATTTAATCACACAAATATTAATAAAATACATTAATGTTGTAGACTAAGTTAAACAAGAGAGTTGTTGGTGTCCAGGTATGAACAATTTATCCACCCCTTTTCCTACATTAATGTATCAATCCGGGTGCGTATTCTTTTCAAGGCAACACGCAAGGTATATGTAGGGGCAAGGTTACAGTCTGTCCTCAACCAAGGGTTCGTGATTACCAATCAAAACATTGCTGAAACAGAAATAAAAACTCAACTGCAGAACTTAAAAAGGTATTCACAGTTATCTAAGAAATCTGCAACAGCAACAAGAAATAAACACAACAATAGACAATACACACAAAACAAGGAAACACGCAGCACCTGATCAGAAGAGCGGGCCCAGCTCTTTGATCAGGGCTTTGTTACTCACAGTGAACGATAAATCAGCAAAAAGGTTTGTATCTTATTAATCTGAATAATGTTGTTACAGTACAATGCAGGGTCTGACTTCCCTTGATACAAGAATGACCCGTCTTTTATACAGTACAAAGGAGAATAATATCTCTCCCCAAAACCTGGCAACTATATGCCCAAAGATATACATCAGTTCTGTCACAGCACTAGCGCCGAGAGAGCAAGAACAGGAATGGTCCAAAAACAGGCTGAGAACAGTTGCAAATCAATTATGTTGTTTCGTTGTGGTTGATCAGCTGCTGTGAATCGTGGAACTGCTGCGATATGCTGCGCGGTCAACACCTGCGCTCCATAATCTGCGGTCATCACATGTTTATTTGGTTTGCATAGGTAAAAACCTTCATGACTCTACTTCATTAATTAAATATTCCAAGAGAAGATAAAGGGGAATTACCTCATAGTTTTACACAGTAAATATATGCGAACGAATACAAAAGGGATGAAAAGAGGAGTGGAAGTGCAGGGAAAAGATAGGCCAATTTGGTACCCAACATCTCCCCCCAACTAGCCTTCTGCATGCCCTCGTGCAACTCGCTGTCTCCGCAGGTCTGGGTTGGATAGGTTGTGTGCTTCCTATAGTCAAGCGAGATCGTATTCCTCGACCATTTATGTTACTAGAACCTTAAACCCTTCTAAGAGGAGAACTTCCTTCCACCAATCATTTGGCACATTATAGGCTGGGGTGTAGTGTTTTACTGGCAACCATAGGACAGGGTACTGGAATCAAATTCCCATCCACCGGACCCCACATGTTTGGATGCACGCCACATATCTTGGCACCCTGCTGAGTGCTCGTGCAAAATTTGGTGCTCCAAACGGTTCTCTGTTCTGGACAGATGTGGGTGACATCATCCACCTTTCCTGACAACTATCCAGGGCCTCAGCTTGAAACGTGACTAATTGTTTGACGCAGAGATCGATGCACCACTTTTGTGTCCTCAGCATCCGTTAAATTCTCTCTCAACACGCAAGAGATACCCATGCATGTAAAGCTCGCACATCAAATGCTGAGTTGGCACATCATGGGCTCTCAATATCCAAAGGAACTGTACATCGTCCTCAATCTCGTGACTAATTTCTTTCTAGATGCTTTCCAAACAATAGAAAAGAAAGCGCTCATGCAAAAATAAAGAGTAACTGGAAGCGGGAGGGCGACATGCCATCACTTCCTGTGCTAAATGGAGCATATGCTCTTTATCGGTTTTTAACTCTGCTACTTGCCTTTCCAGCTGCTCCACCTTGAGTTGTTGCTTTGCATGCCTCAATCGCATTATATTAATGCACTCCACATATTCAAAGATAGTCATGGATGCTAGCTCTTGGGCTTTCTTAGCTTCATTCTGATATCGCACCACGGTGGATTTCCAGGTCTGTACCTCAGCCGAAAAAGAAAACTCACCTCCTTCAGACAAATATTCTATCAAGTCTGTCTGAGTGGCAACAAAAGTTGTTGCCACTTCATCTACCTGCGTCCCTGCTTCGGTCGTCATGGTTTTGGGCTTCTTAGCCTGCCGCTTGCATTTCTTCACTTGGTTCTTCAACCGGTGCATCTCTTTCCTCAGCCTCTTAACCTTTGTTGTGAGCCGCATCGTTTCTTTAAACTGGAGCTGAAATTTCTACTTCATAGGCAGCCTTCATTCTTCACACAACTCCACCCATTCTTTTTTAACTACCACCTCATCTGGTACTGCAGCTGGTTCAACAGGTGGTGATTTACCCGAGGGAGTATCCACAGGGTTACTCGACAAGGCTTCTTTGTTTGGTTTCTCTTCCTAGGGAGCAACCATTTCCTTATTGTCTCCTACCTCGTCCTGTTGTGAAGCTATCTCGACAGGTGGTGGGCTCACTCGGTGGATGTCCATCGGTGGTTCAGCCAAACTTTCCCTTCCAGGTTCCCTCGTTTCAAAAACATCTGCCTTTTCCTCTATTTTGGGTTCTTGAGAGAGGTCTTTGTGGGGATCTGTGGCCAACAAGCCTATGGCAGCTGGTCCCTTCTTCGACCCATCATACTTCAAAATCAGCGGAACAGCCACATCCTCTTCTGTGTGTCAGGCAGAGCGAGACACCCTTGCCCCTTTTAGAATGGAGAAGTAAGAGGAAAATTGAAAGAATTTTCCTACCTGATCTATCTTGGCCCCAGTTGTGGTCTCGAGCTCTTTCCCTTTGTCTGCGGCATCTCTACTCTGGGTTAAAACCCCTACCTGTGCAGTCCCCTGTTCTGAGGTTGACGCTGGTTCTTGTGGAATAGCATCAATCCCAACATTTAATTCCTCTATGGTCTCCAAGGTCAAACAAGTTGATGGTGGTTCTTGTGGGACACCACCTTCCATGTCCAGCAGTTCTTAAACACGCGATGCTGGCACTGTTTCTTCCAGCACGACATTGATACAGATGGATTCTTGCATAATCACATTGATTCCATCCAGTATACCCATAGCCTCTTCTTCTGTTGGCCCCACGGTTCTTTCAGCTTCAGGTCCTTCTCATTCTAGTTTGTCTTCCTCCATTGGTTCTATGGTCGAGGGTGGTTCTTGTGGGACACCCCTGACCACAATATTAATGAATTCCTCCACCTCAGCCTGATGTGGTCCCTCTTCGCTTATTATAGTGTTGTTGATTTGCTCCACTAGCTCCATGGTCGAGGCTGGTTCTTGAAGGACAGCCTCAGTCGTGGTGCTAGTGGCCCTTTCTATATTGCCCCCTTCCTGCAGCACTTCTTCTTCCACTGGTTTCGTGGTTGAGGCTGGTTCTTGTGGAGCAACCTCGACTGTCCTCCCTGGTTCACGCTCCTGATTTTGTTCCAGCCCTTCAGGTTCCATCTCCATTTCCTTTGGTTCCTCTTTATCTATGTATTCATCCTCTGCTCCAGTTCCTTCCTCCATCACTTTCAACTCTTCTTCTCTAGCAGCTCTAGTAGTCGTTATTTCTTCCTCTGTAGAATCCCTAAATGTTTCCCACTGGATTTGAAATCGACCAATCGCATGCATGACTAACAACCGGACCAGGCCATGGTTGGTAATGACTGCTGCCACTTGTCATGAATGTCGAGCAGAATGCACCATCAGTTGGAGACTTCTTAACAGGAAGAAAGGCATATTCAATGAGAAGGCTTCCGCCTGTGGGAACTGGAGGTGAGCCAATATTCTGAAATGGTATTTAAACATGGTGGTATACCTCCCCTCGCAGGTTATGTATCTCATTACAAAACCTGCTACCTCACCCCATGGGTGTGGTAATGAATTTCAGTCGTACCCCCGGCCTTTCTGAACAACATTTTCTCTAGCCTGCAAGAATGCTTCGGGGAACTCCGGAAGGGCGGTTCTTCGTGAAAACCATTTCTGCCCCTGCTGGGGTAGCCCGTTGACCTCTGCAATGGTTTCTTCTGTAACAGGGATTTCTATCCCCTGGACCTGAGAGCTCTCTTCCTCTAAATTGAGTGCGAATTCAATCGCAATTGCCTCGTTAAATCCTTGCAATCTGTCGAAATAGACGTTCCACCCTGCATTTTCGAAAACCTGCCATACTTCCGGATTGTTTTTGACCATTGTCGTGCCCTCCGGCTCATGGCGCATAGCCAACCCACCCATCACTGTAAGAACTGGATCAACACGATGGGTACAGTCAGTTGGTAGGGGGAGAGTAACAACAACCCAACTGACGATGACAATATTGTTAGCATGGTGGTCACGGGGTAAAAGAATGATAATAATGACTGGTACACCTCGAAAAACACAGCAAATAATGGTAGGGTGTGGTAGTACAGGTGAATGATTATGGTAATTGAATACAACGTACTGGGGAAATGACCGGTAAAGTTCTTGGCGTACGATTTCAAATTCCAATGCGTAGGAATCATGATTACAAAATCGCACAATTTTTGGTTTCCATTCTCATTGGATTTGGTAATGATGTGATATGATTACAATTTTATGTACGTCGTCGTTTCTTTATGACGGGACCCCCCCCCCCCCCCCAACTTAAATGTGGTCGTCCGCGACACGTACTAGTCTCTTCTTTGGAATATTTTAATTAAATCTGTAAGAGTCAATGAAGGCGTACCTGGCGACCTACCTGATGGTGGAGTAACAACAAAGATAATCGGTGGAGTAACAACATCGATGGAGTAATAACAACAGTGGAGTAACAACATCGGTGGAGTAACAACACCAACAGAGTAACAGAAATAGTGGAGTAACAACACTAGCGGAGTAACAACAACAGTAGAGTAACAACACTGGCGGAGTAACAACAATGACTGTTACTTGAAAAATTTCTCCGTTTCTCCTTGTCATAATTCAGTTTTTATTCCTGCAAAAAGACAAACAAGTAAGTAGTAACATCATATATATATATAGATATATATCTTTCATCAAAAGGCAAAGGGAGCATCCTCTGCACCAACAACCATCAAACCAGATGTATTAGAAAGATGTTTTATGAAGGCATCTTTAGAAATTGGACGGTGGTATAACTTCAAACGATGTCTGTTCACTAGGAAGGAAGTACAATTTTCATCTACTATAACCAATCTGACTGTGGCATTAACGAATACAGCGTCCACTTCATAGGGTCCCATCCAATGAGTGCGAAGCTTTCCTTTAAAATCTTTGAACCGGGAGTCATATAACAATGCCCAGTCCCCTGTATGAAACACCTTATTCTTGATAAATTTATCGTGCCATTTCGTTCTCTGTTGTTGGACAATAGTAGTTCTCTGGACAGCTACTGAACGAATCTCGTCTAACTCATTGAGTTGTTCCAACCAGTGTTTTTGGGCCTCTAATAAGTTTAATCCCACTTCCAAATTTGCTTTGAGCGTACTGATCTCGAATTCAACTGGAAACAAGGGGGATTTCCCGTAGACTAGCTCAAATGGTGAAAACCCAGTTGTATTCCGCCATGTCGTCCTATACACCCAAAGAGCTTCTGGAAGTTTCTGTGACCAATCCTAGCAATGACTTGTTACAGTTTTTGTCAAGATATTTTCCAATACCTTGTTTGTGCTTTCTACCTGTCCATTCGCTTGGGGATGGTAAGGAGTTGTCACTCTATGTTTAACCCCATATTTCTGCATAAGCCTCTCTATCATGTGGGATGTGAACTATGCTCCTCCATCTGAAACAATTTCTCTCGGGGTACCATATCGAGCAAAAATCTCTTCAAAAAGAAAATTTGCCACCACCTGTTTTGTTGCTTTCGCAACCACTCTGGCTTCCACCCACTTAGTCACATAATCAGTACAGACCAGGATGTGAACCTTCTGATGGGAAGGTGGGTTGATGGGTCCAAAAAAATTGATGGCCCACTTCTTAAAAGGTTCAAGGACTATCTTGGGCTGTAATGGCATTTCATCCAATTTCCCAGGTTGTCTCACCCCTTGACAGTTGTCACATCTTCGGACGTAATCTCTAGCATCATGAAAGATAGAAGGCCAGTAGTATCCCATTTGCAGCACCTTGTGGCCTATTCTTTTATCTGCAAAATGTCCTCCACAAGGTCCACTATGGGTGGCCTTCAATATCTCATAGATATCATCCTCTGATACACAGCGCCAAATCTGTTGATCAACCCCTGTATGAAAGAGGTATCCTGCCATCCATGAATATCAGGTACTATGATGAATAATTTTCCGTTGGTCCTTATATGACAAATGACGAGGTACCTTCCTTGTAGTAAGATAGTTAGCAATATCTGCATACCACAGAGTGTTAGTGGAAATTACAAAGACATATTCATCTGGAAAGCTATCTTCGATAGGTGTACCTTCGGCATTGTTTTCTAATCTAGACAGAAAATCAGCAACCACGTTGTCCTTCCCTGGTTTATCTACTATGGTAATATCAAATTCTTGAAGTAGCAAAAGCCATCTTGTAATACGACCAGGAGTAACGGGTTTATTCATCAGATACCTGATGGCTACATGATCCATGTGTACAAAGGTGGGGTAACCAGTGATATAGTGCCGGAACTTGTTGATGTTGTAGATGACAGTAGGGAATTCTTTTTCAGTCACTGTTTAACTCAACAGGGGCCAAGTTCTTGCTAACATAGTAAACTGCATATGGTACCTTATCCACTTGTTGCCCCAACTGTTATCTGGGAAGCATCAGCATGAATATGGAATGGTAATGCCCAATGGGGATTGGAGCACTACAGACTAGTTCCGTGATCTTCACAAAGGTTGCATCACAGTCATCTGTCCACGCAAAGTCTGCATCTTTTGTCAGTAATTGAAAAAGCAGATGTGTTGTTTTAGTAAAATTTTCTATAAAGCGCCTGTAATAACCAGCACAACCGATAAACCTACGTACCTAAGTGGGTGTTTTGGGTATTGGAAAATGTTGTATTACCTTTATCTTGGCTGGGTCCATCCGGATTCCTGTAGCCGAAAGCAAGTGTCCCAGGACTATTCCTTCATTCATCATCATATGGCATTTTTCTGTACTTAAGGAGACATGCGCCTACTTGCATCTTTCAAGAACTTTTTCTAGCTTCCCCAATGCTTCTTCGAATGAATCTCCATATGCCATGAAATCGTCCATATAGATTTCAACACTATCATCCATCAGATCAGATAAAATCCATAAAATTGCCCTCTGAAATGTTGCAGGTGCATTACAGAGACCAAATGGGAGGACTCTATATGCAAACGTTCCCCAAGGGCATGTAAATGTGGTCTTATCCTGATCTTCAGGAGCTATCTGGATCTGGTTGTACCCACTAAATCCGTCCAGGAAGGAGAAAAACTTCTTCCCCGCTAATGTATCCAAGACTTGGTCAATGAATGGTAACGAAAAATGGTCTTTCTGAGTTGCCTTGTTTAATTCTCCGTAGTCCATGCATATTCGCCATTTACCATTTTTCTTAGGGACCATTACTAATGGGGAAACCCATTGGTTGTCTTAAATGGGGTAGATAAATCCCACGTCCAGCAGCTTTTGGAGCTCTTCCTTAACAGTGTTTTTCAGAGTGGGGTTCATTCTTCTCGGGGTTGCCTCACAGGATGACAATCCTCCTTAATGTATATGTGATGAGTGCACAGATTAGCAGGAATTCCCTTCATATCTGAGTAGTCCCAAGTGAAGGCTTCTTTGTGTTTCCGAAGAACATCTAGGAGTTTTTTTTTTTGGGAATCCGACAGCTCTGGATTGATATTTAGGGCTTTTCCTAGTTCTATTTCCACGGAAACACTGTCATAGGGCGCAGCTGTAGGTAACTCGTTGAATCCATCTGTTGTTCCAATACTTTCCTGAGTCTCACAGCTCAAGACGAACTCCGGGATTTGCTGATTCAAATCTGAAACAGAACAAGGATCACTGATAAAGGTAGTAATTGTGTCATCTTCTGTTTCGGATTTCAACTGGAGGGCCTGCCCAATAGTGAGAACTGGTCTTAACTCCTCATTTTCTGATTCAGACTCTTTCTTGTATAAAGATTTCTTGTGGCCTGCTGATTTTGCTGATGGGTTAGGTTTTGCAGGAGGATATAACACTAGATTCTTAGTGTTTTGCCCATTCGAAATGATCATATGTCCAGACCAACACCCAATATAAGCGTTTGCGGTTTCCAGCCACGGTCTTCCCAGAATTAGGGGATGGCCTCCAGCTGGAGATTGCATTTGGAGTACTAGGAAGTCCACAGGGTAGTGCCATGAATCAACTGAAATCGTGATATCTTCTAACTTCCCTATTGGTTTCACTGTAGATCGATCTGCCAATTCTAACACTGTAGGTGTGTGTTTCAAGTTACACAATCCTAGTGCATGCATGGTTTCAGCAGTGATGACATTTATGGCAGCACCTAAATCTACAAGTACATTTGGAATTTCTACCCCATTAATTTGCATGGTCAAAATTGGGTTCCTGGGATCCCCATACTTTACAGGCATGGACCTTCCCATCATGAAATCTGATAGCTTCCCCATTACGTGAATGGTGAGTGGGTCTCTTGATTTCTTTTTAGGCTTCTTAGCACAATATTCCCTAAGAGTTTTCGCATATATAGGTACATCCCTCATAGCTTGCAATAGGGGAATCTTGACAAATAAATTTTGTAACTCCCCTAACAGGTCAAACTCAGCTTGAGGGGTTGGTTTACTCACAGCCAACCTTTTTGGATAGGGCGGTTCAGCTTGGTGTTTTTGAGTAACTGACGGTTGAGGAGGTGTATGATTTTTGTTAACTCGGTTTGGTTCCTCTCCAACCATTTCTGGTTCCTTCTCCTCACTATCAATCTGTTCAATGATAACTGGTGAGGGCTGAGCATCCACTGTCCGCCCAAATCGTAAATGCATCTCATATAATTCTACGGTGGAGATGTTGTATGAAGGTAAGTTGAGGGTGTCAGCTTGCTGAGCCCCTTTATTGTTAGCATTCGGATTGGGTTGGATAGGGAGTTACGGACGAACACGCTGATTACCAGGAGGCACATTAGAGGGAAACTGAATTTGTTGTTGTGGCACCGATTGGGGAAACTGACCAGGAGGAGAAGGTCCCCGCTAATTTGGAGCCCATGGGGAACTTGAACTAGCTTGAGGAGCCCACTGCTGCCAAGGTGAAAACTAGTATCGGGGCCACATGGGCAGATAAGGCATAGTCTGGGGACCCATATTAAAATTTCTAAAATATTGAGATGGATTCAGAAACATACCTTGATTTCCCATTAACGGCTGAGATTGCCATGGCTTTTTAGGTCCCATAAAGTACAGCTACTCCATCTCTTCGCCTGTCCCTTGAAAAACCGCTTTTAGTCCTAGCAAGGATGGGCATGAACTTGTCGCATGCTTCAGTTCACAGATTACACACTCCTCTACAAAGTTTAATGGAAATTCCCTCTGTGGGCGTTTCTTCCTGCATGTGGGGCAAAATACGGCCATAGTTCTTTCCAATTCTAGTTGTTTCTGTTTTACCTGCAGTGTGTCTATTTGTTTAGACAAGGTACTCAGGATATCAGTCCTCAGGTTGTCTAACAGATTCCCAATTTTTACTTTTGCAACGCCTCCACCAGATACCTTCGTTGATCGAATCCCTTGTTTATTTCTTGAAACTCCTCTTGAGCACTAGATACACAACTCACAGATGGTATCAAAGTCCTCCTTTGATATATCTCCCTTTCTGAATCTATTCAACAATTCCAAAGAGTCTTCTCGAAAGGCCCGGAGAAGGATAACTTTCAAAATGTTCTTATCCAGGTTAGAGTGACCTGATCTCTGCAATGTGTATTTAAAGCGTTCCACACAATCTTCCATATTTTCGTCCTCTTAATGTGTAAATTTAAAAAGCTCTTCTTTAATATCCTGTGATTTACAGTACTCCTGGTATTTCTCCAAGAAATCAATGCCCATCGCCTCCCACGTGGTGATAGACCTTCCCCCAAGACCCATAAACCACCGCAGGGCTATCCCTTTTAGCGTAGCAGGGAATATTTTCAATTTCTGAGCATCCATTATGTAATCATACCCTCAACACACAATGTCAAATTCAAACAAAAACGTGTCAATGTCTTCTAAAGTAAGCCCATGGAAACTAAGTAAAGTTGTTAAAGGAATGGGCTTTGTTGGTGCACCAGTCCCCAAATCCCCAATTGGGAAGTCAATAGTAGAGGTTGTAGGTGCCATGAATATCCTCCAATACTCACTAGGGATTTCAACAGGCTCCATAGGAAGGGCTTTTATCACAGGGGTTCGAGTTGCCTTAACAGCGCTTCCTCTATCCTTTGGTGATAGAAATGTCTCTACAATCTCTTCTTCCCTGTCATAGTGGCTGAACCCTTCGGATCTCCTCTCTGTAACTCCTTCTTCCCTACTAGGATGGACCATTCCTTCGGATGCTTTACTTGCAACTTCTTCTTCTTCTGTTACAAGAAATGGGATCCCTTTAACAGGCGTATTGTTGCTTGTCTCTCTGGCTGCTGGAAGGGTCTGTTGTATTGAATTGGCGGGGGGTGCTGTGAACAACACTGGTTGATCTACAGATTGTCCCTCAGATTTTGTCTGTGCACCTGGCCTCACATCTGCACGGGAAGACACCTCTGACTCATCTTTTGCAATGATTTGCTGGATGTAGGTGTTCTGTCCCAAATCCTGTCCTCCCTTCCTTGGGGCTCTCCCTCTACCCCTTTTATTTGGTTCTCTGTTCATACAAGTTGGTATGACGATAGATGTTGTGATCAAATTACAATGCTCAAGGCCTGGAGTAGGGCGTCAAAAGACCATTCCCTCCCCGGGACAAGAGATCACGTTGAAAAGAGGGCAGAAGAAAAGAAAATAAAACAGGAACCCAAGGTTCAAGACCTGGAGCAGGGCGTCAAAAGACTCCTCCCTCCCCGGGACAAGAACCCAATCAAGAAAATAACACACACACAAGAAAACCTAACACTTCAAGACCTGAAGTAGGGCATCAGAGGACCCCTCCCTCCCCAGGGCGAGAGATTGGGTTTCTCGAAATCGAAACAACAAAAAAAATGCTAGGGAAAATCTAAGCTCAGCGTTGGAGCAGGGCGTCAAAGGACTCCTCCCTCCCCAGGGCAAGAGATCAGCCCTAATAAAATAGGAAAACAATAAAAGTGCAAAATAAACGAAATATCTACACTCAAGACTTGGAGCAAAGTGAGAAAGCTCGTTCTCTACCCAAGACGAGAGATTGACCCTCTGGTTAATACAGATCGTGTCTTGCACCTCGTTAGCCTCCCTGACAACGACGCCAAAATGTTGGTGTCCATGTATGAACAATTTATCCACCCCTTTTCCTACATTAATGTATTAATCCGGGTGTGTATTCTTTTCAAGGCAACATGCAAGGTATATGCAAGGGCAAGGTTACAGTCTGTCCTCAACCAAGGGTTCGTGATTACCAATCAAAACATTGTTGAAACAGAGATAAAAACTCAACTGCAGAACTTAAAAAGGTATTCACAATTATCTAACAGATATGCAACAGCAACAAGAAATAAACACAGTGATAGACAATACACACAAAACAAGGAAACACACAGCACTTGATCAGAAGAGCGAGCCCAGCTCTCTGATTAGGGTTGCGTTACTCACAGCAAACGATAGATCAGCAAAAAGGTTTGTATCTTAACCCTATGAATAATGTTGTTACAATACAATGCGGGGTCCAACTCCCCTTGATACATGAATGACCTGTCTTTTATACAGTACAAAGGAGAATAACATCTCTCCCCAAAACCTGGCAACTATATGCCCAAAGATATACATCAGTTCTATCACAGCACTAGCGCCGAGAGAGCAAGAACAGGAATGATCCAAAAACAGGTTGAGAACAGCTACAAATCAGTTATGTTGTTTCGTCGTGGTCGATCAGCTGTTGTGAATTGCGGAACTGCTACGATATGTTGTGCGGTCAACACTTGTGCTCCATAATCTGCAGTCATCACATGTTTTAGTGGTTCGCATAGGTAAAAACCTTCATGACTCTACTTCATTAATTAAATATTCCAAGAGATGATAAAGGGGAATTACCTCATAGTTTTACACAGTAAATATATGCGAATGAATACAAAAGGGATGAAAAGAGGAGTGGAAATGTAGGGAAAAGATAGGCCAATTTGGTGCCCAACAAGAGTATGGGGAACTAGTGGGGAACTAAGACTCCATGAATGGGAAAGGGGTGATATGGGATAAGCGATGAAGGGATTAAGCCTAGGGGGTGAACCATTGGTAAAATATGCATAATTTCAAAAGTGCCATTTTTTATCCTAAGCCCATAAAGTGACTTTAGGAGGTTCCACTTTTAAAAAAGGGCACATGCACATAAAACGAGGAATTTTAGTGTTGCTCCATTCATTCTAATTGTTCCATTCCATGAGGGGGGATAACGTGGTTATTGATCTACCTAGAGGAGGAAGAGGGTTGTGACCTATGAATTATTTTAGCCCGATAATCCTAGGTGGATTTGGGTATGGAGATAGGTTTCTTGGTGAGAAGCTAGAAAGATACCGGGGGACTATTGAGGGAAGTTGGAACTAGTGGGGAACTAAGACTCCATGAATGGGAAAGGGGTGATATGGGATAAGCGATGAAGGGATTAAGCCTAGGGGGTGAACCATTGGTAAAATATGCATAATTTCAAAAGTGCCATTTTTTATCCTAAGCCCATAAAGTGACTTTAGGAGGTTCCACTTTTAAAAAAGGGCACATGCACATAAAACGAGGAATTTTAGTGTTGCTCCATTCATTCTAATTGTTCCATTCCATGAGGGGGGATAACGTGGTTATTGATCTACCTAGAGGAGGAAGAGGGTTGTGACCTATGAATTATTTTAGCCCGATAATCCTAGGTGGATTTGGGTATGGAGATAGGTTTCCTTGGTGAGAAGCTAGAAAGATACCGGGGGACTATTGAGGGAAGTTGGAACTCTTGGAAGCCATATGACTTTGATAATACCTGGTCAACCTGAGTTGGGAACCCTGGAAGGGTAGTGGCATAGCTTGATGGTCTGTGAGTGTAGAGAAGTGGGTGCGCTGCTTGGGTTGTGTAAGCTTATGGGGGACGAGAGATTGTTGGTTGGAGGCTACTAAAGTCAAGTACCTTAACTTGTTACCTTCTTGGTATAACTATGGACCATAGATGGATTTAGGTGGAATTTTGACCTAGTGGAGTCATAACCTCACCTCGGGGGTCACCTACTACTGATAGATTATGAGCAACACAGTCTATGGTTGGGTGGAACATCTTAGATCTACAACCAATTGGTTCATCATTTATAAGATAAGTGTTTCTCATTATGTTTATATGATTTTTTGTGTATTTTTTTTTGCATTTACATGTAATGTTTAGGGTTAATGAATTAAATATGTGAATATTGTTATCGTGGCTATCAGTGTGCGCGCATTGCATAACACAATATACTAGGTATGCATGATAAAGAAAATAGTTAACCAAAGGGTTGATATTGAAGTCCTATTGGGAATTATATTTCATGGTATCAAAGGTGTATGAAGCAAGTTTAAGAAGAAAATCAGAACTCAGGTTTGCAAGGGTAGTAATACACCCCATTGGGTGAGTAGGGGTGTTACTAAGTGGTATTAGAGCCTAAGTTGCAAAACTAGGTATGCATGGACCAACGATAAAGAGCAAAAGTGATAATAGTAAAGTGTATTTGCAAATTGTTTGCCAAAATATATTAAAGGTTCTGTTATCACTGGGCTGGGATAGATTGGGCTGTATCAACCTTCAACCAAGTGTAACTATTTCAAACCAACTTTAGACTGGAAGTTATTCCTTCCAATCTGAGAGGGATCTCTCAGATTATTTATAAAATGACTTGTGATAAACTCAAAATTCAGATAACTAACTCTGATCTCTTTTTTTGATTTTGTAGGTGAAGAGAAATGTGATTACTGCCACCATTGGGCATGGATTCAAATTAAAATAGATTATGATCAGCAACAATGTTTAATGGAAGTTGAGGCATCTATGGATTTAAAACTGATACAAATGGACACCCACAGTCATATATAGTAAATGAACAAAATTGGAGTTGTTTGACAGATTTCAAAGTAATCAAGATACTATGTAAAACTTGAAACAACATAATAAAAACTCATAAAAGCCATAACACGAATCCCAGGTACAAAAACATACTTGCTGCTAATTTTCTATTAACACAACAAAATATTACAGAAGGTCAGTTTTTCACACTCTCCATCCACCCTGCTCATAGTCGAAAATCTACTTATTTATAGAGAAAGGATCCATTTACATATCTTGCCACTTGGGCCAAATTCGATTTATTGTTCTAGAGACATGTTCCTCCTTTTTCTTCTAATTAACAGAGTTTTCATAGGAATTTTCTGTTTTAACAGAGTTTGAATACAAATAGGAGTCAAATCTAAACAGAATTCATCCAACTGTTACAATAATTCAGGAAAATATTGCAATTGTTTGTAATGTTGGCATTGTATTTGTGGAAATTCAGAGCATCCGGCCTTTTGAATTCTGTTGTGTTGTTTCTGGACCTTTAAATAAGAAATATGGTTTATCGTGCTGGTAGGCGTGTTGTTTGTTGTTTGAACCGTGTTTGAAAGTGCTTTCACTGTCCTCTGTGTCTCGTTGTTTTCTTTGATGACCATGTTGCTGGATAAATGCTGAAAAACACCCTTGTTGTCCTCTTTTCTCATTGTTTTCTTTGATGACCATGCTCCTGAAAAACATCCTCGTTGTCCCACTAAGCAGAAGCAAAAAGGGAAATTTAATATTCGTTGATCTGGGCCATTGTTCTGGGTTGATTCAATCTGGGTCATTGATCCAGGCCTATTGTTGTCGCAATCATAATATGCCACCGGAAAGCAAAAAGGAGCTATGACATTGATTTTATGGTGATCCCCCATTATGTCGGACCTGAAATTTCTCAAAACTACAACATATAACCTTTCGGATCCCCGATTGCGACATTGCAATTGGTGGGGGGACAGAACTTTACGCAATCGACGAGGAGGAGGAAATATTGCGATTAGCGGGAAGGTATTTATTGCAATTGGAAAGCGGAGTGGTAACGAGACTTGGATATAAGAATTGATGGAAAAATGCGATACACGATATCGGCGGCGAAAGAAATTTATGTGATATCGCAATCGGCGAAAGACATGTGATATCACAATTGGCGGGGGAAGGGTTATGCGATATCATAATCGGCGAGGATAAAGTGCGATATCAATGGAAGAAAGACTTTGCATTTTGCGATATCACAATCACAAGTGGATGAGGGATACGATGGGTATGGTTTTGCATAAGGGAAAAGTTTGATTGTGATATAAATTGTGGGTGCTAGCCTTTAAAAAGGCTTACGTCATGTTTTATTAATGTTTTAAAGAAATGTCAAAGGGGAATGGGGAAATAGGCTAGAGTTGGAAATACAAAGGGATTTCGGCTAGAATTTTTCAGAAAACAAAGAGGAAAAATGAGGTTTGTGAAAGAAAATGGTTTTTTAGAGAATATGGGAATTTCTCCAAAATAATTCAAACTGGACTTGTTCTTTCCTTCTTTAGTCTCCAATTTGCAAAGTACAACAATCTCTTTCGAAAAAGCAGCAGACAGAGGCAAATGATTAATCAAACTAAAAATTATTTCTAGATGTTATCATAGATAATAATGGCTCCAATGGGGATGTTGTGCCCCTGTGGTGCAACAAAGAACCAATAGACCAGTTGCCTTATTGAAAACTGAAAATGACGACATAATCTCCAAGTCTTTATGGCCTTCAATTCGGGCTCAAACTTGTCAAGTATATCATCCACACCTGTAAATGAGAAAAACAGAAAAATGGAATATATATAATGGTATTTCTTTCAACTGGATCAAGAGATATAACTTTTGAGAAGCCTTCCATTAACAGGTCCTCCCTCATATAATTGACCATCTATTTCTTGCAATAGAAATGTATTATTCCCATGATAAGCTGAAATCTTATACGACCCCTTCCAGAGATTCTCAAACTTGTCATGTTTTCCTTTATCTTCAATCTTAGCTTCCCACTTCAAAACTACATCTTGAGGACTGAAATTTTCTGCTTTGATCTTTTTGTCAAAAGTATTTTTGATTCTGTTATGAGATTGTTGATGATTGTTGTAAACTTCTTCTTTTTTTTCCTGCAAAGAAATTAGTTGGTTGATCCTCCTTTGGATAACATTTGGTTCTTCCTCTAGTCCCTGCAACAGTTTCATGACCGGAACTCCAAGCGAACTAGGAAAAATAGCTTCAATTCCATTGACTAACTCATAACGAGAAACTCCTATATATATTTTAGTACAAATTTTGTTAGCCCATAGAGCAAATTTAAGCTTTAAATTCCTTGACCTTTTATTTTCTTGCAAAATATTTTTGATGATTATAACTAGGATTTTGTTTGAATATTCAGCTAAGCCATTACCTTAGGGGTAATAAGTTGTAGAATGACCAAGAGTGATATTATACTAGTTACAAAAACTTACCAGCCTCTTTGATTTGAAAGCCTGATCATTATGAGTGATGATCTTCATGGGGCAGCCAAATCTTGACATGATGTTATTTTCCAGAAATTTAATAATGACTGCATTTGTAGCTTATCTTGTGGGAATTGCTTCAATCCACTTTGTGAAGTAATTAGTGGTTGTTAAGATCCACCAATGTTGGCCTAAAGAAGTAGGATGTATTTCACCAATAAAATCTAACCCCCACTACTGGAAAGGAGCTTCCACAAAAACAGGTTTTAAAGGTAATGAGAGTAACTTCATTTTTCCTTCAAATATTTGACATCCATGACAAGCAGCAACCTTTCTGTATACATCTCTGAACATTGAAGGCCAATAAAATCCTGCTCTGAGTATCTTATTCACTATTTCTCTCCAGTAATGATGTCCTCCACAATCACCTTTATGAAACTCTTTGATCACCTTTTAAGCTTCATCTTCCAATAGACAATTAAGAAGTATTCCACCTGAATCTTTCCAATACAAACATTTATTCAAAATACAATATCTTACTGATTTCAACTTGACAAATCTGGATTTTGATTTTGTTAGTTCAGGAGGAGCTCTAGGATTTTGTAGTACAAAGATAACATCTTTATACCAATCTAACATTGTAAATTATTCTTCAACAGGGATCAGCTCTTCATCTTCAGTTGTATCTGAATTTTCTGCTACAAAATTAATATCTAGACAGTCAAAATTTGATTGAGTCATCAACTTTTCCAATCCTTATCCCTTTACCAATTTTGTAGGCCTTATTTCCAAATCATACTCTATCAAATTAGCAATCCATTTACTCCTTTTACCATCTAGATCAGCTTGAGTTAATATGTCTTTTACTACAACATTAGGTACATAGGCAATAATGTGTGAATGAACGACATACACCCTAAAATATCTAAGAGCTTTCACTAAAGCATAAGCTTGCTTCTCCCTGATGTTATATTTCAATTCTACTGAAAAATGAAATAGATTATTCATAACCTTGTTGTCCTTTCTACAACAATACTCTGGCAATTGTGTGTACTGAAGCAAAAGTAAAAACCAAAAATTGCTTTGAAAAATCAAGATTTATAAGGAATGGAGCCTGAGTAAGAGCCTCTTTGATTTCTTCAAAATAATTTTTAGCCTCTGTTATCCATTTAATATCACAATCTTTTTTAAGCATCTTTGTGATGTGTTTCACAATTTCTGCAAAGTTAGGAACAAATCTCCTCACAAAATTTACTTTGCCTAAAAAGGATTGGAATTCTTTTCTATTTCTGGGCATGCTAATTTTCTGGATAGCAGAAGCCCTACTTGGATCAATCTTAATTCCTTCCTTTGATATAATATGACCCAACAACTTTCCCTTTGTCAAAGCAAAAATACTCTTAGTAGGATTTAGAGAAATACTGAATTTTCTGCATTTTTGAAAGACTCTCTCCAAGTGTTTGAGATGTTCTTCTTCTTTTTAGAAAACACAGTAATATCATCCAAATATACTACTACAGACCTGTATATCCCATCTGCAAATGCAATGTCCATACCTCTCTGAAAAGTTGCTTCTGCATTCATAAGTCCAAAAGGCATCTTTGCATACATAAATGTTCCCCAAGGTGTGGTAAAATTTGTCTTCTCTTGATCATCATGATGTACAAATATCTTATTATAGCCTAAGAAACCATCTAGCATCGACATCCTTCGTGATCCTACAATGCTTTGCAAAATATGATCCATTTTGGAAAGTGGATAATTATCTTTTAATGAAGCTTTATTCAAGTTCCTGAAATCAATGCATATCCTAATTTCCCTATTCTTATTTCTCACCTGCACCAAATTAGCTAACCACTTGGAAAACCTCAATGGTAATATGATCTTTGCTTCAAACAACTCTTTTATCTCCTTTTCAATCAATGGCAAAAGCAATGGATTTATTCTTCTCAATTTATGCTTGAAAGGTTTTTCATTTTGTTTTATTGGTATTGTATGTTGAATAACATTTGGATCATAGCTTTTTAAATCAGCATAACTCCATGCAAAAATATCTACGTATTTCTTCATCAAATCTAGATATTTTTGTTTTTCCTCAAGAGAAAGAAATTTGGATAACTTGACATTCTTTGGATTTTCTGCAGTACCAAGATTATAAGTCTCAACCTCCTCATCATCATATTTCATCTTCGGGTTTTTGGCCACATCATTCTGGTCAAATAACTTCTCAAGAGGAATCAGGCCCTTTGGAATATAATTGTTTTGAGTTGAACAACTTTGGTATTGGCTTTTGTTTCATCAAAGATGTTTTGTTGGTCAACTTGAATATATTTAAATTCTTCTTTCAATTCCAAGAAATTTCTGACTTGTTGATCATTATCAAACACTTGCCAATTTATTATGTTATCAGGTATAGCAGGTCTATGCCTAATTTCAACTTCATATTTATTGTTGGAATGAATTGGAATTGTAAATAAACCTGTTGAAATAGCTAGAGAATCTGCAATACTGTTATGTTCTCTAGGTTGGATGGTGAAATTATACTCCTCAAATTTTTCCAGTAATTCAAGAATCAGATTTATGTATGCTCTCATTCTAACATCCTTGGTTTGATAGGTGTTGTTAACTTGTTTGATGATCAATTTAGAATCACCAAAAACAAAGATTTTCTTAGCACCTAAATTCTTCAAGACTTCTAAACCCAAAACCAATGCTTCATACTCTGCCATATTATTTGTGCAATCGAAATTGAGTTTATAAGAGAAAAAATTACTTTCATCTCTCGGGCTAATTATCCATATGCCTGCACCAGCTCCATCTCTTCTTGCAACACCATCAAAGCTCATGTGCCACCACCCTTTCCTATTAATTTCTTCAACTTGCTACTCCTTTTCTGCATGTTGATTTTCTGTGTTGTTGGTGATTTCATTGAAGAGTATAGATGAGCCCAATTCAGTCTCCATTGCATATAATGGAAATTTTTGAGGTTTGTCTTTGCTTCTAACCATATATGTCATCCTAGACTCTCTGTATAATCTCCTTTGTTCACCAAAAACCAGGATAGTAGTATAGGACATATCCATCTGAATGGTTCCTTTGATTTTGGTAGCCCATGATCTTGATAGCAACATGCCAAACTTTGGTGGAATATCGGCCACAATAATATCCCTCAATAAAGCCTTAGCAGGAATTTGACTTAAAGCAACAACCACATCTTTGATTAGATCTGTACATTTCACCCTTTTTTAATCAAATGAAAACAAGTCTTTGTAAGGCTTGGTTATGTCTAAACCCAATCTTTCCATGATGACCTTAGGGATTAAATTGTGTGATGTCCCTGTTGGAAATAACACTGAGAGGGGGGAGGGGGGTGAATCAGTATTATTAAGTCAAATATTCCTTTTTTTAAATCAACTGCTATACGCTACTTCAGTTAATTAAACCCGCGTATATACGCAATAATGCAGAAGAAAACCCGCGTATACAATGCAAAATTTTAATTTACTTTATCTTTCTGATGTTGATTGTTAATCTGTGATTCAGAAGCAAATAACCAGTAACCAGAAACAGTAAAGCAGAGCAGAAAGACAATCGCACACAAGAACACAAGATATAAGGTGGAAACCCAATGTGGGTGAAAACCACCTGCTGCAATTCGTCTCTATCTTTTCCTTAATTAGAAACTTCTTTTTACAAATGTACTGGTGTAGTCCTTTTACCAGTACGCAAGCTGCAACCTGCAGAGAGCTACAACTCTCTCTCGTTTTCCAGCTTCTCCTGGAAGGGAGCTACAACCCCCTTAGCTCTTGCACTAGCCAAGATACTAGTACGTAGGTGTTGGCCTACAGAAGGCTACAACCTTCTCTTTCTTTCAAGGACCACGTTTCATAAATTTTTAGACTGGATCCACAAATAACATCAATCAACCATCAAGAATTTCTGCATCAACCAATCACCTTTTCACCAAAAACTAAATCAACATAAACACCTCTCTGACGACTGTACCCAGATCACAGTAACAGTACCACACACCAAAACTGAACCCAGAACACTGCAGCAATAAACAGAAGCAGCAAAAACACAACTCAAAATGTATACGCTACTTTAATGGCCTGAAACCTGCGTGCATACGCTTCTGCGTATGGAACAACCTGCGTATATGCTGTTTTCCTTCATTGAACCTGCGTATATACGCGCCTTAGCTGAACTGAACCTGCGTACAGATCTACAAACATAATTCACTCTTTCAAGTATTCAGGCACTGATTAACCCAGATTATCAGATTTATAGATCACGCATGTGCCAGATATAACATATCAAAATCATGCAAAGATATTATCATTCAAGCCAAGAGATTATGACCCATCAATAGAACTTATCCTTCTTTTCGCTAAGGTTCCTCCTTCATTCAGATCCAGATCTGCTCCACAATGCTAATCACCAATATTTCAGATCTCGTACATTATCAGATATTCAATAATAATTCAGATGATGCCTTGTCACATGATCTCCTTCCTCTTTTATAGTTTTAGGCCTTCCACAATACCACGGTCCAAAACCATAATAAACCAATACCAAGGGCCCAAAACCTGGGGTCAACACTTCTGACGAGATACCTTGGTCCAAAACCATAGGTTCAAATTCCAAGGACTAACAACCATGGACCAAAAATAAGTTTCCCACCATGTACACGCTTTTTAGTGCATAAAAGTGCGTGTATACACATACGCGACTTTTGAACGTATAACCCGCGTGTATACGCGTCTTCGGCAAGGTGAACCTGCGTATACAAGATTTCCTTCATTCTGAGCGCCTGAACTAAGGTCTGACACCAAAGTGAGTTGCCATCAAGGACAACACCTGTACCATAGGGCCACACCTGTGCCAAAATGCCAACAATCTCCCCCTTTGGACTTGATGGCAACCCCAAGATCCAAGTCATTCTCCCCCTTTGTCATCAAGGGCAAAGGGCTGTGCTCCCCCTGAGTACATGCTGATATCTCTGCTCTGCTGAACATACTCCCCCTGACTGTAGGCAAGATCTGCAAAAAGGTGTTTTTCAAGAGGAACCATGACTTATCATAAAAGACCTTCCTATCACCACAAGACTCGATACGTACAACCATCACCCAACCAAGTGGGGATACATCAGAAATTTACATATGACAACCAATCACATTGCATCAATCATCCCAGGCATAGTGGGGAAACCAAAATAGGCCGTTACATGACCTTGATAAAAAAAAGATATACATGACATAGAGACGAAATATCAAGACTATGCAAATCACCAATAACTACTATCAGCAACATCTAATAATCACTGTATATATCAGCAACCATGTTCTCCTTCTGTTCTCCTTTCTGCAGCTGATCCACCTGAACCAAAAACAGCTTGAGTACTAGAACCAAGAGCTTCTAAGGTAATCCCAACAATGCATTATTAGAAGATTATCTGCTCCCCCTGAACCTGTGCCCGATGGTCTCTGACAGACCCATATCAGACTCTCTCCAACCAGAGTCTGTCCTTGCTGATTTTCTTCAGAACTCCATATACGCGACTGCACCTGCATAAATCGGCGTATGTACGCGGATGCCCCTCATCCAACTCGCGTACACCATCTTTCTCTGAAACAGACAAGCTTCAACAGCAGGATGAAGCATCAACTACTCCTAGCCTCTGTCTGAGATATTCAAAAGTTTCCCTGGGCAGTGGTTTGGTGAGTATATCAGCAACTTGTTCCTTAGAAGGAACATACTCCAACTTGACTTTTTGCTCAAGCACTTGTTCCCGAAGAAAGTGATATTTGATAGGTATGTGCTTGGTCTTTGAATGCATGACAGGATTCTTTGAAATGCTTATTGCACTCGTATTATCACATAAGATAGAGACAGGTGGAGTACAAGTGATTTGAAAATCCTGCAAGGTTTGCATCATCCAAAGAAGTTGAGTGCAACAAGATGCAGCAGCCACATATTCCGCTTCAGCTGTAGATAAAGCAATCGAGCTCTGTTTCTTGCTGAACCAAGATACTAATCTGGAACCCATAAAGAATGCACCACAACTTGTGCTCTTCCTGTCATCCACGCTTACGGCCCAATCTGCATCTATGTAAGCATGAAGTGTGAGATCTGTATCTCTAGGATACCACAAGCCATAGTTTTGAGTTCCTTGAAGGTACTTGAAGATTCTCTTGACTGCCTGAAGATGAGTTTCCTTTGGATTTGCTTGAAATCTTCCAACTATTCCCACTGCATGCATGATGTCTGGTCATGTGCCTGTCAAATAAAGTAGACTTCCAATCATTGATCTATAGGTTGGTTGATGTACTGCTGTTGATTCATCATTTGCACTGAGACTGCATCCTGTAACCATAGGGGTACATACTGGTTTCGAATCTTCCATGCCATATTTCTTCAGAATCTGCTTGAGGTACTTGGTTTGAGACAAGAAGATACCGCCCTCATTTTGTTGGATTTGCAATCCAAGAAAGTATGTCACTTCTCCAATCAAAGACATTTCGAATTCTTTCTACATCACCAAGGCAAAGCTTCGACTCATAGCTTCTTCGTTGCTGCCAAAGATAATATCATCTACATACACAACAAGTATTAGCAATTTGTCATTTTCAATTTTTATATAAAGATTGCTATCTGCTGATCCTTTTGAAAAACCTTGTTGATGAAGGTATTTGTCCAAGCGGTAGTACCAAGCCCTTGGAGCTTGTTTAAGCCCATAGAGAGCCTTTTTAAGTCTGCATACAAGATTTGGATCATTCCCAAGGATAAAGCCATTTGGTTGCTCTATGTACACTTCTTCTTCTAAGTCTCCATTCAGAAAGGCTGATTTTACGTCCCTTTGAAATACTTTGAACTTCTGGAAGCTAGAGAGAGCAAGGAACATTCTGATGGCCTCAAGTCTAGCAATGGGAGCAAAAGTTTCTTCAAAGTATATTCCTTCCTGTTGAGCATACCCTCTACAAACAAGTCTGGCCTTGTTTCTAATCACTTCCCCATTTTCATTCAACTTATTTTGAAGATCCATTTTGTTCCTATGACATTTTTGTCTTTTGGTCTAGGAACCAACTCCCAAGTGTTATTATTTTCGATCTGCTCAAGCTCTTCATCCATTGCCTTAACCCAACACTCATCTTTGCATGCTTCTTTTACATTTTGCGGTTCAGTGGAAGAGAGCAATGCCAAATAGCTTGAAGCTTCTGCTATTGTTCTTCTTGTTTGTATACCTGCTTCTTTCTGCCCCAAAATTTGAGATTCTGGATGATTCTTCTGAACGTACCTGGATGGAGTCTTTTCTTCTATCCTTATCTGTTCCTCTGGTGCCTCTTGGGGTTCTTCTTCATCATCTGTCTGATTTGGAGAGTAGTCTTCATCCTCATCGATATTTTCATGATTCACTTGCCTAGGGATGTATCCTTTTTCATCAACCACTACATCAATGTTGTCAACAATTCTTCCAAGTCTTTTATTGTAACACTTATATGCTTTGTTGTAGGGAGAATAACCAAGGAGAATGCCTTCATCTGCTCTAGGTTCAAGTTTGCCAAGCTGCTCATCAGTATTCTTAATATAGCATTTGCTCCCAAAATTTTTGAAATGCTTTACCGAAGGAGTCTCACCATACCAGAGCTCATGAGGAGTTTGAGTGTTGTTCACTCGGACATTTGTTTTGTTGAGAATAACAACTGCAGCATATGCAGCTTCACCCCAGAAGGTTGCGGGAGTTCCAGACTCATCAAGCATAGCACGAGCCATTTGTTGGACTGTTTTGTTCATCCTTTCCGCCACTCCATTTTGCTAAGGAGTCCTAGCTGTAGAGAATTCCCTTCTTATTCCATGTTCTTCACAGAAATCAAAAAATTCATTTGAGGTAAATTCCCCACCTCTGTCAGACCTGAGGCACTTAATTTTGTAATCTGATTCATTTTCAGCCAAGGCTTTGAAGGATTTGAATTTTTCGAATGCTTCGTCTTTGTGCTTCATAAGTCCTAACCAAACAAACCTGGAGAAGTCGTCAATGAATAATATAAGGTATTCTTCTCCTCGAGGTGACCTTGTCCTAAATGGACCACATACATCTGTATGGACTAGCTCAAGAGGCCTGCTAGCTGATCCTTCCTTCTCAGGAAAGTTAGTTCTAGTTTGCTTACCAAACTGACATGATTTGCATATGGTGTTGTCTGGAATTTTGATATCTGGAAGACCACGAACTACCTGGTATTTGCATGCTTTACTTATTTGTGAAAAGCTTAGATGCCCCAACCTCCGGTGCCATAACCAGTGTTCATCATCCTTGCTTAGATAGCATTGTTGTTGTCCTTCTTCAAATATGTATAGATTATTTGGAGTTCTTCTGCCTTTGATCACTGTTTCTCCTGTATCAAGATCACGAACACTACATCCAGTTGATCGAAATATTACCTCGGTTCCTTGATCGCACATCTGACTAACACTCAATAGATTATGCTTCAAGCCATCAACATACAAAACATTTCCAGCCTTGACCCTTTCTTTCAACTGAGCAGTGCCTTTTCCTTTTATGGCTGCAGGGGTATCGTTTCCAAAAGAAACCTTCTTTCCCTTTTCTAATGCAGTATATGATTCAAGTTTTTCTTTATCACCTGTCATATGCTTCGAACATCCGCTGTCGATATACCATAGATTTTCTTGTCCTTCTGCATAAAAGGCTATCCCACATCTTTCTGGTTGTGGTTCCTTCATTCTCCATGTTCTGGCACTTGAGGTTTGTTCCTTCTGAGTTGTCTTCCAAAACCTGCTCCTGCATTCAGAATCTTCATGACCAAAGTTATTACAAATAGAACATTCAACTTCATTTTCAAGGGCTGAAAAGTTGTTATAAGTCCTTTTCGTGATCCCAATCATATTCCTTTGTTTTTGAGCTTCTCTAGTCATGATTGTCTTATAGGCAACACATTGGGCTGCTTTGTGACCAAAGTTATGGCAAGAGAAGCATTGGCCATTGAAGAAACTCCTGCGATTATTAAATCTATCATCCAACCGATTGTAGTTTCTACTGACATCCATTCTTGAGGCAAATTGGGAAGATTTTACCTGAGGCTGATTGTAGCTTCTATTTGTCCTTAAGGTAGCTTGCCCCTGATTTTCTTGATAGTCTTTGTTCGTTCTTGAGGTAAATTGTCCTTGATATACCTGATGATTTCTATTAGGCCTTTGCTCGCTCCTCCTTGCTGCATCAAGATAACTTTTGGAGGTGGATGCTTGAGATGTTTCTTCATTATATCCCAGACCTGTCTTAATTAGTGGAGAACGCTGCACATTGATAATCTCATCCAAAGTTTCAGATCCTTTAACAAATTTTAGATTAATAGCTTTTGTTTTCTCAATCTCCTTTCTAAGAGCAACAATTTCACATTCCAAATTTTCAAGATGTTTTTCCCTTTCAGCCAGTTGACATTGCAGAGAATCAATAATCGCATTTTTCTCTTCTAAGCAAATTTTGAGATTAGATATCTCTTTATAAAAACCTTCTACATCTATAGCATCCATGTAGTCATCATCTTCAAAAGCCATTAAAAGTTTATACTTATTACCTCGTTCATCTTCGTCACTATTTGAAAGTCCATCACTATCTTCATGAGTGTAATAGCTTTTCTTATTTGCATTCTGTTTCTTGTTCCATCTAACAGGTTCCTTCCCTTTGTCAATCTTATCCTTGTGAGGACATTTGGCAGCATAGTGACCGACTCTTCCACAAGCAAAGCATTTGAAAGGTAACTTACCTCGGAACCGCCCAGTACCCCGTTGAAGATTTCTGACAAAATTTGATTCTTCTTCTTCTTCTGACACGTGTCCTGACTCATAGTACTCGCCTTTGCCTGAAGCCTTGAAGGCAGCTTCTCTCCTGTCTGATGGACCTCCTTTCCTCATTTCATAAGCAGTTAGAATTCCGTGCAGCTGTGACATTTTAAGGCTTTGTAGATTCTCTTTTTCTTCTATTGCAGAAACTTTAGATTCAAACCTAGGGGACAAATATCTTAGAACTTTTTCAACCACAACAACCTCTTTTATTTCTTCACCCGAATTTTTCATACAATTAACAATCTCATCTACACAAAGAAAATAGTTAGCCACACTTTCATCATTATACATCCTAAGATTTTCATACTGAATCCTGAGGGTTTGAAGTTTTGCTCGTTTTACCTGATCATCTCCTTCCTAGCTCAGAACAATCTTGTCCCATATCTCTTTTGCGGATTTAAACTGCATTACCTTGACAAATTCTGATTGAGATAGGCATCCTAATAGAGTATTGACCGCCTTTGCATTTGTTTCATATTTCTTCTTTTCAGCCGGATCTGTAGGAGTTGCTGATGGAAAAGTATACCCTGTATCTATGATATCCCAAACTTTTGTACCAAGAGATTGAAGATAGGCAGTAACTCTTACCTTCCAATAAACGAAGTTTGTCCCATCAAAAATCGGTGGCCTGATTGATGCTTCCCTCTCGTAGTTGCTCATGATGAATGATCTTCCTTCAAGCGATCAAGCTTCTTCTGAAGGACCTGCTCTGATACCAATTGTTGGAAATAATACTGAGAGGGGGGGGGGTGAATCAGTATTATTAAGTGAAATATTCCTTTTTTAAAATCAACTGCTATACGCTACTTCAGTTAATTAAACCCACGTATATACGCAATAATGCAGAAGAAAACCTGCGTATACAATGCAAACTTTTAATTTACTTTATCTTTCTGATGTTGATTGTTAATCTGTGATTCAAAAGCAAATAACCAGTAACCAGAAACAGTAAAGCAGAGCAGAAAGACAATCGCACACAAGAACACAAGATATAAGGTGGAAACCCAATGTGGGTGAAAACCACCTGCTGCAATTCGTCTCTATCTTTTCTTTAATTAGAAACTTCTTTTTACAAATGTACTGGTGCAGTCCTTTTACCAGTACGCAGGCTGCAACCTGCAGAGAGCTACAACTCTCTCTCGTTTTCCAGCTTCTCCTGGAAGGGAGCTACAACCCCCTTAGCTCTTGCACTAGCCAAGATACTAGTACGTAGGTGCTGGCCTACAGAAGGCTACAACCTTCTCTTTCTTTCAAGGACCACGTTTCATAAATTTTCAGACTGGATCCACAAATAACATCAATCAACCATCAAGAATTTCTGCATCAACCAATCACCTTTTCACCAAAAACTAAATCAACATAAACACCTCTCTGACGACTATACCCAGATCACAGTAACAGTAACACACACCAAAATTGAACCCAGAACACTGCAGCAATAAACAGAAGCAGAAAAAACACAACTCAAAATGTATACGCTACTTTAATGGCCTGAAACCTGCGTGCATATGCTTCTGCGTATGGAACAACCTGCGTATACGTTGTTTTCCTTCACTGAACCTGCGTATATACACGCCTTAGCTGAACTGAACCTGCGTACAGATCTACAAACATAATTCACTCTTTCAAGTATTCAGGCACTGATTAACCCAGATTATCAGATTTATAGATCACGCATGTGCCAGATATAACAGATCAAAATCATGCAAAGATATTATCATTCAAGCCAAGAGATTATGACCCATCAATAGAACTTATCCTTCTTTTCGCTAAGGTTCCTCCTTCATTCAGATCCAGATCTGCTCCACAATGCTAATCACCAATATTTCAGATCTCGTACATTATCAGATATTCAATAATAATTCAGATGATGCCTTGTCACATGATCTCCTTCCTCTTTTATAGTTTTAGGCCTTCCACAGTACCACAGTCCAAAACCATAATAAACCAATACCAAGGGCCCAAAACCTGGGGTCAACACTTCTGACGAGATACCTTGGTCCAAAACCATAGGTTCAAATTCCAAGGACTAACAACCATGGACCAAAAATAAGTTTCCCACCATGTACACGCTTTTCTGTGCATAAAAGTGCGTGTATACGCATACGCGACTTCTGAACGTATAACCCGCGTGTATACGCGTCTTCGGCAAGGTGAACCTGCGTATACAAGATTTCCTTCATTCTGAGCGCCTGAACTGAGGTCTGACACCAAAGTGAGTTGCCATCAAGGACAACACCTGTACCATACGGCCACACCTGTGCCAAAATGCCAACAGTCCCTGAATTTAACATAGCATTATGTATTGTCATGTCATGAATGTTTAAACTCACATAGAAAGGTGGTACCTCTTCATTCTTCTCATCTTCTGCTCTTGGCCCTAGGAACACAGTAGGATGATCTTCATGCAAATTCAAAATATCAGATGATCCAACTTCAGCATTAAGTATTCTAACAATTTGCTTTCTGTATTCTGCAACTCTTATTATTTCTCCAAAGGGGACAACAATCTTTATCTTTGAGATTTCATTCTCCAAGTTGAAAATTGGTTGTGTCTTCTCAACTTCCTTTGTAGGGGTTTCTTTCTTTTGTTCTGTAACCTTTGGAGCATCTTTCTTAGGCTGATTTTTATTTGCAACTACAGGAACATTTATGTTTCTCAAATTATACTGATTTTGCATCTCTAGAATAGCATGCTGGTAGCCTTCTAATTATTTTGATTGTGGCTCAGTTTCATCACCATCCAAGTCATTATAAGACTCATCATGTTCTTCTTTTGTTAAAAACATTCCTTTTTCATCTTCATCTAAAGAATGAATGGTATCTTCTCGGATCTCTGGTTGCATTTCCTCATCATCTACCATGTTTTGATGGAAAGGAGGCCTAACTTGTTGGTCAGGTTGATTTCTTTGTTCTCTTTGCCTTTGTTGAATTTGACCCCTTCTGAAATTTGGATTTCTAACTTGTGTCTCGGGTTGTGCAGCAAGAGGATTGTTCCCAAGGACTAGTCTATTCGTGAGTCTTTCCATTGTTTTCATTATGGTATCAAATTTAACATCAGACGATGTAGAAGGTTGTTCTTTCTCTCTTACTTTCCCTTTACCAATTTTAGACCTCTTTGCTACAACCATATTAACTTCCACTTTCACAACATCATTCTGCATGTCAGCTAAAGTAGAAGACTCTCTTTCTATTAATAGAATGGAAAACTCATAATCAGAGGCCTCATCATAATGTAACTGAGCAGCTCTTGGGGAGGCTTAATGTGAGCAGGAATGGAATTATAGACTTTATTGAATCTTTTTGAAAAATCTTGTACTGATTCATGGCTTGCTTTCTTCAAATTGTTATATTCAGTCAAAGCTTGTACATGATTAACTTTACTTCCCCATTTCCTTAGGAAAGTGTCTTTTAATTCATTCCAATCATGTAAACTTCCAGGGGTTAAAGCTTTGAACCATTTTTTCACCTCACCAATGAAACTCTGTACAAACAACCTCATTTTAACATCTTCATAATCTACCTCTTCTAGGTCTATAAAGTCATTGAACTGGTCAACAGGTTGTTCTATAGTTATCCCCTCCTCACTTCGAAAAGTTTTTATTCTAATGGAGTACCCTTGAGGTAAGTCATGAAGTATGGCTGGTAAAACAAGAGGAGCATATCTAGCAGGGTCTTCCATTACAAAAGTACTAGCAGAAATTCCAACAGGAAGGGTAAAAATGAAACTAGTAGGGGTAGTGATGGAAGTAGATGTACTTGAAGGGGCTTGAGTGACAGATACTTTTGTATTTCTTTTAGGTAAAGGGAAACCAATTTCTTTTCTTGACAAAAGTTCAAAAGGATCAAATTATTTTAGTTTTTCTAAAGACTCTTGTTCAAGTGACAATTCTGATGCAACAATTTCCCAAAACCTATATTTAACTTCTTTAGGAACCTCAAAAATAGAATCTAACTCTAGTTTTGGTAAATCATTCTTTGATTTAGATCTGAGTAATATAGGCTTATACTCTTCATCAAATCTAATACCTTCAATATATTGAATATCTCTAGAGGGTAATGAGGTAGATCTTAAGAGAAATGAAGTACTTGATTTTGATGAGCCCACATCTTTGCTGAGGTTTTTTTTGGATCATCAACTATTTCTGGTGGATTAGGGTCTGGATTGCTCCTCGTATGAATCTTCTTAGAAACCACCTTTTTTGGAGTACCAGTGGAGTCACCAAGGTAGAAATGCAGCCTTGAACAATCTGATCTCCTACTACCTTCAAGAGCTCATCTTTTGAAATGAAACATCCAGGATGATATAACTTTCAGACTCCCGGCAGACACACCAAAATGTTATCACTAGGTTGGGACAGATTGGGTTGTATCAACCTCCAACCAACTGTAACTATTTCAAACCAACTTTAGGCTGGAAGTTAGTCCTTCCAATCTGAGAGGGCTTTCTCAGATTATTTATAAAATTACTTGTGATAAACTCAAAATTCAGATAACTAACTCTGATCTCTTTTTGTGATTTTGTAGGTGAAGAAAAATGTGATGATTGCCACCATTGAGCATGGAGTCAAATTAAAACAGATTATGATCAACAACAATGTTTAATGGAAGCTAAGGCATCTATGGCTTTAAAATTGATACAAATGGAAAACCACAATCATACATAGTAAATGAAGGAAATTGGAGTTGTTTGACAGATTTCCAAGTAATCAAGATACTATGTAAAACTTGAAACAACATAATAAAAACTCATAAAAGCCATAACACGAATCCCAGGTACAAAAATAGAGTTGTTGTTGATTTTCTATTAAAACAACAAAATATTACAGAAGGTCATTTTTTCACACTCTCCATCCACCCTGCTCAGAGTCGAAAATCTACCTATTTATAGAGAAAGGATCCCTTTACATATCTTGCCACTTGGGCCAAATTCGATTTATTGTTCTAGAGACATGTTCCTCCTTTTTCTTCTATCTAGCAGAGTTTTCATAGGAATTTTCTGTTTTAACAGAGTTTGAATACAAATAGATTCAAATATAAACAGAATTTATCCAACTGTTGCAATAATTGAGGAAAAAATTGCAACTGTTTGTAATGTTGGCATTGTATTTGTGAAAATTCAGAGCATCCAGCCTTTTGAATTTTGTTGTGTTGTTTCTAGGCCTTTAAATAAGCAATATGGTTTATCGTGTTGGTAGGCGTGTTGTTTGTTGTTTGAACCATGTTTGAAAGTTTTTTCACTGTCCTCTGTGTCTTGTTGTTTTCTTTGATGACCATGCTGCTGAAAAACATCCTCATTGTCCCACTAAGTGGAAACGAAAAGGGAAATTTAATATTCGTTGATCTAGGTCGTTGTTCCGGGCTGATTCAATCTAGTCCATTGATCCGAGCCTACTATTGTCACAATCGCAATATGCCACCAAAAAGCGAAAAGGAGCTTTGACATTGATTTTATGGTGATTTCCCATTATGCCAGACCTGAAATTTCTCAAAACTACAACACATAACCTTTTGGATCCATCGCAATCGAAAATTGGAAGGGAGTTCGACGGAGGATGGAGTTATGTCTATGCGATCCCTGATTGCGACATCGCAATCGGCGGGGGGATGAAACTTTATGCGATCGACAGGGAGGAGAAAATATTTTGATTAGCGGGAAGGTCTTTATCGCAATCGGCGAGCGGAGTGGTAACGAGACTTGGATATAACAATCGACGGAAAACTGTGATATGTGATATCGGTGGCAGAAGAAATTTATGTGATATCGCAATTGGCGGAAGACATGCGATATCACAATCAGCGAGGGAAGGGTTATGCGATATCGCAATCGGCAAGGAGAAAGTGCAATGTCGGCAAAAGAAAGACTTTGCGTTTTGCGATATCGTAATCGCAAGCGAATGAGGGATACGACATATATGGTTTTGCATAAGGGAAAAGGCCGATTGCGATATAAACTGCGGGTCCCAACCTTTAAAAAGGCTTACAACATGTTTTATTAATGTTTTGAAGAAATTTTAAAGGGGAATGGGGAAACACAGCTAGAGTTGGAAATACAAAGGGATTTTGACTAGAGTTTTTCAGAAAACAAAGGGGAAAAATGAGGTTTGTGAAAGAAAATGGGTTTTTAGAGAATATGGGAATTTCTCCAAAATAATTCAAACTTGGCATGTTCTTTCCTTCTTTAATCTCCAATTTGAAAAGTACAACAATCTCTTTCGAAAAAGCAACAGACAGATGTAAATGATTAATCAAAATAAAAATTATTTCTAGATATTATCATGGATAATAGGTTCCTTGGATAAGGTCGTGGAATTATTTGGCTAATGCCTTAACGAGATGTGTTTTCGTGAGCATGTATATCAATTCTCAAATTATGAAGTTGGCCCCTTGAAACATTTAATAAAATTCCTAAGTGACAACATATAGATTCTTGGAATATAATGATTTCAGGATACATTTAGAATGGATAACACCAAGGATGGTTGGGAGTTCTTATTTGGGAATTATCTAATCATATGCCCTCTCTGAAAATGAAAGGCACTTATTCAGGCTTTACACATTTTTAAATCTATGATCACATGATTTATTAGATTGACAACTTATATTCATTTTGGTCGGTTAAAGTGTATGATAGTTAATAGATGAGTGTGGTGGGTCAGAGTGAAATCCAAACCATGGTTTTGATTAACAATGATGTGGAATGATCATGTTCATTTTGGCACCCACAATTGGTATTCCAAACTATTTCATTACGTCCCTAAAATGAATGAGAAACCTACAAGTGTTAGGGTACATAAATGAGGTACGTTAACTGCGTGCGCCATGAGTCGAGAATAACATTAGTAAGGAAGTGGAAATTTGAGATGGCATATCTAGTAGACTACCACTGTGACACAAGGTGAGGTGGCAAAATTTCAAACTATGGTTTTCCACTTTGCAATGTTTCGGCCCTATATCCATTTTGGTACCCATAAGCGGTATCACAAAACCATTTTATCTCACCCCCGAAATAAACCAATGCAAAACATACGGATCAATTAGGTGTCATATGAACCATTGAGCTTGAAGGACAAAAAATAGGTGGCATAAGACTAGACTGCATGGGTGTCAAGTATCTAGGGGTGGACAAGCAAACTTATTTTGTGTTCATTGAGAACTGAGGATATATATGCCCGCAATTCCATTTATTAGGGAAAGCACACAAAGGCGATTCATAGACCTGTAAATTATTATAGAACAAAGTTACATACCATTTTGGGCTCATTGAGGGAGCTACAATCGCCCAAAAAAAAAACTCCAAAATTTCTCAAAAGTTTTACTAGTTTTACAAGTCAGTAACTTGGAGAGCATTTTTAAGGCCCTACATGATGTTTTTTGGTGTTGAACCCTAATGAAACTATGTGTACCCTTGTTACACATAATGTTTACAACTTAAATGAAAGAGCTTGGAGAAAGTTTTCCAATGAGATATTATAACTGCAAAATAGAGATAGTATGGGGAAGTTATGCTTGAAATAGTAGAAGGAAAAATTAGGCACTAATTTACTTCCAAAGGGAACAACTCTCTAACCAAAGCTTAGAATGGCATACAAAAGAAGTTAATATGAAACAATTGGATAATGGAACACAAACATGGAGTTAGATTTGAAATCTGGGTATTTAGGGTCTAAAGAAATCAAGAGAACACTATTGTAGTAGAATAGGGGAAAATTCGGCAAAATTGGCAAAAACTTTCATGGTTCAAACTTTCAGCATAAAATTTAGATTTGAGCAAACTAATATTTAACAGAAATATGTTAAGGAGGAGAATCCACCTATAACCCAAATTTTTAATTTGAATAACACATTACCGTGGGAAATTGAAAGAAGGCCTCTAGTGGTCTACAAGAGTAAGTTCAGCATGAAGACTAAGAGTATGGAAGATGTGAAGAGGTCATACAACCATGAAGAAGTGAGGGGCATGAATGCCAATATGGGTAATGTTTAGATAGAGATAAATGGACATGTAAGGGTCAGTTCAAAGAATAGAGACCTATAGGAGACTATGAGGAGTCTCAAAATGGAGGTGCTCAGCTATAAGGCTGATAATAAAAGGTTAATGAAGGAAAAACACAACATTAATACTTAGATTCTACAAAGATTAAATAATTTATAGAGGTAGATGGATAATATCTTTGATTCAAGGCAGGCAAATGAACACAATTCTCAAATCAAGAGGGAGGATGCCAGAAGTTCAATGCATTATAAGAGTTATAGTAGGCACTAACATTACTCACCAAGTCACTCAACCAAGAGGGCTTATGCTTCCTCAAAATATGGGAGTAGCCCATGCGTATCACTAGTTAAACAATAAAGGAGGAGACCTAAAACGAATAACTTAGAAGGAGAACTTAGGAAGACTAAGCCTCTTAGCTTCGATGATGTGCATAAGAAGGGTGAGGACACTGAAGCTAGGTTGCCAAAGATAAGGAAGTTTCTCCAATTATACAATTACTCGTCCAACTTGTAGGCCCGAATTGCAATTTATAACTTGCAACATGAAAGGAAATTTGTTGAATTACTAAGAGTGTGCTAGTTTTATTGAAGATGAAAAGATCAAAATACAAAGATTTTAAGGTAGTTTACCATCATTTTATAGTGACAAAATTAAATTTGATGAGCCCAAGGCTTTGGATGAAGCTACATGGAAGGAAAATTACCTTTATGAGTAGAACAAATATAAGTTTGTCTTCCAAAAAACTCGGGATGACAAGAAGAGGGCCAAGGTGGAGCAAAGAAAAAGGGATATAAGCCATCCTTTTTTAGGATCAATTCTTACATAAATCATCCAACTCAACCATCCCAAAGTGAACCATGGAGATTCTGTAACCACCCCTCCCACATTTACCCACTTTTACAGGCTTTCCAAGGTAAACATGAGTTGAGTGTCATTATGATATGACCTGACCTCTAAGTTCCATTTATGGAAGTGGGGCCTACAAACCAGAAGTAAAATGACATCCCTCAAAGACTACAGATCACTCAGGAGCCTGCCAACCACCCCAGGTGATCAATCCCTGAGCTAGAACTCTTTTTCACTAGGTTTGCCTCTCAATCACACCCTTGACACACTATGCATGCAATTATGAGTCTCCAACCGCACCTATAAGCCTGCCTGCATGCGGTTATGACCCAAAATTCCATGTTATGTGCATGCGATCACGAGATCTAGACCACGTTTTTAGGCTAACCTCCATACTACTGCCCAGAAATGCCTGTAACTTTCCAAAATCATGACAATGATGATGACAATGTTAAACAATCAAAACTTGAGCAAGATCTTTACCAATACATGCCTAATGCAAGATAGACATTTCGTCAAACAAATAGTAAATATATAAGCTACGGGTCATGAATGCTTATATGATCATAAACTTTTGGACTTCATCTGAGAATCACCAAGAAGGCTCTATGACCTCTCTAATTAGTTGCAATAACACTTGTTAGTCCATGCATTCATCAACCATCTAATAACTTATCAAATCATGAATAAGAGCCATAAATAAAGAACATAATAGAACCATGCATATAACCAACATATAACCAAAATATAACCCATGACAAATCAGCCATAAGATCACCATAGTAACCAGTACAAGTGCTCATAGACCATAATATGAAAATAACTCATATTCACATATGAAAATGCCAACCAAGTTAGGGACTTCCACGTACCACCCGACCATAGATTGGGTTGAACCAAATCTCTCTTTCAGCCAATCAACCCCGTGCCATATTCCAAGCATGAATGTGGGATCATATGGGTTAAAACAAAATAAAACCAACTAGGGCTTCTAGAGGCCAAACCACCTCAACCCTCAAGCACAGTGATCTCACCTATACGGTCCAGAAATCACTAACATCAATCATATTGGTCTCTACCCAAGTTGTCCAAGGCTCTAGGAACTAGTAACTCAACCCACAACCTCCAGGGAACTTGAGTTGTTTTAGGGCTCTAGATAATTTGTCCCAACCCACAAGGTCCAAGGACTAGTAACTCAACCCATAGCCACCGGGGAACCCAAGTTGTTTCAAGGCTCTAGAGAATTTGTTCCAACCCACAACCATAGGAAACCAGAGAACCAATTAGAAAACCAAATGGGGAACCCACTACACCATGGTTATCCAAGAAATGGCAAGGCAAGGATGAAACCACTATCACTCTAGGAAAATCTCCATGTCAATGACAACTCATAACCAAGGAACCACATGCATATATCATGCATCCAAAAACCAACAAGGAAATCACATGTGTAACCTGTTACTTGCAAGGTAGGTCTGTTATAGCTGTTGATCCAACTGTCTCCTTATGATCCCTTGATTTCCTTCGCTTTCTTTCTCTAATCCAAGTGATTGGTAGTATGCTCCAAGAATGATCTAAGTGTGCAAGAGTGTATGAGAGAGAGAATGAAAGGAGAGAGTCAAAACTGAACTGACAAAAGCTAAGACAAAAGTTGTGAACTAAGAAAATCTGTGAAATGATTATGTGATAACTTTTTATCATTGATCTCCCTTTTTCTTCATTTTCCTTTATTTTTCCTCTAATTTCCCTTGCATGCAAAATTGTGTCTCTTCATCTTCCTTTTCTCCCATTTTCCTTTCTTTTCATAATTAAATGTCATTTATTGCCTCTTTTCCGTGGCCATTTTTCATAGCCATTATTAAACCACAAGTGATGCCCACTATAAAGTTTTGCCGCCATTCAGCTTAGAATACGTGTCCCGTGACCTTGGTTTTATTTTATTTACATGGAAAATCAACCAGGGGTTGTTACAAACCCCTCCCCCTTGGGCGAACACCTTCCTCGGTGTTCTATGATGCTTATGACCATCAAAACATGTTTCCTATGGAACTTCATAACGCGGCTCAATGCAACATTTACATCATACCAAACTGCTGAAACCATGAACACCATATTGTTTATTGGAGCTTTATAACACAACTCGTTGCAATATTTACAACATACTGCTTATTGGAGATTTATAACACAACTCATTGTAGTATCTACAATACACATATGCATTTATAAATATAAACCAAACATATTTTCTCAACCAACGAATAAAGAAGGATACAAAGCCCGCATCTGATCAACCATCTCCCATGTAGCTTCATCGGGCCCAAAGTGCTTCCACTACACTTTAACTTGCTCTATTTCTCCGTTCTGGAGCATGAGTTGTTTTTGCTACAAAATGCACTAAGATAATGGTTGGAACTCTCCCTTTGGTTCCACTTGCAATACAATCCAATCAATCACACGATCAACATCTTGGACATATAGATTAAGCAATGAAATATGGAAAACATCATGGACTTTCACTATTAGCGGCAATTCAAGTCGACAGGCCACTAGTCCAATCCTCTCAAGGATCTCAAAAGGCCCACAATACTGAGGTGCCAACTTGGAACATGACCCAATCCTCAAGGAGCTCCTCTTGGGCTTGATGCACACGTATACATCTTCCCCAATCTGAAACTCCTTGAATGCACTATGTTGATCTGCATAACTCTTTTGCCTATCCTGTGCTGCCTTCAAATTCCTTCTAATAACCTGAATCATCTGTTCCATCTTAACCAACATATCCAGTCCAATCATCACCTTGTTCACTAGATCACTCCAACTGATGGGAGTATTACAACTCCACCCATAGAAAGCCTCAAATGGACTCATCCTCAAGGATTCTTGATACCCATTATTATATGCAAACTCTACTAATGGAAGATACTCCTCCCACTCCCTCTGTTGATGCATAACATACATCCTCAACATATCCTTAAGAATCTTGTTAACCCTCTTTGTCTGTCCATTTGTCTGTGGATGATAAGTTGTACTAAAAGCTAACTTTGTCCCCAAACCTGCAAATAATTCCTTCCAAAACTTGGAAGTGAACTTCACATCTCTGTTTGATATGATCTTCTTAGGAACACCATACAACCTCATTATCTCCCTGATGAAGATATGAGCTACCTCATTAGCTGAATTTGTAGACTTCACTGCAATGAAGTGAGATACCTTGCTCAACCTGTTAACCACAACCATGATGGAATAATGTCGTCTCAATGTCCTCGACAAACCTGTAACACAGTCCATGGAAATGACCTTCCATTTCCATTCTAGAAGCGTAATAGGATGCAATAATCTCGCTGGATGCTTACACTCTGTTTCCACCTATTGACAATCCAAACATCTTGCAACAAACTCAACCACCTCTTTCTTCAAGTTCGGCCAATGATAAAACTTCTTAACAATTTTCAAAGTCTTCTGATATCCCGAGTGGCCTGAATACGGCTTGACATGAAACTCCCTCAAGATAAGCTTCTTGAGCTCACTGTTATTTGACACATAAATCTTGTTCGTGAATCTAACCAAGCCATCTACCGTGAGGTGATACTTTTCATCCCTATCATCTTCACTCTGTTGCTGCAATCTCTGCTTCAGCTACTGGTACTTGTCATCATGTTGCCCCGCATGCAAGATCCTCTCCTGCAAATTTGTCCCATATTGATGCAGGAGCATCCTACTCAGAGTATTATTGTTCATTTGATTGATTTAGGGGGTGATGTTTTTATGTATTTTAGGAATCTTGTATAGATTGAGTGAGAAATCTATGTGTGAGGTTTTCAGTTTTGAAATATTCTCAACTATGTGAGAATATTAGGGATAATTGATATGGGTAATCTCGTAGAGATCTTAGGGATTACGAGATCCTCAAATAGGAATTAGTTGAGTGAATTATGGAAAATATCATGGATTTAGTATAATCCATAATTATGTAATTATGCTATAAATGTAAACCTGTGAGGAGAGTGTGGAAGACAGAGGTTACAGTGTTAGGGAGTTAGAGGGAGCTAAGTAGTGGAGTGAATAGATCAGAGCACGAGATGTTTTGAACATATATGTAAATACTGTTATGAATGAAGAAAGGAGTTTTGTGTTTAAAAGTGGTTTCTGCGTGGTTTTTATTATTTGATTATTTAATCGTTGGCTGAATCTCTGTTAAATCCAGGAAATTGTGTGTGAAATTAAACCTTTAGTGGAGTCTTTGTTTGAAGATCGATGGTGTTCGCTAGTGAATGCACATGCACCTTCACACAAGAAACGGACCCGAAACATTATAAGACTGAGTTGATTGATAAATTCGTGAAGAAACCTGGAAGAAGATCAAGATCGTTCGATCGACAAATCCAACAGATCTATTGCGTGCCAATAAGCGCAAAGGTTAATTCCAAAAACAAACGCGATCATTTATAAAACTGAGTTAATAACTCAGTTAATCGTGACCGTTCGCTTGAAAAGCTCAGATTGGACAGCAATTGTGTCAAAAAATGCATGGAGTTTAATCAAGATTTCGGACACGATATGTTATGAATTGTGGTTTAATCCATTGAGTTCCAGATCAATCGTAACCGTTCATTGTGAATGGAAGAAATCTGACGGATATCACTTCGGAAGATGTGTGCTGGTTAATTTAGAATTTGGACCCGAGAAAGTTATGAACTGGCATTTTATTTCCTTTCGGTTCCGTGGTAAAAGTAAAGGTTTGCCATATATCAGGAAATTTAAATAGTTCTGCTATTTTAGCAGAAGAGCTTAATTTGGAGTCCATGCAAGAGATCGAGGTTTGATAGTTAATTTTTTTCCCAGGGAAAAATCATAATCTTTCATTAATTTGAAAAATTACATGTAGTAGATGCCATAGGCATATGCATAACTACTGGTCGAAACCAGGTTCATAGTTGGACAAAAAATATTATGTGCTGAAGCCATAAACATAAGAGTGTTGTACATATTCACCACACAGGGTGATTCAGAGTTTCATAAAAAATGATAGATTTTCAACATAAATATATACATATACAAAAAACTGAGCCATTATGTTCATCAAAAATTTTGTGCCTGATCCCTCTGAGGATAAAATATGTCAACATAAGGCCGATGGTAAAATTGATATTGTTCTGCTCCATGTTGTTCTGTTATCATCCACAGTCCTCTGGGTTGTGTCGTGGCCTCCTTGGATAGCTTGTCAGTAGCCTCGTTATATTCCCTGTAAATGTGTTGGCAGATAATAGAGTTAAATTGGGCCTTATAAACCATGATCTCATCCAGAATGTTTCTGAGGGAATGTGCATGACATGTATTTTTGTTGTTGAACCAATTTATGATGATTTGTGAGCCCCCAAAGATTTGAATGTTATTGCATGAGTGTGCAAGTGTAAAATGCAATAAATGTCTGAGAGTAATCAGTTCCACATAATTGTTTGTACCCTCCCCCAATCCCATTTTTGTTTTGTAATAGTGTTGGTCAGACAGGTATAGAAGAGATCCTCCCCCACATCCATGATATTGGGTTGCTCCATCGAAGTATGCCCATGGGGTAGTTCGATCAATAATTCCAAGGGCATGCAGGCGAGTTGTAGAGGGCTGTGTCTCTTCAGGTATTTCATGATAAGCAGCAATAACCTTTGCAGTGATGAGAGGCCATCGAGCCGAAGAACCTTGGAAGATGATTTTGTTTCTAGCCAACCAGATCTTCCAGCATACGAGGAGGGGTATGCATCGGGTCTTGTTGTCTATGTGTATTCTATTCCAATTTGTCCAAGCCTCAGTGATCGATAGACCAAGCTAGCTGCCTTGTTTTTGGAGGAGGTGAATTATTTGTTGCCATAGTTGTACAGTGAAAGGGCAGGTTAAAAAAAAGTGCTCATTTGTCTTTGCTGCCTGTGTACAGAGGACACACCTGTGCGGCCCAAAATGCGATCTGCGCATGATGTTTTCTCCTGTTGGTGTCTTGTTGCGCAACACATTCCACATGAAAAGTCTGGCTCAAGGGGGGGCTTTTAGTTTGCAGATTTTTTACCACCATTTAAGGAAAGTTGGTGGTTGACGATCCCATATCAGGTGTTGATATCTTGTTTTTGGAGAGTATTTCCCATTCTCTGTTGGGGACCAGATTAGTTCGTCAGTTCCCTCTGTTATGCGGACATGTGTTTCATTTAGATCATGTATGTATCCCTCCCAGAAATGATGCCAGGGTTTGGGTATGCCCAGGTGCCAAGCCGTGTACCAGACTTGTTCGAAAATGGAGCTGCTACCCCTGTCTGCAATCTGTCTGATCATTTTAATCTACCTCTGATTTAGGAATAGTATAAGATCAGGAGGTAAGCGATGCATATTGCCCCCACCGGACCATGGATCTAGACCTATGCGTGCCATGTTGCCTTCTTTGATTTTCCAAGCAAGTCCCTCTCGGATGCTGGGCATGGTATGGAGAATGGATTTCCAAACAATTGATATCCCAGTTTGAGGCCAGGTTGGGTTACGGATCCAGTCCATGAGGTGTTGAGGCCACATGTATTTATGATAAGTGACCTTGGTCCAGAGATTCTGAGTAATGAGTAAGGACCATCCCATTTTAGCTGCAAGAGCATGTGCAAAAGCATGGAGGTCTTTTAATCCCCACCCACCCCATTTTTTTGGTAGGGCGATTTGATTCCATCCCACCCATGCATAGGGCTTACCTTCTTTGTACCCATTCCAAAGGAATCGGCAATAGATTTGTTGGATGCGAGCGAGTATCCCTCTAGGAATCCCTGACAAAGTCATCCAGTACACGGGTGTGGCTTCCAAAATAGATTTTATGAGCACTAACTGGCCTGCTCTTGAAAGGAAGCGATGGTTCCAGTTTTTTAGCCTTTTCTCAACTTTTGTAACGAGCCAGATCCAATCTGCAATATGATAACTGTGAGGTTTAAGCTTGAATCCCAGGTATTTTAGCCCATCCTCCATAAAATGTTGCTAGAAAGGGAAAAGATGGGCTACAGATCTGGCTTCCAAGGGAGAAGTGTAGGAGAGAGTGATGGTAGACTTTGAGTGGTTTGCTTCCATGTCAGTGGATTGCAAAGAGTTTGAGGATGTCATGGAAGGTTGATGAGTCCCTCTAACTACCATTGAGGAAGATGAGTACATCATCGACAAAGAGAAGGTGGGTGAGGTGGCAGAGAGAATTCAAATGTAGTCCATGTAGTCGACCTTCCCTTTTGGCTGTTGTGAGGAGCCTGCTCAGGGCCTCCATAACAATAAGAAAGAGTAGAGGGGAAAGTGGGCATCCCTGCCGGAGGCCTCTCTCGGCATGAAAGAAATGCGAAGAAGAGCCATTTATGAGGACACTGAAGGTGGCAGAGGTTATGCAACACATGATACAATTCATGAAAGGAGGGGGGAACCCAAGGTGGGTGAGGATCATTTTAATGTATAGCCAACTGACCTTGTCGAAAGCTTTGGCTAGGTCGATTTTAAGAATGGCACCTTTGATCTTTTTATGATTGATAGAGTGAAGGGCTTCTTGTGCAGTGCCGATGGCTTCGTGAATTTGTCTGTTCTATAGGAAGGCAAATTGTTTAGAGGATATATGTCTGGATAGGATAGGACAAAGCCAGTTTGCTATGATCTTAGCAATGATTTTATACAAGTTGTTGCAGAGTTAGATGGGTTGAAAGTCATTGAAAGAAGTTGGGGAGTCGGATTTTGGGATTAGGGCAATGAATGTAGTGTTGATGGCATCATACAAGCGCCCTGTTAATCTCCATTCTTCCACCACCTTAAGTAGGTAAGTGTCGATAAGGTCATAGAAAGCAAGGAAGAATTCTATGGGCCAACTGGGCGTTCCTTCCAGTTCCCCTAGAGTGATCAGGGTATTTAGCTCTTCATAAGAATCCTCATCAACGAAGCTGGGAAAGTGTCCAGTTGTTTGGACAATTTCAGCAATGGAAGCCTCACGGGGAGCCCTGAAGAGATTTCTGAAGTGGGTGGACCCTAACTAAGAGAGTTGACTGAAAGTGGATGCCATGCTTCCATCTTCCCGGGGCATATGCCAGATGGTGTTTGAGATTTTCCTTCCTTTAGGATAGGTTTGAAAGAACTTTGTGTTTTCATCCCCTGCTTGTAGCCAGATTGCTCGACTTCAGAGTCGCCAAGTTTCTTCTCTTTCCTTTAGGATTTTGATCTTCTGATTTTCTAGAGCAATTAGCTGATCCTTGGCTTCAGTAGATGTAAACCCTCTGTTCTGCTCATCCTGAAGTGAGGCCAAAGAAAGCTCCACTGTAATGAGGGTGTTCTCATCTCTCTTGGATTTTTCCTTTGCCCATTTAATAGAGAGATTTTTGAGCATTTTGAGGTTCGAGCAGAAACCTTCAGCCCAAGTGCTGCTTCTGGATGGGGGATGGAGTCTCCAGAACTCATTTATCATTTGAATGTAGGATGGGTCATTTAACTAGATGGAGTTAAATTTATAAGGTGCCCCTGGTTTTTTTTGTGGACCCGAGATCTCCATGAATATGGGGGAATGATCCAAGATACCACCAAATCCCACCCACTGTCTGTAGAGAGAGAGTTTTTGTATCAGAGAGTCCTTTATCAAGAATATATCCATCCTTCTAGCTAATGTTGCTTCTCCTGTACGCCGATTTCTCCAGGTGGGGAGGGGCTTGTTCAAGGGAATGTCCGTCAGATGGTGTTGTTCCAGCAGTCTCTCCATTAATTCAGTGAGCCTGTCAACTTGTGCATTGGTACACGAGGATTCTCCATATCCAATAGAGAAATTTAGGTTGCCCCCAATGATAAGGTTATTTGAGGACATAATCGATAGGTTGAGTAGCCGATTCCAGTAAGCCTCTCTGTGGTGGCATGGTCCATAGATATTGACAATACGCAGGTCCACTCCCAGATCAGAGGCGTAGATATCCATACCCATGAAACTGTCCCCACCCCATGAGTTTCTCAAGTTTATGGTGCGGGGGTTGTATCCAATTGCCAAGCCTCCAGATCGTCCGATAACATCCAGGGATTGAAAAATCCAGCCAGGCTTTAGAGAGCCGAGAGTGCGAGAGATGAGGTCAGCTTCTCCCAAGGTTTCTTGAAGGAGGATGATGTCTAAAGATTCGGAGTCGAGAAGTCTTCTTAGGGCTAGTTTTTTGGGCGAACTAGCCATGCCCCTACAGTTGAAGGATAGGCACTTCATGGAGGTAGTTGAGTAGGGGTGTTCGATGCTCTAAGAACCCGGTCCAGTGATGTTTGTCTTCCGGAGGCGACTTCCACCTCTGCTATCAGGATAGCTTTGGATATATGAGATTTTCGACCTCGGATGGGTTTGTGATGCAGAGAGGAGGGTATCAGGTCCAGGCCCAGGCCGGATCTGCCGTCCTGAGGAGTGACAAGGCAGGATCTAAGGTTGTATGGGTGAGGAGAGACTGGGGGGAGGGATGAGGAGGTTTAGGGGGAAAAGGGGGGATCAGGAGGGAAGGATGGGGGGGGTGGAGGAAGTAGGGGGTAGAGGGGTGAGGGGACATGGAATGGGGGTAAGAGTGTCTCCCAAAGATGCAGCATGCACATGCAATGCAGAGGTAGCAGATGAGGAAATAAAATCAGAGATAGGGAAAGAGGGAGTACCCGATGTACGAGCAGCTTCAGAAACAGCTCGTGATCTGGTCATTGGTGGGGAGGGTGGACGAGGTCCGCTATGAGAGTCCAGAGGAAAAGAGTGTGTCAATCTGGTAGTTGTCGCAGCAGCAGATGCAGGAGGTCCCGAGGTGGGTTCGGCGTGTGACCCTGTGTCCTCCTCAGCTCCTGCAGAGGGTTCCTTGTCCTTTCGCACCAGAGGGCATTCCTTATATAAATGTCCAACTTTGTGGCATCTTCGACACCTAAAGGGGACTCCTTCATAATCCAAAATTTGTATTCTAGTGAAATGCCTCCATTGCAGGGTGATTTTTTCTTCCAGGCCTTCCTTCGTGTCTAGGTGCACCAGAATGCGAGCTAATGTTCTGTTCTTTGATTGAATGTAGGTTTTGTCGTAGTCCAGATAGGTACCCAGGGTATTATCGATACGGAAGAAGACATCCTCATACCTGTATTGCAGTAGGAGCCTCGGTAGTCTCACCCATAGAGGTCCAGCCCCGATCTGCTCTCGTTCAGGGTCGAAGAGTGGACTCCATCATTTCAGTAATACCAGGGCCATTTCAATGTGCCAATAGCGAGATAATGCCAGAGAGGTGTATTCTTCCAGTGAGAAATGCAGGGCAAACCAGCCTCGAGGTAGAATTTGTACCTCAGGGAGGTCTTTGAAAGTGTTTCCCAAGATTTCCTTTACCCAACGATTGAGTCGCTCTGTAGAGTAAGCTCAGCCTCTGACCCTACCCACCAGGACCTTCCCGGCCGTGTTGACCACTTCACCCATGGTGAGATCATCACCGAATGTGAGGGTGAAGTCCTTCCATGAAGCCCTCACACACTTAGATTTCCTTTTGCCGGTTCTAAGGGCGGTGGGATGATCCAAAAGCAGGTCAGCAAAGCCCAGATTCGCGTGTTGTGGACCTTGAGCAGATGGACGAACTTTGACAGCCGGGGTTTCAAAACACCCAGAAGGCAGGCCGGAATCTGTGGCCTTTGCAGCGATGGATAGGATATCCGGTGTAGGGTGCTGTGCTGAATCTCCAGGGAGGGTAGGTCTGGATGAGGAAAGAATGTGGGGATTGCAGAGGTGATCGCCAGGAGGGGAGGGTTCGAATGACGGAGAGGAAGGTGAGCATGCGGCTAGAAGATGTAGGGTCGCTGGAGAGAGAGGCGGGCAGTCTAGATCTGGTGAGGCTATGGAGAGGAAGTCGAAATGTAGGCTAGAGGCAGATGTTCCAGGTAGGGTAACCACAGGCGGAGGGCCGTTGCGAAGAGAGGCAGAGGGGTTACGCGGGATGGTTTGGGCCGGCGAAGGGTTTGATCGCCTGAAAATTTGTTGGTTAGGGTTTGGGTCAGCTGAGTAGTCTACTTCATCGAGGTCCATAGTATCCATGCTGCAGTGGGAACAGGGCTTCCGTAACGGTTGGGGGGAGCAGCAGTCAAAGGGCTAGGGCAACAGCTAGCAGTCGGTGACAGCAGGCCCTAGGAATGGTCAATCAACAGCAAAAAAATTACAGGAGGTGAGAAAAACAGTTACCATATCTGCTAATGTTGATAGACCTCTGTTTCCTCATGGCAGTGAGCTCTGTAACCTCACCGTCCGAGCGCTGTTAGGTGACCGCCATGGTCCGTTGTAACTCTCCGCTCAAATCCCCCTAGGCCTAGATCTAGTTCACCCAACTGAGGCCTTCCCTACAATTGGGTTTGATAGTTAATTAAACAGGGGTTTAATTAAATTAAAATTCTGGATTTTAGTAAAGTGGTAGTTTCGCTGCATCAAAGTGGTATCAGAGCAGAAGAAGATTCTGCGTGAATTATGATTATATTGCAAATTTGTCAGCATTAGTCTTTATAATTTTTGTGCAGAGTAATGGCATAAGAAGGTGAGAAGATTTGCAGCGGCCTAGAGCAAGGAGTGCTCATATGGTTCGAGAGGAGAGAACCAGAGAGATGCCAAAAGACTGAGCTCAAAGGAGAGAAGCTTAGTGAGGTATCATGTAGCAGGGAGACTGGTTACTACAGAGGCTGATTGCATCTCACAAGTTAAAGTTGTTAGAAAGACAAGAAAGCATATGACAAGGAAAATCAGAGGCACAACGGAAACAAAGGGAAAAACAGAGGAATCAGTTTTAGAATTTGATTGAGGTAAATATTTTCTTTTATTTGAGTTTGAAGAATTAGTGAAAATGAACATAGAGAAACTTAGGGAAGGTTTGAATAAATGTCAGATGAGTCATAAAGAGCATAGGATAAGTATTGCAGTGATGAGAGCAGATTTGAATATACTACAGGAATGGTTTCAAGAGAAAGAGAATGAAGACCGAAGACATGGATGGAGAATAAGGAAACGGGTCAAGTGGAATCTATTGCAACAGAAATGGAATGCTATGTTGATGAACAAACTTGAACAAATATATATTTCTTTGTTGGAGAAGGAGATCGAGTCACAGCAAAGAGGATTTGCTGAAACCTAGAAATTCCATGATGGGAATTTGGTGCTTGAAGCATCAAAAGAGACTGAAAGGTCTGATATTTTTAAAACTAATAGTTTGTCTGTGAATGCAGGTATGGTACTAAATAAGGAATTTGTTGCAATAGAGATAACTAATGACCATTGTTATGATCAAGAAGTCTTTTGTGAACATGAAGGAAATTGGGAAGATTGTTTTTCATTCCATGAAGTTGAGTTTACAGCTCAATTAGAGAAGGAAACAGTAGCTAAAGAGACAGAAGCCAGAGAAGTCGAAACCAGAGAAACTGTAACAAAAGAAGGAAAGGACACCATAGAGAACATCAACTGAGTTGATGTGATTAACAAAGAGGAATTACTCCTAGAGCATGGTGGAGGAAATTGCTTTACAAATATATAGAATTGACAGTTCGAGTAATGATGATGGTGAACTTTCAGATATAATTCTTACTAATCTCAGCACGACAGAGTTACTTGGCAAAGCTATAGGTGTAGACCGTGAACCAGTTCGAGACTCGTTCAAAATTTGGAAACTAGGAAAATGGGTATTCAAGTTTCCACATGCAGTTCACGAGTCTATATTTCCAGAACAGAGGATGATGAGGTATGGAAAATCAAGAATCATGTTTAATAATTCTCTGAAGATATTATTCTGCAAATTTAATGGCAGACTACATGATGAAGTTATTCCATTGAAGGACCATCAACAAAACAGAGTTTGGAATCCTGGAGGTAGCAAGTCATTCAGACTTGTAGCTGTCACATTACTACATAAAAGTGACAGACCTCATAAACAGGAGTCTATGATTTTTTTTCTACATTGGGAGTCTGATGCAGGAGCATCCTACTCAGAGTATTATTGTTCATTTGGTTGATTTAGGGGGTGATGTTTTTATGTATTTTAGGAATCTTATATAGATTGAGTGAGAAATCTATGTGTGAGGTTTTCAGTTGTGAAATATTCTCAACTATGTGAGAATATCAGGGATAATTGATATGGGTAATCTTGTAGAGATCTTAGGGATTACGAGATCCTCGAATAGGAATTAGTTGAGCGAATTATGGAAAATATCATGGATTTAGTATAATCCATAATTATGTAATTATGCAATAAATGTAAGTCTGCGAGGAGAGTGTGGAAGACAGAGGTTACAGTGTTAGAGAGTTAGAGGGAGCTAAGTAGTGGAGTGAATAGATCAAAGCACGAGATGTTCTGAACATATATGTAAATACTGTTATGAATGAAGAAAGGAGTTTTGTGTTTAAAAGTGGTTTCTGTGTGGTTTATATTATTTGATTCTTTAATCGTAGGCTGAATCTCTATTAAATCCAGGAAATTGTGTGTGAAATTAAACCTTTAGTGGAGTCTTTGTTTGAAGATCAATGGTGTTCGCTGGTGAATGCACACGCTCCTTAACACAAGAAATGGACCCGAAACATTATAAGTTCGAGTTGATTGATAAATTCGTGAAGAAACCCGGAAGAAGATCAGGATCATCCGATCGACAGATCCAACAGATCTATGGTCATCGCGTGCCAATAAGCGCAGAGGTTAATTCCAAAAACGGACACGATCATTTATAAAATTGAGTTAATAACTCAGTTAATCGTGACCGTCCGCTTGAAAAGCTCAGATCGGATGGTAATCGTGTCGAAAAATGCACAAAGTTTAATCCAGATTTCGGACGCGATATGTTATGAACTGTGGTTTAATCCATTGAGTTCCGGATCAATCGTAACCATTCATTGTGAATGGACGAGATCCGACGGATATTGCTCTGGAAGATGTGCGCTGGTTAATTTAGAATTCGGACCCGAGAAAGTTATGAACTGGCATTTTATTTCCTTTCCGTTCCATGGGTAAAAGTAAAGGTTTTCCATATATCGAGAAATTTAAATAGTTCTGCTATTTTAACAGAAGAGCTTAATTTGGAGTCCACGCAAGAGATCGGGGTTTGATAGTTAATTAAACAGGGGTTTAATTAAATTAAAATTATGGATTTTAGTAAAGTGGCAGTTTCGCTGCATCACATATGAGCTCACAACTGAAATGTGATTCACCCGCACTCTCCTGTTGAGAGCATTTTCAACCCTGTTCTCCTTGCCCTTGATGTATCTGAACTCAAAGTCAAACAATCAAAACTTAAGCAAGATCTTGACCAATACATGTTTGATGCAAGATAAATATTTCGTCAAACAAATAGTAAACATATAAGCTACAGGTCATGAATGCATATCTGATCATAAACTTCTGAACTTCATATGAGAATCACCAAGAAGGCTCTATGTCCTCTCTAGCTAGTTGCAATAACACTTGTTAGTCCATGCATTCATCAACCATCCAATAACTTATCAAATCATGAACAAGATCCATACCTAGAGCACATAATAGAACCATGCATATAACCAAAATAAGGCCCATGACAAATCAGCCATAAGATCACCATAATAACCAATACAAGTGCTCTTATATCATAATAGGAAAATAACTCTTATTCACATATGAAAATGGCAACCAAGTCAGGACTTCCACGTACCACCCAACCATAGATTGGGCTAAACCAGATCTCTCTTTCAACCAATCAACCTCGTGCCATATTCCAAGCATGAATGTGGAATCATATGGGTTAAACCAAAATAAAACCAACCAGGACTTCTAGAGGCCAAACCACCTCAACCCTCAAGCACAATGATCTCACCTATATGGTCCAAAAATCACTAAAATCAACCAAATTGGTCTCTACCCAAGCTGTCCAGGGCTCTAGGAACTAGTAACTCAACCCACAACCTCCATGGAACTTGAGTTGTTTCAGGACTCTTAAGAATTTGTCCCAACCCATAGGCTATAGGGACTAGTAACTCAACCCACAACCTTCAAGGAACCCAAGTTGTTTTAGGGCTCAAGAGAATTTGTTCCAACCCACAACCATAGGAAACCAATAGAACCAATCAGAAAACCAAATGGGGAACCCACTGCACCATGGCTATCTAGGAAATGACAAGGCAAGGCTGAAACCACTGTCACTCTAGGAAAATCCCCATGCCAATGACAACTAATAACCAAGGAACCAAATGCATATACCATGCATCAAAAAACCAACACGGAAATCACACATGCAACCTGCTACCTACAAGGTAGGCCTGCTGTAGCTGTTGATTCAACTGTCTCCTTGTGCTCCCTTGCTTTCCTTTTCTTTCTTTCTCTAATCCAAGTGATTTCTAGGATGCTCCAAGAATGCTCTAAGCGTGCAAGAGTGTATGAGAGAGAGATAATGAAAGGAGAGAGCCAAAATTGAACTAACAAAAGCTAAGCCAAAAGCTATGAACTGATTCTCAGATGCCTTTTTATCATTGATCTCCCTTTTTTTTTCATTTTCCTTCATTTATCCTCTAATTTCCCTTGCATGCAAATTTGTGTCTCCTCATCTTCCTTTTCTCCTATTTTCCTTTATTTTCATAATTAAAAGCCATTTATTGCCTCTTTTCCTTTGCCAATGTCTTTTCCAATTTCCATAACCATTATTAAACCACAAGTGATGCTCACTATAATGTTTGTCCACCTTTCAACTTAGAAAACGAGTCCCATGACCTTGGTTTTATTTTATTTATATGGAAAATAAACCAGGGCCTGTTACGTAGTCGATTTATTAGGAAAAAAGTCTATACTTTTTAGCCCGTTAGGTGTTGGGGTTGTGAGATGAACACATGTATAGGGCGTCTGCCCTAACAAAGGAGATAAATAGAGGACTATACATCATATACAAGGAGTTGATACAATGGAGGGCATGGGCAGAAACATAGGTAGGTTGATCATTAGGCCCACATGATTGAAGTTGAAGGTGAGATAAATAATAAACCCATTGCCATTTTAGTTGATTATGGAGCTAGTTATAGTTATATTGATCCTAAACTTGTTGAAATATCTCAATTGAAGAAAACCAAGATTCGACTTGGGAAAAGTTTTAAAGTCGCATATATATATATAATGTGAGCATCACTCGGTCGTGAGAGGTGGAATTTTAAGGAGAGTGTGGGAGTGGGTTTGGATTTATAATATAAGTGTGATTATGATTTACAAGTTTAGTTTTTTTTTTAATCACCATTTTAATAAAATGTGTAAGAATTAAATTTTAATTAATTAATAATGTAATGCAATTATTATATATATATATATATATTTTTTTTTTTCTTTTCATTGAAATTTGATGATACAATTTTTTATGAGACTGTATTTTTTGTCATTTGAATTGTAAATCTGAATGCATAAATGAATTCAACACCCCGGGAAATTTATGGGATACTCGAATTATGTAAATTACATAGTTCAAACTTGCAATTCTAATAAATCCCGATAAGATATAAGACAAAAATGATTAGAACATATACCTGGGAAAGAACAAAAACATATAATAGATAGACTATGCTTTAATTAATAATGTGAAATTCCTCACTCTTTGTCATTAGTCTCAAATTCATTGAATTTAATTTCAACATGTTTTGAGGAGAATGCAAGAGTGGGCTTAGCTTTGTAATATTGACACACTGTTCTCATCTCTAGGTCCAATAAATTTGACCGCTCTCTCTATGTGCACCGATGATTATCCAATCCATGGAATGCAACCTCGACCAATGATATGAAAACCCTCACTTTCCACCATTAGTTCCAAGTTTATTGGGCTTACTCTCAGTAGACCCTGAGGAGAACACATAAGTAGGATTCAATTTGTAATATGGATACATCATTGTTGACCTCAATGTGGCATAATTTTGACTCCTAACTTCAATTACCCATATGACTACCTTGAGGTGCTAGGTAGAGCTCATGGAAATGTAATTTTGAATAATGGTGTGAAAGTTTACCTTCACCACCATTAATTCCAAGCATAGTGGACTTGACTTTGGTATGCCTTAAGGCAAACATAATGATGAGTTTGGATCTATAATATGGACACACATGACTAGTCTCAATGCACCATAAGACTGAACTCTATCCTCTAGGTATCCCCATAACCACCATAAGTTGTTAGGTAGAACTTGTGGAAATGAAACATTGGCCAATGGTGTGGAGTTCCTTGCTCCCAAGCCTAAAGGAGAACACAATGGTGGCTTTGGGTCCATAACATGGATACATGTTTCTCATCTCTAGGTTCCATAAGTTATACTCCTATCTTCAAGGGTCCCCACGACTATATTAAGGTGTTAAGTAATGCCCATGGGAGTTGAATCTTAGCTAATGGTGTGAAACTCCCTACTCCTAGGCCTCAAAGGGAACATGGGGACGAAATTGGATCCATAATATGTGCATGAGGTATTCATTTTCAAGTATCACATGCTCAATCCCACCTTAAGGTGCCCCCACAATTACCTTAAGGTTCCTAGTAAACCTTGTGAGAATGAAACCTTGCAAATGATGCAAACTTCCTCACCCCTAGGCCTTAAGGAGAACATGGAGTGCACTTGGTTCTAGTATATGCGTATGCAATATATATCTACACGTGTTACTCCTATTTTCAAGGGTCCTTGCAATTGCCTTAAGGTGTTGAGTAAATCTCATGGGAACAAAACCTAGGTCAATGGTGAAGTCCTTGCTCCCCAAGTCTCAATGAGAACATGGAGGCAAGCTTAGGTCCATAACACATGGATGTGATATTTGTCTCCAAGTGTTATAAGTTCGACTCCTATCTTGCAAATATCCTACAACTACCGTAAGTTGTCACTAAAACTTGCACAAATGGAACCTTAGCTAATAATGTGAAGTTCTTTACCCCTAAGGTTTAATAAGAACATGGAGGCATTTTCCTTACAACTACCTTGACACATTAGGTAATGTTTGCGGGAATGGAACCTTAGCCAATGGTGTCAAGTTAACATATCTCAAGATCCATGATCCTTCATTTGCATTTTATGCATAAAAGCAAAATCAAAATTTCCAAATTAGCTACCATTTGGATTTCATGCCTAATTGTTTGCACGCTTAGTATTACCAACATATGATTTATTATTATGTTATGCTGCAACGAAATATTGTCAATCATGACAACTGCATAGAATTTAGTGTTGGAACCCAAATCATATGTTATATGGTGATAAGTGGTATGATCCTATGAACACCACCTTTTGTAACAATGGGATGGCACATGGAGAACATTATTGTGCATAATAACTTTTTTTTTTTCTATAGATTTTTTTCAGGCATTGAGATTTGTTTGGAAAATGCAATGCATCCCACTCTCTCATCTATAAATGAAAATAAGATTTACTAATACCCTGCCCTTGAGATACAAATATCCATAAATAACAATATTACTCATATATATACATACTCTCGAAAATTAAACATATAACCTTAAAAGAGAATACATGTATTCTTAGCTATTAAATCTACTCTAATTCCACGCATCTTGTACTTCATTAATCACCAACATAAATCCATTTTAACTCCAGATCTACTAAGTGCCGAAAGGGATCAAATATCTCTTCACTCTAAAAGAGGTTTGCACTTGAAGAGATTTGACCCCTCAACACTTGGTAGATCCGAAATTAAGATGGATATAGGCTAGTTCAATTATTAATTATAACTATAATTATAATTATAATGATTACTTCTATTTTATTTTTTTCTATGTGGTTCACGGATCTTGGAGATCGGTGACCACTACGTCCACAAAATATTTGTACAAGGCAAATCCACCCGAAGGGATCACTTCCTCCCAACTCAACCATGGAGCCTAACCCCAAGAGTGTCAAGATAATTGAACCTCTAACCTCGTAATAGCAAATGTGCTTTAATAACGGGGACTCAACTAATTTTATGTTTATGTAACTTGACTAAATTAAAATGTTTAACAAGACATGACATTACAATATCTCTTCCATACTAAACTTGAAAGAACCTCTCAACTCAATAAAATATTTAACAAATTAAAACATAATATTACAATATCTCTTCCATATTAAAAAACATCTATAACACCAACCATTACCATCAATACTTTTTTTTTGTAAACACTAATGTAATCTTATTTATCCTATAATCATATTTATCCTCCCCCTAGATGCAAAATATAAGCCTACTCAACTGTATTTATCCTCTCCCCGAAAAACAAAAAATAGATCTAGTTAGCATTTCATAAATCATTTCTAACATCCCTCCTCTCAAATCCAATAGATTATATTAAGAAAACAAAAAGAAACCGTATTTTTCTTTCTGTACCAACTTGCACAGGGAGTGTGCAAAAATTGTCCTTTTCCTTTCAACTCTTTGGCTTCTCTGCGATCATTTTAGCTAGGCAATTTTACAATATACATGTAACCCAGAAAGAGCGGCTGGCTGGCGCCCATTTCAGTGACTCAAATGCAGGTATTTTCCATGTTTTTGTATTCGAAAGGCTTTCTAACATTTGAATTCTGCAATTCCACATTCTCTATTGGGGTCCTTTTATACACCTATGCGGGTCTGCAGTTGATATTTTGCATTTTGTGCTGAATAACTCGACATTTAAATCCTTTTTTCACATTTTCTGCAACCATAACCCGGTACTGTATTAAAGAACTTGTAATTGCTCAGTCCAGTCCATACTTGAGCAACATCATCCCACGTCTGATATATGTTTTTCTGAAATGAATACGTCTGTTGGTTCAAGGTGATGACAATTTCTTGAAAATGGCCCCTTTCTGTTTATTTCGTCTGTTCTAATTATATTTGAACGCTGTCAAAAACACTCCCAAAGGGCTGCACTGCATACATTGGACTTCCTTTGACTTAGGTGCTAGATTTGAAGGATATCTATTCAGCTAAAATTGGCTGGAACTTGTACCCGGCCTCATTCCTTTAAAATTCATGCCGCTTGGGTGGGGCAGGATTGGATGGGTTAATCCCATTGACCTCCTAGGTGAAATAATGCCTCATCGGCAGGAAAGTGACGTGAAATTTGTGGCACAATGAGAAGTTACGCCTTCATTTTCTGCGTCTTTCATTCTTATTCAATGCTGTTCTATGAACCATAAACTATTTTTGTTACTGAGGCATAAGTTAGAGTCAAATTCAATCATTATGGCAAAACCTCCGTTAAATCATTTGTTGAACTTGATATAAAAACGAGGGTAAGCTAAAGGGGTTGTGGTTCGGCGGTAAGCTATACGATTCCTATAGCAAAATATGATTCCTATAGCTTACACCCCTATTCCTATAGGTTGTGGTTCGGCGGTAAAAGAGGGTAAGCTATAAGAATCATATTTTGCTGGCTGACCTAACAAGCAACAACTTTATTTCTTAATGGAAATATCTTCAAGATTACAATTTATAGTCTGCAGCTTGTACTTCTAACCCTACTTACGGAGACTTTGGAGCCTAACCAAATTCAAGTTGTAGATGAGTACATTTATAATGGGAAGTTCTTGGATGCCAGGGTGTTCCAAGGCTCCCCCAACTGATTTTCCTTTAAGAATCACTCACTTTCCTGCACCAGTTAACTATCATTTTTGCGGGCCATTGAGGAAACGGATTCTTGGGCACACCACCCTTCTTGGTGGGTTGGATTGGTATGTTTCTGAAGAGATGAACTTGCAAGTCCGTCTTCCTAGGATGAACTGAGCATATCTGGTGAAGCGATTTTTCAGGCCCATTCCTTCCTTCCTTAGTCTAGATAATGGACAAATATGTGTGCCCTTGTTACTGCACAGTGACCACCACTTGTCTCATGAATTTTAACTAATTTCTATGAGTGTATGATTGACCATGGAGTGATGAGGTCTCTGCAGCCTGTTTAACCCTTTGATTTGTAACTTAGAGGAATGCACATAAGTGTTGGTGAAAGAGATTCTATGCTGATGAAATGAATAAATAATCATTTTGTAGAACTTGTACACTCCATAGCGAGTAAGAATATCAATCATGTCTTTTCAGCAAACTTATCACTAACACACATTCATCAGTGTAGATGAAAACTTAGATATTTTAACGCAAAATCTCATAAAACATTGCCAAGATAACTGTTTGTAATTAATTAACTAATAAACTGCTAATGGTTGCAAAAATGGTCCACGCAATGGACATTGAGCTTCATAGTGGCAATGTTCAAGTGTTTTTGCGGGGTGAATGGTAGCAAAACATGCCAATTTTGGGACTGATCAGACCCCCAACTGAAGGGTTGCACACCCCTTGTCCAACAAAATGAAGAAGAAAAAGGGTAGGGCTACTAGTTGGCCTTTTCTGGTTGTCTCCTTGATGTGGGATTCTGACTTCATCATCTATTGTAGAAATTGACCCTGTTTCCTTATCTGTGGTTACATCCTATAGGTCTGCCTCTGCCTCAGTCTCTCTCTTTCTCTCTCTCTCTCTGTTTATTTTTTTGCTTCATTTTCCATTTGTACCTCTACCTTTGCTTTTGCTTCTTTCTCTGCCCCATCCTACCTTTGTTTACATCCCTTTGGCTTGGCTCTTGCTTCCATTTCTTTTTCCTCTTTTTTTGCTTGTGCTTAAGCATCTGTTTTTATTTATGCTTTGGACTTTTAGTTTGAATCTAAATATAACTGCTAGTTGCCTTTGCTATTCTATATCCATCTTAACAACACTTTGTGCTATAAAACGATCCTTAAATTCATAAGAAACAAAATCGGTCATGCCCTCCTTTGGATGAAAACTTGAGATATTGATAATCTCTTTCCATCTCATCCTTTCATTAGCAATGTTAGGCTTTCCGGACCCTCTACATGAAGGAATGGGATGCATCAAAAGTGGAAATCAGAATCTCAACTATATTCAGTTGAATTTGATCTAACGAAATCCTTCAAAATATAACTCAGCTCAGAAGAGAGTTGCCCTAAGTCTAGGCAATGAATGAGGCTCTCTTCTCTGCGGCGTGTCAGGAAGTCCCATCCATCTCATTTCAAACTTTGTAGCAACTCATTACAAAAGGTTTTGATCAGTTTGTTGTAGAGTGAGGCTACCTCTAACTGCATCCTCTCCAACATAAGGAATGCTACATGCTCTGTTATTTAACATAGAAGATTCATCCAAACTTTAGTCGGTTTGACACTTCCACTCCTCATCCTTAATTCAACCTCCATCTCATTGACTTTATACTTTTTCATTGTTTTAAATTTCATCTGCTTATTCAATAGGTAGGAGATGAAGGTCCTCAATTGTATGTCTCAAACATAGGCATTTGGAGACCGTTTGAATATTCGGGGCAACACATAATTGTGCGTTTAAAGTTCACAACTTCACACAATAATTTCTGTTTTTCCGAGGAAAATCCGAGCAGATCTATCCAAAGGGATCACACCCTGCTGGCCAAACTAGCAGAGCCTAACCCCGAGGGCGTAGAGGAGAATTGATCCCGTGACCTCCCAATGGCAAGGTACTTTATCAACGGGAACTCAACCAATTGAGCTAACCCTTGGGGCTAATTAACACAATAAATTGGGGTGCTGTCAAAATAAACTTCACAAAATTTTCAAGGATTTTGAATATCCACAATCTGTTGGGAAGCATATCTCTCAAATATAAACTTATAGGATTGCTCCGTAGGATGCGAAGCATATACCCTTGCAGGTGGCTTGCAATCTAGCATTTCATTAGCTTACTAAAATTTTGGTCACACGTGGCTGTTAACCATACTACTTCATCAGCTTTCTCCTCAGTTTCTTCTAGTTGCCTGAGCATTTCAATTTTTAAACTAGTGTTCTCATTTATCAATGAATGTAAGCTATGAGAATGTTAAATTTTAACCCTAGCAACATGGCAATTTATTATCTAGCAGATTCCTTACAGTAAAAATGATTATTAGGCAAATCTACTTAATAAAAGCACGGTTAGGATTGAGTGACTATTCAAATTGACACTCTAATCTTACAAAATATATGGTGTGACTAGTCAAATTGAGTGAACAAAAAATATGCTAACTAAATATATAAGTATTTATATGATTAAATCCTTGGTTAGAGGGATTGCTGTGTAAATCGACTCGCTGTCCTGTTATACCAGGTTTGCAAATTCTGTGAAAAATTGCAGAAAATAGCAAATAATCCTCTTGATAGACCACCAAAAAGTGCCTAAACAATTCTAGATCCAAGATCTAGGGGTGGGGAGACTAGAGGGTAAAAGATGGGTCAAATTAAACCACTTATAAGCCTTGGACCTGCAACAAAATTGAATTTCCGACAAGCTGGAAATTCAGCTGTTGAGGTCTTGGAGTCAAAACCCCCTTGGTGCAAAACCCATAAATTTCAATAAATAAAAAGCTCTAAGGGCTGCAATAATTAATTTCAAGCTACAGATTAAAGATATCAACTTACAGATCCAATCTGAACTAAAACAAGATGAGTTAAGATACTTGAAGAAATTATACCCTATAGAATGAAAAATCTGCAGAAAATGGTTTGCTACAGCTATGCCTTACTGCAGATCAGCAAAAATACTTAATGTACCCATGAAAATATATGGAAATTATGCTAAAAAAACATATGTATTATTTCCTTGGTTTAGCTTTAGATATGAAAATTACTACTCTTTTTCCCAAGGACTTACTAGCTATGAGTGATAGAAAATTTTATAGCAAGCTAGTTAAAAAATTAAAAGAAAGGAAAGTATTTTTAAAATTTTTATAAATGAGATGGTGGAAGAGTGAAGCTTACCTTGGTCTTTTTACTTTCCAATTTGCTGAGTTGTGATCACAACCCTTTCTTTGTCAACTTTTCCTTGAAGACTAGAAATGAGTGAGGAGTTGGGGGTGAAACTATCCCACTCACTTAGTCTAGAACACCTGCAAGAAATTTTAATCCCACTAGTTAGGATCTACCCGTTTGAGATACCCCAACTACTATATTGACAATAGCATCAATATCCACCACTTCAGTTGAAGATCCCTCCCAGAGGGCTTGTCCAACACTTGGAATGTGTTTTCTTAGTACTAGCTGAGGGTGAGGTGAAGGATTTGGGCCTAGATCTCTCCTTCCATGTGACCGTTGATCCCTCAATGAATCACTATAGTAGCTTTGTGATAACCAAATTGTACCTGCAAGTTGTTGAAAATATGTAGCTGCGGTCGATATTTGAAGTCTTCATTTCAAAGGAAAATTATATTATTTTGTCGCTGTTCAAGTTGGCCTCAACTTGACAGGTTGGCCCCACCTCATGAAGGGGTTTTACCCATGGTCAAAAACCCACTTGATTGGACGTGTATATATTGGCATTCAACTCACCTCATTTGGCATCCATCCATCAACAACTCGGACCTGTTCAAGGAGATCTGTTCACACGTGCGAAGGAAGGAGAAGACAAAGTTTGACCTCTCTATTCTCTGCTTTGACCAGTGTTGACTTGGACTATTGAGCTGCTGTTTGATCGAATCTTTGACTGTTTCTGAAGGCAGAATATTCCTGGAATCTTTGACTATTTGTTGACTGAATTTGGAGCAGGAATTTGGGTCTTGACCAAACTTTGACCACAGGTCAAAGGCTGTAGTTTGACTGAATTCTCTGTGACAGCCACAAGACTGAATTTCGGCCTCGTTGACCAGCTTTTACTTGTGAGCAAAAGTTTGAGTTTCCCTCTCTTTTGACCTAGTTTGACTTGGAACTTATCATGGTCAATGAAATGATATGTTGACTGGTTTTTTTGATGTACAAATTGATTTGCATTGGACAATCTCTCATAAGGAAAAATGTTGTTGGGTTTTTCTCTTGGAGTAGGGTTTTCCCAGGGTAAAATTTGTCTCTTGTGCATCTTTGTTTTACTAGATCTCTACTGCTCTATTGTGTTGATAGTTGAAGTTTTTCTGAAGTGTAATTGCTTAATGATCTAAATGTGCTAAAGAAGAATGAATTGTATCATTGGAAGTAAGTTATCTGGCAGAAAACTGTGCTCAAATTAATTGCACCTAAAAATCAACATGGTATCAGAGATATGGTTGAAGAGCAGTCTTGAAGGTGTTAGATCAAATGAAGAAGAGATGCCACCAAAAAGTACTGTGTAATCAGTGCCCTTACTAATGTCTGTCCTGACTGTGAAAAGGAACAGGGAGTTCTGTTTAAGGTATGTACTTGTTCTAAGTACAGGAAGAGGACCGAAGCCCTATCTCTGAACCTTAGTCCATTTGCTGCCTCAATAGGCCGAATGCCTCAGACCTTAAAGAGGCCGAAACTAACCTCAGATCAGAAGGCCAAAAATCCAAAGGACTGTTACAGAGGACCGAGAGCCTCAGGAAGTGGACGAAGCAACATTGACAAGTCAGCATGTTTATGCCAATCTCAGTCCAAGCTCAAAAGGGTTGAATCCCTAGTTTAAGGTCAAAATCAATGCTGGAAGTAAAGACCAAAATTCATTCTTGCATTTGTAATCAAAGACTCGAATCTATAAACCTTAGCATGTTTCAATAGACCGGAAAAAGATACCTCAGTCTGTCACAGTAGGCTGAGGAAGCCCTCAGGGCCTGTTGCAGTAGGCTGATATATCTCAGAGTTTGTCACAGTAGCCCGAATTTGGGTGCAGCAGGCCAAGAATCTCTGAAGCCCTAGTTTAAGTTTAAATACCACCAGACCTAATATTTGAAGATTCATTTTTAGGTCTATTCAAGATTGTGATCAAGTTACTTCAGAACTGGAAATATCATTGTGGTTCTAAGAAAGGCCCGAGAAGCATAAATCTCTTAAATCAGATCCGAAAGGTCTCAGAAAGGTGGTTGTAAAAGATTTCAAATTCATACCTACAATAGATATTTTTGATGTCATTTGTTTCTCTTTGGAAAGCTACGAATAAAGATCACAAGTTCTGATTGAATATGCTTCCTTGCACAAGCTATTATTGTCTTGAGACAGGTTTGAAGGGGTCTTAAATAATTCCTTGATTTCTTAAGGAGCTGAGCAGTTGTCACCTTGTAAGAAGCAGTCAAAAGGAAGTTTTGAAACATCTCTGTGTAAAGATAAGTCGACAATGTCATTTACCTGTGCATGAGATCTAATTGAACTATGGAAGACACAATACTCAATAGAAAGTTGGATTGATGACAAGGACTGATGCCTTAAGTGACAAGGTTGAAGTATTGAAGATCTAAGCAATAATGACTCTGTTCCCATGCAAAGCACATCTCAGTGAGAGAATATTCTATGATGAATATGAAGCCTGAAAACTTAGATATACAAAGAGACTAACAAAGCTATGAATCAGTGAAATAAAGGTATGTCTCATCATTATATTTTCTAACAGTAATTTTTGTTTGAGATCAAGTTCCTTTGAAGATTATGTCTGTAAATGAGGACCAAGTATAGGTCTAGCCAAAAATCTGTAGCAAGACTTTTATCGAGTTTCTCCTTGGAACTATTGATCTCTAGTTCAATAATGTAAGGTTGAATCCATGCTTATCTTGAAGATTGGAAAATTGATCTAGTCATGGGACTGTAAGAGATCCTTAAAGAAACCTTTAAGGACAACTATGATGATTGAAGAGGTTTCTGATATTTCAAATGACAACCTCATAATATGGGCAAGATAAGGCCAATAATGAATGTTTGACATATAATGTAATGAAACTGTGTGTTTTCTTGAGAGATGTTGCATTGTGTTCAGAAGTAGGAAGATGCATTATATATAAGTGAAAAAGAGGCGGAGTCCGTCTTCAAGGTTAAAAATCAAATCTCTCTTGATAAGTTCAAATCACTTGTAGATCTAGTACTGTCCTATCATAGCAGGTCAAGGATATAAGCATATTGGATTAAAGTTTTTGAATGAATCTGTTGTTGCTAAGATCTGAACTTCTGAAGTATTGATGCCATATATATGCTGCTGTGAATCTTGCATTTGCTGCTATGGGTATTTGGGTGCTAAGTTCTATTTTGATGGAATCTATTATTGCTGCTGCTACAATGTTTTGAAGAAGCCGAGCTACTTGGTTTGGTGGAACCAAGGATGATCATTGATTGATTGATGATGGATTTCATCTCATGTAAAGGACATAAAGTTTCTAAGGTTTTTGGACATTTGGATAAGAAAGCCCTAGGGTTTATGAACAAAACCCTAGGATCGAATGTTTCCGCTGAAGGAAGAAACCCTAGCTCATGCAAGGAAGGAATCACATCATATGGATGAGGTTGATTTGCAAGATGGATGCAAGAAGTCTAAGATCAAGAGGGAGCTGACATTTTCCTTAATCCTCAAAAGATAAGTACTCTATATTTGTCTTCCTTGATTATTATTGCTTTTGATTTGCTATCCTCTTGTCTTTGTTTTTTTTGCTGGGTTATAATCGTTCTGCCATGGCCTCCTAGTGAGGATTGCCGATACATCGTGAAGGCTGGCAAGGCTCTAGAAATAGGTGGAAATATTGGAAGAATGAAGCAAAATTTGTGGCAAGAGGATTCTCCTAGGGTCAATGATTTATGGAGGAAGAAATTGTACTAACATCTATTATTGTACTTGATGACCTGAAGAGCTCCTAGTTCAAAGGGAGTAGGCAAGCCAACAAGTTTGAAGGATGTCATTGTTCCGAGATCTCTGGAAAGTCAGTAATGACTTCTAGATGGACTCACAAAGATCAAGCATTTGTTGGCAGCATAGAGAAGTACAAAGCAAGGGCTCTCCTAGGAAGAGGGAGAGGAATATGAAGAAACATTTGCCCCTGTTGCCATGGACACTTCTATTAGAACTATTGTTACTATTGCTTCTATTGCAGGTTGGAAGATACATCAAATGGATGTCAAAACCACTTTCCTCAATGGTGTGATTGAAGAAGAAGTGTACATAGAACAACCTCATGGGTTTGATGTTCATTCGAGGGAGACTCATATTTGCAAATTGAAGAAATCCTTGTATAGACTCAAACAAACACCTTGGGCTTGGTACTCTCGGATTGATAGATATCTGATAAGCCTTGTTTTTACAAAGAGTGATGCTGATCCAAATCTATACTTCAAGATGGTTAAAGGTGAGCCTATGATTTTTGCTACTATATGTTGATGATTTCTTTTTGATTGGAGCAGAGGACCTCATTGTCCAGTGTAAGAGGGAGTTGATTTCTAAATTTGAGATGAAGGATCTTGGTTTAATGCATTACTACTTGGGATTGGAAGTGTGGCAAAAGCTTGGTGAGATTTTCCTTGGTCAAGGAAAGTACGTTGTTAAGATCCTTCAGAGATTTGGGATAATGAACTACAAGTCCATGGACATTCCCATGGTGAATAATTTGAAGAAGCTGCTAGACTCTGAGTCTGACCTAGTTGATCCATCTATATATCGTCAACTGATTTAATCTTTGAACTATCTGGTTAACACCAGACCTGGTATTTGCTATGTAGTGAACACCTTGACTAAGTTCTTGGTTTAGTTGGTCAAAGACCTGGATTGCTCCCCAGGAGGGTTGAGTTGGTCAAAGGCCTGGATTTCTCCCTTAGGTCATGGAGTTTGATCAGGAGACCATAATTATGGTCGGGGAGATTGGCCCTACATGCATCAAGCCTAGATTGCTTCCTTAGGTTATGGGGGTTGACCGAGAGGCCCTATATATGGTCAAGAAGATTGGCTCTATGAGATTCATGCCTGGATTGCTTCCTTAGGTCATGGGTTTGGATTGGGAGAAGCAATTATGGTCAGGAAGATTGGCTTTATGAGTATCATGCCTGGATTGCTCCTGAAAGCCATGGAGTTTGGTTGGGAGATTAGCTCTATGTATATTGAGGCCTGGAGTACTCCCTTAGGTCATGGAGTTTGACCGGGAAACCACTGTTTATGGTTCGAGAGATTGGCCCTGAGACTTGGAATGCTCCCTTAGGTCATGGTGTTTGACCGGGAAACCATTGCTTGTGGTTGGAGAGATTGGTCATGTGAGTAACATGAATTTCTCCCCTGGTCAGTGGTGTTTTGACCTTATTGCTATGGGTTTTGGCTAGTGGGTTGAGCTTGATGTTTTCAACCTTTTCTTATGAGAGATTTTATTCATCAAATGTACATCTGTGAAAGTCAAAAAGAAGAAATACATCCCTGGCTAAGAGGGAGTGTTGAAAATATGTAGCTGCGGTCGGTATTTGAAGTCTTCAAGTCAAAGGCAAAATATATTATTTTGTTGCTTTTCAAGTCAGCCTCAAATTGACAGGTTGGCTCCACCTCATGAAGGGGTTTGACCCATGGTCAAAAACCCACTTTATTGGACATGTATATATTGGCATTCAACTCATCTCATTTGGCATCCATCCATCAACAACTCGAACCTGTTCACTCGTGCGAATGAAGGAGAAGACAAAGTTTGACCATCGAAGTTTGACCTCTCTATTCTCTTCTTTGACTAGTGTTGACTTGGATTATTGAGTTGCTATTTGACTGAATCTTTGACTATTTTTGATAGCCGAATATTCTTGGAATCTTTGACTATCTATTGATCGAATTTGGAGCAGGAATTTGGGCATTGATCGAACTTTGACCGCAAGTCAAAGACTATAGTTTGATTGAAGTCTCTGTGGCAACCACAAGACTGAATTTCAGCCTCTTTGACCTCAGTTGACCAGAAGCAATAGGGCCGAAATTCGGCCTCCTTGACCAACTTTGAATTGCAAGCAGAAGTTTGACTTTCTCTCTCTTCTAACCTGGTTTGACTTGGAAATTGTCATGGTCAATGAAATGATATGTTGACTGGTTTTTTGGATGTACAAATTGATTTGAATTGGACAATCTCTCATAAGGAAAAAGGTTGCACGGTTATTCCCTTGGAATAGGGTTTTCCCAAGGTAAAATTTGTGTCTCTTGTTCATTTTTATTTTACTATGATCTCTACTATATTGTGACTAAAGAAGAATGAATTGTATCATTGGAAGTAATTATCTGACAGAAAACTGTGCTCAAATTAATTTCACATAGAAATCAACACAAGTTAGTTCTATAAAGCACAAATTAAAGGAAAAAGTTAAGAAGAAAGAGCATAGAAATAATCAACCCAATACAAGGGTATCTTTGCAAATGGTTTCTTTATTGAATGGCATAAAATGGTCTCACAGTCAACAACCTCAAATGCGAGGAGGATTTAACAATTTATAATTTTCTTTGCTAATGGCTAGTTTTCGACTTTCCTCCTTCCCTTAAAAAAATATTTCTTGACTTGTCATCCACAAGTTGGAGATTAAGTCGACCTCATGAAAAATATTTGTTTGCAATGGAGTTTTCCCACTAAAGAGGGTTCTATTCAATGTTGTGAAAATCGTGATTGGGATTAAATCAGTGAGGGGAAAAAATCGTAAAATACAAAAATATTCATTTTTTTTCATTTTTTTAATATCTAAAGCATCTACAACATAAAATAAAACATTGACACATAAATATGATAAAAGAACTAATATATAAGATGTGTAATATCATTTCTAGTGCTACATCACACATAACAATGAATCATGTCTTGAATAGTATGTCCTGACTCTTGAGTCCCAACTCAGCCTCAAAATATCAACAAAAAATATAATAATGTATCTCATATCATGAGTCATAATGTCATATACAATGAAATGAACCAAATAACTAATACTACTGATTTCCTCTGCTCCTCTTGCGAGAAAATGCAATAGATTTCCCTTTCCCTCTAAATGTAGATGCCGGTGGAGTTGGCAGTGGACTTTGCTGTGCTCTAGAAGCTGAAGAACTAGGAGCTACAGGAGGTAGACCACGTCCTCTACTAGTGGCAGGAGTAGCCTGGGTAGGTCGTGTCACCTCTTCCTCCTGTTGCTCCCCCTCCTCCTCCTCCCCCTCTATGCCTTCCACTATCTCCTGCTCTAACCAATCATCGACAGACTCCATGAGAGGCCTCTTGGCCTCAACCCTCCATGCAGCAGTGGTGTCAATCCCATCCAATGAGATGGCCTCCATATCAGGTATCCTCTCAAGTTGCCTCACCCACAATCTAAGATTGTAGTAGACATAGACAATGTCATTAAGTCGCTGGGACTCCAACCTATACAAAGATCATAAAATAATAATTATAAAAAAATATTATTTAATGAATTCAAAAAATTAATTGGAAATTTGGAATATTTTAAGTTTTAAGTTTAACCTGTTGCGCTTCTTGTTGTGTATTTTTTCAAATACACTCCAGTTGCGCTCGCATCCTGAGGAGCTATATGTTTGGCTGAGGATTTGAATGGCAAGCTTTCACAGATGGGGTACTCTAGCACCATAGTGACTCCACCATGCATCTACAACAAAATTACAAATAAGATAAACATAAGAAAAAAATGAAATTTGAAAGTTGAAGCAAAGTATGAAGTTATGAACTTGAAGAGACAATGAAATTTGAAACAAACTAAAAAATATCTGGCATTTTAGTCTTCCTATCAACCACAGCCATCTCAAAGCTAAATGTGCCACCTGCCATCTTGTATATCTTTATTTTTTTGGAGATTTCTGCACGTTCTGCTGGAGAGCACACCATCCTCTGAACACAGGTTAAAAATCCATCCATGATCTCATCATCAAATAAGAACCCACATGGGTAAGAAAATGCGGGGTTCAGGTAGATCCCTGCAGCATGAATGGGACGATGGAGTGTGTTGTTCCATCGTTCATCAATCACTTCCCATAGGAGGAGTTGTTTCTGAAACCCCTCATCTCCCTTATCATCATAGTAGGCCCGAATGGATTCTTTGGCCCTGTCCATGGCCTCATACAAATAGCCCATTGCGGGCTTCTCACCATCAACTAATCGAAGAACCTTTACCAAAGGTTCAGTAACGCTGCACACCTCCTGCACTCCCGCCCAAAAGTTTTCTTGGTATGAAACTAATCTGCATATGGCCTCTCCCTTTGGTTTGCGGCTAAATGTCAAAGCACGCCACTCATCTGAAAAAAACATTCTCTTCACATCCCACATAGAATTCAAGAGGGATTGAAGAGATATGAAACTGGCGGCAAACTGTGTAATTGTGGGGCACACCAACTCCTTATTGTTGGTGAATTTTCACATCAAGCTAAGTATAGATGCATGATTATATATAAATTTTGTAATGCTTTTTCATGAGTCAACAATATCTTTGACAAAGGAAATTTTTCCTATGTCTTCCAACATCAAATCGATACAATGTGTAGCACAAGGTGTCCAAAATAAAGTAGGATGCCTCTCCATAAACATCTTGCCAACAACAACATAATTTGCAGCATTGTCCGTTATGACTTGGACAACATGTTCTGCACCCACCTCCAAAATAAACACATTCAGCAAATCACATAATAATTTTGCATCTTTGATATGTAAAGACGCATCAACAGATTTCATAAACATTGTCCCCTTGGGACAATTAACCAAGAAGTTTATAAGGATTCTCCCCTTTTGGTTGGTCCAACCATCTGACATCACAGTGCATCCTGTTTGTGCCCATGATGCCCTAAACTCCTCCAATCTTTTGGTGCAGTCAACCTTTTCATCTTGAAGAATGCAGCCTCTAAAGTCATCATAAGAAGGGATTTTGTACCCTGGGCCAACAATTGCAATAGCATCAACAACAGGCTAGAAAAATAGATTATTCCTTGCAACGTTGAAAGGATTATCACTCCAAAGGATAAAATTGCCCAACAACTTGTCAGCTTGTTCTTTCTCTTTTTTTAAGCATTTTAGTGATAGATGGTTATGAACCAGCCGTGGTTCTAGGAAAAAAATGATGAGGTAGCTACAGGGTTGGTCATAGACATTGATGTTGAAGTAGAACCAGTGCCACTTCCATATTCACATCCTAACACACTCCCTGCTAGTTGCTTCTTCAGATCTACTTTGGTCACTTTGTCTTGCTCTAATTCTTCCAATGATCTCATGGCTCTTCGGATGATTTTCGCATTTGTATTGGTGCAAGGCCCTACATCACATCCATGGATTTGTGCAAGGTACTTCAATCTATAAACCCCCCCTGACATATGCTGCCCACACAAATTGTAAGACAAGTTTATTCTATCAAACCCTCCATCAGCTTCACCAAATTTCCATAGAGGGTCCAATTTCCTTGGCATGTTTGTAACTTGGTTGAACTCGAGTTTTAATGTAAGATGAAGTTTGAAGTTGAACCGATGGCACAATAAGAATTGCAAGTTAAAAAAAAATAAAAAAAAATAAAAATAAAAATAAAATTACATACATGACACAACACATTGAATTTTTGACAAAAAAAAAACCTCAACACAATCCAACAATAATAGAAAAAATGCACATTCACACCCAATAAAAAATGATGCAAAAAAATAGAGCACAAGAAAAAATTAAATTAATAAATCTAACAATCAAGTTTTTGCATTTTTGACCAAAATGAAAAAAAACCATCAAATCCACTAAAAAATCATTGATAATCAATGGGTTATAAAAACCCAAGCAAAAACAAGAAAAAAACCAATTCACATCCTAACACACTCCCTGCTAGTTGCTTCTTCAGATCTACTTTGGTCACTTTGTCTTGCTCTAATTCTTCCAATGATCTCATGGCTCTTCGGATGATTTTCGCATTTGTATTGGTGCAAGGCCCTACATCACATCCATGGATTTGTGCAAGGTACTTCAATCTATAAACCCCCCTGACATATGCTGCCCACACAACTTGTAAGATAAGTTTATTCTATCAAACCCTCCATTAGCTTCACCAAATTCCCATAGAGGGTCCAATTTCCTTGGCATGTTTGTAACTTGGTTGAACTCTTGAGTTTTAATGTAAGATGAAGTTTGAAGTTGAACCTATGGCACAATAAGAATTGCAAGTTAAAAAAAAATAAAAAAAAAATAAAATTTACATACATGACACAACACATTGAATTTTTGACAAAAAAAAAACCTCAACACAATCCAACAATAATAGAAAAAATGCACATTCAAACCCAATAAAAAATGATGCAAAAAAATAGAGCACAAGAAAAAATTAAATTAATAAATCTAACAATCAAGTTTTTGCATTTTTGACCAAAATGAAAAAAAACCATCAAATCCACTAAAAAATCATTGATAATCAATGGGTTATAAAAACCCAAGCAAAAACAAGAAAAAAACCAAAACAAAATGGCCAAATTTGGTGCCCATACTTGGAAACCACGGTTTGCCGAAGAAATTTGGTCCAAACACGAAGTTCTCTTGCTTGGGATGCTAAAATCTCCCGTTTTTCTCCTCCTCTGCCCTAGTAGATGCCTTCCTCTCCTCAGCTCTCAAACAAGTCCGTTGTCTGCTAAAAATGAGAAATAAAACTCATCAATTTGCTTATAAAACACGCTGTCCCAAAGGGTCGCGATTTTTTCTGTTTGAATCACGATTTTTTGGAGAAAATCGCAATTTTTTCGAAAAAAAACTTTGTAAAAATCGGGCGATAATATCGGCTGAGTCAAAAAATCGCGATTAAATCGTGATTTTCGCAACACTGGTTCTATTTGCTTCTCAAGTCTGAAGGTAGCCCAACGTTTCACTTGCTCATGGCCTGGAAGACAAAAATACGAAGAATAGTACCATTTTTGCCCCAATGTTTCCCTTTAAGACCTTAACATTCCACTTGACAACTCGACTTGGCCCTTGGAATTTGACTTGATCCTCTTGGAACTTTAACTAGTTGAAGAAGACTATTCTTTAACTTGTAACAACTATAAATTTGTTGGAAACTAGGGCCAAACATCACTTTGGACAACTCTTATGAGGCAGCTGATATTGTTCTTGGATTCCTCTTTCCGAGAGGTGTAGGATTGATCTAAAGATCATTCCATTCTGACATGTACAAATGAAGTTATGAATTTATTTTGAGTATGGACAAATTGTCAAGGTCGACCAGCTATCAAAGTAGCCTCCTCCAACCTTCAACGTTGCATATAAATACAAGGTGCCTCCTCATTTTGGCATCTCATCTCATTCATCTTTCTCTCTCTCATCTTGATTGGGTACGGATTTTTGGGCCTCTCTCTCTTCACACGTGCGAAAGGAAGGCTGTCTTTTCTAGCTGTTGCATTGACTGGATTTGACCGAAATTTCAGGACGCCAAAAATTTCCGGAGGCTAACTTTGACCAGCGTTGTCTCTATTTGACTTCGGTTTTGTGAGGGAGACTTCTGTTTGGGCAGGCCACTGTTTTGGGCACAAAAACTGAGGCAGTTTGATCCATGTGTTGACCAATGTTGACTACCCTAATTCAGGTTGCTGTGTTGACTTTTGTTGACAAGATTTGACTGGTTATTTTCGAACTGTTTTGGGCTGCATTATCTTGCTGTTGGAGGCTGAGTTGACCAAGCTTGAGTGAGCTATTTTGGAGGTTAATTTCAGCCCTGTTGACCAGTGTTGACTTTCTAGTTAGGGCTTTTTGTTTTCGCTGTTTTCACTGATTAGTTTGGGCAATTGAATATTGTAAATTGTACTCTCTCTACTAAATTTTTGAAGAATTATAAGAAGAATTGATCAAGGGTTTTCCCACATTGGGGTTTGTCCTTGGCTGGTGCCATATCTTGTGTCCCCTTGTGTTGGCTTGTCTTCTACTGTTATTGTTTATGTTATCTGCATTTTACTATCGTGATGATGTGATTGCTGAACTAGATATTGATATTGGGCTAACAAAGAAATTGAAGTAAAATTGCTTTAAGCATAGAACATACCATTGTTATCCTAAAATTAACATGGTATTAGAGTTGAGGGGAAGACAAAGCCCAAGCAAGAGTGAAGAGCAATCACTAAGAAGAGCAATCACTGATCAAGAACAAGTCTCAATGGCCTCCACATCCTACTTCAAGTCTGATGATAAGCTTCATGATAACTCTGATTATCATGCATGTAAGATGTCTCTTGATTTGACTCTAGAAGAGCAAGATGTCATGGATTATGTGCAGGGAAAGATTCCAGAACCTCCTTCAAATGCATCCGCTGCTGCTAAGATAAAGTACAAGAAGGGTGAAGTCAAAGCCAAGAAGATCATCAGGGATTCTATTCATAAGCACTTAGTTACTTACATCTCCTATTTGAATACATCAAAAAAGATATATGACAGGTTGATTGGCATGTTCAAATCTAGCAATGCAAATCAGATTCTTTTCCTCAAGAACAAACTGAAATATATAAAGAAAGGAAGAAATGAAGATATTCAATCCTACTTCGTGAGGATTACAGAGATAAAAATGATCTTCTTTCGATTGGAGAAGCTATTGCTGATAGGGAGCTTACCCTCATTGCTCTTGGAGGACTCCCTCGTGAATAGCACGTGTTCAACACTACTATTCTCAATAACGACAAAATTCCAGGTTTTGAAGAATTGCTGACTAGATGTTCTCAAGAATGATGGAATTGGAGATGCCTTCGAATAGGAATAATCCTACCGCATTCTCCTCTCATGCCAAGAGGAAGAACAATGCAGGTTCAAAGAAGCAAAGTTAACGAAGACCGGGATTCAAAAAATGGAAGGAAGGGAAGATGCTTCGTTTGCAACAAGTTTGGTCACTATGCCAGGGAGTGTCCAAATAGAAGGGACACATCTCATGATGATGATCACAATCATTCCAGGGGCAACAACAACAATCAAAGGAATGGCAGGTTCAACAACAAAGGGAAAAGGAATGCTTCCGCTACTCAACTTGGAAATGATCGAGCTTCTAAAAGAATAAGAAACTCAAGGTATGATGAGTCTAATGCTGTAAATTCTAAGCAAAAGGAATTTTATCTTATATTTGCCCTCTCTATTGCCTCTTCTCCGGATACTTTGGGAAATTGGTTGATTGATAGTGGTGCCTCAAGGCACTTCATCGGGTACAAGGAAGCTCTTTTAAATCTGATAGAGAAGGATACAAATTTGGAAATTATCCTTGGAGACATTGCCACCTATCCCGTGAAGGGAGTTGGGAATGTTACCCTTCAATTGAATCAAGGTAACACCGTTCATCTTCAAGAAGTACTATATGTACCTGATCTAAAGAAGAATCTAGTGTCTATCTCGGCGATGGAAGACAAAGGATTCAAGGCATTCATCGATGGAAAGGTACATGTGTGGAAAATAAATTTCAAAGAAGCATTTACTCTTGGATTCAAGGTTGACAGTTTATATCAAGTTGGAGGAAGTCCACTGGGAGCCATGTCTTGCGACACATCTCTTCAATTCGAACTATGGCACCAAAGGTTTGATCATCTTCATTATAAGGCTCTACCCGATGCAAGGAAGACGGATACAGGTATGCTCGAATTCAAAATAGAGCATGAAGGTGTATGCCAAGGATGTGTCGAGGGAAAACACACAAGGGGACCATTCCCCTCAAGTGATAGCAGGACCACAAACATTTTGCAATTGGTTCATTCTGATCTATCTAATATGTTGCCTGTGACATCATTAGGAGGATATTTATATTATGCTGTCTTTGTGGATGACTTCTCTCGCAAAACTTGGATATATTTCTTGAAGAAGAAGGATGAAATATTCTCATGGTTCCGTGCCTTCAAAGCCTTGGTGGAAAATCAAATAGGGAAGAAGATCAAGATATTGAGGACTGATAATGGAACCGAGTATGAGTCAAATGAATTGAATGACTATTGCGGGGAAGCTGGCATTAAGAGGGAGACTACTACTGCATATACTCCTGAGCAAAATGGTGTTGCTGAAAGGAAGAATCGTTCCATTATAGAAGCCACTCGTGCCATGCTTATGATCAAGGACTTCCAAAGTTCCTATGGGGAGAAGCTGCCAAAATTGTTGTGTACGTTCAAAATCAATGCCCTTATCAAGCGTTGGACTCCAAAACTCCCGAAGAAGTTTTTAGCGGTAAGAAATCTGATGTTTCTCATTTTAGAATTTTTGGTAGTCCCATATACTTTCATGTGTCGAAAGAAAAGAGAAGTAAATTGGAGGCATCTGGAAAGAAAGGAACTTTTGTGGGCTACAGTGAAACTTCTAAGGTATATAGAATCTATGTGTCTGGTCAAAGAGAAGTAGAGTTGAGTCATGATGTCACCTTCGATGAGGATGCTGCCCTAAGGAAGATTAGCAACCTTCCTATTCCAAGGAAGGACAAAGAAGCAGATGCGGGAAATCAGGGAGATTCACAGGATGAGCCGATGCTCGATGTTGAAGAATCGATGGATCCCATTTATTCTCCTCCTCATGAGCCCTCCTCTTCCAAAAGGACACCCTTATCGCTGAGGGAAACTCTCGAAGATGCTGGGAGACATGTTGCACTGAGGGGGACATTTCGTGAAAGCAAGAAGCCTAATAGGTACCATGGGTACTTAACTGCTATGACCACCATTAATCAGTCTGAATCTTGCTCATTCGAAGAAGATGTGAAGCAACAAGTATGGAAGGATGCTATGAATGAAGAGTACGAGTCAATTATGAAGAATGATGTCTGGGATGTGGTCCGTAGACCCCAGGACAAATCTGTTGTCACCTCTAAATGGCTCTTCAAGATCAAGCATGGTGCTGATGGAAGTGCTGAGAAGTTAAAGGCCAAATTTGTTGCTCGAGGCTTCTCTCAAAAGGAAGGTCTGGATTATGATGAGATATTTGCACTTGTTGCTCGCTACACCACCATCCGTTTGATTATAGCCCTTGTTGCCTCGCAAGGATGGAATCTACACCAGATGGATGTCAAGACTGCCTTCTTGCATGGTTCACTTAAGGAGGAAGTCTATGTGGAACAACCTGAGGGGTTTGAACTTTGAAGTTCAAGATCGTCAGACACATGTATGCAGGTTGAAAAAATCCCTCTATGGGTTAAAGCAAGCACCCCGGGCTTGGTCTGAGAGGATCGATAGCTATCTGATGAAGTTGGGATTTACAAGAAGTGAAGTTGATCCGAATCTTTACTTTAAGGTTGAGAATGATAGACCTCTCATTTTGGTAATCTATGTGGACGATCTCTTTCTGACAAGTGCAAACCCTCTTATTCATTAATGTAAGAGAGAGTTGGCTTCCGAATTTGATATGAAGGACCTAGGACTGATGCATTACTTCCCAGGGTTGGAGGTCTGGCAAAAGCGAGCGGAGATTTTCCTTTCTCAAGGAAAATATGTTGTGAAGCTACTTAAAAGATTTGGGATGGTGGACAACAAGTCCGTGACTACTCTGATGGAACTTAACTTCAAGAAGTTATGTGGAAGTGCTGTCGGGCCCGATTTGGGAAATCCTTCTGAGTATCGTCAATTCATAGGGGCCCTGATTTTCTTGGTGAACTCCCGTCTGGACATATGTTTTGCAGTGAACACATTGAATCAGTTTATGGTCGAGCCTCATCATATACATTAGATTGCTGCCAAGAATCTCTTGAGATATCTCCGGGGCACAATCACTTATGGACTGAGATACACTGCCGGGAATGTGAGGCTCCATGGTTACTCTGATGCAGACTACACTAGCAGTGTGGTGGATTGCAAAAGCACATCAGGATGTTGCTTCTCTCTAGGTTCTGCTTCAATATCATGGATGAGCAGGAAGCAGAAGTCAGTTGCATTAAGCACCGCTGAGGCTGAATACATTGCTGCTAGTTTGGCCTCCTGTGAAGCTGTCTGGTTGAGGAAGCTCTTTAGTGACTTGTTTGGACATGTGCTAGATACCACCGTGATCTTCTGTGATAACCAGAGTGCGATTCGTCTTTCTGAGAATCCCCTGTTTCATGATCGTTCCAAGCATATTGATATCAGGTACCACTTTATCCGGGATATGGTACAACAAGGAGCAATAAGGCTCCATCATATTGGGACCGATGAGCAGGTCGTTGATATTCTTACGAAGCCCCTCGGGAAGGTCAAATTCTTAACCTTTCGTGAACGACTTGGAGTTGTGGAGAGACCCTCTTATGAGGGTCTTGTATGAGATGGATAGTGAGCTCTAGGAGCTCCGTTGGGCTTGGGGTACTTCTTGGATTGATGAGCAACAATAGGGTGACTCACCCTCCTCTAGTGGTGCGCTGTGTACAGGGTGAATGGTTCACCTTCCCCTGTGATACCCCATGGTGGCATATGCATAGGCTGAGTGGTTCACCCTCCCCTATGGCATATGAGCACGATGAATGGTTCACGTTCTGCCAGCACATCCTACCCATGCAGTTCGAGACTCATGGGAAGTACCTCTCATTTGGCCAATGAGTAGGGAAATGAGGATAGGGACCATAGTACCACCGATGGACGCATCGTGTACTACTGTACTCCCTATGCTAGGATGTTGATATAGATTTGGGATCAATGGAAACTGACTACGGGTCAGTTAAGAGTGGTATGACACACTCTCTGTTGTTGGAGACTGACTTCGGGTTAGTGGAGAATGGTATGATATATTCTCGATCATTTCTTCTTTCTTCATGGTTCAGCAGAGCAAAGAAGAGCAGTGCAGTGACAGGGATGGTATAGATTGTCAGACAGTTTGGCAGGTGATGTTCTCCCTAGTTGAGAGGGAGTGTTAAATTTGGCAACTAGGGCCAAACATCACTTTGGACAACTCTTATGAGGCAGCTGATATTTTTTTTGGATTCCTCTTTCCGAGAGGTGTAGGATTGATCTAAAGATCATCCCATTCTGATATGTACAAATGAAGTTATGAATTTATTTTGATTGACGACAAATTATCAAGGTCGGCCAACCATCAAATTAGCCTCCTCCAGCCTTCAACATTGCATATAAATACAAGGTGCCTCCTCCTCATTTTGACATCTCATCTCATTCATCTTTCTCTCTCTCATCTTGATTGGGTACGGATTTCTGGGCCTCTCTCTCCACACGTGTGAAAGGAAGACTGTCTTTTCTAGCTGCTGCGTTGACCAGATTTGATCGAAATTTCTGGAGGCCGAAATTTTAGGAGATCGAAATTTCAGGAGGCTGAAATTTCAGGAGGTCGAAATTTCAGGAGATCGAAATTTCAGGAGGCTGAAATTTCAGGAGACCGAAATTTCAAGAGGCTGACTTTGACCAACGTTGACCCTGTTTGACTTTGGTTTTGTGAGGGAGACTTCTGTTTGGGCAAGCCACTGTTTTGGGCACAAAAATCGAGGCAGTTTGACTCCTGCGTTGACTGCCCTAATTCAGGTTGCTGCGTTGACTTTTGTTGACTAGATTTGACTGGTTATTTTTGGACTGTTTTGGGTTGCATTATCTTGCTGTTGGAGGTTGAGTTGACCAAGGTTGACCGAGTTGTTTTGGAGGTTAATTTCAACCTTATTGACCAACATTGACTTTTTGGTTAGGGCTTTCTGTTTCTGCTGTTTTGACTGATCAGTTTGGGCAAGTGAATATTGTAAATTGTACTCTCTCTCTGCTGAACTTTTGAAGAATTATAAGAAGAATTGATCAAGGGTTTCCCCACATTGGGGTTTGTCCCTGGTTGGTGCGATATCTTGTGTCCTCTTGTGTTGGCTTGTCTTCTACTGTTATTGTTTATGTTCTATCTGCATTTTACTATCATGTTGATGTGATTGCTATACTGGATATGATATTGGGCTAATAAAGAAAATCGAAGTAAAATTGCTCTAAGCATAGAACCTACCATTGTTATCCTAAAATTAACAGTTTTCCCACTAAAGGGGGTTCTATTTGCTTCTCAAGTTTGAAGGTAGCCCAACGTTTCACTTGCTCATGGCTTGGAAGACAAAAATACGAAGCATAGTACCATTTCTGCCCTGATGTTTCCCTTTAAGACCTCAACATTCCACTTGACAACTCGACTTGGCCCCTGGAGTTTGACTTGATCCTCTTGGAACTTGAACTAGTTGAAGAAGACTATTCTTTAACTTGTAACAACTATAAATTTGTCGATAATCTTACCTCCTTAGTCCAAGATGCTTCCAACGTCCTCATTGACCCTCCAACAACTATCTTATCCATTTAACAACTAGTTGACTTGACTTTCTCATGGATACTAATTCGACCTTGCTACCTTTTTCTCTAGCTCCAATGCCTTGCTGATCTAGCCAAGTGTTCTGCTTGATTTAGGTGCTATTTTCCTTGTTGTAACCAATCATACGCTCTATTGGCTCCTAGTGTCCACTGCACTACCACATCCCCTTGGTCAATGCCACCTCATCATGGCCAAACAGTAGATTTCTAATGCCCTTGAGGATTTGCAAAAAACATGGGTTTTGTTCCTCTTGTCTTGTAGACCATTTTTGACGTAATGCATGTAAAAAATTTCCTAGGGCTCCCCTTGTTTTGCCAATTGGAACTTGTAATACCTATTGACCAACTTTGACCCGCCATAACTTGATCATGCCTTCTCTGATTGGAAATATTCAACATGGCATGTCATCCTCTCATCAAGCTAAACATTATGAGACCAAGTTTACTTTTTTTACTTCTGGGACCACTTCCATTGGGAAACATGAATTGCCTTGGGAAGTGTGAAAAAAATGATAATTGTGAGATTGCCATGTTGAGAAACATTTGAGGGATATTGCACCATAGCCAAGGCCACCTACAAACTCAATAGACTCATAACCATGTGCTAAGACAGGTGCACTCGACATTTGTTGGATTGGCCCCTACACTAGTGATCACCTCTACAAAAGCAAGCTCCTCTAAAACCATGAGTTCTCAAGTAAGCCCATCCAGGACCCTCCAATCCTATCTAGGATGAAAGGAGCCAAAGATGAACTCAAAGGGATTGGCCATGGTCTAACCCAACACAAGGTCTAGGACACTTAATACAAGGCCTCACATGGTTGCTACAAGGCTTTAACTTGTGACCTTGGGCTTACAATGGTGTGAAAAATCTCTCTCTCTCTCTTTATATTTACCCATGCTAGCATAAGGGGCAACACCTCCTTAATCCAAGTGATAGACCAAGTCACAAATGAATAAATTGCACTCCAAGAGGAGTGCTACACTAGAGAAGTGAATAAGCATGCCAAAAATATAATAAACGACTAGGGGTTGACCACCCTAACCTCCACATGTGTGAATAATAGATAGAGTGTGAGAGCCATTCCCTCAAACTCCTCCAATATACCTCAAAATGCGTGCTAATGAATGTCATTAAATGGCTCTTGTAGCGTCCATGGTAACTAACTCCATCAATGCCATAAAGATGTATGAAAAAACCACTCTAAGTGGTGTGTGTGGTCTCTAGTAGGGTGCACCCTCTCTCCCATGTGCAACTAACTCAAAATAGGCTCTACGACGTAGACCCAATGAATAAACTGTGAACAAAATATAAAGTAGTACAATAAAGGTGACACCACGAGCTAGGGCGCTCACACTACGAGGGTGTGATGTCATCAAATCCATCAATAATAAGCTCCAAACCATAGTAAAATGGGGTCAATAAGCTAGGCACCCTCTAATAATTGATATAACCATAAAGAGTGCCATCATCAAGTGACATAAACCAGTGTATTAGGGAGCAACTTCACCTAGGTAAAATGTGTGAAGGAACCCGTCTAACCATGTCCCACAATAAAATAAAGTGCTTGTATGACATATCAACAATAGCATCATACCAGTGGAAATACATAAAACTGTTGCTAATTCTCCCGCCAAGATATAGGGGCATAGACAAGTATCTCTGCATTCTTCACTTCCCTCTGAGCGTCCCACGTTCAACCTTTGAGTAGTTAGTATAAAAAATACCATAAGGATAATGCCAGGGGTAGTGTATGCATCCATAAAATAGCCCTTGCCTCTCTCAATTGATCAATAGATATCATCAGAATCTATCATGTGCAACTGGATATGACCTCATACAATATGAGAGGTAACATGTAGGAAAGAAGAGGTAGAGACTGAACAACATTTCTTGTTACACTAGAAGCAAATGTCCACATATGGAAGATAACAAATTTGCAATTCAGTAGTTGGGATACAACATCTTAGGAAGACCAAGTGTAGGATGCAACAAATTCGTCCGCAAGAATGATGCACATAAGAAACAAGATTTTAAAAAGCAATTACAACAAGGTGTAGGATTCTTGGTGTAGAGAGATAAAGTCGGAGACCAAATGAGTAGTCCAAAAGTTCTTTTTACTAGATTATGTTTGTCACCTTTGATTTTTTTTTTTTTTCCCTTCACACCCTGCATTTAATGAAAAATTGAAAAGGCTACATTGGATAGAAGTGCCTTTGTCCCATAGGCTCTTTGGTCTCATGGACAATTTACTAAATGCTATCATATCCAATGTTATATTTATTGTTATCGGCAATTTATTGCCGAGGGTCCAAAATTTAAATTATCGGCAATATTGGAGAAATTATGAAAAACTTAAAAAAATACAAAAGTAACCATTATTTTAATTTTTTTAAGCTTCTAAAGTAACACCAACATCAAACAAACTCATTGTCACATAAATATGAAGATAAAATTGCTATATAAAATGTATAAGATGTCAAGTGGTACATCGAACATCAATATTGAAATATGATATCTGTCCCGAGTCACAAGTCCTAATAAGATGAAAGAAAATCATATAAAAACAAAAAAGTGTATCTCATGAGATCATCATGATGAGGCATATAGATACTACAAGGCTAATCATGATGCACTAAGATATCAACGATTCCCCCTACCCCTTTTACGGGCAATGGTCACCAGTGTCATTCTTCCTCTAGAAGTAGTAGGTGGACGTGTTGAGCTTGAGCCTAAGGTGGAAGGTGAAACTCTTGGGGAAAAGGTGGAAGATTAAGCAGGATGTCTTTTGCCTCTTCCCTTAGTTGGTAGTCTTTGTGAGGCAGTGGCATTGGTTGCGACACACTTCCGATATCTTCCACCTGCTCCAAATCTATCTCTCCTAGAAGTGTATTGTCCTCCTTTCGCTCCTCCTCCTCCTCTAGCTCCTTAGCCTCTTGCTCCAACCACTTGGATGCCTCCTCCATGATAGGCCTTTTAGTCTCCACCCTCCACGGACTCGTGGTGTCAAGTGCATCCAATGAAATGGCATTTGTATTGGGTACTTTGCTTATCTGCCTGACCCATATCTGCTTGAGATTGTAGTAGGCATAGACCATGTCATTGAGGTGGTGGACATCTAACCTACATGAGGGGCATTTTGTGATTAGAGGATGATGTCCCATGGGCATATGCCATAAATGAAATTAATGAACTTATAAAAAAATTAAATTTAAATTTGAAAATCTCTAACATATTGCAGTCATATTGTATATTTTCAAAGACACTCCGATTGCCTCATGCCCTAAAGAGCTACTGTTAAGTTATGGTATGTTCTATGCTTAGAGCAGTTTACTTCTTTTCTTCTTATTAACCACTGATTAGCAATCACATATACATTAAGTAAAGTGCAGATAGAACATTAAACTATCGACAGAAAACAAGCCAAGAAAAGAGACACACGATGTGGCGGCTAGCCAGGGACAAACCCCAATGCAGGGAAACCCTTTGATCAAATCTTCTTTTATCTTCAATAGTTCAGCAGAGAAAAATAGTACAAAATTAGAATTCTGTAATTTATATCAGCAACAACAAACCCTAAATCAGCAAAGTCAAACTTAGTCAAACGAGATGAAATTGACCTCCAATATGCTTGGTCAATTTCCCGGTCAACTAGTCCTCGAACAGCCTGAAGAATCAGCCCTTAAACAACCCCAAATACACAGTCAAACTGCAGTTCACTGAAGTCAACGTGTTGCCCCAAACTAGGGCAGTCAACGCTAGTCAAACCTGAGGTCAGATTGCCTCGATTTTCGTGCCAAAAAATGCGGCCTGCCTAGGAGAGGCAGCCACACCAAAACCACACTCTTCTAAGGTCAACGCTGGTCAAAGAGACCTTCAGCAGCTTCTGCGTCCTCCTTCTTCCCACGTGTGCGTTGCCCCTTGTGTAACCTAAAGCTAAGGGGAGAGAGAGAGAAGAAATGAGTGAGATGAGATGATAAAATGAATCAACCTCACTTGTATTTATATGATTCATTGGGCATGTGTGCCATACATTTAACTGCTGGCCGACCTTGACAATTTGTCAAGTAAATACAAATAAATTCATATCTCCATAAATACTTGTCGGAATTGGATTATCTTTAGATCAATCCTACACCTCTCGACAAGAGGAATCTAGGAAAAATATCAGCTACCATAAATAAGATGACCCACTTGGAGTTTGGCCCTAGTTGCCAATTTTAACAACTACAAGTTTGACTTTGCACTTGAATGGGAAGTTTGTGCAAATTTGGGACTCTTCTACCATCGCTTGCCCACCAAATATTTGCAACAAATAAATGGAAAGGATTCAAATTTCCAAGGAAAGTGAATTATATTTCAATTTTCCATTGAGTAACAAATAGACAAAAGTAAATACATTGAAATTTGGAAGTTTGTGTTGAAAAATGTGTAACTAGGTTCGGTCTTCATAAGTATGAAATGTGTTCTTGTAAATATAAAATGGAAAAGAAATTGTTATTATTATTGGAGCATGGGTTTAATGCTCAAGTACTTTTATTTAATAGGTCAAGCACCCATTGAGTGCTTCTAGGATTTGTCCTAGGTAGAAGAGTCATTATCATATATTGAAGATCCTATGGGCATATTGTAAATTGTAAAGAAAAAAATATTTTTGTCTTCAAAGTGTCAAAATACCTCCAAGATCAAGCCGGCCTAAGGAGCTATCAAGTCGGCGTATATGAAGAGCCACGTCCACCCTTGAGGAAGCCTATATATAAGAGGAACTCGTCCTCCATTTGGATCACTCACTCTCTCATCTCTTATGTAAAGAAGTAGAAGAAAGAGAAGTCAAAGAAGGAAGTGCGAAGAAGAGGAAATCGAAGAAGTCGAAGTGTTTGGGTCTTATCTATTCTTCTGGGAATATCGAAGTTAGGGTTTCTACGCTGGATCTTCTGGGGTTCGATTTTGGAAGCAAAAGAGAAGGGAAGACAAGTGAAGGTCTCTTAGGGCATATTACTAGCCTTAGGACCCAAGTCAAGGCAAGCAAATTTAAGAGGAAGGCTATTAGAGGGAGATCGAAGTCTCCTAGAGAAGTAGCAACAGTTACTGGGGAGTAGAATTTCGGATCTACTGGGAGGTCGAAGATATTACAACAGAAGGTCGTGGTAAACTTGATCTTGGAGGGTATTTGTCTGAGTCTAGGTCATGGTATTCTTCAATTGAAAGATCTGAAAGATAAGAAGAGATTTACGGGTTTTCCCCTCAAGAGGAGGGGTTTTGGCCCTGGGTTGTAGCCTATATATTGTGTCACTGTTCTTATTGTTTTGGTAGCTGTTTGATGTATTGCACATTGGAATAATAACGAACAAAGCTAATAAGTAAAAGGTAACACAAACAGTTTTCCAGTTAAGAGAATTAACATATTCATTGCCCTTTTGAATTCTCAACATGGTATCAGAGCTTTGGTTCTCTAAGGGCATCATGAAGATCTCCTATACAATGAAGAAGTTCATCAAGAAAATTGCTAGTGGTGCATCAATGCACATGACTGGCCACTCCCACCGATTGAAGACCTTATCAGAAGGAAAATCTGCTTACTCTGTGGAACTTGGAGACAACAAAAGATATCCAGTGAAAGGCATTGGATCAACTTCCATAAAACTCGAAGATGGAAACAACATCCACCTCAACAACATTCTATTTGTTCCAGGTTTTCTCAAAAATTTACTTTCTATTTCATGTTTAGAAGATAAAGGCGATAGAGTAGCCTTCATTAATGGAAAAGTAGTTGTTTGGGGAAAAGACTCAAGCATAGATCAAGCAAAAAGTTATTGGTATCCGAGAAGGAAGGCTTTACAGATTAATATCTCCCATAAACCAAGCCTGATCCGAATTGGATCATTATATTGTTTTTCATCCATCTCGATGCATTTGGAGTGGAAAAAGTGGAGGAGTCAGCTCAGGGGACGTTTTTAAAGGCAAGACCCAGTTTGGTGAAACGAGGTCCGAAATCTTCCGAGAGTGTTTTGAGGCATCAAATGACGTTTTTTGGGGGTAAAACTTTGCCGCTTTAGCGCAACATCTTTTCATGCTATTCTACACATAAAAAGCTTTCCAACGACGCAAGAATCGCGTCAATCGGAGTTCGTATGCAAAAGTTATGCCACTCAGAAGTTGACCTTCCTGTTTTCAAACCTATAGTTCGGGAGGATGCCGCGTCAGCCCCCATTATTCATGGAAAAGGGGCTAGCCACGTGTTTGTGATGTAAAAGAATTTAGAAGAGTCTATTTTTTAACTCTAGTTAAGAGTTGATGTAGTCAAACTTAACCACTAGTAGGCTATCGGGTTGTGTTATAACCGAGCCACTAGGAGGAAGAGGCATTCCATTCTTTCGAGAGCATTTTGTTCCATAGTTGAGCAAAGATAGCCAGGAGAGATAGGAGGTAGAGCACATAGAGAGGATCTGTGCACTGTAGCAGCCCATGGGCCACAAACATTACTTCTTTGTATCTGCAACCATATTTCCAGACAGAGAAAGAGAGCGAAGCAGCCTCACCTTCCAGTTGGGTTTTCTCTCGAAAGGGTTTCCCAGAGAGCATATCTTGTGTATTATGTGTGTGTGAGCTTATTTTGTCGTTCTCTACTTTTCTACTTGATTTACTTTTACATGCATGCACTAATTACAGTTAATTTTACAGATATAGATATTAAATAAAACCGTAATAGTGTAGAATCTCAGATTTTTAATATAATATTATCAGATATGTTGTGACAAACTATCTAGTGGAATATCTACGACAGTTTATGGAACAAAACCCTAGTTCACACTGAGATTAGTCCATGTAAACTTTGGCATCGAAGGTTTGGTCATCTACATTTCAAAATACTTCCAACTTTGAATTCCATAGTAGATGGAATACTGAATTTGAAAGAGGATCATGAAGGTGTCTGCAAGGGATGTGCATTGGGCAAGAATACAAAGAGACCATTTGGAAGCAGTGCTTTGCGGTCAAAAGAAATCTTGGATCTCATTCACTCTGATGTGTGTGGCCCTATGACTCCAAAATCACTTGGAGGCCATCTATACTATGTCACATTCATAGATGATCATTCAAGAAAGACCTGGGTTTACTTAATGAAAACCAAGGATGAAGTATTTACAAAATTTCAAGAATTCAAGGCTGAAGTGGAGAACCTTACAGAAAGAAGAATCAAGATATTAAGATCTGATAATGGAGGAGAATATACATCCAAAGAGATTATAGCATTTTGTAAGGAGTCTAGGATTAAGAGGGAGCTGATAGTCCCATACAATCCCGAACAAAATGGAGTTGTAGAAAGAAAGAACAGATCCATTGAAGAAAGTGTAAAAGCAAAGTTACACGATCAAGATCTACCTAAGTTTCTTTGGGGAGAGGCAACAAAGACATCAGTCTACATTCAAAATCGATGTCCTCACAAATCTCTAGATAACAAGACTCCGGAAGAAGTGTTCACTAGGAAGAAGCCATTTTTAGATCATCTTCGAATCTTTGGGTGTCCTGTGTATATTCACATACCAAAGGACAAAAGAAAGAAGCTGGATCCTTCCAGTATGAAGGGAATATTTGTTGGGTATAGTAACTCATCAAAAGCCTACATAATCTATATGAAAGATGGACATCACATTGAAGTTAGTCGTGATGTCATATCTGATGAGAGTATAGCATTCAAGAAGTCAAAAGAACTTTCCATAGATTCTGATGACAAAGAACTTCTGATATTCAAGGAGGAAGTTGACAAGGAAGGAGAAGGATCACACCATGAAGAAGAAGGGCCAAGTGAACTTGTTCAACCCGTGGTCATTCCAGAAACAAGGAAAAGACCTAATTGGTTGAAATCCACACTACTTGATGCAGAAGGTCATGGGGTAGCACAAGGATCATTTAGAGAAAGTAAGAGACCCAAGAAATATTCTGGGTATGCTGCATACATGACAAAATTAATAGAAGCATAACCATCCACCTTTGAAGAGGCTGTAGAACATCGAGAATGGAAGGATGCCATGAATGAAGAGTATCAATCTATAATGAAGAATGGAGTCTGGGAAATCGTACCTAGACCCAAAGACAAATTTGTGGTTACTTCCAAGTGGATCTATAAGATCAAGCATGCAGTTGATGGAAGTATAGATAAGTATAAAGCAAGATTTGTGGCTAGATGGTTCTCTCAACTTGAAGGCATCAACTATGAAGAGACATTTGCTCCAACAACAAGATATACAACGATTCGATCATTAGTCTCTCTAGCAGCATTGATGGGATGGAACATCCACCAAATGGATGTCAAGATTGCATTTCTGAATGGCACTATAGATGAAGAAGTCTATATAGAACAACCCTTGGGATTTGAAGTCAAAGATAGGAAGGCATATGTTTGTAGATTGAAGAAAGCATTATATGGCCTCAAGCAAGCACCAAGGGCATGGTATGCTAGAATGGATGCATACCTTCAAAGAATATGCTTCACAAAAAGTTATGCTGACTCAAACCTTTATATTAAGGTTGTAAACAATGAATCTGTAATTATTCTTTTGTATGTAGATGATCTTCTCTTGACAGGTGTAGAAGGTCAAATTGAAGAATGTAAGAAGCAATTGGCAACAAAATTTGACATGAAGGATCTTAGGTTGATGCATTACTATTTGGGACTAGAAGTCTTGCAAGGACCGAATGAAATGTATTTGGGTCAAGAAAAGTATGTGATCGAGGTTCTAAAGAAGTTCGACATGATGGACTGTAAACCTATGATCGCTCCGATGATCACAAACTTGAAGAGACTAAGGAGTTTCGAATCAAGCCTTGTGGATCCTTCCAAGGATAGACAACTCATTGGCTCATTGATGTAATTGGTGAATACTCGACCAAACATATGTTTTGCAGTAAATGTACTCAGTCAATTCCAAGTGGAGCCGAAGCATGATCATTAGATAGCAACAAAGCATATTCTGAGATATCTGCGAGGAACCATCAACTACTCTTTGAAATTTGATAGAAGGAATGATGTCCAATTGATTGGATATACAAATTCCGACTAAGGAGGCAGTGAACAAGATGGAAGAAGCACTACGGTAGGACGTTTCAGTTTATGATCCTCCATGGTCTCATGGATGAGCAAAAAGCAAGACACCATTGCTTTGAATAGTGCTGACGCTGAATATGTTGTAGCATGTGAAGTAAGCAGAGAAGCAGTATGTTTAAGGAAGCTGCTATCCGGCTTGTTTGAAGGACCGATGAACCCTACAGTGATACTTCGTGACAACACCAATTGTATTCGTTTGTCTGAGGATCCAGTGTTTCATGGAAAGACAAAGCACATCAACAATAAGTATCTCTATATTCTAGAGCTAGTACAAAATGGCATGCTGCAGCTACGGTATATCTCCACTAATGAACAGGTAGCTGACATATTGACAAAATCACTTCCGAACAAGAAGCTTGTATACTTAAGGGACAAGCTTGGTTTGGTGGATTTGTCCTCCCTAATTGAGAGGGAGAGATAGACACTACCTTCTTGTCTTCACTTAGGAAGAAAGAATGGAGGATTGGGTAACCATTTGGCATTCGATACTCTTTGAAAATGTGGTAGGGCATTCAAGAAAAGAGTAGTCGTGGATCAATATTCTTTGAGGATTAGCTACCCAATATAAGAATAGTCCAATGGGAGGTCATACTCCGTGAACACCCGGGTGGAGTATGTGCCTTGGGAGACAATGATGATGGTGTCTATACATCATTGGTCTTGCCAACATTGTGCTCCGATCTTGTGGAGAGATAGAGTTGTTATTCAAGCCCTTGCGATGTGACAATGCTGGTTAATATTGTTGAAGGACATGTAACTAGGTTCGGTCTTCATAAATGTACTTTTGATATTTGTACTTATTCAAGAAAAGAAATATTAGATCTATAATATATGTCAATGAGTTTCTTGCTCATTGAATTAGGTCCAACACTAGTTTAAGTGCTATAGGTGAGTCAAATAGTCTAAAGGAAATGTTGAAGGCCTTAAGGGCATGTTACACCTTGTATAAATATCTATTAAAGTCAAAAGAATACCTCCAAGCAAAGTCAAGTCTCCTCTTATGATAAGGCACCATCAAGAAGCTCTTTCAAGCATGCAACACCACCTAAAGAACCATCCGAAGTCCACTCTTCAAGTCGGCCTGCAAACAGTTGACTAGTCGGCCTAAATGGAGGGACAATCCTCTATTTATAAAGGCTGTCCACTCCAATACAACACATTGATTGAGCTCTGAAATCCACAAAGGAAAGAAGGAGAAGAGGAACGAAGGAAGCCAAAGAAAAAGGGTCTACAAGAGCAGTGAAGTAAGAAGGAAGAACAACGAAGGTAGGGGATTGTTTCTAGGGCTAGAAATAGTCACACGTGTGAGGAGAAGAAGGAGAAATCTGCGGATATGACAACAGGGACAAGCAGTCAATATCCTTGTGTTGTTTGGGTTTGAAATTAAGTTCTACAAGTCCTCCCTCTAAGAGCGAAGAAGAGACCCTTACAAACGAAGGAAGAAGGAATAAGGCCGAGGAAGAAGAGGATTGTTTCTAGGGCTAGAAACAGTCACATGTGCGGAAAAAGAAGAGGACAAGTCTGCAACTGGTGAATAGTCCATGTCACATCATTGTTTGGGTGAGAAATCAAGCCTACAAGGACTCCCAAGCCTAGTGAAGGAACCTATCTCTCTAGCGAAGGTGGAAAGGAGGTGGAAGGACCTTAGGATGAAGTGTCGGGGGACAAATTGCCGGAAGGAGGAAGCCTATGTGCCGGGGAACAAAGTGCAGAAAGGAGAGGACTTGAATTGTGCTTGAAGGATATTCTAAGTATGGTTTCTAGGGTTTGGCATTGATCAATAGAAGTTTCAATAAGAGAAATTCACTAAAGGGTTTTCCTCTCAAGAGAAGAGAGGTTTTGGCCTTGGCAGAGAGCCAATATCTTGTGTTCTTGTTCTTATGTTTTGGTAGCAGTTTGATGAAGTACACGCACATGCATTAATGATAAGAAGAAGAAGATTAAGCAAACAAGAAAAGTAAAAAGACTCCACAAATTGTTATCAAGTAACGAAGAATCACACTAAACCACTTTGCCCTAGATCCTTCAACAAATATGATGCTAGACAGATGGATTAGCAATCCGACTCTTCTTATGAGATCTCTTTAGATTGAGAATGACCATGTACCTCTTATGAATACCTCCCTAGTTAAGAGGGAGTGTTGAAAAATGTGTAACTAGGTTTGGTCTTCATAAGTATGAAATGTATTCTTGTAAATATAAAATGGAAAATAAATTATTATTATTATTATTGGAGCATGGGTTTCATGCTCAAGTTCTTTTATTTTATAGGTCAAGCATCCATTGAGTGCTTCTAGGATTTGTCCTAGGTAGAAGAGTCATTATCATATATGGAAGACCTTATGGGCACATTGTAAATTGTAAAGAAAAATTTATTTTGTCTTGAAAGTGTCAAAATACCTCCAAGATCAAGTCAGCCTAAGGAGCTGTCAAGTTGGCCTACAACCACGTCCACCCTTGAGGAAGCCTATATATAAGAGGAACTCGTCCTCCTTTTGGATCACTCACTCTCTCATCTCTTATGCAAAGAAGTAGAAGAAAGAGAAGTCAAAGAAAGAAGTGTGAAGAAGAGGAAATCGAAGAAGTCAAAGTGTTTGGGTCTTATCTATTCTTTTGGGAAGATTGAAGTTAGGGTTTCTGTGCTGGATCTTCTAGGGTTTGATTTTGGAAGCAAAAGAGAAGGGAAGACAAGCGAAGGTCTCTTAGGGCATCTTACTAGCCCTAAGACTCAAGTCAAGGCAAGCGAAGTCAAGAGGAAGGCTATTAGAGGGATATCAAAGTTTCCTAGAGAAGCAACAACAATTGCAGCAGTTACTGGGGAGCATAATTTTGGATCTACTAGGAGGTCGAAGATATTGCAATAGAAGGTCGTGGTAAACTTGATCTTGGAGGGTATTTGTCTGAGTCTAGGTCATGGTATTCGTTAATCGAAAAATTTGAAACATAAGAAGAGATTTACGAGTTTCCCCTTAAGAGGAGGGTTTTGGCCTTGGCTTGCAGCCTATATATTGTGTCACTTTTCTTATTGTTTTGGTAGCTATTTGATGTATTGCACATTGGAATAATAAAGAACAAAGCTAATAAGTAAAAGGTAACACAAACAGTTATCAAGTTAAGAGAATTAACATATTCATTGCCCTATTGAATTCTCAACAGTTTGAAAATTGATTCTTTTTACTTGTAGCTTCCCTGACATCCTAGTGGTCTTGTCTTGGATAGCCATATTATACCCAAATGTCCCATAACTCACTTTATACACCTCAAGTTGTTTGGAAATCTTATTGCATTCAACAAAAGTCAACACCATCTTTTGAATACATTGGTAAAATCCATTCATAACCTATGTATCAAACCTAAATCCACATGCATAAAAGAATGCAAGGTTGAGGTAGACCCCTGTTGCATGAATTAGACGATGGAGAGTGTTGTTCCATCGCTCATCAACCACACCCAATATCTTGTCTTGTATAGTGAATCCATCTTCCCCCTTGTCCACATAGTACTGATGGATAACTTCCTTTATCCTATCCATGGCCTCATACAAGTTTTCCATTACGGGCTTCTTGCTATCAACCAAGCAAAGAATCTTTAGCAAAGGTTCACTGATAGCACACAACTCTTCCACTACCATCCAAAAACTTTGATCGTGTCTCACAAGTTGGGCTATGGTTTGCCCATCCACTTTAGTGCTATAGACATAAGCATTCCACTCATCTGCGAGAAAAATCTCTTGCAACTCCAACATAGAATTGTGGAGAGATTAAAGAGAAATGAAGCTAGCCATGAAATATGTGATAACAAGATGGACCAACTCCTTGCTCCTTGTGAACTATCTCATGAGTGTTAGAAACATGTTACATTGTAAATATATTTCATAACACTCCTAGCTGACTCAACAATTTCCTTAATCCAGGGAAATTTTCCCATGTCCTCTAACATCAAATCAATGCAATGGTTGGCACGAGGAGTCCAATATAAGCTCTGATACCTCTCCATGAGCAACTTGCCAGCAACAATATAGCTAGCAACATTGTTCATAATGACTTGGACAACATAGTGTAGACCTATCTCTCGGATGAAGTTATCCAATAACTCACATAATAATTGTGCATCTTTAACATATGTAGATGCATCAATAAATTTGATAAACATTGTCCCCCATGGATAGTTAACCAAGAAATTTAGAATAGACCTGCCCTTTCCATTTGTCCAACCATCTAACATAATGGTGCATCCTATGATCTCCCATGATATTTTCAGTGCTACCAATCTCCTTGAGCAATTAACCTTTTCCCCTTGAAGGCGATGCCCTCTCAAGTCATTATAGGAAGGGTCCTTGTAGCTCGGACCAACAATGGTAACAACTTCAAACATGGAATGTTAGAATGGATTGTTCTTGGAAATGTTGAACGGTATGTCACTCCATAGAAAACATTTTGCCACAATTTTGTTAGTCTCTTGTTTCTCCTTTGATTTAACCATTGATTGAATTTAAGGTTGTTGAATTTTCTAAGTCTATTTGTTAGAAAATTAATCTGTATTTTGCTGGTTTATTTCTTCTACTTGTAAATTATGAACAAGTTATTTAAAACATATAAATAACGAAATAAACACAATACAGTCTCAACATCTACAGATCATCAGCTGAAAGAAAACAAACACACAAGTGACACCGTTATTTTTGGACAAATGTCCTCGGAAAAACCCAATGTAGAAAAACCGGTGCAACTATTCTGAGGGTTTATTATTATGCAGTATTTCCATGAGTACAACTGGGTGCCTAACCAGCTCACCCGACAGAGAAAAAATACACAGCAGCAATACCTCTCTATTCGGAAACAAGTATTCAGAAAACTTGTCACACGAAACCCTCTCCAGCTTCTCTGAAGCTCTGCGCTGGCCCTTCTAGCTTCTGCGTCAGCCTCAAACCTCTCTGCGTCAGTCCTCTAAGGCACTGCGCAGCGTCTGGGATCCTTTGCTTCACTCCTGCTGCTTCTGCGTGGATGACACAGTCCCTCTAGTCTCTGCACTATCTCTACTGGTCTCTGCGTGGCCTGAATTGGCTGCTGCCTCTTGCTCCCTGCTTTTACGTTGGTCTCTTGGCACTATCTCTGTCTCTCTGCCCAGTACTCACTGCCCCTTGGTGCTGATCACTGCTTCGACTTTGCTTAGCAATCTCGCTCTAGTAATTCGAATGACTGATCACTCTGGTGTGTTCTCCAACTGACCCTCAAGCCTCCTCTTATACTTTTCTTGTTGGTCCCTCAACGGTCGAGATTAAATCTCTAATCAATGACTAAGATTAGGTTTGGCTTGATCCATGACTTTTGGAACCTTCTAACCCAGTTTTATATTAATACCCATTAATATATTTTTTTTCCCTAATTTTAGACTTAGGAACTCCATAAAAAATATTAATTATTTTAATATCTCCCAAACTGGGTACAATCTGTCCAAACCATTTATGGGTCTTGGAGATCTCACGTGCTTTAACCTCTCCACCAATTTTCATGGCTAGAGCACATCCGATGCTACCACAAATCAACACTCCCTCTTAGCGAGGACTGTGCTGTTGTAATACTCCTCATTGAGCATCACTCTGATTATTGGCACCGTTACCTGTACTGATGCTAGGCCTCCCCGCCCAACATCCTTTGCACTGCTGCATCCTGTACTGTTGCCCATGGCCCTCCCATTGCCACTGTTGCATCCGTACGCCAGCTCCCTCTGCATCCATGCTACTGCTGGTCCATCCTCCCAACACTGCATCTACACTGCATCCCCCTCTCATCATGTTGCATCGTGCTACTGCAAACTTCTAATGCACTGCAACTCAGTTATTGAGAAGTAAGTAACTGATCCACCCAACTTCTGACATCCCTGTCAGGCTAGAAACACTCCTGATGCTGAAGCTCCCTCTGCCGCTAACAAGTGCTCCCTCTACTGACCTCTGCGCTGCTACAACAACTCCTTGCATCTTGCACTGTTGCAAACCTCTCTGTGCCATCCTGCACCATTACAATACTCCCGTGCCTCTCGCACTGTTGCAGCCTGCTAGCTTAGTGCTGCCCGGGGACTCTTGCATTATAGCACTTTCCACTGCTTCTTCCACATCCGTCTCTATCGACATCCACCAGTCCTGCTACTCCTCTTCAGGGCTCCTATAGCAAGGTATAATATAAGACGTTGGGTACCTCAAGGATCCTGCCCCTCATCGCCTGTAGTCCTCTTGACTACAACTCGATGTCTCCCCACCTCTTCTCTAGAGGTACATGAGCACTCATGGCACAATCGTCATCCTCCTCGACCTCCTTCGCCTTCGCTGGCATTGCCTTAGAGTCAGACGCCTCTCCCTTGTTCTTCTTCCTCGGAGACTATTCGCATAATGACCCAGTTCCCCACAGTGGAAGCACTTGACCTTGGAGAGGTCCTTCTTCTTCCTCTTCTCCCGCTTTCTCGCAGATGCCAGAGCTGCATCCTCTTCCTCTTCCTTCTTGATCCGGACTCCTTTGCTACTACTTCTTGCCTTGCTCAACCACCTGATCTCCTCTTGACGAAGAGCTGCCCACAATTCTTCCCAATCTAGAAGATTCGACCTGCCCAGTAAGATCTGGACAAATGTCTCCCACTCCTCGGAGACTGCGTTAAGTGCAGTTCTTACCATCATCTCCTCATCCGGCGTGGCCCCTATGGAAGTCAGTTGGTCCCGGATCTCCTTCAATCGACCTAGGAAGAGATCTATCTGCTCCCCATTCTGCATTTGGTATGATTGCAGCTGATTATCAAGTAACATCTTCCTCTTCACGGAAGTATGCTGGTACAACGTCTTCAAGGTGTCCCACATTTCCTTTGCTGTCTCCTTCTTGGCAGTATGTTGGACCACATGATCCTTGACCCCATCAAGGATGATGCATTTTGCCTTGGCCATTGCCTCCTCGTACTTCTCGTTAGCTGCCAGGTCAATTGGGATAGCCATTGTTCTCAAGGCGAAGCCCTTGATGTGATGTCTATCTAGAATGGATAGGATCCTGGCGTTCTAGACCACAAAGTTGGACGCCCGTCCAGCCTGTCTTGATCACTTAGCCCATTCACGACCATCTCTCTGCTCTTCTGTCGACTCCTCCGAGTCTCTCTACTTCCCTCTGGAAGTTCTCCTTTCGACTCCTGCTGAGTCTCTCTACTTCCCACCTAGAAGTTCTCTGCTAGACTCCCTCTGAGTCCTGATTTCCCTTCTGGAAATCCTCCTGCCAAACGTCAAGTTGCACCTCTCCGATCTTCTGTGCACCTGCAACACTGATCCAGATTCCTTGGCTAGAAATCTGCCTCGGTAGCAACTCCCTCTACCTTGGTTTTGCCCTGTTAGGTACTGTTCTGACCACAGTACCCCACCAGCTTCGCTCCCGCAAACTGCCCAAATCTTCCTATGCCCCAACAATTGAAGGACTAAGCCTCTAGGCTCAACGCAATCCCAACACTGGTAAAACAACTCCCTCAGCCAATTGCGTCAACTCTCCTGGTCTCTGCGTGGCTCTGCTTGAGGCTCGCTCTGCCCTCCTCAGCCTCTGCGCTGGCCTCTCTCTGGCCTCTCTCTGGCCGAGACTGATGACACAGTCCCTCTGCGTCAACCCTTCTTCTGTCGCTTCTGCAAGGATCAACTTCTGTCACTCGGGACAACTAATTCTGCTGCAAATGATCTGCTTAGCTGATGCCTTCAACTCTCCTGTGATTTGTAACCACGCTTTGGTACCATGTTGAATTTTCTAAGTCTATCTGTTAGAAAATTAATCTGTATTTTGCTAGTTTATTTCTTCTACTTGTAAATTCTGAACAAGTTATTTAAAACATATAAATAACGAAATAAACACAATACAGTCTCAACATCTACAGATCATCAGCTGAAAGAAAACAAACACATAAGTGACACCGTTATTTTTGGACAAATGTCCCCGGAAAAACCCAATGCGGGAAAACCGGTGCAACTATTCTGAGGGTTTATTATTATGTAGTATTTCTTTGAGTACAACTGGGTGCCTAACCGACTCACTCGACAGAGAAAAAATACACGACCACAATACCTCTCTATCTGGAAACAGGTATTCAGAAAACCTGTCCCACGAAACCCTCTCCAGCGTCTCTGAAGCTCTGTGCTAGCCCTTCTAGCCTCTGCGTCAGCCTCAAACCTCTCTACGTTAGCCCTCTGAGGCACTACGCAACCTCTGTGACCATCTGCGTCACAACTGCAGCCTCTGCATGGATGACGCAGTCCCTTTGGCCTTTGCGCTGTCTCTTTTGGTCTATGCATGGATTGAACTGGCTGCTGCCTCTCGCTCTCTGCTTCTGCGCTGGTCTCTTGGCACTATCTCTGCCCCTTTGCCTAGTACTCACTGCCCCTCACTGCTGATCATTGATTCGACTTTGCTTAGCAACCCCGCTCTAGCAATTCGAATGACTGATCACTCTATTGTGTTCTCCAACTGACCCTCAAGCATCCTCTTATACTTTTCCTCTTGGTCCTTCAACGGTCGAGATTAAATCTGTAATCAACGGCTAAGATTAGATTTGGCTTGATCCATTCCTTTTGGAAGCTTCTAACCCAGTTTTATATTAATACCCATTAATATTTTATTTTTCCTAAGTTTAGACTTAGGAACTCCATTAAAAATATTAATTATTTTAATATCTCCCAAACCGGTTACAATCTGTCCAAACCATTTCTGGGTCTTAGAGATGTCATGTGCTTTAGCCTCTCCACCAATTATCATGGCTAGAGCACATCCGATGCTACCACAAATCAACAAAGGTTGCCCCTAGGTGTTAGATTTCTTGAACCTAGGTCAGATTCTATGCCCAATAAAATTATACTCGGAACAAAAATAAAAATTAAATTTGAAAATATTTCTTAAACCCAGGTTAGGTTTTATGCCTAATAAAATTGTATTCAGAACATAAATAAAAATTAACTTCTAGATTTGAATTTTATGACATGAAATATACTAGGTTCCTAACTCAGCATGCACAACAGAAATAAAATAACCAAAAAACCAAGCACATAAAACCAACAAAGTTTGGGCTTCTATTTGGCTTGGAAATTTCAATTACAGAAAGTGTACGCTTCAGAAAATTACAACAACAAAAATACTTGACAATTTCCCTATCATGGCCTGCCCTGTGCGACCTATTTGACCTAGAAAATATTGACGAATGACTTCAGGAAATATGCCCTATACGACCCAACTATTTCAGGCTACACGACCTTGGAATTTCAGCCTGTATGACATTGAGAATTTCAGCTTGTACGACCCTGAGAATTTCGACCAATATAGCCCAAATAATTTCAGTCTGCTTGTTGTCCAAACTTACCTTGTTTGCTGCCCCTAAAACTTGACCAGTTCGTTGTCTTCTCTTGTTGTTAGTTCGACTTCTAGTTTCTCAACTGAAAGCCTAGTCACTTGTGCCAACTTGATCTGCCTCTCCAACAATGTATTTCCCTCTTTATTTTTGACCTAATCTCCAAAGTGATGGAGGGCTGAGATTGCATCTCCACACTTGAGATCTATGGTCATGATATAATCTTTCATTGACCTATTTACTTTATAAAAGTTGGCCAATAAAGTCAAAAATTTAATTAGTGACTTTATGCCTAATGTCCAAACTTAGGAAATAATTAAATAATTTTGTTGTGAGAGAATTTTGGTGATTCATTGCATGTCATGGCACTTGACCAATGCATAATCACCTACCGAGCTACAATTTCAACACTCCCTCTTAGCGACGAAGGTGTTTTTCACCACCCCCAACTTGTCTTGGAAGAACACAAATTTGCCCTTAATCAAAGCCTTCATCAAGATATCTACTTGCTTGTTCGTAGGTACATACTGCAGTTTTACTGTCCCCTTCTGCTCACAATCTTGAATGAAGTGGTACCTGATATGAATGTGTTTTGACTTGTCATGAACCATAAGATTCTCCAAGAGTTTGATACAACTTTGGTTATCAAAGTGAATGATAGTTAGCTCCATCTCCTGATCAAATAGTCCTACAAGAAGCTTTCAAAGCCAAATTGCCTCACAAGCTTCCAAGCTAGCAACCATGTACTCGGTCTCAGAAGATTTCAGAGCAATTGACTTCTGCTTCCCACTGAGCCAAAAAATTGCTCTTGATCCTAAGCTGAAACAACACCCATACGTGCTTTTTCTGTCAGCTGTACTACCTGCCCAATCAACATTAGTGTATCCTGCTCTTGAACCTTCACTATGGAAGGATCTGTGCTACAAGACCTCCTAAGAGCCCTTTGCTCCTCAAATCTCACATCCATGCACATCATTGTTTTCCGGAGTGCTAGAATGTAAATTCCATAGGCTTTTGAGGTTTGTACCCCACAAGAATCCCCTTCTCTGCAATAGGTTCTAGCTTTGTCCTCTTTTCTGATGGAACATTGCAGTATACCAAACACCGAAAGATGTGGATATTTTCCAAATCTAGTTTCTTTCCGGTGAAAGCTTCCTCAGGTGTTAATCTGCCCCAACACCTTATGTGGGATTCTGTTGTGCAAATAAACAATAGCGTTGCGAGCCTCTACCCATAAAAACGTAGGCAACTCTAGGTCGTGAATCATAGCCTTGGCCACTCCAATAATGGCCCTATTCTTTCATTCCACAACCCCATTTTGTTGAGGGTTGTAAGAAACTATCAACTCTTTTCTGATACCCTTACTTGCACAAAATCCCTTGAAGGCATTCTAGGTGTACTTGCCTCCATTGTCGGACCTGAGTGTCTTGATCATTCTCCCAATCTAGATTTTTATGAGGGCTTTGAATTCCTTAAACTGACAAAAAACCTCATCCTTATTCTTCATGAAGTATATCCAGGTCTTCTTGGAGAAGTCATTTATGAAGGTCACATAATATTGGTATCCACTTAAGGTCACTGCTAACATGGGCCCACACACATTTGAATGAATTAGGTCCAAAAAGCCCTCGGCCCTAGTATCGCTACTCGGAAAGGTGGTCTTGACATACTTGTGCAGTGCGTAGCCCTTGCACACGTCATGCTGCTCGACCCTAAACTCTAGCAATTGTGTCACAATCTCCTTGAGCACATTAAGTGCTCAATGATGCAAATGGGCTATCCTCTTATGTCATAACTCTCCCAACTCTTGGCTGCAACTGACTAGTGCCTACACTGGCTCAAACTGAAGTCTGAAGAAATTACCCTTTTTGACTCCTATCACCTTGGCTGTCATGGAATCTTTAGGCCGAATGTACACCTTGCCATCCTCAAAGGTCACAATGTAACCCTTGTCTTCCAAGGTTGCAACAAAAATCAAATTTTTGGTCATTCCTGGAACATACAACACATCTTCCACCAGCAAGGGTTTACCAAACTCCCTTTGAAACTTATAGTGCCAATTCCAGCTGCCTTATACTTGGCATTGTCCCCAAGCTCTATATAGAAGTCCATTTCTTTCTCCTTCAGGCTGGTGAAATACTCCTTAACTCTCGTCATGTGGCAAGAAGTCCCACTATCAATGTACCACATGCTGTTGGTTACTGAATTTGAGAGACATGTAATGAGTGAAAACTTATTTTCAAATCTGGCTGCAAATTCATCCATTTCCACTGTTGCAATGACCTTCTTCTTCTGTTTGCCCTTTTTCTTGTTAGGGCATTGGTTGGCAAAGTGTCTTGGCTGGTGACAAGCAAAACATTTCATTTTGCTAGAGTCTTTCTTCTTCTCTCCTTTGGAAGTCAAACCATCACTTGGTCCTTTCTTTGCCATTGGTTTGCTGTTACTAGCCAGGGCGAGATTTTCTTCATCCTTAAACTTCTTTTGGTCACCACGTAGAGCCCCTTCTTGAATATCTTTTGGTGTGAAGTCGTCCCATATTCTTTCCCAAGTGGGAAGGTGCTCTCAACCCATGATGCATTTCACAAACACATCATACTATTTCATAGAGCCATTTAAGGCTATACGCACCAGTTTTGGTTAAGGGATTATCTCCCCTACAACTGCCATCTCATCTCATAGTTGAGTGATCCTGGTCAAGTAGGAAGCTATGCTCTCACCATTGGACATTCTTATGCTATGCAACTGGTCCCTTAGTACCATTTTTTGACTCTGGTAGTTACTCTAGTACAACTTTTTGAGTGCATCCCACATTTCTTTAGCTGTCCTCTTCTCGGATAGATGTGGAATCAAGTGGTCTTTAACCCCATCTAGAATAATCCACTGTGCCCTTGATTCTTTCACCTCATGAAGGTCTAGGGCAATTGGATCTGCAACTGGTGGAACAATTGTGGTGTTGACAAAGTTCCACAATTTGTTCTCCTTGAGAATGAATATGATTCAAACCCTCCATTAAAGATAGTTCAAGGACCCTTCCAGTCTATCTTGATATCTAACGTTAGTAGCGATGGTGGATTAAACCCTTGAATCACTTGTTTGCTGAAAGTTCAAACTCCTTTGAGTTGGTACCTGTGTCAAACGCCCTTGGTTTCGTACTTAGAGATTACTGCTTTGATACCTTGTTAGATTCTTGAACCGAGGTTAAATTTTATGCCCAATCAAATTATACTCAGAACAAAAACAAAAATTAACTTTGAAGATAGTTCTTGAACCTAGGTTAGATTTTATGCCCAATAAAATTATACTCAGAACATAAATAAAAATTAACTTTCAGATCTGAATTTTATGACGGGAAATACGCTGGGTTCCTAACTCAGCATGCACAACAAAAATAAAATAACCAAGAAACCAAGCACTTAAAATATTTTGACACAATTTTACTCTGGAAACCACAATGTTGTATGGCTTCAGGAAATACGGTCTGTATGGCCCAGCTGTTTTAGCCTACATGGCCCTGGTAATTTCAGTCGGTAGGACCCTGAGAATTTTGGCTTGTACAACCCTCAGAATTTCGACCTGTACGACCCAGATAAATTAAGTTTGCTTGCTGTTCAAACTCGGCCTGTTTGCTGCCCCTGAAACTTGAGCTGTTTGCTGTCTTGTCTTGTTGTGAGTTTGACCTCCTGTTTCTTCGCTAAAAGCTTGTGCCAAATCGATCTACCTCTCCAACAATGTATTTCCCTCTTTATAATTTCTGACCAAATCTCCAAAGTGATGGAAGGCTGACATTGCATCTCCACACTTGAGATCTACGATCACAATATAATCTTTCATTGACCTTTTTAACTTTATAAAAGTTGGCCAATAAAATAAAAATTTAATTAGTGACTTTATGCCTAAGGTCCAAACTTAGGAAATAATTAAATAATTTTGTTGTGAGAGAATTTTGGTGTTTCGCTGCATGTCATGGCACTTGACCTATGTAGAATCACCTACCAAGCTACGGCTTCAACACTTGGCACAGATCTTGGCACAAAGAAAGGTGGGGACACTGAGGGGCCAGGCATTGCAGAATGTGAGCCTGAGGAATGGCTTTCTCCCTCTCTTGAGAAGCTTGTAGATCCATTTGTAAGCTCAAGCCTCGTCTCTTCCTTTTGATCTCTCTTATGCATTTGAAAAATAGATTTGTTTGCAATATGGATAATTTCCTGTAATGACCGCTATGGATTAATTGCCCATGGGAGGACAAAATAGCCTATCCAACCCCGTAGGCTATAGTCTTGATAAAAGGGGAAAACCCAATTTTCCAAATGTTTGGGTCAACATTGGGTAAATTTGTGGTTGGCTGGGGTAAAAAAGCCCAAACTGGGGGCTGCATTGCAACCCTTCGCACTTTAGAAATCCCATGAGGGAATCTATAAATAGAGGAGAGTTAGAATAATTTTGGCATGATCGATTTGGATTGGAATATCTCTGATTTTCTTGAGTCGAAGGCTTAGAGGGTTTTAAGACCCCTTTTCCTTATCTAGTTTCAGTGGTGAAAGATCCAACCTAGCTAGTGTTTTGTGATTTTGGTGGTGAAAGATTCCACCCTAGTTAGACATCTTTCTTCGACAAACTGTCTGAAAACTTTCTTGTTCTGGCACAACAATTCCTCTTCAGCAGTTTTGATTCTGTCTTGGTTAGAAAGGAGGTTTTCCTTTGATTATTTCGCTGGTCAAAAAGTTCTGTTTCAGGGACATTGGAACTTTAATATGGTAGGAACGGTATGGAAATTTCTCCTAAGGCAGACGTCAAAGTTTTGTAGATCACAGGGACCATAGCTGCAGGGCTGCAACTGCAGGACCAAAAACTGGCCATAGGGGAGGCATATTTTTTTCCTCCAGCAACCTGTCATAACGATACCAATCAATAAGCTAGGAGTATGTGGTGGACTGTGAAGGTAACAAGAGGCTTGAACTCTATAAAATGAAGTCGGTTTTCTGGAAGCAACAGATACTATCATAGCTGGACAGAAACTCAGAAAATGAGTTGTAATTAGGATAGCAACAGTAAACTGAATAGTGTTAGTATAGTGGTTCATTAAGTATTTGCAATCAGGAACTATACTGTGGATTATTGGGTGAAGAACCCTACTGTTTCGTAGGGCAGACAACCCTAGTTTATTTAAGTTCTGTTCAAGGATTGTTCACTGTTGAAATTTTTATATATTCATTGCATTCCAAATGGAAGCCACTGTTATATAAATGAATGTATGCATTCTATTGTGATTTATCAAAACCCTAGCCAAACAGAGAAACCCTAGGGCAAAAACTTACCCTAGGACACTACAATGGTATCAGAGCCAGCTCACCTTGCCAATCTATGAGTAATTGGGTTTGATGTCACTAGCGCAAGATCTTCACGGAAGGCTTCAATGGAGGTTTAGCAAAAGCAGGCCTGGGAAAAAACTAGGCAAACTATAGCTGCTCAATGGCAACAAAACCAATATATGATAAATTAGCTTCTTAATAATGTGGGTAACGATTACCATGTTCCTATTCAGTGTAATATCCCCAGACAATCTAGCACTAGGATAGACAGTCAGAGACCTTGGCTTCCCCAGTTCCTAGATGGGTGGAAAACAGGGAATTGTGGACCACCAGAACAGAACAAAGATGCTTCGGATTATTGGAGGGAGTACCAAATGCTAAAAGAGGGTACTCGGGTAGCCCTAACCTTTCAAGAGTTCTGTGACATTAAGTACGAAGGTAGGCCCAGAAATTGTGGTAAGGGCACACAACAGAATGAAGTGGTCACTAGACCACAACCTGTAACAAATCCATTTGGCACTCTTCAGGCAATGCCTCAAATGCCTATTGATCAAAGAAGGGAGTTTTCTCCTTTTTTTCAATATGGAGTATCTAGTTGGCCATTAATGAAAAACCTGTGCAAGTAAGGGAAACATCTTTGTTGACTCCAAAGGTAGATGATAATAGTGGGGCATCATCATTGGAAAAGACAAGTACACGAGCTGGGAGACAAATTTTGTTATTCAGACAATGACGAACAGTTTTATGGCCTTGAACCAGCTTCATTAAATTTGCTATCCAAAGACAGTGGGATGAAATCAAACAAATGAATCCTCAGTGTCATGAAGATTCTGCAATTTCAGAGGAAGATAAATTCAATAGCAATTCTGAAATAAAGGAAATGGTCTCTTTACCTTTTCAGATTGGAGGTGATACTTCCAAGAAAGTTTCACAAGTGGGCAGCGAAAGATAGAAATTTAACATGAGACATCTGACCAAAAAGAAGGTGGAAGCATACATCAAGGAAAGTAAATTGGAAAACAATTATGGAGATGAAAGGAACAAAGAAGACAGGTACATGAAGAGGAAATATAGAAAGGATAGATACAAGGATGATAATGGCAAACCTGAGAAGTATAGGCCGGGACAGTCTTATCGAAATTGCACTATAAAGCACCATGATAGTAAACATTTCAAAGATGAATCTAAGCACCAGGTTCGCTACAAGGAAAATAAGCATGTTGATTCTAATACTTCTCTTGGTTTTCATATTGATACTGCTTTTAAACATCAGTTAGTTTGTGACGAAGTGTTGGCTAACAATGATTCATTGGCAATGAGTGTTGCTACATCAGATGGCTCTAGGAGTAAAAATAATTTGAATCTATCTATTGCTCTATCACAAGAAAATTCTGACTCTTCTAAAGACATTTATACTAGAAATGAAATGGATAAGTAGGAAACTAGTGATGCGAGTCAAGTTCCAGTGATGCATCTTCAAGCACCAGTTGACAGACACCTTACCTTAATTCTGAAAATTGAGGTATTCAGTAAGGTAGAGGAAGGAATATCTCTTGTAAAGGATTCTACAGAAGTATAGATTGAAACTTCTAAAGAAAACCATTGTAGATACAAGGAAGAATATATGGCAAATCTGCAAATCAGAAGTGGAATAAAAGGATACTATGGCTATTGCATTGAAGTTCTTGATGGTTGTTATGAGGTTATAGCATCTCAGGGTAAAGGTGTATTCTCAAGTGTTGTTTGGGCCAATGTTTCAGGAACTGCCCCCCCGAAGGATTAGGAGGCAGAACCATGTCCTGTATGGATCCGCCACCGATCCTTTGGCGGAACCGTGGATCTGAAAATCAGATCCGTGGTTCCGCCATGTTTTGGTGATTCTTGGAAAACCGGATCTGCGGGGGCCTGATCCGTGGATCCAGAAAGGATCGACTGTGGATCCGTGGAGGTTCTAAGTGTGTATCCACCGCAAATTGTGAACATATCTGAGAGGTGGACGGTTCACATGGTTCCATAGGGCTTTTTTTGTTTTTGGTATTTGGAAATTTCGAACTGTTATGTGAGGAACAATGCTTTCTGAATACTCCCAAGGTGCCCCTTGATGCTCCCTAGACACTTCCTAGATGCTCCCTAATGGTGATGTTAAATTCTTAAAATAAAAGTGACATTCTACTTTATCTTTCATTTTCATCCTTTTACTTAAATTTTTAACATTACCATGACATGACTCAAGATGTTTGAGAGTGGTTCTAACCTTATCAGACTTCATATGGAGAAAATAGAATTTCATATCCCATTCAAAATTCAGCAGACTTTACAATTTTCAGGATCAATGGAATTGTGGCGTTTTATTGGATTATATCATGTATGAGGGCATGTGATTGGCATTTAATCAAAAGCACCGAGCGCTATATGTACCCCAGTGTTGGGTGTTGTTGATTGTTGAACTCCTTTGTCATGGCCTTAGCAAAAATGTACCCTTCACTTAAGTCAAAATCATTGATTAGGCCTATTAAGCTTTCTCTACCATATTATAAGGCTTGGATTAGGCCGTCTCCACCATATTGGTTGGGATTAGCCTCGAGATCATCCATTATATATGTCCCACTGCAAGTAGCTAGATGTAATGGACCGATCTACACAAACTTTTTAGTTTATGTTTACACCCGATTTGAATGTCTTATAAAACCTTCGCCCGCAGGTATCATAAGAATGGATTTGATTCTTTGTCTGTTTAAGAAGGAATATCTTTTCATTTACAAGAATTTGTGTTTCCTTTGCGAGTGTTTGGCGCAATATGAGTGGACAATACTACGAATGTCTCGCGCGGGTATACCTCAGGATAAGCGTTATTCAATGGAAAAGAAAGATTTTATTGCCCTTTACAGGGAAATACTATTAAATGAACCTCTCCAAATTAGAGAAATTCGGAAACATGTGCCTCAATGATCAAAATTGGGCAATTTTGACTAATATCCCTAGAGAATCGAAGTAGAGGAAAGGGCTAGAGAAGAGAAGAGGAATCTAGATTTTAGATGGTTGATGCTGGAATAATTAATCATTGGTGTACAATGGATGCCATATCTATCTTGATTTATGTAAAAATATGCATGTTTTCATATCTTCTACAACTAATTTGGTATTTTGGATGTTTTTTTAATATAAACGCATATATATATTCCAGATTGGCTGATTTGAGGACCACGTCTCAATGAGCTTGTTCCAAGTGAAAAGGCCCTTTGAGTGGAAAAAGGCAAGAAGAGCTGGGGGGATGGAGGATTCAAGTTTGTGCTGGGTGGGATCAATGGCAATGAGGACATTCTCGCCTGTAACGATAGACCATCTCAGATTTTGCAAGAAAAAAGATTGTATCTTCCTGAAGTTCAGCCAAATAGTGGAACCATGCTTGATGCCAAGAGAGGATCTCCTGTGCCAGTAAGATATATTCCGACCTTTGAGATATTTCTGCCTGATGAAGGAGCTCCATGGATTGTTGCCATATATGCCTCGGTGGAGAGATTTGCAAAGGAGCGCTTTTCCAAAAAATCTCATGTGCAAGAGGCCCCAGCCACCTGTTTTCCTTGGTCTCGTAATGGAATCCATGTTGATGAGGTGGAATTTAGATTGATATGTGCGGCCTACCCCCTCCCCTCTGCCCCCTTTGGCTTTCCGTCATAAACAGCTTCTCTCACAAAGGTATCTCCCAATCTGGTACAAAGGACGAGCTGGTATGGTCATTTGAGAAGCCCTCCCTCCCTCTCACTGTCAAAAACCTCTACTCTCTCCTCTCATCCACCCTCCCGCCATCTTTTCCGACCTTCCCCTCCAAGCTCTGGAAAGCTCCCTGCCCTCTTAAAGCGATCCTCTTCTCATGGCTTCTCTTCTCAAACAAGAACCTCACTTGGGAGGTCCTCCAAAAAAAAGGATGGTTCGGTCCGAGCAGGTGTCACCTATGCTCAGCACAGCAAGAAACAAACTGTTTTTCGAGTGTGCTGCCTCTTCTACAATCTAGTACAAGCTCTCTCTCACTTATGGTTTCTCTCATCGGTCTTTTCCTTCTGTACAGGATGGTTTCTTCTGGTGGAGCTCACAATGCCCAACCTGGCGTGCTCTCTTCATCCTTACTTGCTGGTTCATCTGGAATTGGAGGAACCAACGTGTCTTCCAGAACACCTGCCAACCTCTACACTCCATTTTGATCTCTATTGCGGGCTTCTTGCCCCCATCGGATTAGCTCGATTCTCTCCACAGGTGGTTTCTCTCCTGATCTGATCCTAAGTTTCTGTAACTCTACAGGCGGTTTCTCTACTGATTTGATCCTATCTTCCTGTATTTTTGCGCCAACTGGGCCATCACTTATCTTTTTTTGTCAATTGCTGGACCCATATATGGTTATTTATCGGGTTATATCTACACTTCTGAAAAGAACAATCCCAAGACACATGTCTTTTTGCGGCCTCTGCGGCCCTTCATTACAGGTTTCTCTCCGTCCTCCTCACGGGGGCCATATCATGTCTTATAATGCTCTTCTCCATCTGCTAAATGTCTCCTCTGAGACATCTGTAATGCTGTCTGTTATATTATCTTAATATAATTTATCTTGATTTTTTCCTCTGAAAAAAAAAAAAAAACGCATATATATATATATATTTGTTAGAAATACTGAGAGCGGGGTGAATCAATTTTTCTTTTCAATTGTTGTGTTTACTTGTTAACATTCTTAACAATTATAATCAGAAAAATAAATAATAAGGATTTTATTATAAACAAGTGAGGAAACCAGTCCTCTTTTACAAAAAATTGAGTACAATGATGTTTGAGGGCACCAACCCTTCAATCTTCCAGGCTCTAACCTATTGCCAAGCACCAACTTGGACTTTTGTGAGGCTCCAACCTCTAGGGCTCCAACCCTATCCTTCTCAAGGCTCCAACCCTGTTTTTAGAGGCTTCGACCTCTAGGGCACCAACCCTCCAATTTTTAACAAACAAAATATATGAATGACTTACTTTCAAAAACTTTAGGACTTCCTTCAATAGTCGCTCCACAAGACTGCCACAAACTCCTAATTTGTCCATTGTCCAAGATCCAAATAGGAGTGTTCTTTACTATCCAAAGCTTCTAGTTCTTCACTCTTCAATCCTTCAAGTTCAACATTGTTCTAGGCTCTAGGTTCATCACTGTTCAATCCTCCAAATTCATCACTGTTCAAGCCTTCAAATTTTTCGCTGTTCAAGGCCACAAGTTCTTCACTATTTAAGAGTACACAGAGGTTTAAGCTACAGGTCCGCGCCTGTCAAAGTCCGAGCTTCCACAAATAATTGTCCACACACCTGTTTGCCTGACTGATCCCTCCACATGAGACTATCCACAGGTCCGAGATATAGTTTCATCAATTTTTAACCCAATCATTTGCTTCCTCTTCTCGGCCTTTAGCTTCTTTTCCTCGGTGCTGTAAAGTTCACGAGTTGTGAACTATGTCTTACTCTCTGTGATAGATCATCAAGATTGATAAGTTGAAATGAAGGTTTAGACTTGTATTTATAGTGATTTTGTTTATAACTGAAGGGACACGTCTATTTGAAGTGAGGTCGACTTGTGCATGAGGTGGCACATTGGAAATATATTAAATAGCTGTCGGAAGGGGTCTTTGTTAGTAATCGACCAAATACAACGTAGTTTCATTGTTACGTAAACCCTATTATAATAACAAGATAGGAGGGGCCATAGCTTTTAACAAATACATTTAAATAATGTGAAACCATATTATAATGGATGCCAAGATTTGTATCAAAAGCTTTACATGACATGACCTACAAAACTTGCGATATAGGAAAGTTCCAACGAGGTGGACGCGATATTATATTAGACACGTTATGATAAAGCCAATCGAGTCCGCGACCATATCGACAATCGACAATCGAAGTGTCTTATTGGAGGTGCCATTCAAAAGTTTCGATAAAGTGGTGGATGCGATTTAATAATTAAATCGTGAACTTAAATCAAGTCGGGTGCATATCGGAAGTCGAAGATTGGAGGTCCATATCGCATATCGGAGATCGGAGGTCCATATCGCATATCGAAGCTTAGGTCTTATTGGAGATTGAAGATCAGAGCTTTGAGTGATGACACACAATAAAAAACGCCAATATGATATTTCTCCGATATCACTTTTCTTCACTTTTGGCTCTTTCTTTTGGGCATATGTGGTCTTCTCTTGGATTTGATCCTCTTTGGCTTGTCTTGGCTCCTGCTCTTGGCTTCCGATGGCTTTCCTTTGGCTCCCGATGGCTTCTCTTTGAACTACTTCTTGCTCTTCTCTTTGGTACTGCTCCTCTTGCTCCTTGGGACTACTCCTTCGGTCCAACGATTCTTGGGATTCTGTTTGTATATATGTGTATATATATATATATATATATTCAATCCATATGGCCATCAATGACAACACTGACATCTCAACAATCTCCCCCTTTGTCATTGATGGAAATATACTCCTTTTCTTGGATCCTCTCCTTTCTGTATTCTCTCCCCCTTTGGCATCAATGGAAAATGGGGTGCCCAAGTACTCCCCCTGTCATGGTGCTTCTACTCTTGTCAACGTGTTCTCTTAATGTGATGCAAGAGCAATGACCCCCTTCTTTTGGCGAAGATATTCAAATGCTTCTCGTGGAAGGGGTTTTGTAAAGATATCTGCAATTTGCTCCTTTGTGTTGATGTATTCCAACTTGATATTCTGTTCAACTACTTGTTCACGAAGAAAGTGGTATTTGATTGAATATGGTTGGTCTTTGAGTGCATTACCAGATTCTTTGAAAAACTGATGGCGCTGGTGTTGTCACAATAGATGGTGATTGGTTGATTAGTCTCTATGTTGACATCTTTCAATGCTTCCTTCATCCACAATATTTGTGTACAACAATTTGCAGCAACTATATATTCGGCTTCAACTGTGGAGAGAGATATGGAGGATTGTTTCTTACTGAGCCAAGATACTAGACACTCTCCCATAAAGAATGCATTTCCGCTGGTACTTTTTCGATCATATACGTTTCTAGCCCAATCAACATCGGTGTAAGCTGTCATGGTAAGAGTTGTGCTTTTGGGATACCATAGACCAAAATCAGGAGTACCTTTCAAGTATCTGAGAATTCTTTTCACAACCAACAAATGGGACTGCTTAGGACCTGATTGAAATCTTCCCACCATTCCTACTGCTTGCATAATATCAGGTCTTGACCTATAAAAAGTTGCATCTACCGAGAAAGATTCATCATCTTTGCTCAATTTGCAATCTGTGGTCATTGGTGTGCTCATAGGTGCACATTCTTCCATCCCATATATTTTAAGCATGTCTTTAAGGTGTTTTGCTTGAGATATGAATATACCTACTTTAATTTGAGTTACTTGTAGTCCAAGGAAGTAAGATAAATCACCAATCATTGACATTTCGAACTCTTTCAACATATTTTGAGCAAATTCATGGCTCATCCCATCATCATTGCTGGCAAAAATTAGATCATCAACATATACAAGAGTGACTAGCAATTTGTCTTTGCCCATCTTCATGTAGAGATTGCTTCTTGCCACTCCCTTGTTGTAGATAATGATCCAATCTTGCATACCAAGCTCTAGGAGCTTGTTTCAATCCATATAGCGCCCTTTTCAACTTGCATACAAGGTCTTTTCCTTCTGCTAGGTCAAACCCTTCCGGTTGCTCCATGTAAACTTCTTCTTTTAGATCACCATTTAGGAATGCTGATTTCACGTCCATTTGATAAACTTTGAATCCTTTTGAACAAGCAAATGCCAAAAACATCCTTATAGCCTCCATACGAGCTACTGGTGCAAAGGTTTCTTCAAATTCGATTCCTTCTATTTGTGAATAACCTTTACAAACAAGCCTTGCCTTATTTCTGATGATTTGTCCATCTTCATTCATTTTGTTTTTGAACACCCACTTGGTTCCAATTATATTTTTATCTTTTGGACAAGGTACAAGGTCCCATGTTTCATTTTTTTTGATTTGGAACATTTCTTCTTCCATTGCTTCTACCCAATGAGGGTCCTTACTAGCTTGAGCAAAGTTTTCTGGTTCTACCATGGATAGTAGAGCAACATTATCTTTTCTTGGTGAACTAGTCATCCTTATTCGGGTCTGTATTCCATCATCTGTATTCCCAATAATTTGTTCTTCCAGATGGTGTTTTCGAACAAATTTTACTTTTGATGGAGTCTGAGATGGCTCCTTTTGATTTTCTTGATCCTTTTCTTCCTTTGTTGTATCTTCTTCAAAATCTTCAAGAATAGAATCTTCTTCATAGATTTCAATCTCCTTTTCGGGGAGTGCCTCATCAATCTTCACATCAATTCTTTTTACCATCTTTCGTAGTCGATTATTGTAGCATTTGTATGCTTTGCTCCTTATTGAATATCCAAGAAATATTCCTTCATTAACTTGAGAATCAAACTTGCCTGGTGAGTCATCATTGATCTTCATAAAGCATTTACTTCCAAAAATTCTAATGTGTTTTATCGAAGTAGGTCTTCCTTTCCATAATTCATACGAAGTCTTGTCATTATTTGGTCTTAGTTGGGCTCTATTCAAGATATACACTGCCGTTACAGCTGCTTCTATCCAAAACTTGGCTTGTAAATCAACTGCTAGTAACATTGTTCTTGCCATTTCTTGCACGATTATGTTTCTTCTTTCCACTACATTTTGTTTAGGAGTTCTAGCTACGGAAAGTTGTCTTTTGATTCCATGTAGATCACATAAATCATTGAATTCCTTTGAAGTAAATTCTCCTCCTCTATCTATTCTAAGACACTTGATATTTGATTCTTTTTAATTTTCCACAAGAGCTTTGAAATTCTTAAAACATTCAAATGCTTCGGATTTAAACTTTATAAAGAATACCCACATCATTCTAGTATAGTCATTAGCAAATATAGCAAAGTACCTTTCGCCTTGTAGAGTTGGAGTTGGAGTTCTCGTTGGTCCACATAAATATGCATGTATGATCTCCAAAGATTTTGATGTTGAGATCTCCTTAGTCTTGAAGCAGGTTCTAGTTTGCTTTTCCATGTTGACACGGGCCACACACAACTTGATCTGGCTTGACAATTTTTGGAATGTCCCTTACTGCATTTGTTTTACTGATATTAAACAAGTTATCAAAGTTTAGATGCCCCAATCATTTGTGCCATAACCGGTTTTCATCTGCTTGACTCATATAGCATTTATCTTCTTGAATTTTACTCAAAATATATACGTTGTCTGGTGTTCTTACTCCTTTTGCCACAAGTTCTCCGAGGAGGAATTCCTTATCTCACAACCTTTAGTACTAAAGACAACATTATGTCCTTGATCACAAATCTGGCTACCATTTAAAAGATTGTGTTTGAGCCCTTCCATGAGTAGTGCATTTTGAGCTTTTCCCTTTCCACTAACAAGATAAACAATCCCTTTTCCAACAATTTTAGCAGTACCACTTCCAAAAGTTACATTTCCATCCTTCTTATTTAACGAGATAAACTTCTTTTGGTCACCTGTCATGTGTTTTGAACATCCACTATCCACAAACCATTGATTTTCATCACTATGTGCACATAAAGCTAGACCACATTTATCAGTAGTGGGTTCCTCCTTCAATTCTTCTCTTTTGAATGAACAATTTTGTGTATCACGGCCATAATCATTGCATTTTGAGCAAACAAGATCATACTTAGCCAAATGGTCAAATGAGTTGTAAGTCTTGATCTGTCCTTGTGCTTTTAGGCTATGTGGCTTGTTTTGATGATTGATCTTATATCTTGAAATATTATCCTTATGAGCTTTGCAATGCTTAGCTTGATTGCCAAAGTTTTTACAATGAAAGTAACAACCAAGAAAGATTGTTTGACACCTGTTAGGATAGCCTTGACTTGATGTAGTATTCTTCCTTGGAGGTAGTCTTCTTTCATTCCTTGGGTTGTTAAAGGTGGACCTTTGCTCTTGGTGGGATGGCTTTTCCTCTTTTGGATGACTGCAAAGGATGTCAACATAACTTCTTTGGATTTTTACATTCTCCTTTGTACTTGATGATTCTCCTTTGAAACCAATTCTAGGCTTGTCATGTTGAGGTCTTTGAGTATTAAAGATGTTATCAAGAGTTTGAGAGCTTTGCCAACTCTTTTTAACTTGATCCAACTCTTTTCTTAGGGAAACAATTTCAGATTCACGTTTTTTGCAAATTTCTTCTCTTTTTTTTAGTTTATTGTTCAAGAATTCTTCCTTCCTTTTTGCTTCCTTTTTTTCCACTTTGAGAGAAATGACCTTCTTTCGTAATTTCTCATTTTCTTTAATGGCACTCATTAGTAAATCATCCACATTTCCTTCTTCTTCTTGTTCAGAATCATCTTCATTTGTAAATGCCATAAATAATACTTCACGCTTCCAGCATAGTTGTCTTCTTTATCAGACTCATCATCCTCTTTTTTGTAGAAAGATATTTTTAGTTGATTTCTTCTTAGTAATCTCGAATTCTTCTACATCAGAGTCATCTTGTTTGGAGAAGAAATTCTTCTTGTTAAACCATTTCTTCTTGAACATCTTCTTTTTATATTCGTCTTCATCATCACTATCGTGTTTATGAGGACATTTTGCAGCATAATGTCCTATTCTTCCACATTTAAAACAAATGAGAGGATACTTTCCTTTGAGCTTGGACCCTTTCCTTAGTTTTCTTATGAATTGAGCTAGTTCAGATTCAATGTCAGAATCATCACTGCTATAATTATAAATTTTCCCTTTCTTTGATGACCTTGAAGCTTTGAATGCAACTTCCTTGGAGTTAGGGATTCCTTTTCTCATTTCATATGCAATGAGAATCCCATGAAGTTCGTCCATTTTTAGGTCATCCAAGTCCTTCATTTCTTCTATGGCACTGACTTTGGAATCAAAACGTTCTGGAAGTGATCTCAAAACCTTTTGGACAACTGTGCTTTCTTCAACGGTTTCCCCTAAACCTTTAAGTGAGTTAACAACTTCATCTACTCGGAGGAAATAGGCTGCAATATCTTCTTCATCATCCATCTTAAGACTCTCAAATTGTCTTCTATGTGTTTGGAGTTTTTCCTTTTTGACCTTGGAGTCTCCATCATAGATAACAATAAGCTTGTCCCACATTGCCTTGGCAGAATCACAGTTCATAACTTTTGTAAATTCTGAATCAGTAATTCCACTTGTTATGGAATTTAGTGCTTTGGCATTTGCTATATAAACTTTCTGTCTGTCCTGATCTGTTGGTGGAGTAGCTGGAACTTTATACCCATCAGTAACTGATTACCATACTTCAGGTCCAAGAGACATTAAATAGAATGTCATCCTACGCTTCCAAGAGACAAAGTTTGTTCCATCAAATTGGGAAATATTTCTTGAATACTAATTCTTCATTGTGACTTAAGAATCCTTCTTCCAACTGTTAGGCTGATTATGAAGAAGTTGGCTCTGAAACCAATTCTTGGAAATACTGAGAGGGGGGTGAATCAATTGTTGAAATTTCTAAGTCTGACATGTCAAAAATCCCTACTGCACTGTCTGCTTTATTTTCTCCTACTTGTTCTTTTCATTAACAAGTTATTATAAATATAGATACCAAAATAAACACAAATGCAACCTTAACACATATACAGATCATCAACTGAAATAACTGAGACACACACAAGGGACACCGTTATTTTTGGACAATCGTCCCCGGAAAAACCCAATGCAGGAAAACCAGTGCAGCAGATATGAGGGTTTTATTATTATGCAGTTTCTGAATACAACTAGGGTGCCATAAATGACTCACCCAATTGAGAATGCCCTCGGCAGAAGTACCTCTCCTCGAAGACAGATTTTCTGCCTGATTAGTCACCGGATGATCAATCCCATGGCAACTACGACAGCTCCTTAGTTGGACAACGAAAGTTGCTCCAAGATTCTCCACTGCTCTGTGTCACTCTGCTAAGGACTACATCACCCTCTCAGCCCCAGTTTGACTCACGAAAATCTCCAGCGCTACCTCTTGGCCTTGCGTCAGCTCTTCTAGCCTTTGCGCAACTACTGATGTCTCTGCGTCAGCCCTCTGGCCCTCTGCGTCACCCACGCTGGCCTCCTCAGCCTCTGCGTAAGCTCCAACTGCCTTTGCGTCAACCTTCCTAGGCTCTGCACTGTCTCTCTGGCACTATCTCTGCCTCTCTGCTATGTATTCTCGGCCTCGTGTCGAACTGCCCCTCACTGCAACAGATCACTGGTTCGATTCTCTCAACAAACCTCGCTCCAGAAAATCGAACTGACTGATCAATTTGGTGTATCTCCAACTGACCCTCAAGCCTCCTCTTATACTTTTCCTGTTGAGTCTTCAACGACTGAGATTAAGTCCCTAATCAATGGCTAAGATTAGATTTGGCTTGATCCTCGTCTCTTGGAACCTTCTAACCCAAAATTATATTAATACACATTAATATTTTAATTTTCCTAAGTTTATACTTAGGACCTCATTAAAAATATTAATTATTTTAATATCTCCTCATTCGGGTAGAATTTCTCCAAACGATTTCTGGGTTTTGGAGATCTCATGTGCTTTAGCCTCTCCACCAATTTTCATGGCTAGAGCACATCTGATGCTACCACAAATCAACACTCCCTCTTAGTGGAATGTGTTCTAGTAATGCTTCACCATGGAAACATCACACTGATCTTCCGCACCGGTACCTGTGCTGATGCTTGGCCTACTGCCTCACATCATTTGCACTGCTGCTTCCTGTACTGCTGCCCATGACACTGCCACTGCCACTGCTACATCTGTACTGCAGCTCCCTCTCAATATGCTACCCATGCTGCCCCTAGCACTGCCACTGCTAACTGCTGCATTGCAACTCAATTATCGAGAAGTAGGTAACTGACTTCTCCCAAATACTGACATCCCAGTCAGTCTGGAAGCCTCGTGAAACTGGAGCTGCCTCTGCTGCTATATTGTGCTTCGTTCGCTGCCACTGCACTGCTGCATACACCTTTGTGCCTTTAGCACTGTTGCAACCTCCACTGCACTGTCTCAGATTTTTGCACCCAAGCATTGCCTTGCTGCTCCACTACACTTTGCTCCACCTGACCCCTGTTAACCTGTTACTACGTTAAGGGCTTCCGTAGTCGTATATGATCCAAGAGTTTGGGCACCTCAAGGATCCTGCCCCTAGTATGTAGTCCTCCCGACTACAACTCGATGTCTCCCCACCTCTTCTCTAGAGGTGCATGAGCACTCATTGCACAGTCATCATCAGTCTCGACCTCTTTCTTCGCCTTAGCTGGAGCTGCCTTTGAATCAGAAGCCTCTCCCTTGTTTTTCTTCCTGGGACACTAGGATGCATAATGTCCCAAGTCCCCACAATGGAAGCACTTCACCTTGGAGATGTCCTTCTTCTTCCTCTTCCTTTGCTGTCCCGCAGATGCTAGAGCCGCATCTTCCTCCTCTTTCTTGATTCGACCTCCCTTGCCACTACTCCCCGCCTTAGTCATCCTCCTGATCTCTTCCTGGCGAAGAGCTGCCCACATCTCCTCCCAACCGGGAAGAGTAGCCCTGCCCAAAATACTTTGGACAAATGTCTCCCACTCCTCGAAGACTGCATTCAGGGTAGTCCTGACCATAAATTCTGGATCTGGTGTAGACCCCACGGAAGTAAGCTGGTTGCGAATCTCCTGCAACCTGAGAAGGAATGGATCTATCTGCTCTCCCTTTTGCATCTGATACAACCACAACTGGTTCTCCAATAGCATCTTCTGCTGCACGGAAGTGCCCTGATACAAGGTATTCAAGGTATCCCACATTTCCTTTGCTGTGTTATTTTCAGCAATATGTGATATGACATGATCTTTGACCTCGTCTAGGATCATGCACTTCGCCCTTGCCATTGTTTCCTCATACTTCTCATTCTCAGCTGGGTCGACCGAGATAGCCATGGTTCTCAAGGCAAAGTCCTTGATGCGATGTAGATCTAGGATTGCAAAGATCTTGGCCTTCCAAATGACAAAGTTGGAAGCCCCGTCTAACCTGTCCTGGTCCCTTAGTCCGTTTATTGCCATTTCAGCTCCTCTTCTGCACTCCCTCTGAGTTTCGACTTCCCTCCTGGAAATCTCCTTCTAAGTCCTGATTTCCCTCTTGGAAATCCTTTGGCCAACTGTCAAACCGCTCCTCTCTAATCCTACTTGCAATTGCAACTTGGATTTGGATTTCTTGGCTAGAAATCCGTCAAGGTAGTGACTCCCTCTACCTTGGTTCCGTCCCCTTAGGTATTGTTCTGCACTGACAAAAACAACACCCCACAGCTCCTCAAATCACAATCTGCACACAACTCCCCAAGCCCCGACAACCGAAGAAACTGAGCCCTTCATGCTCTGCGCAATCTCGACAACGACTGAATCTACACCTCCTGGCCACAACGTCGATCCTTCTTGGCTGAGAAAGATGACCGGGCACTGCGTAGGTTCGATATGCCCCTTTGCCTCTGCGCTGACCCTCCTCCTGGCTTGAAATGATGACGCAGGCTCTGCGTCACTTCCTCTCTACCTGCTTCTGCTCTGGAACAACGTTGTCTCCTGGGACCGCTGCTACTACTGCAAATTCTTCAGATTACTGCTGGTGCCTTCAGTTCTCCTGTGATTTGCAACGCTCTGATACCATGTTGAAATTTCTAAGTCTTACACGTCAGAAATCCCTACTGCATTATCTGGTTTATTTTCTCCTACTTGTTCTTTTCATTAACAAATTATTATAAATATAAATATCGAAATAAACACAAATGTAGCCTTAACACATACAGATCAACAACTGAAATAACTGAGACAAACACACAAGGGACACTGTTATTTTTGGACAATCGTCCCTGGAAAAACCCAATGTGGGAAAATCGGTGCAACAAATACAAGGGTTTTATTATTATGTAGTTTCTGAATACAACTAGGGTGCCAGAAATGGCTCACCCAAAAGAGAATGCCCTCGATAGAAGTAACTCTCCTCGGAGACAGATATTCCGGCTGATCAGTCACCGGATGATCGATCCCACAACAACTACGGCAGCTCCTTACCTGGACAACGAAAGCTACTCCAAGCTTCTCCACTGCTTTGCGTCACTTTGCTAGGGACTGCGTCACCCTCTCAGCCCCAGTCTGCCTCACGAAAATCTCTTGTGCTGCCTCTTGGCCCTGCATCAGCTCTGCTAGCCTCTGTGCAGCTACTGATGCCTCTGTGTCAGCCTCTTGGCCCTTTGTGTCACCCACGTTGGCCTCCTTAGCCTCTGCGTAAGCTTTAGCTACCTTTGCGTCAGCCTTCCCATGCTCTGCACTGTCTCTCTGGCACTATCTCTGCCTCTCTGCTATGTATTCTTGACCTTGTGCCGAACTGCCCTTCGTTGCAATAGATCACTTGTTCGATTCTCTCAGCAAACTCCGCTCTAGAAAATCGAACTGACTGATCAATATGGTGTATCTCCAACTGACCCTCAAGCCTCCTCTTATACTTTTCCTGTTGAGTCTTCAACGACCGAGATTAAGTCCCTAATCAACAACTAAGATTAGATTTGGCTTGATCCTCGTCTCTTGGAACCTTCTAACCCAAAATTATATTAATACACATTAATATTTTAATTTTCCTAAGTTTATACTTAGGACCTCATTAAAAATATTAATTATTTTAATATCTCCTCATCTGGGTAGAATTTCTCCAAACGATTTCTGGGTTTTGGAGATCTCATGTGCTTTAGCCTCTCCACCAATTTTCATGGCTAGAGCACATTCGATGCTACCACAAATCAACATCAATATTTCTTTTCAATTGTTATGTTTATCTTTTAAGATTCTTCACAATTATAATTAGAAAAATAAATAATAAGGATTTTATTATAAACAAGTGAGGACACCAATTCTCTTTTACAAAAATTTGAGTACAGTGATGTTTGAGAGCACCAACCCTTCAATCTTCCAGGCTCCAACTTGTTGCCAAGCACCAACTTGGACTTTTGTGAGGCTCCAATCTCTAGGGTGCCAACCCTATCCTTCTCAAGGCTCCAACCCTGTTTTTAGAGGCTTTGACCTCTAGGGCCCCAACCCTCCAATTTTTAACAAACAAAATATATGAATGACTTACTTTAAAAAACTTCAGGACTTCCTTCAATAGTCGCTCCATAAGACTGCCATAGACTCCTAATTTGTCCACTTTCCAAGATCCGAATAGGAGTGTTCTTCACTATCCAAAGCTTCTAGTTCTTCACTGTTCAATCCTTCAAGTTCAACATTGTTCTAGGCTCCAGGTTCTTCACTGTTCAATCCTCCAAATTCATCATTGTTCAAGCCTTCAAAATTTTCATTGTTCAAGGCCACAAGTTCTTCACTATTCAAGAGTGCACAGAGGTTTAAGCTACATGTCTGCGCCTTTCAAAGTCCGAGCTTCTACAGATAACTATCCACACACCTGTCTGCAGGTCTGATCCCTCCACGTGAGATTGTCCACAGGTCTCAATCAAAATTTGCTTCCTCTTCTCGGCCTTTAGCTTCTTTTCCTCAGTGCTATAAAGTTCACGAGTTGTGAACTGTGTCTTACTCTTTGTGATGGATGACCGAGATCGATGAGTTGAAATGAAGGTTTAGACTTGTATTTATAGTGATTTTGTTTATAACTGAAGGGACACGTCTATTTGAAGTGAGGCCGACTTGTGCATGAGGTGGCACATTGGAAATATATTAAATAACTGTCGGAAGGGGTCTTTGTTAGTAATCGACCAAATACAACATAGTTTCATTGTTACAGAAACCATATTATAATAGCAAGATAGGAGGGGCCATAAATTTTAACGAATACATTTAAATAATGCGAAACCATATTATAATGGATGCCGGGAGGTCCCACATGCCACATCATCACTTTACTCACGTACATTGGGACCACATGGATATTGGGATTTGTATTAGCAGTGTTGCACACATCGCGATAAAATCACGATAAAATCGGAAAATCGCGATTTTTTAAATTTGCCGATTCAAAGCGCGATTTTTATCGAAAAAATCGCCCATTTTTTTTATAGCGATTTTTATCGAAAAAATCGCGATTTTTTGAAAAAATCGCGATTTTTTCGATAAAATCGCGATTTTTTCGGTTAAAATCGCGGGGGGCGCGGGCAGCGGGGTTTTATATGGAAAAAACGATTTTTTTTTTATTCATTCAGCAGTCCGCCGCGGAGGAGAAGGAGAAGAAGGGAGGGAGAGGGTTGCCGTCGGTTGTGGGAGCGAATCGAAGCGATTTTAGGAGGAATCCAAGCCAAGATCGCCAATTTGTCCATAAACCAGGTATGTAGATTAATTTTTTTTTGTTTTGGTTCAATAAAAACTTTGTTTTTCATTGTTTTTAAAGAATTTTTGGAAATTTTTCATTGATTTGGGATGGGTTATTTGTTATGACTATGAGAACCAATTTTTGATTTTTATTTTCTCATTTTCTTTAAACATTGTTTATTTTTTTTGATTTTTCATTGTTTTTTGGCATTTGGTTGGGTGACTTGGGTTTAGAAATTGGGATTTTGGAAATAATTAGCTTGTAATTTTGCAAATGCTAAATTGTAATTTGTATTTACTATTATCATTTATGTAATCCTAAATTCCTATTTCCTAATCCTTATTTTTCCATAGGTTTGCAAATTCAAAATTCAAAAACAAACATGCCAAGGAAATTGGATCCTTTCTGGGAATATGGTGACCCTAAAACTCCGAATGATAGACAAAACTTGTATTGCAAGTTGTGTGGAAAGGAAATATTCGGGGGGGTGTACAGGTTGAAGTTCCACCTTGCACAAATCCCTGGACGTGATGTGGGGCCCTGTCTAAAGACAAATGCTGAAATTATCCAAAAAGCCATGAGAGCATTGGGAGAATTAGAGCACACTAGAGACGCCAAAGAAGAACTCAAAAGGCAACTAAAAAGGTCAGTTGAAGGAAGTGGGCCAAGTGGCACAGGTTCTACTGCAGCGTCAGTCAATCCGTTTGCTGCATCATCATATTTTGTTCCTCGAACCACACCTGGTTCACAACCAACTATCGGTTCAATGATGAAAAGAACTGAAAAAGAAAAAGCTGACAAGTTGATGACAAAATTTCTCCTCTGGAGTGATATTCCTTTCAGCATTATAAGGAATAATCCATTTTTCCAACCTACTCTTGATGCTGTTGCCAGTGTTGGCCCGGGGTACAAACTCCCTTCTCTTCATGATTTCAGAGGCCGGCTTCTTCAAGATGAAAAGCGTGACTGCACCCAAAGATTGGAGGATTTTAGGGCATCATGGGCACAAACAGGATGCACTGTTATGTCAGATGGTTGGACTGACCAAAAGGGGAGAACCCTTATAAACTTCTTGGTTAGTTGTCCCTTGGGGACTATGTTTATCAAATCTGTTGATGCAACTCATCAAATCAAAGATGCAAAAAATTTATGTGATTTGCTGGATGTGTTTATTTTGGAGGTGGGTGCAGAAAATGTTGTCCAAGTCATAACGGACAACGCTGCAAATTATGTTGCTGCTGGTAGAATGCTTATGGACAGGCATCCTACTTTATTTTGGACACCTTGTGCTGCCCATTGTATTGATTTGATGTTAGAGGACATAGGGAAAATTCCCTTTGTCAAAGAGGCTGTTGACTCATCAAAAACCATCACAAAATTTATTTACAATCACACATCTGTGCTTAGCTTGATGAGAAAATGCACCAACAACAAAGAGTTGGTGCGCCCCGCCATTACACGGTTTGCGACGAGTTTCATATCTCTTCAATCCCTCTTGAATTCTATGTGGGATTTGAAGAGAATGTTTGTTTCAGAGGAGTGGCGTTCTTCGCCAATGAGCCGCAAACCAGAAGGAGAGGCCGTCTGCAGACTTGTTTCATACCAAGAAGACTTCTGGGCGGGAGTGCAGGAGGTGTGCGCTGTCACTGAACCTTTGGTAAAGGTTCTTCGGTTGGTAGATGGTGAGAAGCCCGCAATGGGCTATTTGTATGAAGCCATGGACAGGGCCAAAGAAGCCATTCGGTCCTACTATGATGACAAGGGAGATGATGGGTTCCAGAGACAACTCCTTCTATGGAAGGTCATTGATGAGCGATGGAACAACACACTCCATCGTCCCATTCATGCTGCTGGGCTTTTCCTGAACCCTGCATTTTCTTATGCATGTGGGTTTAATTTTGATGTTGAGGTCGTGGAAGGATTATTAACCTGTGTCCAGAAGATGGTGAGATCTTCAGAAGAACGTATGGAGATCTCTAGACAAATTGAGCAATATAAGTTGTCAGGTGGCTTATTTGGCTTTGATATGGCTGTCATTGATAGGACGGTTAAAATGCCAGGTATTTTTTAGTTTGTAGTATGTACTTTGTAACTTTGTTTCAAATTTCATTGTTTCTTCAAATTCCATTTTTTTCTTATGTTTATTTAAAATTTTATTTGTAATTTTGTTGTAGACGCATGGTGGAAGATGTATGGTGGCAGAGTACCCCTTTTGCAAAATCTTGCCATACGCATCCTCAGCCAAACATGCAGCTCCTCGGGATGTGAGCGCAATTGGAGTGTATTTGAAAAAATACACAACAAGAAGCGCAATAGGTTAACACTTAAACATTTAAAATATTGCAAATTTCCAAATAAATTTTTGAATTCATTAAAGTTTTAAACAATATTTTTTTTATAATATTAATTATTAATTTATTATTTCATGAACTTTGTACAGGTTGGAGTCCCATAGACTTAATGACATGGTCTATGTCTACTACAATCTTCGATTGTGGGTGAAACAACTAGAGAAGACACCTGATACGGAAGCCATCTCATTGGATGGGATTGACACCACTGCTGAATGGAGGGTTGAGACCGAGAGGCCTCTCATGGATCCCACTGAGGATTGGTTAGTGCAGGATGAGGGGGAGGAGGAGGGGGAGGAGGAGGAGGAGGAGGAGGAGGAGCAGGAGCAGGAGCAGGAGGAGGAGGAGTTGGAGGAGCAGGAGGAGGAGGTGACACCGCCTACCCGGGCTACCCGGGCTACCACTACCACCAGTAGAGGACGTGGTCTCCGTCCACCTCAGCCTCCTATAGCTGCTACTACTAGTTCTTCAGCTTCTAGAGCACGTCAGACTCCACTGCCATTTCCACCACCACAGGCACCAGCTTCTACATCTAGAGGGAAAGAGAAAGTTGTGCCATTTTCTCGCAAGAGGGGCAGAGGAAATCAATAGGATTAGACTTTCATTTTATTGTATATGACATTATGACATGATGAGATACATTATCATATTTTTTGTTGATATTTTGAGGCTGAGTTGGACTTGGGACTCAGGACTTACTATTCAGGACATGATTCAATGTTATGTGTGATTTTAGCGCTAGAAATGATATTAAACATCTTATATATTAGTTTTTTTATCATATTTATGTGTCAATGTATTTATTTTATGTTGTAGATGGTTTAGATATTAAAAAAATTGAAAAAAATTGAAAAAAAATGAATATTTTTGTGCCAAACGATTTTTTCCCGCTTTTTTCCGATTTTTTCCCGATTTTAACGATTTTTTCCGCTTTTTTCCCGGCGCCGATTAAATCCCGATCGCGATGTGTGCAACACTGTGTATTAGAAGCTTTAACATGACACGACCTGCAAAACTTGCAATATAGGAAAGTTCTGACAAGGCAGACGCGATATTATATTAGATACGTTATGATAAAGTCAATTGGGTCTGTGACCATATCGACAATCCACAATTGGAGGGTCTTATCAGAGGTGCCATTCAAAAGTTCCGATAAAGTGGCGGATGCGATTTAATAATTAAATCGTTAACTTAAATCAAGTCGGGTCCATATCGGAAGTCAGAGATTGAAGGTCCATATCGCACATCGGAGATCGGAGGTCCATATCGCATATCAGAGCTCAGAGGTCCATATCGCATATCGAAGCTTAGGTCTTATTCGAGATCGGAGATCAAAGATTTGAGTGATGACTAAAAAACGCCGATATGATATTTCTTCGATATCACTGTTCTTCACTTTTGGCTCTTTCTTTTGGGCATATGCGGTCTTCTCTTGGATCTTCTCCTCCTTGGCCTGTCTTGGCTTCCAATAGATTTTCTTTGGCTCCCGATGGCTTCTCTTTGAACTACTTCTCGCTCTTCTCTTTGGTACTGCTCCTCTTGCTCCTTGGGACTGCTCCTTCGGTCCAATGCTTGTTCGGATTCTATCTATCTATCTATATATATATATTCAATCCATATGGCCATCAATGACAACATTGACATCGCAACAATATATATATATATATATATATATATATAGTAGACGCTTCCGAGATGCTTCGCTTCCTAGATTTTTGGGAAACCACGCTTCCAGGGATCTGCTTCCAAAAAACGTCCCCGCTTCCTGCAACATTGGTTCGGGCAAAGGATCTTAAAACTGGGAAGAGAGAACCTGAAGAGGTTGCAACTAAAACTGTATGCAACAATGAAACTATGTACAAAGCAGACCAAGAGGAACTGGTAATATTGAAGAGACTTGTTGCTCCTGAAGATAAACGACACGGTGTCAGAATGCTCTCCAGCCTCCAATACAGGAATCATTTTTTTGGGGTGTGAGTCCTTACACATGGATCTTCAGAAGGTTTTTAAGGAGCGTGGTCGCAATTTTGGTCTTAAATTAACCGCAGTACGAGCATATGCGAAACAATTATTTATTGCATTAATGCATCTGAAGGATTGTGGGATTTTGCACTGTGTCATAAAGCCTTATAGTATGCTGGTGACAGGCAACAAGCGGGCAAATCTTGCATATAAAATGCAAATAGTTGGTCGTTATGTGCAAAAAGAAATGGGCCCATGGTTACAATATCCAAGGTCTTGAAGCAAATGCAATGTTTGACTCAAATACTGATGAATTTGTTTTAAATAGCCCAACTCTGACTTCGACCAAGTGGTGGACAGGAGGGCAACCAAGCATTGATCATGTTCGGATACCATTCATGGAAATGCTAATGCAGCTTTCTAAAGTTGCCAGGGAAGGAAAATATCTGCATTCTGATATCCCTAGGCAACTTGTTTATGGTACCATGGTTTTGGTGCGACAAACAATTGTCTCAGATACCTCTAATCACCTCTCCCAGGATGTTTGCATTGCTGTGAGATACAGTGCTGTTAGACATAAATTTGGTTCTCAGGATGATGGTCCTGAAATTCAGATGATTGATTACAAGACTTAGCAGAATGGGCTCTTTTGTTTGCAGGCTACAGCTTATGCTTTCTGATTTGTGGGTGAATGGATGAAATGGTTATACTTGGATATAACAAAACGTTCAAAAGCCAAGGATTTATCAACATTGGCTAAAGCACATGCATCCGCTGCTGGGTTAAAGTCATTGATAACATCAGTAACTATGGATGGCATTAAAGATTGTCTTCTGCTTCTACAGGTAGTAAATTTTTTGAGGAACATAGCCCAACAATCGAGATCGAAGAGGCCCGTGGGAACTACAGCATATTTGGGCAAGTTGGAATATCTATTGGAGAATAACTGCACTGTTTTTTAAGCTGAGGATTGGCTGAAGCCTTCTGTTGAAGCAAGGTTAGCAAGGCTTGCTGCAAATTGTGCGTTACAAGTTAGTCAAGCGTTCAGTCCAGAACTCATTAGGAGGAAGGCTTTGACCACATTACTTATCAGGCAGGCAAGCCAGGGGGCCAAAAAGATGATGGCTAAAATAAGAGAGACTGAAGTAATCCGATTGGAACAACTTTTAGAATCTCTGCTTGGATTTATTCTTCAAGATGGCCTAGCAACAGTGGAGGGTATTGTCAATGTAGAATCCTTGGACACATATGATCGACCTTAACATTGGTAACCTGAAGTGTTTGACTATAGAAGCCTTGGTAGGGCTGCTGCCTAAGGAAGATCATTATCAGCAGGAGAGAAACGCAATCTGCACCAACAATAATTATCATTTAGTCCCAGAAGTAGGAGGTTCTATAAATGCTAGTAAGAAATATGAACCCCAGATTATTAATTAAGGACGTGACAGTGATGAAATTGTTAGAACAAGAAAACTGAAGGTTGAAAATGCATGTCTAAAAGCAGAACTTGCTTCAGCAGTAGCACATATTTGTACTCTTGTTGCAGAATTGAACTATAAACCATTGAATGGAAGCAGTAACTATTGCATGGTGACACCTTTAACCAGCATGTTGTTTATTGGGCTACAAGGACTGAAGAAGGGTGCTGGTGTTCTCGCTATGGCAGTTGTAAAAATCGAAGGAAGTTATTCATTCTTGAGAATTGAAGAAAAGATTGTACAACAACCAAACACGTAATTGTTTGGGGACAAGCAATGTCAGGAAGGGGGGGCTGTAATGCCCCCTATGGATTAATTGCCCACGAGATGACGAAATAGCCTATCCAACCCCATAGGCTATAGTCTTGATAAAGGGGGAAAACCCAATTTTCCAAATGTCTGGGTCAACATTTGGTGAATATTGGGTTGGTTGGTGCAAAAAGCCCAAACTGGGGGCTGCATTGCAACCCCTCACATTTGAGAAACCCCATGAGGGAATTTATAAATAAAGAGTTGGAATCATTTTGGCATGATTAATTTAGATTGGAATATCTCTGATTTTCTTGAGCGTGAGGTTCTAAGGGTTTTAAGACTCCTTTTCTTTATCTAGTTTTGGTGGTGAAAGATTCCACCCTAGCTAGCCTTTTCTGATTTTGGTGGTGAAAGATACCACCCTAGTTAGACACCTTTCTTCAATATACTATCTGAAAACTTTCTTGTTCAACAATTCCTCTTGAGCAGTTTCGATTCTGTCTTCGTGAGAAATGAGGCTTTTCTCTGATTATTTCACTGTTCAACAAGCTTTGTTTCAGGGACAATGGAACCCTACTGAAATTTCTCCTGAGGTAGACATCGAAGTTTCACAGACCGTAGGGACTACAGCCGCAGTTGCAGAGCCGCAACTGTAGGACCGAAAACTGGCTACAGGGGAGGCAGATTTTTTTTCCTCCAGCAACCTGTCATAACAATACCAATCAGCAAGCTTGGAGTACGTGGTGGACCGTGAAGGAAACAAGAGGGTTGAACTCTGTAAAGTGAAGTTGGTTTTTTGTAAGCAGCAGATACTATCATAGCTGGACAGGAACTCAGACAGTGAGTTGTAATTAGGACAGCAATAGTAAACTGAATAGTGTTAGTATAGTGGTGCATTCAGTATTTGCGATCAGGAACTATACTGTGGATTATTGGGTGAAGGAACCTACTGTTTCGCAGGGCAGGAAATTTTTATATATTCATTGCATTACAAATGGAAGCCACTGTTATATTAATGAATGCATGCGTTCTATTGTGATTTATCAAAACCCTAGCCAAACAGAGAATCCATAGGGAAAAAAATTACCCTAGGCACTACATTTCCGCTGTGGATGCTTGCCAAAGATCCATTTCATTCCCTAGTATTCTGACAAAGTGGTATTTCAAACGGCTGATCCCACCAAACATTTCCATACCACATAACTTGCAATTCAACCTCATTCTATTATGATCCTCATAGGGTAGACCATACTGACACATTGGATCCAATGGCTTTGGCATTTTGATTTTTGAAATGTGTAGGCCCTGGAGCACTGTTTAAATTTGTAAACCTATGGGACAAAAAAGGAGGGGAAATTAGAATACAAATCCACAAAAAACATCATAAATGCTCCAATTAAAATAACCTAGCTACATAAGTGTTAAATCCTCCATTCAAAGAGGCAAAAAGAGGTATATCTAATATCTAATGAACATTGCATACACTATACTATATCTTGAAAACAAAGAGAAGGAAGGCAAATCTTTTTTACATACCTGGAACTATGGATATGGTATATTGGATTAGATCTCAACTCCACAAATTCTCAGCTGATGGCAAATAAAACTATGGATTTTCCCTTGTTTGCTGGCCAAAAAATGGTCACAAGGCTTACACTACCCTGAGAGCTCATTCCCAGCAAAAGAAAACCCAAAATGATACCAAGAAACCCAACCCAGATCTTTTTATTGCGGCGACTTAAGCAGTACGGCAATAATTTCTTGTTGTCTTGCGATAATTAGAGAAATTATCGCGTGAATTTCAAACTCAGAAAATTATTGCAATAAATACCAGCGATAATATCAGCAAGCATGGGTTCAGCGATAATGTCGTGATAATTCCGATATTATCATGATATGTGCAATATCATTTCTCCTGGTCTCAGTGAACTCTTTTTCTTTGACTGGAAGATGTCACTCTTCTTATGTTGCCTCACTTCCATTCTCATCATACATGCCATTCAACAGCTAAAAACAGAGATGTTGTGATGGGCATTAAGAGATAGAATAGTCAATATTATAGTCAACACTTACCTCTTGTAATGAATGGCATAAAGCAAAGTGCACTGTGTTTTTTCAATCTATGATTTATCATGAAGCGAGGCTATGTTTTGTGAGTATTTTGGCAAATGATGTGGCACGTCATCTGACATTTCACCCAGCTGAGTGGATGTGACATTTCACTGGACAAAAGTTTCTATGCGCTTCAACTGTCTGCATTATTTATGTGAACACAACTTAGACTGTTGCTAGTGATCAAAGATCTAGCAGAGCAGTAGTCTTTAGCCTACAAGATTGAGGAATTGCTGGTTTGATTTCACAAATAAAAGTAGTACCATAGATAAGTTCAGAGTAGCTAGGCATTCCTCCATTTCTTAGATAACATATAACTAGAATTGATTTTGGCGGTAATACTTTTATGTTGTGGATATGATTGAGTAGTGTAGCAATTATCCTTGGATCTTGTGGCAGGACCATCTACCAAAGTCACTGTTTCTTTCTTCCTTGTGCTTTTTCGACCTACATTGTCACTGATAAAGTATAGACACATCCTACTGGTTGAACTACAAAGTACATTTAAGACTTTTAAGTCTATTATTCATCTCCAGGCAAGGAATCTCAACAAATGTAGTTTGTTCTATCTACTGTCATACGTTTTTAAATTTATGACAAGCATCGAGGGTGCCAAAGCTTATTCATTTAGCATTCCAGTTAAGAATATAATTGGCTTATGAATTTGGGTTCTTGGTATTTATTTGCCGTATCCATTTACAATGTTCAGTGTTTATACTTTCTTGAGAATAAATTCTTATTAGAAATTTTTGACAGGCATATTTTATTGTGTGCAGGTTTAGGATCTGATGATATGTGGATTGCAAAATAGATCAAATAGTTGTTTTCATAGACATGGGAGAAAATACCTGAACAACATTTTACCAAATTCCAAAATTTGGAGTGGTTTTATCTGCTCTTTTACATCTTTAGGCTGCCCCCATCTATTTATGGCAATGAAGCATTGTGCACAGGTAGTCTGAATCCTATGGGTGATAATGATGGGAAAGAGGTCCCGTCAACTGGTAATACTATCTTCCTCAGATGAGGAAGATTGTATTAGTAATGTGCATTCTTCAAAGATTGCTGTTTGTGATTCAAAAACCGGATCTTATGGTGAACAAAAGAAGCTTAAGGATGACAAAGGCTATTCTGGTCTTGGCATTCAGTTGCAAAAAGCAAACCTTTCGGAACTGAGGTAGCATTTCTTAGTCATTACATATTCAGCTTAATTGAAATTTGAGTTACATTGTATATAGGCATGCTTATTTTATGATACCGCAAAATTCTAATGCTTATCATGTGATATTATTTGGAAGGGATATTCAGTTTTTATTTGCAAATTATCCATAGAAAACAGTTCGAAGTTTTGGTTTTGCTAATGATAGAAGTTACCAACTTGGTCTTAAACTGGTTGCACTGTAAATGTTTCTGTTATGTTTGTAGGCAATAAAATTCTGAACCAACACCTTTTATCAAATTACTATTTTTAAGAAATGCAAATAAAAAAGTGCCCAGTGTTATTTCTGGCTATTTTACTGCCTCAACTTTTTTATCATGATAATAGAAGACATAAAGGAAACCAAGATTGCATTAATTGATAAGAAAGCGAAATTATTCTTATAAAAGGGTTACAAGCTAGTCAAGTAAATCCACTTTATAATTGTCAAATAGATTGAGAAACACACTGAAGTGAAATAATACATAAAAGCAGAAAACAACCTAAAGTTGAAGTGACTTTATTAATGCTTATGTCTAATATCTAATTGACCTTTTATAAGCTGACATTTAAATTTAATTTAACACCTCTCTATGGTCAATTTATTAACTACACCAAATTTATCTCAGATTTTTTCACATTTTTCAGGATTCAAAAATGTTTGCAATTTCATCCTTTGTGGGACAATGTTGCAACTCAATAGTTCCATCCCTCTACAACCTGTTTGTTGAAGTGGCAATGTATCTCAACATGCTTGGCGCGCTCTTATAAGATTGGATTCTTGACTAGTTTGAGCACCCCTTGATTGTCACAGCATAGGGGTGTTGGCTCTATTCGCTGCATCTTCATGTCTGAAAGCATCCTCTTGATCCAAACTACCTCACTTGTTCCTCTCATTGGTTCTCGCTATTTTGCTTCTGTCAACAAAAGGGCTATTGCATGTTGCTTCTTGCTGGTCCATGTCTGTGCCAAGGCTGGATACATATCAGAAGTTGATTTTCTATTATCCACACAGCTTGCAAAGTTTGAATCTATATACCCACACAACTTAGGGTCCCTTTAATATATCTCAACACCCATTTTGCTGTAGTGCAATGCTCTACTTTGTTGCTGTTATGAATCTGGAAATGAAGCTCACATAATAACTCAAATCAGCCCTAGTGGCTGTAAGGTAACCCCACCTTGCATGCCTTCGACCAGAAATTTGACAAAATTACTAATAAACTGATGCAGCGGCAAATGAATATGATGAATAAGTTGACCATCCTAAATAGAGAAAAAGGGTCTCACCAAAATTATTCTCCCAAGCCTCAATTCAATAATGATAGGGCCCTTAAAAGGAATCCAAATAGTGGCAAGAATTCTTCCCAACAAATTGTGCCTAATATTCTTGCCCCTACGAACATGACTAATCAAGAGGGATTTCCTTTGTGTCAAAATGTAATGAATTCCACAGTGAAGAGGAATGTTCATATAATCATGTTGGAGAGGAGGATAGCCCAAAGCATCTGAATCTAGTCAATGAGTCCGTCCGTGCAGGAGATCAGTCATCAGAGGTTCCGTTTGTCCAACAACAAAGACAACAAGTTGGACAAGCAGGAGGATAGTCGTAGGGGTCAAGTGTAGTGACCAGTACCAACATCTCCTCAGGGGTAGGAGATCCAGGCAGTTCTCAGCAGACGGAGCAGCTAGAACATGAGGAGGAATTCACTGAACCTCCCACCACCAGTAGTAGAACCCGTAGGGAAGTGCGGCAGACTTTAAAAGACATAGAGAAGTTTGTCGGAGTTCCCAGGATAGACAAAAGACAATGCAGACAGCCTGACAAATATCAAGCCTTGGTAGCTCAGGTTGCAGAACTTTCCAGTTTTCAGGAAGCCGCTCAGCATCAGGTGTGGGTGGATGCCATGGTAGAAGAATACAACTCTAGCATGACAAATGATGTTTGGGAGGTAGTGCCACGTCTAGAAGACAGATCAGTTGTAGGTTCCAGATAGATCTACAAGATCAAGTACGCTGTAGATGACAGTGTGGAGAAGTACAAGGCTAGATTCGTGGCAAAGGGGTATGCACATAAGGAAGGAATAGACTATAAAGAGTTCTTCACCCCAGTTCCAAGATATACCTCTATCAGATCCGTCATATCCCTAACAACACAAATGGGATGGGAAATTCACCAGATGGACGTCAAGACAACGTTCTTGAACAGGGTGATAGAAGAATAGGTATACATAGAGCAACTTGAAGGCTTCAAAACTCATGAGAGCACACTCATGTATGCAAATTGAAGAAAGCCCTATATGGGCTCAAGCAGGCACCCAAGGCGTGGTATGGTCGAATTGACTGCTACTTGCAGTAGTTGGGATTCATCAAGAGTGATGCAGATCCCAATCTCTACTATCTGATGGTGGAGAATGAGCCTCTCATTCTGGTTTTATATGTAGATGATCTATTTTTGACAGGAACATCGTGGCTCATAAAGGACTGCAAAAGAAACCTTGCAGCAAAATTCAACATGAAGGATATGGGGTTGATGCACTATTTTCTAGGATTGGAAGTATGGCAAAAGAATGGGGAGATCTTCCTTGGGCAACAGATATATGCTACAGAAATTCTAAAGAGTTTCAGAATGCAAGACCGCAGACCCATGTCAACAGCAATGATTACCAATTGGAAGAAGATAGATGCATCAGGAGACAAGGAAGTTGACCCCACCTTGTACTGACAGCTAATTGGGTCACTCATGTATCTGGTCAACACTAGGCCAGACATTTGCTTTGCTGTCAATGCCCTTAGCTAGTTCATGGTGGAACAGAAGAGGGTACATTGGGCAACAACTAGGCACATTCTCAGGTATGTGCGTGGAACAGTTGGGATTGGGTTGAAATATACTCGAGGAGATGACGTCAGGTTGAGCGGATTCACAGATGCAGATTGGCTAGGGAGTTCAGTGGACAGGAAAAGTACCTCCAAGTACTGCTTCAGTGTTGGATCAGGGATGATCTCTTGGTGCAGCAGGAGGCAAAAGTCAGTAGCACTGAGCTCAACAGAAACAGAATATATGCCGGCCAACACGGCTACGTTCGAAGCCATATGGCTTAGGAAATTGGCTGTGAGTTTGTTCAGGAAGAAAATAGGAGCGACCAATGTTTACTGTGATAATCAGAGTTGCATAAAACTCTCTGAGAATTCAGTATTTCATGATAGGTCGAAGCACATTGATATCAGATGTCATTTCATCAGAGATTGTGTACAACGTGGGGCATTCTAGCTGTAGTATGTCCCCACAGACGATCAGGTAGCATACATACTCACAAAAGCTCTAGGGAGAGCTAAGTTCATCTAGTTCAGAGAATAGATGGGTATGGTGGAGAATCCATTTCAATAGATTCTCAACAACAACAGTTGAGAGGGAGTTACAGTGCAGATGCAATGTTGGCAGCAGTATAGCAAGGCCAGTAGCATCACGGATGCAACGTTTATCAGAGTTGCGCAGTAGTTGGTGGGCAGCAGCAGCCAGATATCAACAACTTAAAGGAGATGGTGCAAAGACAAGGTGTTGCTTCAGTGGGTTGCAGCACTAGAACACATTCCTCACTAAGAGGGAGTGTTGATTTTGTATCATCAGTTGTGTTCTAGCCACAAAATTTGATGGAGAGGCTAGAATACAGGTATTATCCAAAACCCAAAAATCGTTTCTGGAAATTCTACATAGAGATGATTTAATTAAAATAATTAATTCTTTTTTAATGGTGCCTAAGTCTAAACTTAGGAAATCTGATTAATTAAAGGGTATTAATTAAGTCATGGTGAAATCTTCTAGAAGAAATGGATCGAGTTCTAGTTAATCTTAGCCATCGATTATGTTTTAATCTTGGTCGTTGGTGCTTCAACGGAAGATTATAAGAAGAAGTCACTGGGTAGATGGAGAATATACTAGTGCAGATACTTAGTTGCCCAGGCATATCGATTTTCAGCAATGTTCCACCAAGTTTTCGGGACAAGGAGGTGAGGGAGCGGGGATACGCAGGAGCAGCCTATGCAAAAGCTCCCCACCAATTTTTAGGAAACACGGGGGGATGTAAGGGTCTTAGAAACTTATAAATATAAAATATAAATCAATGAATCATATAAATGAAACAAATTTAAAATGAAAAGCATGATCATTGATATTGTTATCATATAAATTATAATCATACATCATACATGTAAGTTTGTAACTGTACGGTGTAACTACTAGTCTACTAACTTACTAATAATGCACAATGAAAATAAATTATAAAATTATAAATGTTTAAACTTTTAAACTTTAAACATTAAACCATATTGATGTTCCACTTCCAACTATGAACATTGAATATTGAATATTGAAATAAAATTATAAAAGTCAAGTCTGATACATCAAGAGTCAAATTTTTTAATTTTATAGAGTCAAAATAACATAAGAACATATCAAAAGATAAATAAGCATAATTGCTCAAGGTAATCCATTCAACAAAGGAGCAAACATAAGGCTGCTTGGTGATGGCGGCAACATTCCGTTCAACAGAGGAGCAGACAGAAGGCTGCTTGGCGATGGCGACAATGTTCAATTCAACGAAGGAGCAAACATAAAATGAAATGTGAAATGAACATAACGTAAACCCTTTTCGGTCGGTCAACAAATATTAAAAACTATGATTTTTTTGTTTCATAAAAAAACTGCGGTTTTTTTCTAGGGAAACGACACTTGAAGACCCCTTAAAATCCCTTTCACCTAGGAAACGATCCCAATTGAAGGAAACAACCCCAAAAATAGAGGAAACGACCCCTTTCAAGTTTCCATGTGTACCCTATTTTTTGGGAGCATGGGGAAATGACCCCCTCTTGTCCCCAAGTGCTCGGAGTGTGAGGGAGCTAGGAAACTCGACCCCCAAATGGGGGGACGCGACCCTGGGGAACATTGGATTTTCTCAGTGGCTAAAGTGCAACAAGAGAAGATAGAGCTAGAGGGTGAGTTGTAGGGGAGAGAGTGTGGGCATCAACGGTAGTCTTAGAGTACATGGTCAGTTCTGGAAGGATTAGCTTGAGAGAAGACGCAGTTCATCAAGGCACTGCACAAAGGATGATGCAGTGAGACTAGTGTAAGGGTAGAGTGGCCGTTTTGGGGTCAGAGAATCGCTGTGGAGAGTGAGAAATTTATACTAAATTTCTCTCAATGTTTCTTTCTCTATTTTTGCTGTTTGATATCTTGTACATGAATTATTGCTAAAGAATAATAAAGAAACCCTCATCTGCTGCACCAGTTTTCCCACATTGGGTTTTTCTAGGGACGATTGTTCAAAAATAACTATGTTAGTATGCTTATATGTGTGCCAGCATTTCTCTAATTTTCCTTGCATTTATTTTTCCTTAATATTTAATTTGTGAAGGTTGCAGTGTATTTATTTCGATATTTGCTGTAAGAAAATGCAAATAATTTGTTTAATTTATTTAACACATAGAAGAGATAATATCAGTTATTGTAGTAGGATTTCAGACTTCGGAATTTTCACATACATTGAGCAGCCTGAGGGCTTTGAGTTACATGGGAGGTGTTGTATTTCTGAGATGATAATGGTCAGCTATCATGCCAGAGCATCTAAGATAATTGTTTTGGGGGGTTTTGTTTTAATTTGGAGGACCAATGTATGAAACAGATGTAACACTATAATGCCTAACCTTGTGAATAATATTAATATCAAAGCAGAGGGCTGCTATAAAATTTCACACAGTGATATAGCTTGTATGGTGGCAAGCAGAAATAGAGAAATAATATGATTATCACAGTTTTCAAATTGAAAATTAAATAATCATAAGTATGAAAACCTTTAAACTATGTTCAGAAGGTTTAAGAGAATATGCTTAAGCTTACAAAAGATGCTGATGATTTATTGATTCAGAGGGAATTAATTAAACAAACAATCCATTAATTCATTCTCTTTATAGATTATCACTTCAGAAGCTTATAGGAATAGATTGAAACCCAATTATTCCTACCTAGTTATCTCTGTAAGACATAAGAATATGAAGAAAAACATAATGAGTAATACTGGAAAAACTTACAGGAAACACAAACTGTGTAAAATAGAATTCAGAATCCTTTGCTTTGTATTAATGATCCAGAAAAGTCAAGTACATCAAATGTTTAGAAATGCTTCTTCAAGGGTGCAACCCTTAATAACTCGTGAAGAGAGTTATTTATACAACAGTAGAACTAAGAAAATATCCTAAACTGTTTTTACAAAAATAGATTATTATAAAATCAAAATAAAGATTGCTAGTTGATCTGGCACTATTTTGATGCTGCGCTGTTGGTGACTATTGTTGAAAAAATTGAAAATTGTTGAAGCTGGCTGATTGTTCCTCCAAAAGCTGAATGCTGTTCGATTTTCACGCTGGATGTCATATTTACTGATGACCTTTCATCTGATACACTTTCATCTGATACACTTTGACTTGTATTTCTTTATCTGTCTCCTCTGTTTAGTCTTTTACCATGAATGCTCTATCACCTGCTTTTACTTTTACCAGTCACAGTAAATCACATCATCTGGTATCTTTTACTCTTATCCTACATTTATGTCTTTAGTAAAAGTGAATTTCACTAAAGACTTGTTTGACTTCATGTGAAAATGTGATATGCTGTTGCTGATTTATCTATGTTTTAACAGTTACTGCCTCTGTGTAAATGATTTCTTCTGCTTTGTGTATAATTGTCTTTTCCTTCTGAATAAAGCCTTTTGAGTAGATTTCTTTGCGAATCTTGGAGTAAACAGGTTTTGGAACTAGTATCAAAACTGTTTATCCAAGCTTCTGGCCTTCTAATCACCTGCAAAATAAAACAATTTATTAATAAAAACACAGGTTGGCAGGGAGGTGATAATGGTTTCAGGGAATAGGAAAGTTTGTGGACGAAGTCCGGAGCGTGTTCGAGAGGTAAACTGTTGGACACAGATTTTCATTGATGTCAATATGGCAATATTCGAGGAGCAGATAGAGACGAGAGAAGCAGACAGAGCCGAAGAAGAGGAGCACACAGAGCATAGGAAATTCATGAGAGATTTGTTTTACACATGCAGTGAAATTATTTTGATTCTAGAGCTGTGAAATAGTTGAACTGATAATTTTGATTTTCAAGGTACAGATCAATGGCTTCAGAACAGGAAAACGCGAGAAGACCTTCTGGCCAGGAGGCAGAAGAGAGACGGGAAAATGCCTTTGATAACTTGGAATCTGCAAAATGGATGGCACATGTTGCCAAAGATGCCAGCACCGAGTCTGCCTCTTCTGCACTGGGTAGTATCAAGGAGGGCACCATGTCGGCCTTCAAGGGCCTCCAAGAAAAAATCGAGAATGCCAAGGATTCTGTCACGGACAAGACATAGGAAGTCAAGGACACCACTGTGGACAAAACACGAGAAACTAAAGATTCTGTAGCAGACAAGATGAGAGAAACTACAGATACAGTTGTGAATAAAGCGCGTGAGTATAAGGATTCTGCTGCACAGAAAGTTGAGGAAACCAAAGATGCAACTATGGAGAAAGCATCGGGCAGCAACGGAAATGGGTGGTCGAGAGTAGTTAGATCTCCACGTGGAAAATCCAACGGCTATTGCGTAGGAAAGTGGCATGGAGGTTAAAGATGTACAAACAGGCGGTAAGCGGGATTATCGCACCACCTATCGGAGATGGGCGGTATCCGTATATGGCCACGCGATCCAGTGAAATGGCGACACATGGCCGGTGCGATGGGCGCGAAATCGCTTTCCCCGCGGGTTATCACGGGCGCGGCTTGAGGGATGAGGGCTAGCGAACGTCGTCGGATGATATGGTGGACGCGATCGGATGGCGGGATCTAATCATGCACGCTTATTGACTGACGTGACAGGTGAGGGCCCCGACGGGTAAATATGATTTGGCAAAAGCGCACGGTTATGTATTAACACCTTAGCGCCTAGGGCTAAACGAAAAAGGATTTACGTGGGTTTTTGGAATAAAAGAGAAACGACGGGGCAAAAGGGTGTTTCTAGACTTTTATATCAGTTTTCTTAGATTTCTTTCCTTTGGTTTTCGGATCGCAATGGCAATGGCGGCTTCCACCATGATGAGATCGTTTGTTACGGCGAGATCGTTTCGTGAAAATCATCGTCCTTCTGTGGCGGTTGATGCATAGATCCGATCGAAGATAACCAGCACCGATGGCACAGTTAGATTGCCTTTCGGAAGCTTTGGAAGCAATTTCTTTGGATCCACTGCAGAGTTTGGCTAGGGTTCAACCTTACAATGTCAGAGTGCTAAGACTTTGCAACCAGTTAGAGCTACTGCAACAGAGGCCCCTCCTAGAGTTCAAAGATCTTCGGGAAAGGAGAGGACCAAGATAGGAATAAATGGATTTGGTCGTATTGGGAAGCTGAAAGATCAAGCGAAGTCAGAGGAAACGACAGCGACTGAGGAGGAAGCCTAAGAGACGGTGTAAGCGGAAACGAATGGACAAAGGCATGGGAATGTATAAAACAGTAGAAACAGAGAACTGTTGGTGCGGTTATGGTGGTGAAGAACTTGAGGGTGAGATAGTAGAAGCAACAGAGGAAAAAGAGGTAGAAAAAGCAGCGGAGGCTGTAGAGGCAGCAAAGGCAGGAGAGCAGGAGTGAGACAACCTCAGCTGAATAGAGTGCAGCAGCATACCTATTTATACCAAGGTTGGGTTGGAGCATCAGAACTGAACATGATTGAAGTCATTGGGGTAGGTGCTCCTAAGTGCAGAACCACTGCAAAACAGAGTTGGTGCTCTGGAGGTTGGAGCCTCATTGAAGTCCAAGTTGGAGCTTGGCAACTATTCACAATCAGATTTATACTTATATTGTATTTATTTCTTTGCACTGTCTTGAGTTTTAATAAAAGCATTAAATTCAGCGGTTGATTTTTGTGTTCTGTGTATACATACATATACATATCTATATAGGTTGTTGGCAATCACTAGAACAATTAAAAAAAATAAATAGTAAGAAATACTGATTCACCCCCCCTTCTCAGTATTTCCAACATAAACAACGGTGAAATTGGGTTGCAGATGCTCAGGGCGGCATAGGAAGGCTTAGGCGGCTTTCAGTGAAAAAACGAGCGAAAAGAGTGAAAATGAGGGTCTTTGGCATTTTAACGGGTAATGGCTAGAATTGGCGTGGAATTTCATAATGAACAGTGGATGGTTTCGGCCCACGCGGGGAGGCGGTATTAAGGTTCATCGCACCGCTTTTGGCAGTCGGGTGGTTTTTCCATGAGAGCACGCGAGTTCACGTAAAGCTGCCACGTAACCAAAAGGGGCTCGAGCAAAACCACGAATCTCGCGTGCTCTCGGGCGGGTAAAGCTCGGAAAAGAAATCAACGCGATATGGATGCGCGCCGTCAGATCTGGGGGTGCAAGATCTAACGGCTGTCGTGCGGTGGAAATGCACGGAGGGAAATCGGGTGGAGATTAGTGGGGCCTGGGGGATAATTACAATGGATTTGTAATTAATTAATGAATAAAGCGGGTTAAAAATATAATGAATGGGTTTATGGAGTGGGACCAGGGTTAAATGCGGCGGGGTTTGTTAACCGCACCAAGGGGGTGGGTTAAAAGGTTTTATATATCGGGAAAATGTGAATATAGTGGAGGTTTGTTAAGTAATGCGGGGGGGACACAAAACTTAGAATATAGGGGTTTTATGGGTTTTTTAGGCGTATGGCGGAGTTAATTAAGTAATGCAGGGGATGATTTTCAAAGGGAAATGTCTAGGGAAAAGGGTTAAAATTAAGGAAAAAATGTTAAAATGAGGGGAAATGGTATTTTTTCAAGGGGAAAGGGTTTCACACTAGGGAAAAGGGGTTTTTGGGTAGGGGAATGAGTTTGGAGGGTAATTTGCTAGGAAAATGTGTGAAACCAAAGGGCAAGGGTGAAAATGAAGGGAAAATGGTATTTTCATAAGAAATGATGGGATAATGGGAAATTAGTAAGTATGTAGTGGGGGAGTGAAATGAAATGAGGGGAAGTTAATCAAATTAGCGAGTGAACATCTTTTCACTTTCATAACTGCTCTTGCACACTGAAACATTGGATCAAGCATGATAAATGTGCTTATGCTTTTAACAACCTTGTATTTCTGCAACCTTTCTTCTACCTACTCTTTACTTATCCTAACATTTTTTACTTATTTTTCAGAGTCATTTAAACTAGCAACCCAATATTTCTTTTGATGAATAATCTACCTCTATACCTTATTCTCTCCATTGGCTCAGATTAAACTGTTGAGCCAATTTTATTTTCTACCTTTGACAATCAATTTAAAACAAATCCAATTATGATTAAACTGTATAATTAGATTAAATAAACTAGTGTGGCATCTAAACAAACTGCACACAACTATTATTTTCAAAAGTGAATTAGAGTAAAAGTAGTGGCATTTAGATTTGCAACACTTTCAGAGTTTATTGCTTTTTGCTTTTCTCTCTAACCTAACATTTTATTTTTGCCTTCATTTTTTAGGGCATCTATTCTAACATTTTCTTTGATATGGACATATTTATCAAAATATTTCCTAACATTTTTATTCAGTATTCTTTTTGTCCATATCCTAGCTTAACATTTTTTTGAAAAATATTTTCATTTTTTGGACTAATTTATTTTAACTTACCAAAACCAAAAAATGCTACAACAGGAGGGAGTCTCATGTGTGTAGGCTGAAGAAAGCCTTGTATGGACTAACGCAAGCACCAAGGGCACGGTAAGAGAGGATAGATGCCTACTTGCACCAGATGGGTTTCCAGAAGACTGATGTATATCCAAACCTATACTTTATCTTGTAAGTGACGATCCACTCATTCTAGTACAGTATGTGGATGACTTGTTTATTACAAGGGAGGACAGACTCATCTAGCGCTGCAAGAGAGATCTTGCTTCAGACTTCGATATGACTGATATGGGGCTAATGCATTACTCTCTGGGGTTGGAAGTTTGGAAGGAGGATGGGCACATCTTTGTGGGCCAGGGAAAATATGCAATAGATACCTTGAGGAGATTCCGTATCGATGATTGCAGGCCTATGGCTACTATGATCACCAACTAGAGGAAGCTGCATGATGCTGATTCTGAGAAGTATAGTACAATGAACTTTTGTACTTATTTTATAATTTCTTAAGCAATAAAATCCTCCTTTGAAGACTGATTTTCCCCAAGAGGCTGTGGGGTTTTTCTGGGGTCAACTTGACCAAAAATAAGTGTCTCATATGTGTGAATGCTTGCTAAAATTATGTGTTAATTTTCAACTGATAGGAAAGTGAAAAATAGTAGAAGTACTCTTTTAATGTTTACAATAAATGCATACTGAAATTTATATCAGCATGACAAAATATGTAGGCTGGGCCTAAACAAACACATGCAAACTTGAAAACTTGGTTAAGGGTGCAGATCATAAATTTTCTACAACTATTTTGTGGATTGGGAATGGAAGATGTATGTGGAGATTCAGGGATACGAGGTGAGTCTGATGGATTTGATGTGTTTGAAGAATTTGGTTGTTGAGTTGCTTCATTATTCTGATGTTGTCGATCATCTGGAATATTGAATCTTTGACAGATCAGGGTTAATAACCCCACTTCTTGAGTGTGATTCTGATCAACCTTTTTTGAAAGGGTTGTGTGGTCCCTTCGAAGGTCATCATAATCTTGTTGGAGCTGGTTCTTTACAATTTTTGTTGTATATTGGAGCTTCTTAATGTTCTCGACATTCCTTTGACCTTATCCTCAAGTTCTATCAATTTTTTACTAAAGTCACTCATCCTCATTGACGACATTGTTCAAGTGTATAGTGGTGTATAGCGATCCAGCTTAACCCGATATATAATAATTATATATTATAATTATTTATTAAATATATATAATTAATAATTAATTAGTAACTATATAATAATAAATAAATAATTATATAATAAATAATAAATAAATGTAATTATTAATTAACTCTATATAATAATTGATTATATAACATAATAATTAATAATAATATAATTATTATATAGTGTTTAATAATTAATTAATGATACCAATTGTCGTGAATCAAGGGGGAACTGGACGGAGCGTTTGTCGTAGGTATGTCGGTTTAGAAGAAACGGTCGATGAGGGAAGAAGACGACAACGGATGCGGGGAGCAGGATCAGTCAGAATAGTCAGTAGAATGCGTCAGCGAACAGTGGTAGGGGACAAATGACAGCGTATGCAATGATGACGATGGTGGCACACGTCGGGGAAAACAAGACACGGAGGGTAGATTGACATGGTTCTACTGTCGAAATGTCGCGGAATCAATGTTGTTGGCAGTGGGGGAGAAGCGGTGAAGAATTGTGTTGGTGGCATATTGAATTAGGAACATAGGTGACGGGGGTTTTACAGGAACGAGGGCGGAGTTAGTAGATGATGTCAGATCTATGGAACGAAATGATGGAACGACGGAAGTGGTGGTAGCTTGAACGACGGCTGGCTCTGATACCGAATGGAGCAAACACTTCAATTATATATATATATATATATATAATTTTTTTTATATGAAAAAACTGAACAATAAATTTTTACAAAGAGGGCCCTGGCTTAAATATGGCCTTGGGCGCCTTTTCAAGAAGGGACATGATCTTTTGATCATGCCCTAATTATATATATTTAGCTTTTACATAACATATTGCTGTACTAACCACTGTTGAAAATATCGGTATTGGAAAAATATTGGCGAGGGTCCAGAAAACATCTTATCGGCAATATTGGCAAAAATCTCAGCAAAATATCAGCAAATATCGACAAGCATAAAAAATGCATAATATATTCATTTTTTTTAGATTTCTAAACATATAAAGCAATAACAACATAAACTAAACACATTGGCACATAGATATGAAGAAAGCACTGATATATATGATGTCAAATAGAAATGAGACATGAAACTTCAAAGGCGATACCAAATCCTACTAATCCCTGATAATTGTCCAATCAAGGACTCAAACAAAATAACATCACATATCATGCTGATCCCTGATAATTGTCCAATCAGGGACTCGAACAAAATAACATCACATATATAAAACTTTAAAAGTATTTCATCATCATGAGTTATAAACTTATATGTAGCAAAAGTTGCAAAACAAATAAAACTAGCAGCTATCTATCTGAGACCATTGGCCTCTCCCTAGCAGCTTTCTTTCTGTCTTGTTCAGCGATTGCTTCAAGAGCTTTTTGTATAACCTCTGCACTAGAAACCATACAAGGCATTACATCTGCATCATGTGCAAGGAGTCTAGCCAGATGGTATTTCAATCGTGTAACCCCTCCTGACATCTTGGTCCCACACAATTTGCATGATATATATGCCCGATTTGCCCCACCAACAACCTCCCCATACTCCCAAAATGGGTCCAAGGCTTTTGGCATATTTGACATTTGTAGTGAACTAATTCAAACCTAGGGCACAAAAAAAAAATTGCATTAAACCCCCCAACACAAAAAATTATAAGTAATAACCACCTCTTTTAAAAAAATTACTGCATTATTTGCATTTTGCAATGTGAATGAAAAATGGCAATAAGAGGGTGCATAAGAAAGTTGAAAAAAAAAATAAAGCTTGCTGTCCAAATATGGAGAAAACCCTTGCATTGGCTCATGGGCATGAAAATCATAGCAAATGGAAAAAAAACAAAGAAACAAAATGTTGGTAGGCAAAGAGGCAAGCAAGCATAACCCTAAATCTATGAAAAAATCATTAACATAGGGGTTTTTAAGAACATACCTGTTAATGGAAGAAATGAAGTTTGTCTCATTGTTCTTCAATCTTTGATCCACAAAAAAAGCTTAGTTGGTGGTGATGATCGATGTTTGATCCTCAAACCCTCCTTGACAACCACCACAAAACTCTTCCCCTTCCTTCTCCAACACTCAAAACAGAAATGAAGAAAAAAAAACAATTTTCCCTTTTTCTAGCTGCGGCATAACATGCCCGGCGATATTTTATGTCATCTTGCGATATTTTGCCGAGATATTGGCGATATCTCGGAAATATCGGCGATATCTTGGAAATATCGCAATATTTTCGGGAGCCAAAAATATCGCGATATTTTGGCTCCTCGAAAATATCACGCGATATTTCGGCTCGCCGAAAATATCACGCGATATTTCGGCTCGCCGAAAATATCACGCGATATTTCGGCTCGCCGAAAATATCACGCGATATTTCGGCTCGCCGAAAATATCACGCGATATTTCGGCTCGCCGAAAATATCACGATATTTCCGATATTCGGCGATATCTCGCCGATATTATCATCACTGGTACTAACCACTGATAACACCTGTGAATTCTGCAACACCTTTCATAGCAATGCCTGAGGATGGTTTCTTAGCAGATCTATCTTGCAACATAACTTCCTCATGCCCTTGATTTGTATTTATAGAGGCTCGAACATTCTTCTTTAGCATAATTGTAAGGCCTAACCCCATGTCACACAGACTGCTAACTTTCCAGGTGCTTGAGGAGGGGTCTTTTAATTTTTTTTTCTTGAGCTATCAAATGTGACCTCAGAACCCTTCCGTTTTATACAATGACTGCTGTAATCAACATTACGATGATATGTCCTTATACCTCCTGGCTTAGTAATTGATTGATGGGAGTCAATAAAGGAGGTATGTCTACAGGCACCTGGACTGTTTCCAGATTGAAAGTGCTTGCTGTAATGGTTAAGTAGTTGTCCCATACTTGTCGAACAATAATTTGGCAACGGGTTTGTCATTCTTTGCTTGTATTGTCATTACTTCCCCGCTCAAACTTTCACTGTTCCTTGCACTCTTATAAAATCAACAGAATATGTCCCATTTGAATGCACTATAAACACTCCATTTTCACATATCTAGTTAAATTGCAGAGTTTGTCCTTTCCTATGAGCCCCTTCTATTCCAAATCTGATTGAGTGAAAGCACCCAGCAAGGAAGGAGACATATGTTGAATTTGAGAAAAGAAATACCCGATGAACAAGATGCTGAAAGTGCACAATTTCACAACATCAGCTTCTGCCCTTTTTTCTAATGATGCTCTATTTGTACTGTTTACTGTTTGCCATTGGGAAGCTCAATGGTATGAGGTCCAATCTCAATGTCACAACCCCCTCTGTTGCAAAACAACTGCAGTGATTCCCTTTTGGCCTTGGGTGGAAATGGTGAGCAATAGGTTCCATAGAACTTTGGCATTACATCCTAAATTACCTCCATGCAAGGTGGTGGGTAATAGTGCTAATGGTTTTCTTCTATTTAGTGTTTTCTAATCCTTACAAGAGAGCCTGTATGTTGGAAGTGGTTGTTAATTAGGTCAATCGTTGAGATGCTGATTTCTAGGGTGTAAAATGATTGGGAAAAGTTTCAGAAAAATTGAAGGAAAAGGTTGACAGGGAAAGTTATTTTAGCATTTCTAGGACCATTCAAGTGTTTGTAATGTTTCCAAGAAGCAAAACAAAGGTTGAGGTGGAGTTTCTCTTGACACAGTTCCACGCTTTTGTACTTTGATGGAGCTCCCTAATACGAAGAACTGTGTGGACAGTGACAGTTGCATTCTACAGTAGTGCTTTTCCTGGTAAGGCTAAGTGTTAGTTTGGTGTGTCTCTGTGGCCATACTTCTTTTTCCTCTACAGATAAAGGACAAATCCTTTAACTTTGTATAGGAGGAATCACAGTTCAGTATGTTGTTTTAGGCTAATATTGTACTCTCGAAGGTTATCTTTGCACTGTAGTCAAGCATTTTAATCAAATGGAATTGTAAATATATTATTATAGTAGTTCAAGGAAAATGCTGAAGGGCATAAATGTTTTTAAAGAAAAACAGAGGTTTATACTTGCTTGTGCTCATTCTTTTCTGCAGGATTGGTCTGCTTTTCTCCCTGAGACATTTTCTGAAGCTCCTCCTCTTCAGCAGCAATCTGCAATGCCAAGTATGAACTGTCACATTCAAACTATACAGTTTCTGGTATTAGTTCATGCTTTATTATAGAATTGGGTTTAGGGATATTAATAAGCTGATTGTTAACCATATTACTCCAATTGCTTTTGTCACCCTTGTTTTAATTACTAGCTTTTACTATCTTTATTTTTGTCGGTTTGAAGGCAGTTGCATATTCTATTTTATTCCAGTTGTCTTGAAAATTATGCTGCTATTAATTTAAGCTTTATCACAGGATTGTCACCATGGATATTATTAATCTGATTCTCAATCATATCGCTCCTATTGTTTTTGTAGCCCTTGTTTTGTTTCCCGGTTTTTGTTGTCTGTTTTCTTTTCAATTTGAAGACAGAACGTGAAACCTGTTGTATTCCAGGTGTACGTGAAAAGTGTACTAAATATCTAATTTGTGCATATGAATAACGGTACTTTATGGGAGTGTCACTCCATTTGCGAGAACTCTCCAGTATTAAGAAAGGGGATTGGCTTGTATAATGGTCTGGAAGTAGGAATCATTTTAATAATGCATATATAGTCTGATGTGGAAAGAAACAAGAGCAATGCCTTTTAAAAACCATTTTAAAAAATTATTCCCCAAAAATGGCCAAAACAGGTCAATTGGACTAGAAAATAGAACAAATCACAATAGTGATGTGAGAGTGCCAATGACAAATTTTAGGTGCACAAAGGAATATAAATAAGAATAGAGTATAAAGGGTTAATCCGGAAGTTAAACCCTAAAAAGAAATACATCACTATGCAAGAGGAGGAGAAAAGGAGTGCCCCTACTTTGCACTAGAAGTAGAGAAGATGAGATAATTTTATTAATGTTCAATGAATAACCACAAAGTAGGTCAATGTGACTAAAAGAGTATATCTAGTGCAATTACATTGTTGGGGTGCCCAAGCAGCTTCTAGCCACACTACTATCAAAAAAAGATTGAAGAACATAACTGAAAGAAAGAGACAAAAAATATTACATAAACAAAATCACATCAAGAACATGCAAGATATGTTGGAGTTGGAAGCTGAAGTGGAAAGAGGTGGGGGATTGAAGAAGGATTCTCATCAAAGTCCTCAATTATCTTGAAGGGGATGATGCACTTTTTGTGAATGTCATTTGGAGATTGCCTACCATTAAGTGGTTTGGCCATGCTATTCGAGGAGGGATCTTAGGGGGAGTCCTAGATTAATGAAGCCTTTCACTCCCAACAATCAATGCAAGGGAAATCTTTGAATGGAAGGTTGATTGCTTGATGAAGCCTACGAAGTTTTACCTTTTGCAAAAGGAATATGACTTTGGCTTTGGGTTGTCCTAAAGCTATTGTGTTTATTGGTCCGATAAAAGTCTATTATGAAATCTAGTACATGAGCTCCTCATAGGTCCCATGGAAGTAGGATGAGCCATTTTTGGGGGTTGGTAAGAGGTTTGAGGTTGTAGTGACATGATATTCAAAGAATCCTAGACCTTTGCTTGTCATTTGTCACTTTAAGTAGACATGACAACACGGTAAAAAGAGGTGATCCTCCTGAAGGGCTTTGGGCAGGGAGGTCCATGTAGGCACTGTGATTAATATCCAAAATATTCCATCAAAAAAGAGGTCAACATGTCTGATATGGAAAACCAAAAAGTGTGAAGATGGGGGGCACTTGAACCTTGATAAAGGCAGTGAAATCTCCTATGATCTCATAATAGACAGGGCATTTGAAGGTGAGTTGTTCCTTCGACTCAATCTCCTTTAGGTGGAAAAGTTGAAAAATCCTATTAGGTTGAGGGAGCTTGTGATCATGGTCAACCTAAAGCGGATGAGAACCATCCACAATTAACCAAGGGGTGCCTTGAGGGTGTATATCAAGTGTTTGTGGGTATTGACAAGTCTGATAAGGTCACTTCTCAATTGTAGAAAATGCTTGGAATAGAAATTAATATTAGAGACAAGATTCTTGGGGTGCAATTCAATGGACTTGAGTACATTGTTTGTAGATATCTACTAAGCACGTTGGTTAAGTTCTGTTTAGATGATAGGAGGTGGTCTAGAGTGTTTGGAGAGTACTTGAAAGAGGGAAGGCTATCATGAGAGATGGCCACACATAAGTAACTTAGAGGCCTTTAGAAACCAACAATGAGGTCGCCATATTAGTTAAAGCTTGTCTCACCTTCACTAGCTGCCTAAAGGTGAGGTAATAACTTGCAAATATTATTTTTGCATGTTTAAGCAACTGCAACTTGGAGTAAGTGCTCATTAATCCATCCACATTCTTTATGCTTCACAATATCATGCATCAAAAGGTTCAATGTGTGCACCAAGCACCCAGACCAAAAGATGTGTGGATGAGTATGCTCAATAATTTCTCCTACTACCTTACAATTTGCTGCATTATTAATGATCACTTGAACCACATTATTAGGACCAACATCTTTGATTGATTGCAATAGGAGATTTGCAATGTTTTGGGAAGTTGCACTGATGGAGGAGGAGTCATGACATGTAATAAATACTGCACCACTAGTAGAAACACCAAGAACATTTATCAAATGTTGGTTTCTAACATTTGTCCACCCATCTGATATAATGGATACCCCACAATCCACCCACTCATTTGTAAAATGTGTCAAAGCTCTTTGAACCTTTTCTTTTTCTCTTTCTAATAACATTGTTCTAGCTTTCTCATAGTTGGAGCTCATGTATCCTTTTGGGGCTTCATTGATGGCCTTAACCATATCATACCAGTAGGGAGAACGAAGCACATTGAATGGTACACGCAAGCAACATAAAGGAAATCCCTCCCAGCAACATAAAGGAAATCCCCAATTATTCTTCTACTTCAAGAGGTTGTAGAAGTACCAAGAGGAGATGAGCTACCAAATCTAGAGGTTGCACTTGATTCAAAATGAGTTTTTTGTTTCTTGTTTTTTGTTGTGCAACCTCCTCTATTTGGATGTATTTTCTTCTTTGTCTAGCTGAAACCTTTGGGTAAATTGCTATCCCCACAGTACCCTTTTTGTCATCACTGTCCAACACCCCACAAAGATGCCTCCTCACATAGGTATATGAACCACTATATGGTTTTCCTCCATGACAACCATGAGGGCACAAAAACTTGTAGCTTCCACCACCTTTTCCCCCTTCAAGTTTGGTCACATAATTCCACAAGGGTGTCAATGCAACTTCCCCCCTAGCATTTTAGTGTTTTCTTCAAGTTCTTCCCCTTCCTCTCCCTCCTCATCATATATTGGCTCAATCATATGGGGACCATGATCCTCTTGTTCTTCTTCCCTTCTATTCCTACTCCCCATTGCCATCATGAAAACCAAAAGTGGAATGATACATAGAAGCCAAAAGGACACCATTTTGGAATATGAATATAGATGGACAACCTGCAATGAAATGAAGAAGAAGAAAGAATTGGAAAGAGTAGGAAAGGGAGGAGAAAAAATACAAACAACAATGACAGAAAAATGAGGGAGTTTGGGGTTTGCACTTACCTCTTTAGCTCTTATAGATGGAAGCCCTTCTTTACTCCTCCAAGCCCCTCCTCCTTCACTGCTCCTAGCTCCTCCTCCTTCACTCCTCCAAGCTCTCCTCAAGCCTCTCTTCTCCTCCCTTCTCTAAGCTCTCCAAAAATACAAGAGTGAGGAAATGAGAGGGGAAATGAGCGTTATCCCCATCTATCATTTCCCTAACTGAACCTAAACCTACCCCCAACTCAAGTTAAACAAAAACATGCTTTTTTTGGTTTGCTGCGCGAAATCGCCTGTCAGGCATCAGATTTGTGCCTGATCTGCCGCGGATCCAACGTCGGATCTGCGGTTCAGAAATCAGAACCGCAGATCAGGTTGACATGGTTCCGAAATTCCAAGAACTGTGATTTCCGACCTGATCCACGGTTCCAGATTTCTGAACTGCGGATCTGACGACAGATCCCCCACGAATCCATACGGGACGTGGATCCCGGTTTAGATCTTGGGGGGCGTTTCCTGCAACACTATGCAATACTATCACTAAGATTCCATATAATAATTTTCCACAAATTCAAAGGTCTATCAAATACAAGGTACAATTGCAAGATAGAATGCATGAAAAAATCCTTTATTGCTCCAAAATGACATCTCTAAAGCCAAAGAATAGCTCCATAAGCAAAAATCCTCAATAGATCACATCTCCACAAGATACAATTCACAATTCAGCTAGGCCAAACTCTCTAAGAGTGCTGAATTAGCTCACAAGTGATGATGAAAATGATTTGGGCCTATCCTCTATTTATATGAGGCTTAGGTCTCCTAATTTAGCCTAAAAAGCCCCTAAAAACAAGTTTGATCATTGAATGAACTTGGGTTACAAGCCAACCCATTAGCTAACAACAAAATAAGCCTAATTATCCCACATGTGTGAGCTGTAGCCTCTTTAATTGCTTACGTCATGTCTAATTTAGGCTCCAAATGCCATGCCAAAGCGTAAATAACAAAGGTTGCAGAGCCTATTATTTCATCTCGAGAACTAGAAACAGGGGTAACTAACGTGGGGTCCTTTCCAGTTTGATAGTCATAGCCCGTTCCAGGTAAGGTTGACCCAGCATCCCTTGCATATCCAGTTCCAGGTCCACCGGGTCAAGATCCAGATCCAATAGCATAAGCATTATAGGATACAGAGGCATAGAAAAGAGCAGAGCTAGGCGTGCTGAGGTGTCAAAGAGTGTAGATATTAGAATAATCTAAAATTTTAATGGTTGGCCCTCAAATCCACCTCAGTATCTCATGTGGAGTCCTAAGGTCTAGTTGGGGTGCCATACTGTGGTCTCCATGGGACTCCAACTGTGAAATAAGGCATCCTCTACAGTGTTAGGGCTTCCTCTAGTGCAACAAGCCCTCCCTAGTCTCTCAGTGGAATACTATCCTCATCTGTGCTCTAAATCAACTCTTGCTCATCAGGTTGTGTCAAGGCCAACCTAGGGACACACTGGGTCCAATGGTGTCATCATGAAGAATCCTTAGGAGCCCATTAGGTCATGTCAAGGCTAGCCTGGGGGCATATTGTGTCCAGTGGTGTCATCATGAAGAATCCTCAAAATTGAGTCAAAGTTGACCAACCTCCTGGGTCCTGGAGGTACTCTGGGGCATGTGTCATCTGCTAGTGCTATCAAGAGGTTACACTCTCTCAACACTACACTTGCTTGAGCCAATGTACTTCTCTGAAGGGCCTGGGTACCTATGGAGTGGGTGCCCAAGGCCTGGGCTGGTGAACCACTTGATAGAAAACAACATGAATTCTAGAGAAAGCAACCATCCATCAAAGACTAAGATCAATAATGCATCTAAGTGAACTAAACTTGAATGCTAAGGGAATATTAATACTTCAAACAAAGATCCCCTTCCAAAATCAGGACTGTTACCACAAAATCTAGCAGGCCTTGGAGAGGGAAACCCTACAAGACAAAAGCTAGATAAAGTGCTCACAATGGGGTAGAGGCCAAATGTCACCTCAGCCAAAACCCCCTACTCTTTATGGACTTTCGTCGATGGGAGGAGTGCTAGTAGGAAGGAGATCACTTAGAATAAATATGTTAGGTATATGATACAAAGTGATCAAGGAAGAGCTCATTCAAGAGAGAGGCTCAATAATGGCTCAAGGCTTCAAAGAAGCAAAACACTCTCAAAGAAAAGCTTAAGAAAAGAAGTTACAAGACTTAGGGTTTTGAGATTTTTAGGTGGTGATAAGTATTCACAAGGTCAGGGCCCAAGGGAAAGGGTTTCTTACAATGATATTCAACTAAGCCAAGGCTAATGAAACCCTCAAGAAAGTCCTCAAGTTGATCGCTAGTGACTTGGACTAATGCCTTGTCCTTTAGGCATATGGAGTCAAGGATGAAATAGATAAGCTAGATCCTTTCTAAGGATGCTAAAAATTGATTCCCTAGGTATCAACTTTTAGCATTTACCCATTTGAAAACAAAATGGAGTTTGATGGAGAGATTAAAGATTTCCACCACTAAGAACATTCATTACACGTTCTACAATGAAAAACATACTCAACTAGGCAGTCTTTCAAAATTAATTTTCAACAATTAGGGCACAAAATAACATAAACTAGAAGCAACAATTCCATACAATACGCAATTTTAAGACAGAGAATATTCAAACATAAACTCTTACAAGGCAACTTGTAGTATATCCATCCATTATCCAAAGAAGTAGCTCCAACAACAATTAAAAATAACTTCCATATATCGAAATGCATCCAATAGATCTCCAATAGCCAAGAAGGAACAAGTGCGAAAACCCTCTAGGAGATCGAATTCCAAGTGTGATCATGATGAGAGACTCAAATGAGGTCTCTTCTATCTATAAATGTCCAATCAAGTCTAATTTTAGCCTAAAGCCCCTCTTAGTTGTCAAATGATGAGCAAAACTAAGTGTGGCTACAAGCCAACCACAAAGTTAATGTAAAATCATAAAGATTAACCCATAAGAGGGTCGAAATGATGACATCATCACTGCATGGGCCTCTTGGAGGCATGTGTTGAGCTCTCTTTGTGCCAAACTAAGTTAAGAGGGCTTCAAAAATCATTCTCTAGGGGTTGGCCCCTAGATATCCATGCAAATCATTGTGTGGACCCCAATTTTGTGTTTGGGGCACAAAATGGATCTCATGGATCTCTTGGTGATAGAATACCCTGATTCTGCTCGAATGCTGAGGGCTCTGAGGATGGTATTAGCCCTTGTTGAAAGATGTAACTAGTTTCGGTCTTAATAATTGTGTCTCTATGTATTTTATGTAAAAAGCAAAAAGAAGGAAAAGAAAGAGAAAAATAAAAATTGTTTTTGAAGCATGGGTTTCATGGTCAAAAGAATTTATTATTATTATTATTTATTAGATAAGCATGTTCTTCATGCTTCTAGGTTTTGTTGAGTCAAAGAGTCAAAGTTCTATTTGGACCTCTTGAAAAGAAAAAGGAAAGAAAATTTTTATTATGTAATTTTTGGTTGAAAACCCCTCTAGATGCCAAGTTGACCTACATGACAAGTCAACCCTACCCCAATGGACATGTTTGTTCACACCTCTCTGGATAGTATAAATAGAATATAATACGAGCTCATTTGGACACACATGGATGCGTTTTTGGTTTGAAATTTCGCAGAAGAAGAAAGATGAAGTGGAGGGATGAAGTCTGAAATGGAAGGAGAGTTTCTTCTTGAGATGGAATATGTGAAAGTTCTGCCTTGGTTCTTCTCTTGTTGCAAATATCTTGCTGATGAATTTGTTGAGCAAAATGGAAGGTTTGACTTGGCATCTAGGGGTGGATGTTCTTTTGTGGTCATGGGTCTTGGATGTCTCACTTTGATTTGATTTATAAGAAGAAATTTTGACTGGGTTTTCCCCTAGGAGAGGGGTTTTGCCCTGGCTGAGAGCCTATATTTTGTGTTCTTTTGTTTCTGTGATCTTCATGTTTTGCATTTGATAATTATTTGATGAAGAAGAACATAATTAATTTAAAATATGCCAACAAAATTCACAAATAATTATCAACAAAAGAGAAATCTAATAATAATTGGAAGCCTCCAGATTTCTCGACATGGTATCAAAGCTTAGGCAGTCTGAAGGCGGAGGCTGAAGATCACTATCTATTGGCATACTTAATGAAGATTCCGTGGTAAACCTAGTCAAGAAATCCAGTTATGTGATCCAAACTATATATAAAGAGTTTCGATAAAAAAGTTTGCATTGATCTTGAAGTCAGAATATTCGAATCTTCTGAGATTCGAGTATCTGTTTATTTATGTTAGCAATGATCCGCATTTCATATTTGTGGCTCAATTTAAAAAATCATGACTCATGTTTAATTAGTGCCTCGCAAGAACATGTATATTATGGATAACAATGGTTTGCATATATATTTTGAGGCTCGCATAAAATGTCTGGATTGTTTGGAAATTTATAGTGACGAAGTTTGCATAGAGGTTTCTAGCTCCGCAAGTGAATGGAGTGTGTTGAGGAACAATGAAGTTTGTGATTCAAGGTTAGAGTTCCGATCAAGGCCAAGGAATCTGGTTTATACACAATTACTGTTTATTGTTTTGGCTCATTTTGGGTCCCGATTGGACAATTGAGCTTATTTATGGTTTCGTGAATAAGTTCATATGGCAACAGGTGTTGTCATTCGACTCTACAATACCTTGTGATTGATTTCTACCGATTGGCAAAATAAAACTTTGGCAAAAGTCTGGTTTAATGACAATCAACTAATTCTAATCTCATTTCATTCACTAGTCTGTTGAAAAGTGAACTTGTTATACACGGTTCTGATTGTGTTTTGTTCCAATCGTAGTTACAATGGCAATAAATTCTTCTTGTTAAAATCTTCGCAAAGGTAGAGTTATAATATAGTTGTGGAGCAAAGGTTTGAAGAAACTCACACTCTGTTATGGCTCGATCATACATGTATCCTTTGTATCTATTTTCTTCTTTGAAGCTCGTTTTGGCACATGGCATTTCTGAGGATTGTATTCTGTGTTGTTTGTTTATGTCTTGCATCAGTGTACTCTGTTAATGACTCAAACCACATCCTGTTATCAATGGCAATATTTTCTGAGTGGTGGTTCAATTACTATCTTCACTGTGCTACAATGACTTTGGCTCACACTAATTCACAAAGTCTCAAAGAGGCTAAATGAAGTCGACTTGTTTAGAAGGAACTTAAAGATCACTAGAAGCTAAAGTACTTGAAGCAAAAATAAACTAAAGAATTATGAAATTCATCCGTGTTATGAATAAGAGAAACAATCTTGGGTGAAGTAATATATATCAAATAATGACGATGCTGGCAGCTCAACAAAGGCTCTATATTCGGAAAAGTTGAAGCATCTTTTGAGACGTAACACTTGACAATTGAAGATAAGATGAGGGACCACATATTCACAAAGAAGGAACAAGGTAAAAGTCAAAGAAGTTACGTATAATAATGATGATATGTTAATAATGCATTGTCTTTGTATGTGAGGCATGTTAGGATTTTTGCAGTTTCTTTATGATAATGTTAGGGAAAGAGAATGGCATTTTTGCAAATCTAGGGTTTGTAGATTTTACTTTTTTGAAACTTTTTTGGTATCTAGGGTTCATAAACCCTAGATGGGACTTGAATTAGAAAACCCTAGAAAGTGAAAAACCCTAACTCTAACTTGTGGTTGCCTCAAATGAAATCCCAGCTCATGACATTCTAGGGTTTGCCGATAGAATCTCAGATGTGTGGTAAAACCCTAAAGAGGATTGATGTAAAAATGAAACCTAGGGCTTGAATGTCAAAACCCTAGGTGTAGAAGTTTTCGACCTTAATAAGGGTTAGGTCATGGGATATCTAGGGTTTGTAACCAAAACCCTAGATACACACTTTTTAAAGTCATTATAACCCTAGATTGATAATATTAACATGATACTCTTGTACGTATGTATTTTATGCTTGGTTGTACTTGTTGATGAAAATTGCAGGTACATAAAGGAAGCAAGATAAGAAGGAAGATAATCAAAGCAATGATGAGCATGATGGACCTTGAAGGAATTGGTACTAACAAAAGATATTTCCTTTTTTCTTGAAAAAGGAAACTTATCTTTAACATGTATAAGAAACAATCTCAGGATGACTAGATGATTACATGAAGCAAAGGTATGCCTATATAAAGATATTCTACAAGAATCATGAAGGAAGAATTAGTTATGAATGTGCTTGGAGAGTCTTCCATGTGGCTGCATGATTAATAGAGATCAAGACACTCTCATAGATTACATGAATAAACAATATTAATCAACATCAAGTATAGTCTCCGCAAGAAAATAAGGGAGTTAACAATGCCAACTCCAAGGAAGATATTACAACAACCAGCTTGGTAATCAGGCACGATCCTTGGGCACTTTGATGCATGAAGGAAGATTTGTGTGGAGATGGATCATAAGGATGTTGATGCTTCGATGAGAAGGTCATCACGATGAGGTAAATATTAATAATTGTTGTTGGTTATTTGATTAACATATTGTTTTGCTACCTGGAAGGATATTGCAGAAATATATGAAGAATGTTGAGGCAAGGTCAACATATTTGGCAAGTATGAAGTCAAGATGTGTTCAAAAGGTAGCAATGCAAGAAGATAACCCGAAGGTCAAGTTCGTACAACAACAAGGAGATCACTTTCATAAGGAAGCTACGATTAGTTTGAAGTTTGAAGAGGATCAATATAATGCCATCATTGATGATGAAAAGACAAAAGTGATGTGCAATATTGATGACCTAAAACTTGTCACAAGTATTAGAGGATGGCTCCATGATATTCAGAAAGGTTGAAGTTCTTTGATGACATGATCATACGAAAGAAGAAGCCAATGTAACTACTACTACTATGATCTCCACTGGAAGAACAAAGTAGTTGATGTTGGAAAAATATCCCTAGTTGAGAGAGAGCTTGGATATATTCCTTTTATGTATATCCTCCCTGGTTAAGAGGGAGTAATGATGGATAGACTTCATGTTTCATGCACTAGGTTAGGATTAACAACTGTACGTCTTGTGAAGAATGGGGTTCAGAGGATTGGGTAAGCATCCCGGTACTCGTTAAGGATAGATGTTCCAAAAAATTTGACATTAGAGCACAGACTAGATAATGGTGACAAGTTATTGTACCTTAGGCTGAATAGCCTGTATGACGGTACTGTTAGGGTTGATATCTTGGCAGGTAGCCTAGATGATACCTAGATCCCTGGTAGGGTTGGTACCTTGGCAGGTAGCCTAGATGGTACCTAGATCCCTATTGGTATCTTGGCAGGTAGCCTAGATGATACCTAGATGTTTGTTGGGTTGGTACCTTGGTAGGTAGCCTAGATGGTACCTAGATCCTTGTTGGTGTCTTGGCAGGTACTCTAGATGACGCTTGGATCCTTGTTGAGTTAGTGTCTTGGTAGGTAGCCTAGATTACACTTGGATTCTTGTTGAGTTGGTGTCTTGGCAGGTAGTCTAGATGACACCTGGATCCCTGTTGGGTTGGTGTCTTGGCTGGTAGCCTAGATGACACATGGATCCCTGTTGGGTTGGTGTCTTGGCAGGCAGCTTAGATTACACTTTGATCCCTGTTGGGTTGGTGTCTTGGCAAGTAGCCTAGATGACACTTGGATCCCTGTTGGGTTGGTGTCTTGGTAGGTAGCCTAGATGATCTGGATCCCTGTTGGGTTGGTACCTTGGTAGGTAGCCTAGATGGTACCTAGATCCCTTGATGGGTTGATACCTTGGCAGTTAGCCTAGATGGTATCGAGATCTCTAGCATTGTATATGCTGATTGTGATACTCTTCTTAGAACATTTCAACTTGAGGTCATCCTTGTACCATTTGTACAATTATGAATACCTCCCTAGTTAAGAGGGAGTGTTGAAAGATGTAACTAGTTTCAGTCTTCATAATTGTACCTCTATGTATTTTATGTAAAAAGCAAAAAGAAGAAAAAGAAAGAGAAAAATATACTTTCTTTTTCAAGCATGGGTTTCATGCTCAAATTTTTTTATTATTACTATTATTTATTAGATAAGCATGGTCTTCATGCTTCTAGGTTTTGTTGAGTCAAAGAGTCAAAGTCCTATTTGGACCTCTTGAAAGGAAAAATGAAAGAAATTTTTTATTATGTAATTTTGGTCAAAACCTCGTCTAGATGCCAGGTTGGCCTACATGACAAGTCAACCCTACCCCAATGGACATGTTTGTTCGCACCCCTCTGGACAGTATAAATAGAATATGATACAAGCTCATTTGGACGCACATGGATGTGTTTTCAGTCTGAAATTTCGCAGAAGAAGACAGATGAAGTGGAGGGACGAAGTTTGAAATGGAAGAAGAGTTTCTTCTTGAGATGGAATATGTGAAAGTTTTGCCTTGGTACTTCTCTTGTTGCAGATATCTTGATTCTTGATGATGAATTTGTTGAGCAGAATGGAAGGTTTTGACTTGGCATCTAGAGGTGGAAGTTCTTTTGTGGTCATGTGTCTTGGATGTCTCACTTTGATCTGATTCATAAGAAGAGTTTTTTATTGGGTTTTCCCCTAGGAGAGGGGTTTTTCATTGACCGAGAGCCTATATTTTGTGTCCTTTTGTTTTTGTGGTCTCATGTTTTGCATTTGATAATTATTTGAAGAACATAATTAATTTAAAAGATGCCAACAAAATTCACAAATAAATATCAACAAAAGAGAAATCTAATAATAATTGGAAGCCTCCTGATTTCTCAACAACCCTCTCATGTCTCAAGGGGTGAGACAAGCCTCATCTGGGCCTCAGATCAACTGCCAAACCATGTGATCACCACTAAGATGGTTGGGGCACACTGGTCCAAGTGCATCATCTCATGAATAATGTGGGGCAAAATGCGGACTGCTGGGGGTTTTGAAGTTGCCCATGGAGTGAAATGATGCTCTGCAAGTGATAAGAGTCCCATGGCTCTCAATGCTTCACCTGTAGGGTGTCATATGCTCCTCTAGTGGACTTAGGCCCAATTAAGTTGCCCAACCCATGGTGAACCCACTTGCCAATCACACATAATGTCCAACGATGCATCTTCACCATCATGTACAATTAATCATTAGTGCATCTAAGTAAACCAAGCGTGTTAGTTAAGGGAAAATTGAGACTTCATATGGGGCTTCTCTTCCAAATTTGGGGCTTTGATTACATGATTGTGGTACCTCCCTAGGTAGAAGTGGTTAATAAATGATCCTATGAGGTGTTCCCAACCCTTAAAGGGAAAGACATGTCCCTGGTACATCCTTCAATTAATAGGTGGCATGTGAATGATGATGAAACAAATGGGGCGAAGGGGTCTGAGGGCCAAATGCCATGGGTACAAGGATAGGAATAATGAGGGAAGTCCATATATTGGGTATGTTAGTGTCAGTCTTTAAAGCCCTCCATCAGTGATCAAAGCTCTTTGCATTTGCATTGGTAGGTGTCTCATCAGTGTCAAAGTTTGCATCCCGTTAGGCATGCCATAACCTTGATGGAGGAGCTGGTCTATTCATACCCCTCTTGGCTTTGCTGGATCAGGTCATATCAGTCATTGAGTTTGTCAAGCTACTCTTGTTTGGTCTTAAAGTCAAAATTCCAGGTCTAGGGTTCTTGGTCAGTTGTCTTAGCAAGGTCATGTCTCTGAAAGTCCTTGAGTGACCAGCAAGCCAGAGGGAGGATGTTAAACATGTTCCTTTGAAATTTTCATCATGTGTAGTTCATTTTTAACCTTGGATTTAAAAACCCTGTTTTTTAAAGCCAAGGTCATGATAACTTTTGTAAAAAGAATAAGTTTCCAAGAAGTCTTCAAAAAGGCAGCAACAACCCTGGTCCCCTTGCTACAGTCCTTCAGATGATCTCCCTGCAAAAAGAATCAGGTCAAAGCACTCAAAAAGTCAACTTCAGGATAAAGGAAATCAAGAAAATCAGTGTTTTTTTTAAAAGTGTCAAAATAGACTTTATAAAGTGGGTTTTTGGATGAAATTTTTTCAAAGTGAGATTATAAAAGGTGATGTACCCTCCTTTCACTCTTATTATGCATTTCAAGCTTGCAAGTGAGATTGTGAGAGAGTGAAAGGCGAAGGAGGCGAAATTACAAGCGTTTCGGGCAATTTGCAGGTGCGCGACCCGTCCAGGCTCGTGCGCGACCTGTTGGGCGGTGCGCGACCCGTCCAACAGTCTCCGACAGTGCAAAAACATAACGGGCGCGACCTGTTGGGCTGTGCGCGACCCGTCCAAGGCTGTGCGCGACCCGTTCAGCTGCCAGCTTCCAAAACTTCAAACTCCCTTACTCCTCTTCAAATTTACTCAATCGGTCGAGCATAGAGTTCAGTATTTTTGCAGGCAGAGGCAGCAGTTCAATTTGTCCTTCAGTTTGCCCACCTTGTTCCAAAACCATGTCAGATACCGAGACTTATGAGCAAGGTGATGATCATTCATCATCTACAGAGATTGAGGAACAGAGGAGGCCTCGTAGAGGGGGTAAGGGAGGTCACCATAAGAGGGAGGAGCCTACTACATTGGCAGAGTTACAGGCTTGTCCTTTGGCACTGAGTTGTTTCCAGTACATGTCATGTTATCAGTTTTGTGAGAGGCTCTCTCAGATTCAGCATCATAGAGAGTTGGCCCGCTTGTTTGTCTTACACCTCCATGATGGACATGTCACTCTTGCAGGGGTGAATTTCATATTGACACCCGAGGTGATCTCAGAGGCTACAGGTATACCGAATGTGGGTGAGGTGTGGTCTAAGCGCAGACTACTTGATTTTGTTCACTTTGAGCCCTATGTCCGGCCATCATTTGTGAAACTGTTGACGGGTGTTTTCCCATTCAGGTTTCTTCGCAGTGAGTATGCCCCCCTCATGAGACTCATCATGCATTACTTCACATGTGAGGGCAGATTTTCACAGGTGTATTCATATCACATTCGCCTGTTGATGCATTTCACCCGGGTGAGGATGATGAACCTCCCGATCTTCCTGTTTCAGAATATTCAGAGGATGGTACCCATGTTGTAGAGGAAGACCCCGGCCCAGCAGTACAGGAGCCTTTGTCACTATGGTTTGATTCAGCTCATAGTTTTGCATCAGTTGACACAGCAGGGCATCTCATGGGAGGAGTTCATCTCCCGTGAGTTTTTCACAGTGCCACCTCAGCCACATCAGAAGGCCATTCATGAGGAGGGGGGACCATCCCAGCAGCCTGATGCTCCCATCACCCGACATGTCAGCTCCACTCCTATGGTCACCTATCAGAAAGGCCCAAGGGCCTTATTTGCAGCAGCTAGGCGAGTACTATCTCCACAGCAGGTGGAAGGGGTCTCGCCTTCATCTTTAGAGCAGCGAGTGTTATCTCCACAGCAGGTGGAAGGGGCCTCGCTTTCTTCACCAGCACAGGTATTGCAGAGGGGCAAAGAGCCCATGGTTCATGAGGATCCAGTGATCGATCTTGAGGTCAGTTCTCCTAGCCAAGAGGCAAAGGAGATCATTCAGCAGCTTAGGGCCGAGAATGATACTTTGGAGCGGAGACTTGAGGGTGCCCAATGGACCATCACATATCTAGAGCAGCGGAACACACAGCTGGAGGAGGAGAAGGCACTTGATGAGATTTGGAGGATTCGTAGTGATCGAGTCCTAAACCGTAGGAGGCCCGGTGATCCATTGCCTGTTGACCGGGAGTCTTTGCTTATTCAGGAGAATGCCCACTTGGAGAGGCTGTTGGCTAAGCCCAACCAAGACAAAAGGCTGCTAAGGAACAGGAAAAACCACTATTGGGCTAGGATGCACGTTTGTAAAGCAAAGATGAAAGTGTTCCAAAGAAGATTGACCGAGGCTCTTAGGAGGAAGAAGAAGGCCAACCCACTCCGCATCTTGGCCGAGGCTTCTCTCACTCATCATGACACCCATTAGCCTCTTCACAGCACCAAGTATAAAATTTTTTTGGAAGTTTTGGCTCGTTTTTGGCATTTTTGGGCAATTTACAGGTTTTGGCTTCTCAACGGGTCTCACCCCCGGTGAGACCCTTTGTCATCGTAGCTCCGTTTTGCGGAAACTCAGCATTGATGGATTTGTCATGCAAAGTTACATATGCCCATGCATTACCTTGAGTTTTCATGGAGTTTTAGGCCTCCAAAAGGTCAAAATACAGTCAAATTTTGACTTTCTGCCCCTTTTTTGAGCTGCAGAAGTAGTCTTGGGAGAATTGACTTTTGACTGGGCAAATGACCTCCAAATCCAAAAATTCCGATTGGGTTGGAAAGTAGACTCAGAGACCTTTCCAACGAGCTATCCTGCACCTCATTCTGACACCAGGAAGGCCTCCAAACAGGGCTCCAAAGTGCGCGACCCGTTGAGGGAACTTTGCCAGATTTGACCAGTTCAGCCCAGAATTTGCAGTTTAGCTCCAGTTTGACTTGCTGAGGTCGATGGTGGTCCTTTTGACTGTACTTGTGGCACTTTTTGGGTACTTTTACTCTTGTTTTACTCTTCTAGAAGTTTCTCTCATGTAAAAGGGTAAAATTGACTGTATGAACTGGTTTCCAAGTTTTTAGAGGCAAGTTGTTTTGACTGCCTATTTTATAGTGCTTAGTTTAGAAGTTGTTCAAACAGCTCCTAGGATAGTGAGCTCGACCCATGGAGACAGGGAAAGAGGTTAGATCATCTATATTATGTACTTTCATGCTCATTTTCATGGTTGGACTCTTGAGGGAGAAGCTATCATTGTATTATTTCACTTGTATCTCTGCAATTTTTGGCAAAGGAAGACCAGGGTTTTGCAGTCCTCTTTGGGATTCTTGTGGACTCATGTGTTGATGGTGTGTTTCTCAATGTACTTGTAAGCTTTTTATGTGATTCATTTCCTTTCTTTTACTTCTGCACATTAAACAAATGAAGTGTTAAAGCAAGAATTCATGCTTGCCATGCTCTGCTTTTAAGTTTGTTTAATTTCAATGTTTTCTTCTGTCTAAAGAAATTCAAAGTTATTGTTTTCTCTCTTTAGCTCTTCATCTTTCATTCCTGACCATCCACCTCAGTTAAAGGCATCAACGCTGTCTCCTACCTCGCCCCAAGGAACCCCCTACAGAAACTGTGTCCAATCCCCGCACCCAAAATTGCCCTCTCCTCAATTTGCCACCAAAAACCCCAAAAACCCCCAAATCAACCTTTATAATCAGTTTACTAGCCTAATACCAGTGTTACCTTGTTGGTCATCTCATCCTATTGAAAATTTACCGAGATTGACCAGAGAGAGCCTTCTCCTGCCCCGTAGGGCTAGCTACGAGGCTAAATGGTTTGATGTAGCCTTGAGGTTTACCTTTCTCAGCCTGAGGTGAAATTTCAAGCGCTAACATACTGGCGACCATACTGGGGAGAACAAACTTGTTTGTGGTTGATGTGTTTGTTTCATAAGTCTTAGACGGAGCCTAAAGTTATGCCAGGTAGCCTTCGAAAACGCTCTTGTTTTACATCAGCGTTAGTAGATAAACGCTGCTTCAGTCCATCTCCGTGAGCTTGTGAATACAGCACTTCATTTGCATATTACCCCAGTACATGTATCAAGGTCAGATCTGATTGTTGATAGTGGACAACGATCAGACACTTGAAACGCTGAAATCATTCACTTGGCGACTCTAAATCATTTTCGAGATCAGATCCAAAGACTCCACTGGAGGATGATCCCGACCAGCAGAAACATGAAAGGACAACATGGACAGATCAGGTATTCAAGTTGGAATTGCATCCAAGACATTTTGTTCTTTGTTCTCAATTATTTCTTCTCTTTTCCCAAGAATGTTAAGAAGGCTTTGCAAAGTATATTGTATTTGAGAAGAGATCCTCAGCCTGCAATTGATTCTTTCCCTTTGAAGATTGTGAATACCAAAGATTTGCATGCCTTTGAGCTTGATCAGGATCCTTTTTCTGAATTTTGTGATGACCATCTTCAAATTGATGAGTCTCAAGCAACCAAAACTAATTCTATACATGCTGTACATACCCCTATACCTTGTAAAATTCCAGATCGGTATAAACCTCTTGTTTTACCTTCTGTTATTCATGCTTTCCCCAAAAACTATGATCTATACTTGCCGATGTTTGATGGTGAAAGTAACAAGGTCAACGCTAAGCAACATGTGCAGAATTTTGAGAATTTTCTAGATCTTTTTGAGGTTGATGAAGAAGATGTCAGTATTAGGCTTTTTGCTCTTTCTTTGCAAGTCGAAGTCAAGAGTTGGTTCAAAGCCCTGCCTGATGCGAGCATCTCAGATTTCCAGCAGTTCGTCAAAGTTTTTCTTGATAGGTGGATGATTGGGCAGAACCTTTTCTTGATTGTAGAAGAGTATAACCAGCTGAAAAGATTGCCAGGGGAGACAGTACAACAGTTTTCAGCCAGATTTAACCAAGTTTATTATTCAATGCCAGTTGATATAAGGCCTACTACTAGATCTGCTCTCTTGCACTACCCGGGCGCCTTTGATCCGGAGATGGAGTTTCAGCTGAGAGAAAGGGATATTGCAACACTTCACGAGATGCAAAACAGTGCAGTAAGTGTAGAGGCTCAACCGCTGATCCGAAGGGCAAGGATGAAGGAAGAAGAGATGAAAAACATAGATCTGGAAAAATCAACATCTCTAGAGGTGAAGCTTGACATTTTGGTAAGCGCAGTGGAAAAGATGATGGACAAGATCAACTCAAGGAATGATTATGATGTTCATGACACGCTGATTGGAGAAGAACAAGTTGTTGATCCAAAACATTTTGTTTCTTACCCTAGTTGTCGTAGTGATTGTTTTATAGATCATTGTGAAGAAGAGAGAGCTGTTGATATGATGTGTATGTTTGATGATGATTTGCCTCATTATGATCAGTATGATGATGATTATGTTCTCCAAACAAACGCTAATCTTGCAGACGAAACAGCAGCTAGTTTGTGGGAGGAAAAAGTTCATTTTCAGCAGCTTGAATACAATGTTCAGCCATCACATATCAGCTATGACATCGATGAGGAAAGTGCAGAAAATTGGGAAGTAAGTGAAGGATCTTTGCCTCTTTGTTTTGATTCATTTCAGTTCATCAGAGACAACTTCCATGAAATTAGGAATCAGCTGTCAACAAGTCTTGATCTAGACCATCTTGGAGGCAATAAAAACCTTGTTCCAGACTTCTCATATTCAGATTTGCAGCCCCCAAATGTCATTGGTTGTCAAGTTGTAGATGAAGGCATGGAAGTTGACATATTTGATCAAATGATACAAGAAGGTGACTCCGTACCGTTCTGTTTTGAATCATTTCAGTTTTTGAAGGGTAGATTGCATAGTAAATATTCAAATGAACAGCCTATAACAAATCAGCAATCTCTCAGTGTTAATGTTGAGGACGAGACAAATAACAAAATTCTTGAGCAGCCTGTAGCATCAGATTTGCAGCCACCAAATGAAATTGAAGGGCAGATTACAGATGAAGCTGTGGCAGCCGAAATACATGATTTGATGATACAGGAAGATTCTATACCCTTTTGTTTTGAAGCATTTCAGTTTATAAGGCAGAATCTTTGTAAAATCTCTCAAGAAAAAGATGAACAGCTAGAAGGATGTCATACATTTTCAATGGATACATTGCGGCAGTCTTTTCAAGTCTTTCATGATCCAATAGCTGATGTTTTGGATGAGGTTTGCAGTCAAAGTCTTTCTCCATTGACTACATGTGAGCTTGAAACATGTGCTGATATGAATTTGATCCGGCAGCCAGTTTCTGTGTCATTTTTAGCAGAGGTCTCGTCACAAGACTCAGATCAAAGTTTGCATTCATGGTATGAGGAAAAGAGAAGTAATCCATTCGAGGAGCTAAGTTCCAGTGTGCTTGAATTTCATGATCCTTATGCAGTGTTTTTGGAGGTGGATAGAGAATTCATATCATTCTATGGATCTGTTTCTAAGTCGTCATGGGAGTTGCATTTTATTAGTTCTCTCTTGTTGGTCATAAGTGAGAACTTGCGGAGATTTCAAACAGCAGATGAGATACTTACTTGGTTGCATTGGTTGTTTCATTTCACTTGATCAGGTGATGAATGAAACTGTTAGAGTAGGTTGTGATGAATAAACTCCACTTTGAGCATCATTTTCAGTTGGTCGATTGTGTTTAAGTATTGAGTCAGTTTTTAGTTGAGTCATAAGTCCTTTGTGAGTCAATTTTCAGTCTTGTTGTTGAGTTAGTTTGTGTCAGTTTTCAGTCATGCATTTCAGCTTGAGTTTTTGACTCCATTGCCCAATGGCTGAAAGCACTGGTCTGCTCTCCCAGAGGTCTAAGGTTCTTGGCACCTCCAAGGAGCTACCATCCCCATTGGAGCCAATGTTAGTGTCGGTCTTTAAAGCCCTCCATCAGTGATCAAAGCTCTTTGCATTTGCATTGGTAGGTGTCTCATCAGTGTCAAAGTTTGCATCCCATTAGGCATGCCATAACCCTGATGGAGGAGCTGGTCTATTCATACCCCTCTTGGCTTTGCTGGATCAGGTCATATCAGTCATTGAGTTTGTCAAGCTACTCTTGTTTGGTCTTAAAGTCAAAATTCCAGGTCTAGGGTTCTTGGTCAGTTGTCTTAGCAAGGTCATGTCTCTGAAAGTCCTTGAGTGACCAGCAAGCCAGAGGGAGGATGTTAAACATGTTCCTTCGAAATTTTCATCATGTGTAGTTCATTTTTAACCTTGGATTTAAAAACCCTGTTTTTTAAAGCCAAGGTCATGATAACTTTTGTAAAAAGAATAAGTTTCCAAGAAGTCTTCAAAAAGGCAGCAACAACCCTGGTCCCCTTGCTACAGTCCTTCAGATGATCTCCCTGCAAAAAGAATCAGGTCAAAGCACTCAAAAAGTCAACTTCAGGATAAAGGAAACCAAGAAAATCAGTGTTTTTTTTTAAAGTGTCAAAATAGACTTTATAAAGTGGGTTTTTGGATGAAATTTTTTCAAAGTGAGATTATAAAAAGTGATGTTCCCTCCTTTCACTCTTATTATGCATTTCAAGCTTACAAGTGAGATTGTGAGAGAGTGAAAGGTGAAGGAGGCGAAATTACAAGCGTTTCGGGCAGTTTGCAGGTGCACGACCCATCCAGCAGTGCAAAAACATAACGGGCGCGACCCGTTGGGCTGTGCGCGACCCGTCCAAGGCTGTGCGCGACCCGTTCAGCTGCCAGCTTCCAAAACTTCAAACTCCCTTACTCCTCTTCAAATTTACTCAATCGGTCGAGCATAGAGTTCAGTATTTTTGCAGGTAGAGGCAGCAGTTCAATTTGTCCTTCAGTTTGCCCACCTTGTTCCAAAACCATGTCAGATACCGAGACTTATGAGCAAGGTGATGATCATTCATCATCTACAGAGATTGAGGAACAGAGGAGGCCTCGTAGAGGGGGTAAGGGAGGTCACCATAAGAGGGAGGAGCCTACTTCATTGGCAGAGTTACAGGCTTGTCCTTTGGCACTGAGTTGTTTCCAGTACATGTCATGTTATCAGTTTTGTGAGAGGCTCTCTCAGATTCAGCATCATAGAGAGTTGGCCCGCTTGTTTGTCTTACACCTCCATGATGGACATGTCACTCTTGCAGGGGTGAATTTCATATTGACACCCGAGGTGATCTCAGAGGCTACAGGTATACCGAATGTGGGTGAGGTGTGGTCTAAGCGCAGACTACTTGATTTTGTTCACTTTGAGCCCTATGTCCGGCCATCATTTGTGAAACTGTTGACGGGTGTTTTCCCATTCAGGTTTCTTCGCAGTGAGTATGCCCCCCTCATGAGACTCATCATGCATTACTTCACATGTGAGGGCAGATTTTCACAGGTGTATTCATATCACATTCCCTGTTGATGCATTTCACCCGGGTGAGGATGATGAACCTCCCGATCTTCCTGTTTCAGAATATTCAGAGGATGGTACCCATGTTGTAGAGGAAGACCCCGGCCCAGCAGTACAGGAGCCTTTGTCACTATGGTTTGATTCAGCTCATAGTTTTGCATCAGTTGACACAGCAGGGCATCTCATGGGAGGAGTTCATTTCCCGTGAGTTTTTCACAGTGCCACCTCAGCCACATCAGAAGGCCATTCATGAGGAGGGGGGACCATCCCAGCAGCCTGATGCTCCCATCACCCGACATGTCAGCTCCACTCCTATGGTCACCTATCAGAAAGGCCCAAGGGCCTTATTTGCAGCAGCTAGGCGAGTACTATCTCCACAGCAGGTGGAAGGGGTCTCGCCTTCATCTTCAGAGCAGCGAGTGTTATCTCCACAGCAGGTGGAAGGGGCCTCGCTTTCTTCACCAGCACAGGTATTGCAGAGGGGCAAAGAGCCCATGGTTCATGAGGATCCAGTGATCGATCTTGAGGTCAGTTCTCCTAGCCAAGAGGCAAAGGAGATCATTCAGCAGCTTAGGGCCGAGAATGATACTTTGCAGCGGAGACTTGAGGGTGCCCAATGGACCATCACATATCTAGAGCAGCGGAACACACAGCTGGAGGAGGAGAAGGCACTTGATGAGATTTGGAGGATTCGTAGTGATCGAGTCCTAAACCGTAGGAGGCCCGGTGATCCATTGCCTGTTGACCGGGAGTCTTTGCTTATTCAGGAGAATGCCCACTTGGAGAGGCTGTTGGCTAAGGCCAACCAAGACAAAAGGCTGCTAAGGAACAGGGAAAACCACTATTGGGCGAGGATGCACGTTTGTAAAGCAAAGATGAAAGTGTTCCAAAGAAGATTGACCGAGGCTCTTAGGAGGAAGAAGAAGGCCAAGCCACTCCGCATCTTGGCCGAGGCTTCTCTCACTCATCATGACACCCATTAGCCTCTTCACAGCACCAAGTACAAATTTTTTTTGGAAGTTTTGGCTCATTTTTGGCATTTTTGGGCAATTTACAGGTTTTGGCTTCTCAACGGGTCTCACCCCCGGTGAGACCCTTTGTCATCGTAGCTCCGTTTTGCGGAAACTCAGCATTGATGGATTTGTCATGCAAAGTTACATATGCCCATGCATTACCTTGAGTTTTCATGGAGTTTTGGGCCTCCAAAAGGTCAAAATACAGTCAAATTTTGACTTTCTGCCCCTTTTTTGAGCTGCAGAAGTAGTCTTGGGAGAATTGACTTTTGACTGGGCAAATGACCTCCAAATCCAAAAATTCCGGTTGGGTTGGAAAGTAGACTCAGAGACCTTTCCAACGAGCTATCCTGCACCTCATTCTGACACCGGGAAGGCCTCCAAACAGGGCTCCAAAGTGCGCGACCCGTTGAGCTGGATGTGCGCGACCCGTTGAGGGAACTTTGCCAGATTTGACCAGTTCAGCCCAGAATTTGCAGTTTAGCTCCAGTTTGACTTGCTGAGGTCGATGGTGGTCCTTTTGACTGTACTTGTGGCACTTTTTGGGTACTTTTACTCTTGTTTTACTCTTCTAGAAGTTTCTCTCATGTAAAAGGGTAAAATTGACTGTATGAACTGGTTTCCAAGTTTTTAGAGGCAAGTTGTTTTGACTGCCTATTTTGTAGTGCTTAGTTTAGAAGTTGTTCAAACAGCTCCTAGGATAGTGAGCTCGACCCATGGAGGCAGGGAAAGAGGTTAGATCATCTATATTATGTACTTTCATGCTCATTTTCATGGTTGGACTCTTGAGGGAGAAGCTATCATTGTATTATTTCACTTGTATCTCTGCAATTTTTGGCAAAGGAAGACCAGGGTTTTGCAGTCCTCTTTGGGATTCTTGTGGACTCATGTGTTGATGGTGTGTTTCTCAATGTACTTGTAAGCTTTTTATATGATTCATTTCCTTTCTTTTACTTCTGCACATTAAACAAATGAAGTGTTAAAGTAAGAATTCATGCTTGCCATGCTCTGCTTTTAAGTTTGTTTAATTTCAATGTTTTCTTCTGTCTAAAGAGAATTCAAAGTTATTGTTTGCTCTCTTTAGCTCTTCATCTTTCATTCCTGACCATCCACCTCAGTTAAAGGCATCAACGCTGTCTCCTACCTCGCCCCAAGGAACCCCCTGCAGAAACTGTGTCCAATCCCGCACCCAAAATTGCCCTCTCCTCAATTTGCCACCAAAAACCCCAAAAACCCCCAAATCAACCTTTATAATCAGTTTACTAGCCTAATACCAGTGTTACCTTGTTGGTCATCTCATCCTATTGAAAATTTACCGAGATTGACCGGAGAGAGCCTTCTCCTGCCCCGTAGGGGTAGCTACGAGGCTAAATGGTTTGATGTAGCCTTGAGGTTTACCTTTCTCAGCCTGAGGTGAAATTTCAAGCGCTAACAGGGTATATAGATGTAAGGAGGAAGCAATCGTGGATACATGAGTTACCCCAACCTTTATTTTTCTAACTTATTTATTTGCCTTTTGCCCTTTCTTGATTTTTCTTTGTATTATTGCTTGGGGTTACAAGAAATGAGAGCATGCTGTGAATGATGTAAAGCAGATATTACCCCCATCAAGTGGGGCAGTTGCCCACCAGGGGTTGGGATGTGCATGGGTTCCTTTAATGATGTGGGGATACTCATGGGCCCTGTGAACCAGGGTGATGGCCATAATGATAAGGGTAGTGCTCATGTTTGGCTTTTGCCCACGTGCTATGTTAAATGTCCTGTACATCTTTTGCAGTTTATGATTTTTTTTTTGTTTCTTGCTTGTGGCCATGATATGCTATTAACTTTCTTTTAGCTGCATCAACCTCCAGGGCAATGTTTCTAGGCCCAACCCAGGTACGTGGACAAGGGGATGGGGTGTGCCAGAGCCTTGTGGAATCGGTGGTCATTTGGACCCAGAGAAAGAAACTGGGGAAATAGTGCTTGTAATTTGTTGAAGGGAGTGAAAAATGTGGAATGAGAAAATGAGACCACACTACCAAAATCAAGATTTCCCAAGTAGTTCCCTTCCTAAAGCCATTGGGGAGATCCCACGAGACTAGGATTGAAGATTAACCCCCCATTTAAGGTGAGGGAACAAAACCACGGTCAAAGTACTTCCTTCTTTCAAGTCACCCAATAATCCATGCCCAAAATGCCCAAATGAAAAACAAGCATAAGCACCTGATTGCACAATGAAAAACATACCTTTTGTGTCGGATTTTTCACCTTCTAACATATGCTCTCTACAAGTGGGTGAGGAACATACTACTGATGTAGGGAGCAGAGATAAAGTGGCGCTTCACATCAACTGCAAGGTGTTTGTCAGGGGTTGTTCGCTGTGGGATGGAAGAAGATGAGTAGGAGAAAAGCTCTCCTAGGGATCCCCACTTTTGGTGGGTAACATCTGGCATCCACTGGGACATGAGCTCACCGTAGAGCGCATGATCCATGTACTCGAATAGGGAGGTCATGAGAACTCTAGCAATCTCTTGGGACACACACCTGTAATCTGCATATCACAAAACAACCATTGGAAGCATGTGTACTGGGCGTACTTCATCACCCATGTTTTTCATCCAAATAATAAATATATATGGAAAAGTAAATCTATTCTAAGATGCAAGTCTAATATAGATGCAATTTAATTTAACATGAGAACATTATGTGATGATGGTTTTCCCCTTGTGGGTTTTGTCCTCGCCGCAGGCCTAATTTTTAGTGTCTCTTGTTTCATTGTCTTATTGTTATTTCTATTGCTCTATAGTGATTAATGGTTGAAATTTTCTTATGTATAACTGCTCAATGATATTGAATGCTATATTGGACTAATGCTAATTAATCATTGGAAATAGTTATCGTTGAAGAAAATTGTTCTTGTTTTTGCTTCTACTAGAAATATCAACAATGAGGGCTTTTGAGGCCAAGGGGATTTATTTTTTCAAGTTACAAACATTTCATACCAGGTCTCCGAAATTACTTCAATATGGATTAGATTTGCATAAGTCACCCGCCAGACCTCCAGGGAAAAGGAACAAAGTTTGAATAGGTGGGGAATGCTCTCCTTTGATGCTATACATAAAGAACATCTTGATGGACCTCGGATGCTCTGCGTCTTTATATTTTCAACTATTAAAATCTTTTGATGAACCAAGGTCCAACAAAGGGTGTTTACTATTGGAATGCCATCCTTGTGCCATATCTCCTTCCACAACTTGTCCAAGGCTGGATGAGGCAATTCTTTAACTAGGAAAGCATAACCTTCTTTTATAGAATAACTTTGGAGTGTGCTCATTCTCCATGTACACTATTCTCGAGATGAGGATGAGATGGGGGCCATTCCCTTAGGATTCCATGCTAGCATATCCCATTGCTGATGGAGGTTGGGAGGAAGGTTGGGGCAAGACAATCCGGACTAGAACCCTTGATCATTCAAATTTGAGATATCTTTGAGTTTTATATATCCTTCGTGTTGCATCCAATCTGCCAATTCGTGAAGCTCTTATTGATTCCAATGGGCCTTTTAGGGTGTAGTTATATTTCCATATTTTGATGTGCACTCCATTAACCGCTTGCCAACTTAGATGCTCAAACACAATTGGGGCTCTGCTTCTTTGCATAACTTCCAAATATTGGAACTTGTTCTGGACCAATCTCGGAGTAAGTGAGTTTTGTGGAAATATTTTTTTAAGAAAGCTCGTTTCCACCAATCCTTTGAATCAGATAACAATCTCCAAACTATTTTAGCTCCGAGAGTAAGGTTCATGAAATATGGATCTTTTATTGCCAACCCACCATGAGATTTCAGACGCTGAACAATATTCCATTGCATCAAATGGAACCTTTTCTCATTGTTTTTCCCTCCTTGCAATAGGAATTTTCGGATGAGGGCACTTACTAGATTTACCGGATCTTTAGGGACTCGGAGACCAGAACACAAGTATATTGGAAGTGGCAATAGGATTGCTTTTATCATTGTTGTTCGACCTGCAGAATTGAGCCACTCTGCCCCCCATGCCTGCATTTTAGTTTTGATCTTCTGAAGGACCTCGCTCCAATCCTCTGAGCTTGTAGCGCAGTGTGAAATGGGAATTCTGAGACATTTGAAATAACTTCATCCCATTCCTACTTGGAATTCAAGGAAATTGGTGATCTCCTATAATGTTGCATCAGAGCAATTCCATCCATATAATTAGCTTTTCTTTTTATTCACTAACTTGATAGGTCCAAATATGAATCCAACACTCTTTTGAAATGACTGACAATAATTTTTGAGGCCCCTCCCAAGAGAAGCGTATCATCCACGAACTGGGAATGATTGATCTCTTTGATGTTTCTAGCAATGCTGAGGCCCATCAATCGACCTTCTCTTATTGCCAATTTCGAATTTTTGCTAAGGCTCTTAGCGACTAGGATATATAACAACATGGAGAGAGGACACCCTTGCCTGAGGCCCTTAGAGGCAGTGCTAAGGCTCTTAGCGACTAAGATATATAACAACATGGAGAGAGGACACCCTTGCCTGAGGCCCCTAGAGGCAGTGACAACACTAGAGGGTTTTCCATTGACAAGTGGAGTGATCCAAGGGGCACCTATGCATGCCTTTATCCATCTTATAAATTCCTTACTGAATCCAAACTTTTCCACAACTGAAAAAAGGAAAGAATGTCTTTTACCCGATCGAAAGCATTGGCCATGTCTAGCTTGATGACGATACCAGGGTCACCTCTCTCCTTACTTGAGTGTATGGCCTCTTGCACTAATATGACATTATCCATGATTTGTCAATGTTGCTTGAATCCCCCTTGATTTTTTGATATTATTGACGGTCGTATCTTCTTTAATCTGTTTGCAATGACCTTTGTGAGGATTTTGTATGCCACGTTACATTGGGAGATTGGTCTGCAATGAGAGAAGTTGATGGGCTTGGATTCCTTGGGAATCAGGGCAAGGAAGGAGGAATTCATACCTCCTCCCAGCTTGTCTTTTCTCCTGGACGAGTGAATCGTTTGCATAAGATCCTTTTTGATTAGTGACCAGAAGGATTGGAAAATGCTTATTGTAAAGCCATGCAGTCCCGAGGCTTTATCTAATCTAATGATCGGATAGCCTTAACTACTTCCTCCTCGTCAACCTCCTTAATGAGGGGCTAGTTTTCTAAATTGGAGACTGCCACTGCTCAAACTAACAAGGGTTCTAAAAGGGGATCTTTGAAGGGTTACTACTAGGCTAAGGGCAACAAAGGAGCGATAGCCCACTGTCACCTCGACTAAGGCTCCCTACTCTTTACGGATTTTCACGGATGGGATGAGACCTGTTATTATAAGGATCACGAAATGGATGGAACAATGATAGGGTGAGGGGTGATCCTGGAAGCCTATTCACAAGAGAGGCTCAAATATGTGGCTTGCTTATCTTGGAAGACAAGATGGAAGGATCTCTAGGAAGGGCTTGGGGAAAATTTCTAGGGTTAGGTTTTGAGTATGTGCCTTATAAAGGACATCCCTAAGTCCTAGAATTCTTGTGGAAACTTGGGTTCCAGGTGATATTTGAAGAATTAACCTTGATAGTGCATGGAACCACAGGCGACCAAATGGACCTGAGGTTCGTTTCAGGGGATAATATTTAGCAACCAATGATATACTTGACCTAATTAGGGAGGGGAAAGGGATCAAGGAATGAATTTTCAATGAAAGGCAATGCAAGGATCCCAGTGAGGTTTCTAGCCTAAGGGAAACCAAGGGTAAGAATTGGTCTTCGAGCTAGGGTTTTGCGATATCTCAAGATCCCACTGTTAGAATCTCATGAAATTTGGAGGGCTTCTTGAGGACACACCAACGCATTTGTGGACCAAAATTCGAAGTATTTGGATGTATAGATCATGAGATAATTGATGCCCTAGTTGACCTAGAGGACTAGACCTAGAGAAGAGGAAAGGGGAGAAGGAAAATAGGTTTAAGGTAATCACCGTTGGGCGAACCAGTGCCTAATCCTTTGGGGATTTTGGAGTCAGGTAGAATTATGACTATGGACCTTTGAATTTTCTAGGTCAAGGAGGCCTCAAAGACAACTTTGCTTGGCACTAGGGCAACAACAAAAGCAACTTCAAAGACTTTATACTCCGTTTTTCAAGGTAAATGACTTGTCAAGATGAATTTCAGTAATGAAACATCCCTACTACCTAGGAACATTCATTCATTATACATGGCCCATACATGAAGCATTCACTATCCATACATGAAGCGTTCACTATCCAAAAACAAAATTTCCAAAACTTCGCATAAGAGATGCAACAAATAAGCCCTAATATAGCGAAATCCCAACAACAATCTATGTGACAAGATTAGAAAGAAGGAATAGCATTAAAATGTACTTACATGTATAAGAATATATCCAACCATAAAAAAAATTTCCATCAAGAAGCTCCAAGACATATGAAAATTATCCAAACATCAATGTAAATTAGGGAGCAATCGCGGTACATGAGTTACCCTGATCTTGATTTTTCCACCCTTCTTCACATGCCTTTTGCCTTTTATGCTTTTTCTTTGGTTCATTGCTAGGGTCCCAAGGAGTAAGAGCATGATATGTAATGTATGGTAGTGGATACCCCTTTGAGGTGGGGCGGTTCGTTGCCCACCAGGGGTTGGGGCAATCATGGGTTCCTGAATGATAAAAGAGGCTCATCTAGGGCCTATAGGAACCATCTAGGGCCTATAGGAACTAGGGTGATGGCCATGAGAATGGGGTGGAGCTCATGCATTGGCTTTTGGCCACGTGCTAAATGTTTTTATCCCGACCCTCTTTTGCATTTTGTGGTACATTTTCCTGTTGAATGTGGTCAATTGTGCTTTTACTTCTCTTTTCAGCTACATCAACCTCTGGGGCATCGTTCCAGGCCCAACCCAAGGTGTGGGCAAGGGTAAGGGGAGGCTAACCCTATGTGGACCCAATGAAGGAATATGGACCCAGATGGGAGAAATGATGAATGGGGTTATAATGAGTAGAGGGGAAGTGATATATGTGGATGAGGGAGTGGGACCACGCAATCAAAATTGGGGTTTCCCGTGAAGTACCATTTCGAGAGCCCACAGGTCAGTAAAAGAGATCCCACAAGACTAGGGCCCAAGGGTAACATCCCAAAGAGGTCTAGGGGACAAGAGCACATACTTAGCCCACTCTTTCCGCCAAATCCCCCCATTAATTCATGCCCAGAAGTCTCCATGATAAGTAAACTACAATAACTAATTACCAATTGACAAAGCATACCTTTAGGTTTGGGAGGCCCACCTTGAAACATACGATCATGACAGATGGGTGAGGGACCATAGGGTTGGCTCAGGTGGTGGAGAAACGACACAACGAGCTAGTTGGTGTTTGCTGGCTGAGGACCATCTTGGAGATTTTTTTTTTCCTAGGGATATCACCCACAAAATGGTGGGTAACAAAGACTATAGAAGGGATACATGATAGAAAGTCCCTTACTTTGGCTGAGTCAACCTCTTTATCTTTAGTGTATAACGCCTGAAAATGTGAGAAAGCTTCTTGCTTTATTCCTGCAAAGGAGGTGATTTTGGGTCTACTTTCCGGTACTATTTCTTTGACTTGATTACAGATTTCCCTGGCCTTGGCTTGTTTGTGGAAGAATGACTTGTTCTGGTCCCCTGCTTTTAGCCAGATGCTCCATGATTTTAGCTTCCAATATTCCTCTTCTTGTCTGGGAATTGCCTGTATTCATTTGCTTAACTCCTCTTTTTTGATATGCCAATTTTTGATCGGCCCAGAGTCCATTAGGTTTGTACTACTCCAGTTGCCTGTATAACTCTAATTTTTTATGTCTAAGGGGTTTATAATTGTCCTTAGCTCAAAATCTTAGAGCCCTTTTAATTGCTTTTAGCTTAGATTCCCTCACGAAGGTTGTAGATCCTTCTACATGGGAGATTCAAGCTTGCTTTATGATATCCACAAATCCTTCTTGTAGCCAGCTTGGATTGTAGCGAAAGGGGATTGGTCCCAGATATTCCAGTGGATCGATTTCCAAGTTGATGGGCTGGTTATCAGACTCTCCTTATGCTAAAATTGATGAGATACATTCTATCCCTTTAATTAACTAGTTGCTATGGAGAAGAAATCGATCCAACCTAGCTGTTATATGCCCTTTCCCGACCCTTATATTTGTGCATGTATACGTCCCTTTCTTTGGGACAATATCATTGAGATCCCCCTTTGTGATCAAATCCTCCATTCTTTTTGTGAAGGGGTTGTTGACCATTCAAATGTACATTTGAAGATCTGTCAACTACTCCATTATCAAAGTACACTTTGAGCATTCCAACATCGTCAGATCAGGGAAAAGTTTAGAAGTCATAATCATCATTTAGCTTCTTGTAATCATTTTGTATTCCAAATTTTGCAGCCCAACCAAAATTTTAGAAGTCGTCATCATCATTTAGCTTTTGTAATCATTTTGTAGTCCAAATTTTGCAACCCCGTGGGGTTATTGTAAAAAAGATTCTAGCATGATGAAAAATGAGTCGTGTAACACACCTAGGTAGCTTAGGATTTTGTTAGAAAGTTTTCACTCTAGGGAGTTTTTTTGCTTAGCTAATTATTTATGTTTCTCAACTCTAAATAATTAGTTGAGTTTTTCTCTCAGTTATACCCGAAAGCTAGAGTGAGACTTGATGGTAAAGTCTTAGGTTTGTCCTAGTGTCTAGAGTCGATGTAAATTACCATACTAGACCATCTCTAAAATTTTGCAAAATTTGGTTGAGTCTAAGTGTCATATTTTAATTATTAAACTTTTCCACTAGTTGAGATTTTTAATAATTATTTGATGTAAAATGTAATAAGTGTTGTCTATAGAAGTTGTAGGGGGTATGAGTAATCAAAATTAGACCTCTACACCTCAACTTTCTATCTAGACATACTTTGAGGGTGGAAAAATATGTCTTTACCCCTCAAAAACCTATTTTCTAATTTTTGACAAAAATGGCAAATAATTAGCTAAAAAATAAAATGAGGGAAAAATAAAATTTTTTCCAAGTGAAAATGACAAAAAAATGAGATGGAAATTCTCAAATATTAAAGTCAAGTAAAAAATTTGTGGGAATTCCATTTACAAAGAAGAAATGGCCCAAGGAAAAATTCGATGGTTCAAAAAAAAAGGCCCATGTCCTAGCAAAATCAAATTTTTAAAAGGATGGTCCATGATGGTTAAATTGAATGAGAATTTTTCAAGAAAAGAAGGATAAAAATATTTTTAGTGGTCCAAACCACTCTAGGATCAAATATTTTCTCCATCCAGCATCTCCTTCAAGGAAAACAAATTTCCTCCTAGATATCTGCGCTGGCTCATCAAGGGTTCTAATTTTTTTGGATGAGATCTTGTCGTTAGCACTTGGATCTAGCCGTTTTCACTTAGAGAGGGATCTCTCTCTCTCATTTTTTCCATTTAAGGAAGCTCTTAGCTACTCACTAAAGATCAACATCAGTTGTAATTAAGCTCTTTGTTGGAAGCTCTGCTTTGTACTGAAAACATTTTTGAGCTAATAAAAAGAAAGTCTTTGGGGTTAAAGCTTTGTGGTGTTATTCTTCTACATTTATGGTAATATTTTTCAGATTCATTTGTTCTTAATGCTTTATTGGAAAATAATTAATTTGTTATCTTCATTTGCCATATTTTGGATCTATTGATCTATAGATATCTTGCATTGATATTTGGATTAGAAAAACACTCTAGATCTAGAAGCGCTAGTGGGTTTTTGGTTGGACCCCTAGTCTTCTTTTTCATTGTGCTATCTAATCCCTTTTGGATCTAACATTATCTTTCGAAAGTGTGTAGAGATTTTATTTTCTGAATCAGATCTTGGGCATTTGGGGAAGTTTTCGGTTGAACCAACCAACTCTCAAGGCATAGAAGTGGAAGAACCCACATAGATCTCTCTCAAAGGCTTATCATAAGGTTATTTTTGAAGGGAGTTTCTTGGCCATAACTTGCAAATCTTATCATTAATTCTTCAGATCTATCTATTTATGCACTTTATTTGTTAGATCTAGCTATTTTAGAGCTTGTATTTTGCTACCCAAGAGCAGAGTTGTCCTCACACTCTTTGGGCTAGTAGATCTAAACCCATTTTGTAAATATATTTATTTTGTATATAGATCTCGTATATATCTTGGATTTTCTCTCTATTTTCTCTGCTATATGTGTACAATGTCATATAACAGCCAATAAAAATGCCTTCTTATGATAATCAACAACAAGGGAACAAAGGCCTTCCAATAGAGACTAAGGTTAGGTTAGGAAATTAATTTCTATGGTTGCTAGGTATGCATAAACATTGAACAACAAAAAGAAAGATGATATCAGCCATAAATGAGGGAGATTTACCATGCACTAAGCTAGATTTTGCCTGTATATGATTTAAATATGCAATTCCTAATTTATGAGCCACAAACATCCACACAAAGTCACTTTTATGCGTAAATATGCCCTAGAAACCCTAGTGTTTAACCCTAGATGTATAAGAATGGGAGTGTTGAAGTTTTTTGTAGCTTTGGAAGCTCTTCTACATAGGCTTTGTGTCTTAGCATGTAGAAGATATTTGATTGCCTCTTTAGGTACTTGATTGGTGGAGTAAGTGATATTATGATTTCTTTCCTGAGTTTAACTTAGGAAAAGTACAATAATTATGCTAACTAATTATTGTGGACTATTAGGCCAAAGTTTTAAGGATGAACAATATAATTATTTAAGTGACTTAGATATAATCTCAACCATTTATCTTAAGTGAGGCTTAGGATTTAATCCTAGCCATTGACCACTTAGAAGATTAGAGTTATGGATTTGGGTTAATGAAATTATAAAATAAGCCTAAGGGAGAGGTGAACACTGAAGACACACATAGTTGTGGAGGAAGCGATTTTCTCTAGAGCGAGAGGCTCAACTAGACTGAAAAGAAGTGAGGAGAAGTGCAATAGGGAATTTCGAGAGAAATTCAAGGAGGTCGAGTTCAAGAAAGAGGGAGGTTGAGTTGCTGAAGAAAAGGGCCGAATTGTGGAGGAGGCCGAATTATCTAGGGAGGTTGATTTCTCTAGTGTGCAGGGGCCTTATGCGATAGGGAGAAAGGGAGGTCAATTCTCCAGGACCGATTTGCTTAGGTGGTTCGATTTCCATAGGCCGAATTCTTTGAGGCTGATTTTCCCAATGGGGTCGAGTTTCCAAGTGCCTAACAACTGTATTTTTTCTATGTATTCTCTGTGGGTCTAACCCAGAATTTTCCCGAGAAATTTAATGAAGGAAGATTGTGTTGGGTGTAAATTTGCTGTTGTGGTGTGATTGATCTCTTCATTTTATTTTCGCTACATTTTTTAAGTTAATATACTAGTGTATTATTTTCGGCAAATTCAGAAATATTTGAGATAAATATTTTCTAGGGTTTTAATAAATTGTTGAAGTAAAATAAATCAGATCTAGTATGAGAAAAATTAACATGATATCAGAGCGATAGAAATTCTCTGGGAGAGATCAGATATCACAAGGGTTTTACGACAACAAATTATTTTACGGCAATAGAACTTTTAATTTTACAGCGAGGGCTTTGTGGTTGAAGTTGATCTGCTTGTATGGCATCGTCAAGTCTAAGATATGAAGATAGGTTGGAGGGCGCTGTAAACTTCAGTGCATGGAAGAAGTGAATCACCGTTGTCTTAACGACAAATAGTTTGTGGACAATTGCAAGCCAAGCGATTCAGGTTCCTCGAGATTCTACCCAAGCGGTTGAACATAAGTTGAAAGATATAAGTGCCAAGAATATCATTTTGGATGGTGTGAAGGATCATTTAATTCCTCACATAACAAAGAAAGATTCAACCTATCAGATGTGGTCTCCGTTGACTAAGCTGTAACGAAGTAACAACCAAAATAGAAAGGTGGTGCTAAGGGAGAAGTTGAATAACATCAAGATGAACATATCTAAGACTGTGGCCGCATATTTGACAAGGATTCAATAGGGTTGTGTTGAACATTCAACTGTTGGGGAAGAGGTGGATCTTGTCAAAGTAGCATTGAAAGGGTGTACTAGGCAGTGGGCTACATTTGTGATAGGTATCCTAGCTAGAGATAAAATTCCTGATTGGGCTAGATTATGGGATGATTTCATCCAAAAGGAGATTTGGGAGGAATCTATAACTGGTGGACAACACAAGGATTGAGACGAGGAGAACCTTTCTCTTGCTGGGCAAGCAAAGAAAGGCAACAATAAAGCCAAGCAAAACCAGAGTGGAGGGGTATCTTCACAGGGTAAGAAAGAAATGAGCAAAGTCAAGTGCTTTGCATGTCACAAGTTCGGTCATTATGCTAGACAGTGTCCCAACAAGAAGAAAAGCAAGGGGAAAACAACAACAATCGCATCTGCACAAATGGATGAGTTGGCTAACAAATTCGAGAAGAAATTTTCTCTAGTATCTTGTCTTTTTTTGCGCCATTACAAGAGGGTTGTGGTTTGTGGACAGTGGAGCATCTTGTCACAAGATGGGATCTTGTGATATCTTCACTAGTATGGTCAAGGAGAATAGAGATTTACATGTGGAGCTCGGTGACAACACTAGGTATGTAGTGGAAGGCATTGGCAACATATAGTTCCAACTAGACTCATGGAATTTTATTGAACTTTTCCTAAGTTAAACTTAGGAAATAAATAAAAAATCACTTGCACCTCACGTGTAAGCACCAAAAGAGGCAAATCAAAGTCTTCTCCATGCTAAGACACAAAGCTAGAAGAAGACCTTCCCGAGCTATCGAAATCAACATCTTTTTTGATAAATTGTTGTATTTTGTTTTCCAATGACTTCTTGTCCTTTTTAAGCTCCCTAATTTACGTAAGTAATTACTCATTGTGGTCTTTTAAGTGAGAAATTTCTTTGTTTCTATCCGTGATAACTTCGTTAAACTATTTTTTCATTTTTGATATTGAATTTGGACTTTCCTAACTGATTATCTTTGATATATTGTTCAGGTCCTTGGATGAAGGTATTATGGAATCCGACTTAACTGTAATGTCCTCAAGTGTCACCCTTTTCTTCTTATTGATAATTATTTTTTTTGTGTTTAATATGGAAGTACCTAGTTTTTTGAACTAAGGTAAATTGAAAATTATGTTGATTTTTTCTTCAAACATAGTTACAACACTACATTGAGATATACATTCATAATCGTCAATTGTGACTTGTCAATCCCAAATTTCATACTGTTCCTACTAAAAATTATCTTCTTTTTCACCTATATTTGATTCTAGAATTGATAATTGATTTGCCAATTTATAATTGGTGTAATTTTCCTTATAGCTTGTGCTGATAATGATATTAATCGCTTTTGCTTGGATGCTCCTCTTTAATGTAAATAATCTGCTATTTGCACCTGGAAAACTTTTATAGGAAAATCTTCCTTCTTTTTCAAATTGTAATCCATTCTTGGTCTTGAATAATTTAAATACCTTGTAATTTTTAAAAATAACCCTTTTTTTATAACTCTTTTATAATTCATTTCTCCTATTTTAATTTTGGGGAATTAAATGATATATATATATATATATATATTTTTTTTTTTTTTTTAAATTTTTAATTTTTTTTAATATAAAGTACCTTTATATATTCCTTTTTTTAATAAAATATTGAAGTGTGAATATTTTTTTTGTTAATACCTTAAATGATCACTTCAACTTTAATTAAGGAATTATATAATCAAATCAAGACATCCTTTTAATAATAATTTCCTTGTTTAAGAATGTTCGTCTCCCTTGGATCATAAACTGTTTAATGTTGGGAGTCGAGACTCCCTTTTTTTGGACTTCCGATTACTTCCTTTCGAACTTAGATGGCCCTTGTATTAATTATAATATTTCATGGTTGACATATGCCTAAATTGTGTGACTCTCGACAACACACAATTCTAATAGCCCTAAGTCCTTGATTAAAGTAATTATTCACTTTGGTTTGCATGATTTTTTTTTGGAGCTAGTTATATCAACATGGCTTCCACAGATGATCCACACAAGTTGAAAAAAGGACAGTTGATAGTAAGTTACAACAGGGTGACTAGTTGGTGTAGGGCAAGCACAGTATGGGTGACAGTGACGGCATAATTAAACAGGTGATGGTTGTGGCGGCTATGTACAATTGTTGCAAGGGCAATCAGATGACGATGTATGGCATGTGACAGGATGATGGTGTAGGTCATTTGACGACGATTGTGGTGGCTATGTGGCTTAATGTGCAACGGCGTTTTGACTACTTTTTTATTAATTGTTTTAAATAACTTTTTTTAAGCATTTTTAAAAAATAATATGATTGTATTTTTTTTTCAAATTTGTTCGTGCCTTTTCTCTATCTTTTTTTTTAACAAATTCAAAACGAACTCTTTTTTTATTTATTTTTTCTCTTTTTTCCTATCAAATTTACAGCGGAGTAATTTACATCAAAATTGGAAAACCTCCAAAATTTTTTATGTGGTTAAAACGCCTCCAATAAAGTTGCAACAGCAAGAAAACTTTGCTGAAGGGTTGATGGCCAAAGGCTAGAGCAGATTGGCTTTGATACCAAATGTTATAGGAGTAATAATGTATATATAAAGTGTATGAATGAATACTATGGTTTTCATAGTACAATGAGGGTCTCGTTTATATACTAGGTTGGAGTGCCTGTTTATATGGCTTATGTCCTTTTGAGACATGCCCTTTCATAATTAACTATGTTGCAGGAAACTCCAAAAATGGTGGCATACCAATATTGGGGATGGCCCGAAACATCCTTGAAACGGGGCCAAAATGCCACTGACCGTACCGTATGGCGTTTCGCGATTTCGAAATGGCGTACGACATGAATGACGGTGTTTTGGCCTCATTTCGGCCGCTACAGGTCGAGTTTTGGCGACCAAAAAGGAAAAATTAAACTTTTTTTGGCCTTTTTCAGCCATCTCAAGGAGTGGAAAAAGGGCGTGGGCCCCATCTAACACCAAAACACACTAATAAACCAATTTTTATGTGGTTGTTAGCTAAATTTAATAAAAAAAATTACAAATGGAATTCTCTAGAAGATGAAAAGAATAGAATTCTCTAGAAACCCTATGAGCCTCTTCTTTTCTTTAAAAAGGCACTTCATTCACTCATTTCTCACACATTGTTTTGCAAGAAGAGCTTCCTATAGCAACAACAAGGAGTTTATTTGTGTTTTGGAGTGTGGGCAACAAGAGGAAGGGCGTGGGCAGCAAGAGGAAGAGCATGGGCAGTAGCTAGTTGGGTGAGTTTTTCATTTCCTAATTTTGCAACATTCATGGCTTCTCAAAGTTGTGTTTCAAGAGTCCCTAAATTGGGTGAGTTTTTCATTTTGTATTATTGTAATTTTGCAGCATTCATGGCTTCTCAAAGCTGTGTTTTAAGTGCCCCTAAATCCACTCAAACAATTAGGCAGTAAGAATATTATCCTCTATGGAAGTATGCTACAAAAGTGAAGCAAATGGATTCCGGAGGTACATGGGAATGGAAGTGCAATTTATGCAAAATGGAAAGACCTTCATGGGCTCTTACACAAGAGTGAAGGCTCACATTTTGCATGAAGAGATAGAGGGTATTGATGTGTGTGCACATACCAAAAACACAGAGGTGAGGGCTAAATTCAAGAAAGAGAGCGATGATACTCAAAGGTTGAAGGATCAAAGAAGCAAAATCGGCATCTACCAATCCTTGCATGTCTGATGGCATTGAGCTAAGGATTGTTCAAGAAGCAAGAAAGAGGAGGGCACTTGAAGTAGAAGCAGAGTTATCAAAGACATCAACTCCAATTCAAGACAACATATTTTTGAAAATGCTTGATAGTCAAGGGAGAGAAGAAGTTGACTCAAGAGTGGCAAGGGCCATCTTTGCTTGTGTCATCACCTTTAATGTGGTTTGATCCGCATATTGGCAGGATTTGGTGAGAGTAATTAAAAAAGCTCCTCAAGGTTACAAGGGCCCAAACTATGAAAAAGTCAGAACAATTTTGCTGAAGAAAGAGAGGCAACTTCTTGATGGTGTTTTTAAACCAATTCGTAACTCATGCGGTAGTACAGGGCTTTCCATTATCTCAGATGGCTAGATTGATACAAGACACATGCCTTTGATTAATGTCATTGCATCATCACCAAAAGGAGCCATGTTCATCAAAGCAGAAGATTGTTCGGGTGAGATAAAGGATAGTAAGTTCATTGCTGATATTTTAATTTTTGCTATTGAACAAGTAGGGCCAGAAAATGTGGTGCAAGTTATCACAGATAATGCACTTGTTTGCAAAGTTGTAGGCTTGATTGTTGAGAGTAGATACAATCACATATTTTGGACTCCTTGCATTGTCCACAATTTGAATATGATTTTAGAAGAGATTGAGGCAAAAACATAATGGATTAAGGAGGTCACAGGGCAGGCTAGGGAGATTATAAAATTCATCACCAACCACCACCAATCTCAAGCAATATATCGAGAATACTCCAAATTGGAGTTGTTGAAAGTTGTTGAGACAAGGTATGCCTCAAACTTCATCATGTTGCATTGCCTTGTTGAAGTTAAAAATGCATTAATGAGTATGGTGGTGGGTCCAACTTGGGCTGAGTGGAGACAGGCAGATTCAAAGAAGGGAAGTATGGTGAGGAGGGTGTTGGTTGATGAAGATTGGTGGAGCAAGATTGATTTTTTGCTCAAGTTCACATCACCTGCATTTCATCTTCTTTGAGATGCAGACACAGAGAAACCTTTCCTAGGAGAGGTTTATGATGGCATGGATACCATGGTTGAAAAAATTGTGGAAATTATTACACAGGAGGCTCCCACTCTTCTTTTTGTGGATTTTGATTTTGCTGAATAAGTGAGGTCCATTATTGTTACCAGGTGGAATAGCTTCAACACTCCATTGCACACTTTGGCACATGCTCTGAATCCAAAATTTTATGATCATGAATTGATTGCTGAAAGCAATGGGAAGAGGAAGGCTCCACATAAGGACAAGGAGGTGGCCAATGGAGTGAAGAAAGCCTTTCAGAGGATATTGATGTAAGGCTAGAATTTGCATGTTTTGCTGCTGGATTAGAGGATTTGGCAGACATATTAGCTTTGGATGAGAGGAGGAACATGGACCCAGTTAAGTGGTGGACTTGTCATGGGGCAAGTGGTGTTCATTTGCAAAGTCTTGCCACTCCTATTCTATCACAATTCGCAAGCTCTTCATCAGCAAAACAGAATTGGAGCACCTACAATTTCATTCATAATGTGAAGCGCAACATGTTGGGATCACAGAAGGCAGAGGACGTTGTATATGTGCATTCAAACCTACGCCTTGTGTCTCGTAGGGGTGAAGAATATACAAGTGGACCTCATAAGGATTGGGATGATGCAAAATGTCCAGATTTAGAGCTCTCTTTCTTCTCTTGATATTTGTGCTAGTGGTGATGCAAGTGCAACTGGAAGTACTAGTAGAGTTGCTTCTTTTTCTGAACAAGCGTCTTGTTCTATCTTTGCTGATGAGGATGAGGAGTTTTATTAGTAATGATATGTTAATGTAGCCATGACGTTTCAGCTGCGTTTCCATTTTCTGGGTGTTGCGTTTCGTGCTGTACCCGTTTCAGAAACTCCTAGATGTTTCGGTGTTTCGTGCAACTTAGATAATTAACTATACTTATTAATCATTATTATTATTTATATTATTTATACATAGCTATGTTCATAACATATCAGCTAGGGAAATGTCACCAAGGCAACATGCATCGCCATCAAACATTAAGTATGCCCCCACCACATAAGCCATTGCAAGAGGACCATGTAGAGCACTCCCTTCTAGCGGCACAGATGTTACAACATCATCATATATATTCACTAGGAAAGTCCAACAATATCATGAAACATCTACCTCTTAACATCATCATCTAACCCCTTGGGAGGGCTAGAACTATTATTCATGAAAAAGATGTAGCATATCCAAGAAAATAAACTATACCAAAAGCACACCAGGATGAGCTAGCATGTTCCATGGCCATCAAATTTGCAACCAAGGGGTGATCAACAAGGCAAGCACATGTGAGCAGACCACCAAACAAGAAAACATAATCATCCAACGAAGGAGAAGTGAGACTTCCCCCAACCAAAGACGTTCATTAGGTAATCATATTCCAAAGAGAGAAGGGGCTCCATGAAATTATATCCCCTCAAGTTGGTCCAATGCTCCAAGGAACCAGCAACAAAATCCCATTATGAATGTGATGAAAATCTCAAATTGAAACCTCATATAATACGAGGCGTAACAAACCGTTCTGTTAAATCCATCATATTATCTTTAAGACTTTTTCCATGAGTTTTGAGTATTTTGCGATATACCCATTATAGTCTTGGTGTTCTGCACCATAGATTCCTCATTTGTTTTCTGTGTTGCATGTGTTAAGCCTCATTTTTTGGAAAAAATAATGCTTAATTTTATTAATTGAAAAATATACTGCGTACATTTTGCAGATGACCTTTGTACTAGTTGTCTTGCAAAACCACTATGATGTTTTTGTCCAGCTTCTTTTCATGCCATTTACATATTGAGATTATATTAAGAAAATAGTAGCTCAGGACGATTGAAAGTGAAATATGTGTTTCAATCGTTTGATCACCAACAGAGTTGATGTTGTTTGTTTTGGGTTTTACTCTGTAGAAAACAGAAATCAAAGATCACGAACTGCTCAGATTGCTGAAAAAGGCTTGTGGGTTGACAAATACAAACCCAGGACGCTTACAGAGCTTGCTGCCAATAAGAAAAAGGTTCAAGATTTTAAAGCTTCATCTTACGTGCAAGGTTTTCATTTGATTATGTCTATTGTTATGATTACTGTTGTTTCTTATTATGGAGATCATTGTTGGATAGTAAGTTCTTGATCTTTAGTCAGTTAGTGTCCAGTCTTGTGTTTGTAATACAATCTGATTATAACAGACTATTTTAATGCCCTAAATATTAGAAGTCTGTGTAACCTATCTTGTTGTCTGCACTCTGGCGATCACAGTTTCTTTTCGTAGTTAGAATATCTGGTCTGTTGGGTTTAGATATTTGAAGGTGTATCTATTTATGTTTCTTCAATCCAGTTATATTGATATTTTCCTTGCTGCTTTGTACTTCCGCAGGAATTCATTTAAAGTCATTGTTCATTGTTAGCTTTTGTTACCATTGGGAAATACTAAAAACCTTTGCTGGATTCAAACCCTATAAATCCTCAGTTCTATGCATAGTGTGACTTCTATAAAGGCCATTAAATAGTATCACTGATTGATTATGATGTGAAAAGCATGTGAGATTTAATTTTTTGCTTTCTTTCTGAAATATTGACAGGTAGCTGAGGTGAAAGCTTGGATAGAAGGGAAGCTTAATGGTTCACTGGTAATAACTTGACTGTTTAGTAATTGTATAATGAATAAAATTCTGTGAAGATGAAACCAAATTAATATTTGGAATTGATGAACTAAAGTTTAGTGTTTAACGACAATATGCTTTGGATGATAGCAAGCAACTGTTGTAGGAAATCCATTTTGATTGTTTTTCTGTGTTATTGAATTAATCTACTAACCTGGCACGATTACAAGTTTTTTTACAAGTTAGCCATTTCTTATATATTATGTTGCTAGTGATGGAGCTAGACAACGGGGTGAATTGTCTTGTTTGCTTGCTTGAGACATGTAGAAAGGGTGCTATATAAAATCCCAATCCAGCGAATTTCTTGAGCCAATGCTTGTATGGGTAGGGACTGCCCACTTTTCAGGACATGCATAGGTGAATCAATGGGTCTCTCTTTTTGAGATTCTTGGAATGATTATTTAGAGAGGGTGATTTGGAGAGTTCCTTACTTCACTTGGATTGTGATGATAAACTCTTGTATGTGGTTGGTGTGGACCCCTGAAATCACGATGAAAATCAGGTTGCCTGATAAATGTGGAGTTAAAATTGAACCCTAACTTTGACCAAGTCAAAATCAAAATCAAAACTTTCTGTCGACATACAAGAAAATGAACCTACACTGTAAGAGCATACATTCATGTGGTTGACTTATTGGATATTCTATAACTAGATTGAAATACGACTCTTATTCAATCAAAATCTCAACTGTTCAAGGTGGAAAATTTTCCACTTTGACTAGAATATATGAATTCCTCGAGTTACCATAAATTGTCGAAGTGGTTCTTTCCATTGTGTTACCACTCACGGCTCATGAAGATTTCTTTTGTCATTTGAAGACCTATTCAACATGATTGGTTGCCAAAGATATGGCCTTTTGAGGCCTAGTTGCAGATTTCGATGTGTATGCTCTCATTGAGGCTCACCTTTTGAGCCATACTAACATATTTTGATGCGTTGGGATATTCTTTGGGGATTGTTAGCCACCAAAAGTGGGTAATACCTAGGAGATTTTTTTTTTTTTTTGTTCTTTGTCCATTGGTTAGCTAGTCAGTTAGCATACCTATGATGATCCACAGATAGCCTTACATTAGAGCTCTCCACCTATGCTTTGGTTAGTGCTCTATCCCATCTGGAATGCTTCTTGAACGAAGGTGGGTCATCTATTGGAAGTTACACTAATAATTTATGTAATTGTGTGCTTTCATTTAATGTTTTGGGGCATACTAGTGTGAATCACATGCCAAGTTGGATGATTGACCACTCTTGATTGTACCCTTGTTCCCATGCTTCACTTGGGAGATTATCCTTTGCCCCTAGTCCAGTGTGACCTTCCCTGAGGTCCTTCCTTCAAGAGGGGCACTAATAGGAAGCACTGATTGATATAGCATGCCCAAGGTAATCCATACCCAAGGTAATCCATACTTGCCACCTTCCATGTTTCCCTTATTATATGTATGCATTCTTTGGGTTGATTGTCATTTATTATTGGGATTGACACCTTATATCCTCGTCTTTGAGTTAGGGCTCAAAAATTTACCCTTAGAGGTCAATGTAGCTGAAAGAAAGATAAAAGCATATGAAGCCACAAATAAAGAAAAAGAAAACCACAAAATATCACTAGGACATAGTAAACACGTCGGAGATGTTAGAAATCAGGTGGGTTTCCATTTTTATATTAGATTTCCATTACACGATAATTCCGTGTGAGGTCTGTTAACATTTTTATCATTATGTTTTCTTTCTTCATCAAACAATCACGATAAAACATGAAGATCACAAAAGACAATAGAACACAAAATATAGGCTCCAAGCTAGGGCAAAACCCCTCCAAAGGGAAAACCTAGAAAATTTTTCTTCTTATAGAATCAAATCAAATGAGATATCCAAGACCCATAACCACAAAATCTTCCACCTCTAGATGCCAAGTCAAACCTTCCTTCCTTCTAGGAGATTCATCAACAAGAGACCAACTACCAGAGACAAACGAAGACAACTTCTAGCACAAGAAGATATCTTCCTTTTCAAATTTACGACTCTCCATATCCTCTCTGCCCTCTCTGCAATATTTCAGACCAAAAACATCCAAGTATGTGTGTGTGTGTCCAAATGAGCTCCATCTTCCCTCTATTTATATAGTTTGGAGGGGTGCAAATAAACATGTCCATTGGGGCAAGGCTGACTTGGCATCTAGAGGGATTTCTGTCCCAAAAATTACATTTAAAATCTCTTTTTCTTTTTCTTTTACAATAGGTCCAAAATAGGACTTTGACTCTTTTGACTCAAAGCCTAGAAGCATGAAGAACGTGTTTATTTAGACTAATAATAATTTTCCTTTTTCTTTTCTTTTGCTTTTTACATAAAATACATAATGGTATAAATTATGAAGACTGATCTTAGTTACATTCTCCAACAAGAGAAAGCCTAGCATTAGCTCTACTCCCCTCATTAGCCATCATTGAGTTCCTCAACATCTCATGCTCTATTCAAAAGGAAGTCTTAAATGTCCCAACCCTGATGAGTGAGAGACTGCTACATCTTTAAGGGGGTATTGGAAAAGCATAAAGCAAACTAGGCCTCCTAAGCTATGCAAGAAAGAAAAATCATTAAAGTAAAAGGTGCACCAGAGGGGTGGAGAAAGCAGGCTGAGGAAAGGGGTAACTCATACCTCCATGATTGCTCCCTTTTCTCAATATAGCACTTAGAGATATTGGACTTCCTTGAACTGGTACCATTGCTATGGCCATCTTGCTTGAAGTCTTGCCCATTCCATCGCCACCTTCATCAGTTGTACCTATGGATTAATGGGTCTAATTGTGAAATGTCTTGTCGCTTGGGGGCTGGAAAAGACAACCACCCTGGGGTCAATGATATAATCATCCATAACACAAGTGTGGTAAGTTGCTTACAAATCCTGAGCTAGAAAGACATTGGAAGGTAAGGTTTGTGTGAACCATTTTTGTGCCCTTAACATTGAATATGGTCCATGTTACCACAAAATCTAGCAGGCCTAGTGCAAAGCCTCACTAGGAAACCTAGGTCAAGGGCAACAAAAGACAACCACCTACTATCACCTAGATTGTTTGTCTTCTACTCTTTTGTGGTAGATAAAATATCCACAAGGGAGGTTTCCCTAGAGGAAAATCCCAAGGTTTAGATGTTCAAAGATAGACTTGAAAGACAACTTAGGGTTTGAGAAAGAATCACCCAATAAATATTCAACAAATAAGTAGGGCTTGAATGGTTCTCAACAAAAAAGTCATGCAATGATATGTAACAAACAAGACATAGAGGAAATGATCTCAAAAGATTGATTGACAAATGGCCAAGGTCATCAAATAGGCAAGAGAGCTAAGGATAAATAAAGCTTTTCACCATGTGCCAGTTTAAAATAGCTAGGATGACGTCACCCTTAAATGTTAGGTTTTGTATTGTTTTAATGCTAGATTTTGCATGAAATAAATATTCAAAATAAAGCCTAAATTAAGAGCAACATTTTTATCCAAAACTTATTCAAGTTCATCTATAAAATAATAAGCCCTTAATTTACCCTAACCCTAACTTTCCCTAGGAAAAATAGATAAAAGAGAGAGAGGGTATATTTTATTAGGTTCTAAGTGATCAACACACCAATGGCGAGTTCCTTGGCATCCTAGGGCTCAAATGCAGTCAATTTCACGGGTCAAGCTAAAAAAAAGGAAGTTTTGAGTAAGGGGGGATGCCCTTGATATATACTTGAAACCCTAGCTATTTCTTTTGTGAGGGAGAAATTAAATAATGCATGCACATTTTGTTGGAATTTCTAAGTTTAACTGTTAGAAATTCTTCCTGTCCTATCTGTTTTATTTCTTACTACTTGCTTAATTACTTAACAAGTTATTTACCATGTAAATACTGAAAATAAACACAAGTACAATATCAACATCTACGTATCATCAACTGAAAGAAAACAAGCACACAAGTGACACTGTTATTTTTGGACCAATGTCCTTGGTAAAACCCAATGCGGGAAAATCGGTGTAGCTATTTAGAGGGTTTTATTATTATGCAATTTTCAGAATACAACTAGGGTGCCAGAAATGGCTCACCCAATAGAGAATGCCATCGACAATAGTACCTCTCCTCGGAAACATATATTTCGGCTAAATAATCACTGGATGAACAATCCCACAACAACAATTGTAGCTCCCACTGCTCTACATCACTCTAATAGGGACTGCGTCACCCTACCCAGCTCACCAGCACCCAATCTATCCCATGAAATCCTTCCAACTCTGCCTCTTGGCCTTGCATTAGCTCTGCTAGCCTCTGCGTCAGCCCTTAGACCCTCTGCATCTCACATGCTGGCCTCTCCTGGCTCTACGCAGCTCCTGGCTGCCCTTGCGCAACACCCAGCTGCCTCTGCGTCAACCTCTCCGAGCTCTGCGCTGTCTCTCTGGTACCAACTCTGCCTCTCTGCTATGTATTCACTGCCCCTTGCTGCTGATCATTGATTATATCTCTTTTAGCAAACCCTGCTCTAGAGAATAGAATGACTGATCACTCAAGTGTCTTCTCCAACTGACCCTCAAGCCTCCTCTTATCCTTTTCTCGTTGGTCCATTAACGACCGAGATTAAATCTCTAATCAACAACTAAGATTAGATTTGGCTTGATCCATGACTTTTGGAACCTTCTAACCCTGTTTTAAATTAATACCCATTAATATTTTATTTTTCCTAAGTTTAGACTTAGGAACTCCATAAAAAATATTAATTATTTTAATATCTCCCAAACCGGTTAGAATCTACCCAAACAATTTCTGGGTCTTGGAGATCTCATGCGCTTTAGCCTGTCCACCAATTTTCATGGCTAGAGCACATTCGATGCTACCCTAAATCAACACTCCCTCTTAGCGAGGACTGTGCTCTAGTAGTACTCCACATTGAGCATTACCCCGATCATCTGGCATCGGTCCCTGTGCTGATGCTAGGCCTCCCGACCCAACATCCTCTGCACTGCTGCCCATGGCCCTGCCATTGCCACTTCCATTGCTGCATTTATACGACAGCTCCCTTTGCATCTGTGCTGCTGCTGGTCCGTCCTACCAGCACTGCATCCCCTCTCATCATGCTGCATTGCGCTGCCCATAGCACTGCCACTGCTAATTGCTGCAGTGCAACTTAGTTACTGAGAAGTAAGTAACTGATCCACCCAACTCTGACATCCTTGTCAGGCTAGAGACACTCCCGGTGCTGAAGCCGCCTCTGCTGCTAACAAGAGCTCCCTCTACTGACCTCTGCGCTGCTGCAACAACTCCCTGCATCTTGCACCGTTGCACACCTCTCTGTGCCATCTTGCACTGGTGCAACACTCCCGTGCCTTTCCCACTGTTGCACCCTACTAGCCTCATGCTGTCCCGGGACTCCTGCACTGTAGCACTCTCTGTCGTTCCATCTGCATCCGTCTCTACCGACATCCGCAAGTCTTGCTACTCCTCTTTGGGGCTCCCGTAGCAAGGTATAATCCAAGAGGTTGGGTATTTCAAGGATCTTGCCCCTCATCGCCTGTGGTCCTCCTGACTACAGCTCGATGTCTCCCCACTTCTTCTCAAGTGGCACATGAGCACTCATGGCACAATCGTCATCCTCCTCGACTTCTTTCTCCCTCACTGGTGCTGCCTTGGTCTCAGAAGCCTCTCCCTTGCTCTTCTTATTAGGACACTAGTTCACAAAATGACCCAGTTCCCCACAATGGAAGCACTTAACCTTGGAGAGGTCCTTTTTCTTTCTCTTCTCGTGCTTCCTCTACACGGAAGTATGCTAGTACCATTTCTTTAGGGCCTCTCACATCTCATTTTCCGTATCCTTTTGGCAATATGTGGCACCACATGATCCTTGACCCTGTCAAGGATGATCCACTTCGCCCTGGCCATTTCCTCCTCGTACTTCTCATTTTCAGCTGGGTCCAACTGGGATCGCTATTGTTTTCAAGGCGAAGTTCTTGATGCGATATCTGTCTAGAATGGACAAGATCCCGACCTTCCAAACTACGAAGTTGGATGTTCCATCCAACCTATCCCAATCTCTCAGTCCATTCATGACCATTATGTTGCTCTTCTTTTGATTCCTATTGAGTCTCTCAACTTCCCGTCTGGAAGTTCTCGGTTTGACTCCCGCTGAGTCTTGATTTCCCTTCTGGAAATCCCTCCTCCTTGGTCTTTCCCTGTTAGGTACTGTTCTGACCATAGTACCCCACCAGCTTCACTCCGCAAATAACCCGCAACCTCTTATACCTTAGCAACTGGAGTATTTAGCCACTTCTCTGCGCAATCCCGACATCGACAAATCAGCTGCCCTAGCCAACTGCGTCAACCCTCCTGACCTTTGTGTGAGCCTGATTCTACTTAACTTAGCCTCTGCGCTGCCTCTCTCTGGCCTAGAATGATGACGTAGTCTCTCTGCGTCACTTCTTCCTCTGTCACTTGGGACAGCTGAATTTGCTGCTACTGCTCTGGTAGCTGATGCCTTTAGTTATCCTGTGATCTGCAACCACGCTCTGATACCATGTTGGAATTTCTAAGTTTAACCCATTAGAAATTCTTCCTGTACTATTTGGTTTATTTCTTCCTACTTGTTTAATTACTTAACAAGTTATTTACCATGTAAATACTGAAAATAAACACAAGTACAATATCAACATCTACAGATCATCAACTGAAAGAAAACAAGCACACAAGTGACACCGTTATTTTTGGACAAATGTCCACGGAAAATCCCAATGCGGGAAAACCGGTGCAACTATTCAAAGGGTTTTATTATTATGCAGTTTTCAAAATACAACTAGGGTGCCAAAAATGGCTCACCCAACAGAGAATGCCCTCGGCAGTAGTACCTCTCCTCAGAGACAGATATTCCGACTGATTAATCACCGAATGAACAATCCCACAACAACAATTGCAACTCCCACTGCTCTGTGTCACTCTGATAGGGACTGTGTCACCCTACCTGGCTCACCAACACCCAGTCTGTCCCACGAAATCCTTCCAGTGTTGCCTCTTGGCCCTGCATCAGCTCTGCTAGCCTCTGCGTCAGCTTTTGGAGCTTCTGCGTCAGCCCCTAGACCCTCTGCGTCTCACACGCTGGCCTCTCCTGGCTCTGCGCAGCTCCTGGCTACCTCTGCGTAGCACCCAACTGCCTTTGCGTCAACCTCTCCGGGCTCTGCGTTGTCTCTCTGGTACCAACTCTGCCTCTCTGCTATGTATTCACTACCCCTCATTGCTAATCACTGATTCTATCTCTCTTAGCAAACCTCGCTCTAGAGAATAGAATGACTGATCACTCTGGTGTCTTCTCCAACTGACCCTCAAGCCTCCTCTTATACTTTTCTCGTTGGTCCATCAACGACCGAGATTAAATCTCTAATCAACGGCTAAGATTAGATTTGGCTTGATCCATGACTTTGGAACCTTCTAACCCTATTTTATATTAATACCCATTAATATTTTATTTTTCCGAAGTTTAGACTTAGGAACTCCATTAAAAATATTAATTATTTTAATATCTCCTAAACCGGTTAGAATCTGCCCAAAGCATTTCTAGGTCTTGGAGATCTCATGTTTTTTAGCCTCTCCACCCATTTTCATGGCTAAAGCACATCTGATGCTACCCCAAATCAACACTCCCTCTTAGCGAGGACTGTGCTCTAGTAATACTGCACACTGAGCATTACCCCGGTCATCTGGCATCGGTCCCTGTGCTGATGCTAGGCCTCCCCTACCAACATCCTTTGCATTGCTGCATCTTGTACTGCTTCCCATGGCCTTGCCACTGCCACTGCTGCATTCGTACGACAACTCCCTCCGCATCCGTGCTGCTGCTGGTCTGTCTTACCAACACTGCATCCCCTCTCATCATGTTGAATCGTGCTACCCATAGCACTGCCACTGCTAACTGCTGCACTGCAACTCAGTTGCTGAGAAGTAAGTAACTGATCCACCCAACTTTGACATCCTTGTCAGGCTAGAGACACTCCCGATGCTGAAGCTCCCTCTGCTGCTAACAAGTGCTCCCTCTACTGACCTCTGCGCTGTTGCAACAACTCCTTGCATCTCGCACCGTTGCACACCTCTCTCTGCCATCTTGCATTGGTGCAACACTCCCGTGCCTCTCACACTGTCCCAGGACTCCTGTACTGTAACACTCTCTGCCGCTCCATCTACATCCGTCTCTACTGACATCCGCAAGTCCTACTCCTCATCGGGGCTTTTGTAGCAAGATATAATCCAAGAGGTTGGGTACCTCAAGGATCTTGCCCCTCATCGCCTGTAGTCCTCTTGACTACAGCTCGATGTCTCCCCACTTCTTCTCAAGTGGCACATGAGCACTCATGGCACAATCATCATCCTCCTGGACTTCTTTCTCCGCCCTTGCTGGCACTGCCTTGGTTTCAGAAGCCTCTCCCTTGCTCTTCTAACTAGGAAACTGGTTCGCAAAATGACCCAGTTCCCCACAATGGAAGCACTTGACCTTGGAGAGGTCCTTTTTCTTTCTCTTCTCCTGCTTCCTTGCAGATGCTAGGGCCGCATCCTCTTCTTCCTCCTTGATTTTGACCCCTTTGCCACTACTCCCCGCCTTGGTCACCCGTCTGATCTCTTCTTGACAAAGAGCCGCCCACAGTTCCTCCCAATTTGGAAGGGTTGACCTGCCCAATATGCTCTAGACAAATACCTCCCAATCCTCTAAGGCTGCGTTCAATGTAGTCCTCACCAACAATTCATGATCCGATGTGGCCCCTATGGAAGTTAGCTGGACAGGGATCTCCTTCAATCGATCGAGGAAGACATCTATTTGCTCTCCCTTTTGCATCTGGTATAATCGCAGCTGATTTTCAAGTAACATCTTCCTCTGCACGGAAGTATGCAGATACAATTTCTTCAGGGCCTCCCACATCTCATTTGCCATATCCTTTTCGGTAATATGCGACACCACATGATCCTTGACCCCTTCATGGATGATGCACTTCGCCCTGGCCATTGCGTCCTTGTACTTCTCATTTTCAGCTGGGTCAACTGGGATCGCTATTGTTTTCAAGGAAAAGTTCTTGGTGCGATATCTGTCTAGAATGGACAAGATCATGGCCTTCCAAACCATGAAGTTGGATGTTCCATCCAACCTATCCTGATCTCTTAGTCCATTCACGACCATTATGCTGCTCTTCTTTCGACTCCTACTGAGTCTCTCAACTTCCCGTCTGGAAGTTCTTGGTTCGACTCCCTTTGAGTCTCGATTTCCCTTATGGAAATCCCTCCTCCTTGGTCTTGCCCTGTTAGGTATTGTTGTGACCACAGTACCCCACCATCATCGCTCCGCAAATAACCCGCAGCCTCCTATACCTCAGCAACTGAAGGATTTAGCCACTTGGCTCTGCGCAATCCCAACACCGACAAATCAACTCCCCTAGCCAACTGCGTCAGCCCTCCTGGCCTCTACGTGGCTCTGCGTGAGCCTCATATGCTTCCCTTAGCCTCTGCGTTGCCTCTCTGGCCCAGAATGATGACGTAGTCTCTCTTCGTCATTCCTTCCTTTGTCGCCTTCTGCACGGATCAGCTCTGTGACTCGGGACATCTGAATCTGCTGCTACTGCTCTGGTAGCTGATGCCTTCAGTTATTCTGTGATCTGCGACCATGCTCTGATACTATGTTGGAATTTCTAAGTTTAACCCGTTAGAAATTCTTCCTGTACTATCTGGTTTATTTCTTCCTACTTGTTTAATTACTTAACAAGTTATTTACCATGTAAATACTGAAAATAAACACAAGTACAATATCAACATCTACAGATCATCAACTGAAAGAAAACAAGCACACAAGTGACACCATTATTTTTGGACCAATGTCCTCGGAAAAACCCAATGTGGGAATACCGGTGCAACTATTCAGAGGGTTTTATTATTATGTAGTTTTCAGAATACAACTATTGTGCCAAAAATGGCTCACCCAACAGAGAATGCCCTTGGTAGTGGTACCTCTCTTCGGAGACAGATATTCCGGCTGATTAATCACCGGATGAACAATCCCACAACAACAATTGCAGCTTCGACTGCTTTGCGTCACTCTGATAGGGACTGCATCACCCTACCCGGCTCACCAACACCCTGTTTGTCCCACGAAATCCTTCCAGCGTTGCCTCTTGGCCCTGTGTCAAATCTGCTAGCCTCTGCGTCAGCTTTTGGAGCTTTTGCGTCAGCCCCTAGACCCTCTGTGCAGCTCTTGGTTGCCCCTGCATAGCACACAACTACCTCTGCGTCAACCTCTCCGGGCTCTGCGCTGTCTCTTTGGTACCAACTCTGCCTCTCTGCTATGTATTCACTACGCCTCGCTGCTGATCACTGATTCTATCTATCTTAGCAATCCCCGTTCTAAAGAATAGAATGATTGATCACTCTAGTGTCTTCTCCAACTGACTCTCAAGCCTCCTCTTATATTTTTCTCATTGGTCCATCAAGGACCGAGATTAAATCTCTAATCAACGGCTAAGATTAGAGTTCTCTTGATCCATGACTTTTGAAACCTTCTAACCCAGTTTTATAGACTTAGGAACTCCATTAAAAATATTAATTATTTTAATATCTCCCAAACCGGTTAGAATTTTCCAAAACCATTTCTGGGTCTTGGAGATCTCATGTGCTTTAGCCTCTCCACCAATTTTCATGGCTAGAGCACATCTAATGCTACCCCAAATCAACACTCCCTCTTAGCGAGGACTGTGCTCTAGTAATACTCCACACTGAGCATTACCCTGATCATCAGGCATCAGTACCTGTGCTGATGCTAGGCCTCCCCACCTAACATCCTCTGCACTGCTGCATCCTGTACTGCTGCCCATGGCCCTGCCACTGCCACTGCTGCATCCGTACGACAACTCCCTCTGCTTTTGTGCTGCTGCTGGTTCGTCCTACTAGCACTGCATCTGCACTGCATCTCCTCTCATCATGCTGCATCGTGCTATCCATAGCACTGCCACTTCTAACTGCTGCACTTGAACTCAGTTACTGAGAAGTAAATAACTGATCCACCCAACTCTGACATCCTTGTCAGATTAGAGTCACTCCCGATGCTGAAGCTCCCTCTGCTGCTAACGAGTCACTCCCGATGCTGAAGCTCCCTCTGCTGCTAACAAGAGCTCCCTCTATTGACCTTTGCGCTGCTGCAACAACTCCTTGCATCTCGCACCGTTGCACACCTCTCTGTGCCATCTTGCACTGATGCAACACTCTCGTGCCTCTCGCACTGTTGCACCCTGCTAGCCTCGCGCTGTCCCGGGGCTCTTGCATTGTACCTCTCTCTGCCGCTCCATCTGCATCTGTCTCTACCGACATCCGCTAGTCCTGCTACTCCACTTCGGGGCTCTCGTAGCAAGGTATAATCCAAGACATTGGGTACCTCAAGGATCTTACCGCTCATCGCCTGTAGTCCTCTTGACTACAGCTCGATGTCTCTCCACTTCTCAAGTGGCACATGAGCACTCATGGCACAATCATCATCCTCCTCGACTTCTTTCTCGCCCTCGCTGGCACTGCCTTGGTCTCAGAAGCTTCTCCCTTGCTCTTCTTCCTAGGACACTAGTTCATAAAATGACCTAGTTCCCCACAATGGAAGCACTTGACCTTGGAGAGGTCCTTCTTCTTCCTCTTCTCCTGCTTCCCTGCAGATGCTAGAGTCGCATCCTCTTCTTCCTCCTACTTGATTTTGACACCTTTGCCGCTACTCCTTGCCTTGGTCACCCGTCTGATCTCTTCTTGACGAAAAGCCGGCCACGGTTCCTCCCAATTTGGAAGGGTCGACCTGCCCAGTATGTCCTCAACAAATACCTCCCAATCCTTTGAGATTGCGTTCAATGTGTTCCTCACCATCAATTCCTGATCCGGTGTGGCCCTTATGGAAGTTAGCTGGACACAGATCTCCTTCAGTCGACCAAGGAAGATGTCTATCTGCACTCCTTTCTACATCTGATATGACCGCCACTGATTTTCAAGTAACATCTTCCTCTACACGGAGGTATGCTAGTACAATTTCTTCAGGGCCTCCCACATCTCATTCGCTATATCCTTTTTGGCAATATGCGGTACCATATTATGCTTGACCCCACCAAGGATGATGCACTTCGCCCTGGCCATTGCCTCCTCGTACTTCTCATTTTCAGCTGGGTCAACTGGGATCGCTATTTTTTTCAAGGCGATGCGATATCTGTCAAGAATGGAAAAGATCCTAGCCTTCCAGACCACGAAGTTGGATGCTCTGTCCAACCTATACTGATCTCTCAGTCCATTCACGACCATTATGCTGCTCTTCTTTCGACTCCTGCTGAGTCTCTCAACTTCCCATTTGGAAATTCTTGGTTCGACTCCCCCTGAGTCTCGATTTCCCTTTTGGAAATCCCTCCTCCTTGGTCTTGCCTTGTTAGGTATTGTTCTGACCATAGTACCCCACCAGCATCACTCCGCAAATAACCCGCAGCCTCTATATCTCAGCAACTGAAGGATTTAGCCACTTGGCTTTGCGCAATCTCGACACCGGCAAATCAACTTCCCTAGCCAACTGTGTCAACACTTCTGGCCTCTGCGTGGCTTTGCGTGATCCTGATTCTACTTCCCTTAGCCTCTGGGCTTGCTCTCTTTGGCCCAGAATGATGATGTAGTCTCTCTGCGTCACTCCTTCCTCTGTTGCCTTTTGCATGGATCAGCTCTGTCACTCGGGACAGCTGAATCTGCTGCTACTGCTCTGGTAGCTGATGCCTTCAGTTATCCTGTGATCTGCAACCATGCTCTGATACCATGATGGAATTCTAAGTTTGACCCATTAGAAATTTTTCCTGTACTATCTGGTTTATTTCTTCCTACTTGTTTAATTACTTAACAAGTTATTTACCATGTAAATACTGAAAATAAACACAAGTATAGTATCAACATCTACAGATCATCAACTGAAAGAAAACAAGCACACAAGTGACACCGTTATTTTTGGACCAATGTCCCCGGAAAAACCCAATGCGGGAAAACCGGTGCAGCTATTCAGAAGGTTTTATTATTATGCAGTTTTCAGAATACAACTAGGGTGCCAGAAATGGTTCACCCAACAAAGAATGCCCTCGGCAGTAGTACCTCTCCTCAGAGATAGATATTCCGGCTGATTAATCACCGGATGAACAATCCCACAGCAACAATTGCAGCTCCCACTGCTCTGCGTCACTCTGATAGGGACTGTGTCACCCTACCCGGCTCACCAGCACCTAGTCTGTCCCACGAAATCCTTCTAGCGCTGCCTCTTGGCCCTGCATCAGCTCTGCTAGCGTTTGCGTCAGCTTTTAGAGCTTTTGCGTCAGCCTCTATACCCTCTGCGTCTCACACGCTGGCCTCTCTTGGCTCTGCACAGCTCTTGGCTGCCCCTGCATAGCACCCAGCTGCCTCTGCGTCAACCTCTCCGGGCTTTGCGCTGTCTCTCTAGTACCAACTTTGCCTCTCTGCTACGTATTCATTGCCCTTCGCTGCTGATCACTGATTCTATCTCTCTTAGCAAACCCCGCTCTAGAGAATAGAATGACTAATCACTTTGGAGTCTTCTACGCTGGCCTCTCTTGGCTCTGCGCAGCTCTTGTCTACCCTTGCGTAGCACCCAGCTGCCTTTGCGTCAACCTCTCCAGGCTCTGCGTTGTCTCTCTGGTACCAACTCTGCCTCTCTGCTATGTATTCATTGCCCCTTGTTGTTGATCACTGATTCTATCTCTCTTAGCAAACCTTGCTCTAGAGAATAGAATGACTGATCACTTTGGAGTCTTCTCCAATTGACCCTCAAGCCTCCTCTTATACTTTTCTCGTTGGTCCATCAACGGTCGAGATTAAATCTCTAATCAACGACTAAGATTAGATTTGGCTTGATCAATGAGTTTTGGAAATTTCTAACGCTGTTTTATATTAATACCCATTAATATTTTATTTTTCATAAGTTTAGACTTAGGAACTCTATTAAAAATATTAATTATTTTAATATCTCCCAAACTGGTTAGAATTTTCCCAAACCATTTTTGGGTCTTAGAGATCTCATGTGCTTTAGCCTCTCGACCAATTTTCATGGCTAGAGCACATCCGATGCTACCCCAAATCAACGCAATTCAAAGTTGCATTATGGGCTTTGAAAAGAAGAATTTTGCATACAATATTATGGAAAGATTTCATAAAATATATAGAGCATTTAGCTACAACACAAAGAAACACTACATGTTATCTTGATGGCACTTCATACTTATTGTATATGAGGTGCACTACTTGGGAAACTTGGATTGAAGTAGCGTGTCCATAACCATTCCATACCACCTTTCACCACTCCCTTGATCTCACATACACCCTCCGGGTTTGCTGTCATTGTTTCATTGGGATTTGGCACCCACACATCTGCGTCCTTGAGTTAGGGTTGGAAAGCTTTGCCTTGGAGGTTGATGCAACTGCTAGAAAGATAAAAGCACAAGATGGCCACAATAAAAGAAAAAGAAAATTTAAAATACAAAATATGGCCGGGGCATAATTAGCATGTGGAGAAAAGCTTAGAATGAGCTCTACCCCCGTCATTAGCCATCACCTAGTTCCTGAGCACTATATGTTCCATTACATCATAAGGAACCCTTGCATGTCCCAACCCTGATGAGCGAGAAACCAACTCATCTTTAAGGGGTAAATAAATGTTATATCATACAAAACAAAATTGGAGACCTAAATCATGTGTTGAATGGTGTTGTCATTGATGCCAATGTTGGTCCTTGAATGCTCTTAATATTCGTTCAGTTTGCATTGGTTGGAAGCTCCAAATGACGGGAAGGCCTAGATGCTTTGCACTTGTTGAGGAAAATCGATGTAAAGGACAGTGATATTGATCACGAGACCATCGTCATTTGTTTCTCCTCGTCATGCTGATTCCAACGGTAAGTGACACGCCTCATAACTCATCGCGGTTGAGGAGATATGATCAATCAAATTTGGGGTCCCCCTTCTTAAGGTCAGAGTCCTCAAAGTTGGAGGATGTGGCAAGCTGCTTTTGGATTGGTTTGTTTGTGACATCTTTATTTCAAAATTATTGTTGGACCTAGTCTATTCAAGCTTGCTTGCAAAGATGGTTAAAGGAATTTCGTTTTATTTTTGTGGCACTTAATTAAAGTCGACCTCCAAGAAGAAGTTGATTTTTGGCTCCCAAATCAAAAATGAAATTTGAATTTTTGTTTCCCTCCTTTTGATCAAGTCGACTCGATTATTTGGAGCCAAAAATCAAACTCCCACAGCAACAATTGCAATTCCCACTGCTCTGCGTCACTCTGATAGGGACTGTGTCACCCTACCCGGCTCACCAGCACCCAGTCTGTCCCACGAAATCCTTTCAGTGCTGCCTCTTGGCCTTGCGTCAGCTCTGCTAGTCTCTGCGTCAGCTTTTGGAGCTTCTGCGTTAGCCCCTAGACCCTCTGCGTCTCACACACTGGCCTCTCCTGGCTCTACGCAGCTCCTGGCTACCCCTGCGTAGCACCCAACTGCCTCTGCATCAACCTCTCCGGGCTCTGCGCTGTTTCTCTGGTACCAACTCTGTCTCTCTGCTATGTATTCACGACACCTCATTTATTGAAGAAACAAGATTTGAGATAAGGATTTGATTCTCCTCTTTTGTTTGATCAGACAGTCATGGTAAATCTCTAAGGCATCTGAATACACAAATAATTCGCTCAAAGAAAGCAGGAAATTTAATTTATGCTCCGGGATACCCCTTCACACCAACAATGAAGCAACTCATCCTAATATCATATATGTAGTTTATGATGTAGAGATTTATTACACATTCAATGGTTTAGAGGCTCAAGACGAAACCTTTGAGAGGTCTAAAATAGTGAGATCGAGATCTCTCCCACCAAACAATGATGATACCTATTGATGAAGGCACTGCACGTAACAAATGAATAGTCCACCAAGTGATTGAGCAACAAATTGCAATATATGATGTAGTAGTAAGATTCTGTGTAATGCGCGTGAATGGGAGCGATTGGTGCAACTTGTTACCTCTAAGAGCTCGTGAGCCTGGTATCGCATGAGATCTATAACTAGTTCGATGAAATGGCCGAACAATTTGTTTATGTAAGTGTAGTGTTTGTAAAAATAATTCCAATTCGAGTCGGTGTTCTATTTATTGAGTTCTAAGCATTGATCCAAGGAATCGAGATCTGGCTCGTCATGATTGGCAAGGGTTTGGCGGAGGAGCGGTGACTTGTTAGCCATGGACTATGTTTCTTTAGTTTTAATTCTGGTCTGACATTCATAACAAGAGAGCTGAGCTTTAGTTTTTTGGATGGCGAGATTTGTCAGTATATGGTGGAGAATCCCATGACCATGGCTTTTCATTAATCCTTGATAATCCACGTAGAGCTTGAAAACATCGAGTGTGATCTATATACTGTCACGTATGTTACCATATTGAACAACTTGAATGAGATCACATGGATAGGTTACATGTCCCCGATACAATTGATGTCTTAATATATAAAATTCAACCGAGTGTCGTAACAACCATCAGCGAACTCGAACGATGGAGTTGTAGCAACATTGAATGTTCTAGGTTCAACTCCTTGGGATAAAGTCGGATTATTTTTATTTTTGGTTAAATGATTATTTTGTTGAATGGTTAACAATTTCCAGTGGTTGGTGCTAGAATTCGGCCGAGTCCCGAAAAGAAATCTATCATAAAACATTTAATTTATAACATGGTTTATTATGGTTTCTGGAGTCATTATTTGACCAAATCGTAATCTGAAAGAAGCGAGACGATCACAACTTAGAGACGAATACAACCAAGCAATATTTAGGACGAGGTTTTATGCTAGTTGAAGTGCAGTAGTGGTATTGACATCTAGGGTTTGATGTATTGTTGAGCAGGTTTGGTTTTTGAGCAGAGGCTTGCATTACAAAGAGGTATTTGGTTTGGTGCTATTGATATGTAGAAAGGTATATGATGCTGCTATTGTTGAGTTAGAAATTGTTGAGCAGTGTTATTGGCCTATGTGGACAATTGATGAGTGCTAAGGTTTATAGTGCTTCTAATTTGGTCGCTGAACTAGGTTATATCAGTGTTTATATGGTTGAATGGTTGATGTAACTTGAGCAGAGGAAGTTATTATTGCTGTTGAATTGCAATTTGTTTTTTGTATTGAGCACATGTTGATCTAGTCTGAAAATTGTGAAATGTGGCGTGATGTGGTGAATTGAAGGATGGTAGGGGGTGCAAGGCAAAGAGTGGAGCCTCCTTTAGGTTGGAGCATGAGAACACTTCAGGGTGGTGCTAGGGCAAGTTGGAGCCTGTGCAGGGTGTTGGAGCATCCTTTCAGTTAGAACTAATAAAACTGTAGCGTTGGAGCGTCCTTCCAGTTGGAGTTGGTAAATCAGGGCATTGGGGCATCCTTCCAATTGGAGTTGGTAGATCAAGGTGTTGGAGCGTCCTTCAAGTTGGAGCCTGAAACCAAAGGGTTGGAGCCTCCTTTAGTTGATGTTGAAAATCTTGGAAGTTGGAGCTTCCTATTGATGTAAATTTTGAAGATCTATATTAAGAAGGATTCGGTTGTTTTTCTCTCGGAAAGGTTTCCACCTAAAAATCTCTTATTTACTGTCTTGGATATTATGCATTGTTGAATGATGTTGTTATTTGTTCATGTGATGTGATGCTAGATTATGTTTTTAATCTAATGCTAGTGATAATCTCTGTGAAGTTAAAATTCACTGGTTGAAGTGAAATATTGATTCACCCCCCTCTTAGTATTTGCAACATTATGCTCCATATCAAAGCAAAGTGTGATCTCAGAGCTACCGGGGCAAAGTGTGATCTCAGAGCTAGGGCTTGGGTTAGCTCACAACTCCACCGTCAGAATGGCTGCAAATTTGGAGGAGGCCTTGAGGACACATCAACGCAGTAGAGACTAGGAGATTGAACTTTTTCTATGGCTATTTCGTTGGGAAAGTGATGCCCTAGGTGACCCAACTTGGTAGACCTAGAAGAGAGAGGGAAAGGTGGAGAAAAATGTTCTTTGAGTGATCACCTATTGGTGGACCAGTGCCTAATCCCTTGGGGAGAATGGAATCTAGGAGAATGATGAGAAAGGAACTTGTATTTCGGTCAAGGAGGCCTTAAGGACTACTTCGCTTGGCCTTTAGGGCAAGAAGAAGAGACCCCAAAGATTTTATACTTCGCTTGGCAAAAAGAGATGTCTTATTAAGATAAATTCAACGATGGAATTATCCCTAGGAGATTTCATTCATATAGATGGCCCAAACATTGAGAGATGCTATATAGAAACAATAATTCCACAATTTTGCAATTATGCAATGCAACAATTAGCCCTAGTATACCGAAAATCCCATTCAATGCATATGACAAAAATAAAACAAAAATAACATTAAATGTGCATATGACAAAAATAAAACAAGAATAGCATTAAATGTGTGTACTTACATGTAATAGAACCTATCCAACCATCAACAATTTGACAATAAAGAAGCTCCAAGATAAAATACTCCAATCCAAACATCAAAATTCATCCATGCTCCAATTCATCATCCTAAAAAAATTGCGAAATTCTATGAAGAGAAGAATGATCCAATCCAAAGTGATGATGAGAAAATGAACTCATCTTGCTTGTATTTATTAGACTAATTAGGAGTCGGATTACTCTCTTACGCCTACATAAGCCCCAAAAATAAAATAATGTGCTAATGACGTAACTTTTGGTGACAAGCCCACCAAACTAGCTCATAAATGAAATAATAACCCTCTCAAGAGGTCAAATTATAAACAATACAGGTCGTAGGGCCCTCTTAGAGGCCTGAAGAGGTCCATAGGTGCCATAATGAGGAATAGGACCCTCAAAAGTGATGGACAAGGGGGTGGCCCCTTGGTCCTCAAACAATAAACCTGTGGTGCTCCCAGTGGGTGTGGGGGCACAATAATAACCCCATGGGTCTCCAAATGAGTCGAAGATGCCTGTAGACTATCTGTAAGGGCTCAGATGATGGTGTAGGTGATGCCACATCATCCTACAAGTCCTGGGTCAACTGCCAAGTGCATGGTACATCTATGGGGTTGGTTGGGCAAAGGTGAACTAGGTGCATCTTCCTTGTCCAAAGGTGGATCTTGAGTCAATCTCTGAACATCTCTAGGGATCCGTGGAGTGCTGTCTAATGCTGCGGAGGCCCATGGCTCTCAACACATAGCCTACGTGTGCCAATGTAGTCCTTTGGAGGGTTAGGACCCCATATAGGGAGAGCAAACCCAAGATGGAGACCATCTACAATCCTGCATAAGATCCAATGCGTCCCCTAGCCTTCTAGTACAACAAGTCATCAAGGAAATCGAGTAAAAGAGCTTACAAACCATGGACCACAAATGGGGACATCATAATGTTGAAGAATCTAGGGAAATTTAACATTAATGATTCTTCCTTCTATGATAACTGTTAGTGATGTCTTTTTTCTTTCTAGAATTAACTTCTTTATGTTAGTGTGTTCTTCAATCATCAAACAACTATCAAAACAAGAAGATCAACAAAATACAAGTACACAAGATGTAGGCTCCTAGCCAGGGCAAAACCTCTCCTCTTGAGAGGAAAACCCTTCAATCTCTTCTTATAGATATTTCAATTGACGAATACCAAGACCCTTGACAAGGACACTTGACACAAGTTTACCTTCAAGACACTTGTCACTATCTCTTGCACTCTTCGGCCTTCATATCACAGTCTTCCTTCTTCGCACTGTATCACTTCAGTCCTTCTCCTTCGCACTGTTATGGCACTGTCACTTAGAGAGTCTTGGTCTCTTTTCTTCGCAACCCTAGACACAGTCTTCGACTTCCACTGATCTCTTCCTTCGGTCCACAAGGGCCTCTCTGACTTCGGTCTCTTTCTATCATAGTTACACACTTGATGTAGCCCTTAACTGAATTTTCACTGTCCTAGAACAATCTTCGTTCCTTCGCTAATATGATAGAGATGAGACAGACTTAGTCCAAAATCATTTGAGACATTTATGCACTTGTAGTAGCCTTCCTTCCTCATTGTATTACCCTTATCTCTTTGCTCTGAGATCCGTATTGTTTCAGATCAGATGTGTCTGAGATGCTTGTCGTTATGAGGTCAAGTCACTCTTTATATAGTGACTTATGCTTGCTATCTAGGCCGACATGAGATCCTGGAGATAAGCCGACTTTTCCTTAAGGAGAATATTGTCTTTCTTTTAGCCGACTGCAAGAGGGGTAGTGACAATGTCTTGGAGTGCAACTTTTACATAAATGACATGTCTTCTACATGTGTAATGTGACTTCATGACTTCTTAATTATATTTATGACAAGACAACAAATTCCTAAAGACATCAAGAAAGTCTTTGACCTATGAAAAACACTTCTTGCTCATGAAACCCATGATGCAAGGAATACAGTAAATATATTTGTTTCTTCTTTACATAAAATCATAGTTACATTTCATTATGAAGACCGAACCTAGTTACACTTTCTTCAACACATAATGGTCTTCCCTTCTATAATGGGCTTTGGCATGTGCTAATGTCTCCAAACTCCAAATGGGGTTAACCAAGTATCCCATTAGGTGGTTTCTACTTATAAAGGGGGTAACATGTCCAAGGTACATCCTTTAAAAGGTGGTGGTATGTGATAAAGAGGTGAATGGAGTAGGGGATGAGAAGGGGCAGCTCTGGGCCACATGCTGGGGTACAAGGGTAGTTAGTAGAAGGGAAGCCCACACTTGGATATATAATGTATAGGAGGGAGTAATTGTGGGACATGAGGTTTTTGTGAAAATTTGGAAACGCAAATTTCTACTACAACAATTGATTAAGTTACTTCTATTTGTTAAGTACTGAACAAATTATTTACTGCTTCCTACAACAAATACCAAAACTAATACATTACAACCTTTACCAATTAAAATTATATGCGGAAACAAGAAACTGAGCAAGAAAGAAATACACAACACATTACACCGTTATTTTTGGACAAATGTCCCCGGAAAAACCCAATGCGGGAAAACCGGTGCAACAACTAAGGATTTGTATTATTAAGCAGTAGTTTTCTGAATACAATTCGTTGGATGCCCACCCGCCTATCCGATACAGAGAGAAACTGGACAAAAAGAGTAGTGAGATGATCTCACCCTGTCACTGGAAGAGCCGACACTGATCTGCGCTGGAGATGAGCCTCTGTGCAGTAATGCGTCAAGCCTACGCAATCACTGCATCACTGCTGCTGGGATTGCGTTGCACCTCCTTCTAATCCTCTGTTGGCTGGAAACTGCAGCTCTCAGGGCTCCCGGTCTCACATCCCGGCTCCAACACTAGATTCTGATTGTTCCTCAACAGAATTTCGATCTCCCTTTGAGGCTCTGCGTTGCCACAACGTAGCTCTGTGTGGCCCAACATCAGCCTGTCTAGATGTCTCTCTGCCCTCTCTACCTTGTACTCTCCAGTCCAGGAAAACTTCCCTCAGAAACTATCCCTGCTCGTCACTTCAAGAAATCTCCTCAATCGATTCTCTAGCAATTGCTGCGCTGCCCTCTCTGAGAAATTCGATCTCTTGATCTCTCTCCAATGTGTTTTCCAAATGCCCATCGAAGTCCTTATAATCCTCCAGTTGAGTAATCAACGGCCTAGATTAGATTCTAATCAATGGCTCAGATCATTTGGACTCAATCTCCATCTTCTTCTAGAAGTTTCACCCTCAGTTTGATTAATACCCTTTAATTATTTTAATTTCCTAAGTTTAGACTTAGGCACCCATTAAAAATAATTAATTATTTTAATAAAACTGTCTCCAGGTGGAATTTCCCAAAACGATTTCTGGGTATTGTGGAATACATGTGTCCTAGCCTCCCTGCAAATTTTGAGGCTTAGAGCACATCCGATGCTACCAGAAATCGACAGTTTACCGACCATGATTTTTCCACCATTCTTTATATGTCTTTTGCCCTTTTATGATTTTTCTTTAATTAACTACTCGAGGCTCATGGGGTAAGAGCATGATGTGTGAGATATAACTGTGGATACCCCCTTTTAAGGTAGGGCGGTTCATTGCCCACCAGGGGTTGGGACAATCATGGATTCCTATATGATGAAGGACGCTCAGAGAACCTATAGGAACTAGGGTGATGGACATGATGATGGGGTAGAGCTCATGTGTTGGCTTTTGCCAACGTGCTAAATGTGTTTGTCTCGACCATCTTTGCATTTTGTGGTACGTTTTCCTGTTGAATATGGCCAATTTTGATTTTGCTTTTCTTTTTAGCTGCATCAACCTCCAAGGCATCATTCCAAGCTTGATCCAAGGTGTGGGCAAGGGGAAGGGGAGAGCTAGCCCTATGTGGACCCAGGTGGGAGAAATGATGAATGGGGGAATAATGAGTTGAATGGGGGTAATATATGTGGATGAGGGAGCGGGACCACATAACCAAAATCAGGGTTTCCCGTGAAATACCATCCCTAAAGCCAAATGGTCAATAAAAGAGATCCCACCAGACTAGAATCGAAGGTTGATCATCCAAAGGGGACTAGGGGACAAGAGCACAAACCTAGCCCATTCTTTCCGCCAAATCCCCCCATTAATCCATGCCCAAAAGTGTCCATGATAAGCAAACCACAATACTCAATTACCAAATGACAAGGCATACCTTTAGGTTCGAGAGGCCCACTTTCAAACATATGATCATGGCAGATGGGTGAAGGACCACATGGCTGGCTTAGGTGGCAGAGAAATGGAACAATGAGCTAGTTGGTGGCTGCAGGGATTGCCGACTGAGGACCATCTTGGAGAAAAAAACTCTCGTAGGGATATCACCCACAAAATGGTGGGTAACAAACCCAAAGTGCAGACAAGGAGGGGGAGGCTAACCCTATGTGGACCTAGTGGACACATGTGGACCCGGATGGGAAAAGTGATGAATGGGGTTAAAATGAGCGGAGGGGAGTGATGTATATGGTGTTGGGAAGCGGGACCATGGAACCAAAATTGGGATTTCCCATGTAGTGCTAGCCCTAAAGCTAATGGCCAGTAAAGGAGATTCGACAGGACAAGGATACAAGGCTAACCACCAAATCGGGAAAAGGAGACAAGAGTACATACCTATCCCACTATTTCCGCCAAATCCTCCCACCAATCTATGCCCAAAAGTGTCCATGATAAGTAAACAAAATTACTCAACTACACCAATGGAAAACCCTACCTTCGGGGTCAGGAGGCCCACCTTCAAACATATGATCATAACAGATGGGCAAGGGATCACATGGCAGGCTCAGGTGGCAGAGATGGTGGCACATTGAGCTATCTGGAGGCTGCAAGGGGCTGTTGGTTGTCGGTTGAGGACCATCTAGGAGAATTTTTTTCTCCTATGGACACTACCCACTAGATCACTTAAATAATTAAATTATTTATCCTTAGAAACTTAGCTCAATAGTCAACATTAATTAATGTATTTGTCCTAAGTTAAACTTAGGAAAGAGATTATAGAAGTCACTTACTCATGAACAAGAACCTAAAGAGGCGATCTAACATCTTCTGCATGCTTGACACCTAGCCTATGTAGAAGCACCTATTCGAGCTATTAACATCAATAGAGAATAGATGAAAAAGTCTACTAAATCAATTCATTATCACGCCAAAAGTCGTTGTTTAAGAAACACCAGTGTACATAATATGACATTTGGTCCATCAAATTGTCTAAACTCATATACTAATTTAAGTAGTGTTAGTAAACCTGATGTGGCGAATTCATTTGGTGCACTTAACTACCACATACTTCACAATTCATGGCGACAACTCCAATTGTTAGTATTAATATTTTGCCACAAATTCCCTAGCCTTTTACCACCATAAAATCTTTGAACATTGCTAAGATTGGATTAGTTAAGATCTCCCCTGACTCCTCCAGGGTTGATCGATTAGGAACAAAACCATTAAGGCCAACCTTTCACGACATTTCTAAGGGTTGGCTAGTGCATTTGGGACTGTTGATGTTTGTCGATTGAACAGGTGCTTTGACATAGGTCTAAGTGTCTAGATGTGCGGAAGTCGTCCACAACCTTCAAGCTTGATACATTACTTCTTAAGGTTAGAGGTATGGTAGAGGTTGGGAGAGATCTTCCTTGGTCAAGGGAAGTATGCAGTGGAGATTCTGAGGAGATTTGAGATGGAGGACTATAACCCTATGGCTACACCTATGAAAACCAATTTGAAGAAGTTTTTGACTTTAGATTCAGAGTTGGCGGATCCCATGTTGTATAGATAGTTGATAGGGTCCTTGATGTATTTGGTAAACACTAGGCCAGATATGTGCTTTGTTGTGAACACCTTGAGTTAGTTCATGGTGGAGTCGAGGCAGGTGCATTGGGTAGCAACGAAACATTTGTTGAGGTACTTGAGAGGTATAGTGGAGTATGGTCTGAGGTATTTTGTAGTTGATGGAGTGAGCTTGTAGGGATATACAGACTCAAATTGGGTAGGGAGTGTAGTAGATAGGAAAAGGGGCCTCAGGGTGTTGCTTCAGTTTTGGATCAACGATGATATCTTTGTTTTGAAGGAAGCAAACTTCCTTGGCACTCAGTTCAACATAGGTAGAGTATATGGAAGCAAGTGTGGTGAGTTGTTAGGCCATTTGGCTTCACAAGTTACTTGCAGGGTTATTTGCTCAGGAGTTGGAGCCCATAGTCATATATTGTGATAATTAGAGTTTTATCAAATTCTCTGAGAATCCAATGTTCCATGATAGGTCCAAGCATATTGAGATTAGGTATCCGTTCGTCAGTAACATGATCCAGAAAGAGGTAGTTAAACTCCAATATATCTCCATAGATGAGCAGGTTACAAACATTTTGACCAAACCCTTGGTCAAGGGAAAGCTTGTGTTTTATAGAGACAAGCATGAGTGGTGCAGAATACCTTCCTCGGTAAGAGGGACTATTGATGTTTGTAGCTTAAATAGGTACTTCTGCACATGTTTAAGTGTCTAGATGCGTGGAAGTTATCCAAAGCCTTCAACATTAGGAAATTCACTTTAATTAAAGGAATTATTAAAGTGAATTGTCTTTTATTAAAAAGTGAGTTTAATGTCATAATATGCAAATGTTTTTACATTAGTGAATTAGATGGATCTCGACCGTGGATTGGGAGTTAATCTCAATTGTCAATCTCTTTGGAGATTAGGGTCATGGAAACTTGGTCATCAATGGTTAATTCATGTAGTCAACAACCTAAGATTATGAAAGCAAGGTTAGGTGAAGGAGAAAGACACAAGAAAGAGTGATTGAGACATGAAAGACAGTGACTCAAGGAGTAACTTGGAGAGTGGTTAGGCTAAGGGAGAGAAAACAGTGCAGCAGCAAGAAGAAATTCAGATTCAGAAAATAAAGTGAAGGCTGTTCAGCAAGGAGCCGTGCAGATTTTCTGAGCATCAAATCCGCAGCAAGAGAGCACACCGATTGCATGTGTCGGGCCAAATGAACATAGGAGAGGTTGCACATGCCACAGCAGGATAAATTGGGATGCACATGTGACAGCAGGGCAAAGAGAGTTTGCACGTGGTGTGCAAGTACAAGTTCAGGTGGCACATGTGTTGTGGCCCGTGGGTTTTGGAGCAGGCAGGTTGCACATATGGGGTGCAGGCTGAAAGGTTGCAGGAATGCATATCGGGTTTCTTCAGGGGCAGATTTGCCAGGTTTTTATTTGCCGTAATTTTTCCAGTAAATTCTTTGTGGGCCATTGTCCCAGTAAGGGAGTGCTTGTAATAAAGGAAGTAATTTTGAATGAAGAGCCAAATTTTGAAGGGCAAATATTTCTGCGTATGTGTGGAAATTGATTAATTTGCTTCCGCTGAAATTTTTGTTTTCTGCCAGTTAAAAATCCCAGTAGTGCATTTTATTCAGTAAGCTGAAAATTAAAACTGAAAATCAGCAAGAAAATTACTATGAAGTAATTTTCCAATTTGCTGGGGCTAGAAAATTTAATGAGGACCAGTACAGTAAGATGGGTGCAGAATTGCATAAGGCAGGCACATGACCTGACCTACATCAGGATTGAAATGATCCAGACCAATCTTGTAGGAAGGGTTGAAGAGGACCTTACTAGCTGGCTGTCTGGATTGATAGGTGCAGGACCAACCCTTTTAACTCAGTGTTGGCCAGGACCTTTCTGGGTTGACCAAGAATTTAATATTTGGTGAGTGTTAATTAGGATTAATTTAGTGCACTCGTAATCTGTAAACCTCACATCTAGACGTTTTCTGGCCATGAATTTTTATATTTACAACCATATTAATAAAGGGAAATTTTTGGAGAAATATAGTTATTCAAATCATAGTAACAAGATTCAGCTGTATTGACTTTTGCTGTATGGAAACTCGGCACTAGAACAAAATTTGGTGAAACTTTTTGGTTCAGTAGGAATACAGTACGGTCAACTTACTTCTGATAAATTTGATAGTATACCTTATGTATTTGATTCCTGTTGACTCATAAACCCAAATAACAAGCTGAACAAGAACCTCAAAAATATTAAGAAAATCTTGAGTACATCTATAAATATAAATTAACCATAAAGTCAATTCGGGTTATCATGGGTGGTTGGGAGGAAGGAATGGAATCCTCACCACCCAGGTTCATTTCCTCTAAGTGACATGACAGACGTTGACAATATTGAGTCTTGACAGTATACATATATTCATATGGAATATACAGCGTTGTACCTGTGAAAAAAAACCACAAAATTTTAAAGAAATTGATTTTTTTCCTTTTTATTGGGAATTATTGACGTAGAAACTCTTCAAAAATTTGTAAGAAAATGCATATTTTAGTATATATGAGATATTAACTTCCGTATTGGAGGCGTACCTGATTTTTTTCATTATGTATCCTTTCTGCATCAAATTGTATTTGAATTTGAATTCATACATGAATATTGCGACCATGGTTCAAATGTGCTTTTACAAGGTAGGTAGCCATTCAACTTCTTTTACAAAGCCTTTTTCTTGCCTAGGAGGTAGCATCGGACGTGCTCTAGCCACGAAAATTGGTGGAGAGGTTAAGGCACATGAGATCTCCAATACCCAGAAAGGGTTTGGGCAGATTCTAAACAGTTTGGGAGATATTAAAATAATTAATATTTTTAATGGAGTCCATAAGTCTAAACTTAGGGAAATTAAAATATTAATGTGAATTAATATAAAACTGTGTTAGAATGGTCCAAAAGTCATGGATCAAGCTAGATCTAATCTTAGCTGTTGATTAGGGACTTAATCTCGGCCGTTGATTTGTCCACGAGAAAAGTATAAGAGGAGGCTTGAGGGTCACTTGGAGAACACACCAAGAGATCAAGATTTCGACTTTTGGTGGCTAGGTTTGCTGAGAAAGTTGAGAGAGCGATCATAGTTGCAGCTGAGGGGCAGTGAATACTTAAGTAGAGAGGTAGAGATAACACCGGGAGGATCAGCGCAGTAGCCAGAGAGAGGGACGTAGAAGCAGCCAAGGGTTCACGCAGAGGTAGACAGGAGCTGCGCAGTGCCTAAGAGGGCCAGCGTGGGTGACGCAGAGGGCTAGAGGACTGACGTAGTGCCTCTAGAGGCTGACATAGGCCAAGCTAGAGTGACGCTGGGCTAACGCTGGGCCAGAGAGAGGCTGACGTAGTCCCTAGAGGTTGACGATGGGGTTTCGTGGGGCAGATTGGAGCTGTGGAGCTACCGAAGTGTTTATCCGGTGTTTCAGCCGAAATATTTACTTCCGAGTAGAGAGGTGCTACTACCGAGATTTTTCTTTGTTGGGTGAGCCGGATTTGGCACCCAGATTGTATTCTGAAACTGCTTAATAAATCAAACCCTCAGATAGCAGGACCAGTTTTCCAGCATTGGGTTTTTTCGAGGACATTAGTCAAAAAACAACGGTGTCACTTGTGTGCTTGTTTCTATTTCCTTCAGTTGATGATCTGTAATATGTTGAGCATGTATTTATATTTATTTCCAATATTTACATGGTAAATAACTTGTTAATTAATAGAACAAGTAGGTAGGAATAAATCAGTAAAGTGCATGAAGGATTTCTAACGTGTTAGGCTTAGAAATTCCAACATGGTATCAGAGCGTGGTTGCAGATCACAGGAGAATTGAGGACATCAGCCGAGCATAGCAGCAACAACAGAAAACAGCTGTCCCGAGTGACAAAAGTTATTCCTAGCAGAGTAGCAGCAAGGAAGGGGTGACAGAGTGCCTGTGTCATCAAGATTAAGCCAAGAAGAGGTTGCGCAGAGGCTAGGAGGGCTGACGCAGTTGGCTGAGGAAGTTGATTTGCTGGTGCCGGGATTGCGTAGAGCCTAGGAGCTCTAACCTTTAGTTTGCTGGGGTTTAGGAGGCTGTGGGTAAGTTGCAGAGCAGAGATGGTGGGGTACTGTAGTTAGAACAATACCTAATAGGATAAGACCGAGGAGGAGGGAGTTGTTGCCAAGGCGGATATCTAGCCAAGGAATCCGGATTAGTGGTGCAGTTGCATAGACGATCGGAGTGGGGCAACTCGACGTTGGTAGAGGGATTTCCAGAAGGGAAATCAAGACTCAGAGGGAGCCGAACAGAGAACTTTCAGACGGGAAGTTGAGAGCCTCAACAGGGGTTGAACAAAGAACTTCTAGGAGGGAAGTAGAGGAGCAACGAGATGGTAGTGAACGGGGTAAGAGACCAGACAGACTTGACGGAGCCTCAAACTTCGTAGTCTGGAAGGCCAAGATATTATCCATTCTAGACAGGAATCGTGTCAAGCACTCTGCCTTGAGGACAATAGCTATCCCAGTTGACCCAGCTGATAACGACAAGTACGAGGAGGCAATGGCGAGGGCCAAGAGCATCAATAGGGTCAAGGACCATGTAGTACCACATATTGCTGAAAAGGACACGGCAAATGAGATGTGGGAGGCCCTAAAGAAATTGTACTAGCATACTTTTGTGCAGAGAAGGATGTTACTAGAAAATCAGCTGCGATCATACCGGATGTAGAAGGGAGAACAGATCGACCCATTTCTCAGTCGATTGAAGGAGATCCGGGATCGACTGACTTCCATAGGGGCCACGCCGGATCAAGAATTGATGTTGAGAACAACTTTGAACGCAGTCTCAGAAGACTAGGATGTGTTTGTCCAGAGCCTACTGGGCAGGTCGATCCTTCCAGATTGGGAGGAAATGTGGGCTGCTCTTTGCCAAGAAGAGATAAGAAGGCTGAGCAAGGCAGGAAGTAGCGGCAAGGGGATCATAATCAAGGAGGAGGGGAGGTGGATGCTGCTTTAGCATCTGAGGGAAAGTAGGAGAAACGAAAGAAGAAGGACCTCTCCAAGGTCAAATGTTTCCACTGTGGGGAGCTGGGTCATTATGGGACCCAGTGTCTAAGGAAGAAGAGCAAGGGAGAGGCCTTCAAGACCAAGGCTGCGTCAGCAAGGGCAGAGGAGGAAGTGGAGACAGACGATCACTGTGCCATGAGTGCACACACACCACTTGAGCGGAAATGGGGAGACATTGAGCTGTAGTCAGGCGGACTACAGGCGATGAGGGGCAGGATCCTCGAGGTACCCAGCCTCTTGGATTAGACCTTGCTACGGGCGCCCCGGAGAGGAGTAGCAGTACTGGCAATGTCAGTAGAGACAAATGCGGATGGAGTGACAGGGGGAGCTACAGTGTAGGATTCCCAGGACAACGCAAGGCTAGCAGACTGCAACAGTGCGAGAGGCACGGGAGTGTTGCACCAGTGCAGGATGAAACAGAGAGGTGTGCAATAGTGCGAGATGCATGGAGTTGTTGCAGTAGTGCAGAGGTCGGAGAGGGAGCACTTGTTAGTGACAGAGGGAGCTTCAGCATCAAGAGTGTTTCTAGCCTGACGGAGATGTCAGAGTTGGGGGATTAGTTACTTACTTCTCAGTAACTGAGTTGCAGTGCAACAGTTAGCAGTGGTAGTGCTATGGGCAACATGATGCAGCATGATGAGATGGGTGGCAGTGTAGATGCAGCAGTGGTAGTGGCAGGGCCATGGGCAGCAACACGGATGTAGAGGGAGCTGCAGCACGGATGCAACAGTGGCAGTGGCAGGGCCATGGGTAGCAGTTCAAGATGCAGTAGTGCAGAGGATGTTGGGCAGCAGGACTAGCATCAACACAGGGACCGATGCCAAATGATTAGAGTGATGCTTAGTGAGGAGTATTACTAGAACACAGTCCTCGTTAAGAGGGAGTGTTGATTTGGGGTAGCATCGGATGTGCTCTAGCCACAAAAATTGGTGGAGATGCTAAGGTACATGAGATCTCCAATACCCAGAAAGGGTTTGGGCAGATTCTAAACAGTTTGGGAGATATTAAAATAATTAATATTTTTAATGGAGTCCCTAACTCTAAACTTAGGGAAATTAAAACATTAATGTGAATTAATATAAAACTATGTTAGAATGGTCCAAAAGTTATGGATCAAGCCAGATCTATTCTTAGTCGTTGATTAGGGACGTAATCTTGGCCATTGATTTGTCAACGAGAAAAATATAAGAGGAGGCTTGATGGTCACTTGGAGAACACAACAAGAGATCAAGATTTCGACTTTCTGGGGCTGGGTTTGCTGAGAAAGTTGAGAGAGTGATCAGAGTTGCAGCTAAGGGGCAGTGAATACAGAAGTAGAGAGGCAGAGATAGCACTGGGAGGATCAGCACAGTAGTCGGAGAGAGGGACGCAAAAATAGCCAAGGGTTCATGCAGAGCCAGCCAGGGCTCACGCAGAGGCAGCCAGGAGCTACGCAGTGCTTAAGAGGGCCAGCATGGGTGACGCAGAGGGCTAGAGGACTGACACAATGCCTCCAAAGGCTGACGCAGGCTAAGCCAGAGTGACGTTGGGCTAACACTAGGCCAGAGAGAGGCTGACGCTGGGGTTTCGTGGGGCAGATTGGAGTTGTGGAGTTGCCAGAGTGTTTATCTAGGATTTCAGCCGGAATATCTGCTTCCGAGTAGAGAAGTGCTACTACCAAGATTTTTCTTTGTTGGGTGAGTCAGATTTGGCACCTAGAGTGTATTTTGAAACTGCTTAATAAATCAAACCTTCAGATAGCTGCACTGGTTTTCCCACATTGGGTTTTTCCGGGGACATTAGTCAAAAAACAACGGTGTCACTTGTGTGCTTATTTTTGTTTCTTTCAATTGATGATCTATAATGTGTTGAGCATGTACTTGTATTTATTTCCAGTATTTACATGGTAAATAACTTGTTAATTAATAGAGCAAGTAGGTAGGAATAAATCAGTAAAGTGCATGAAAGGGGGTTACAACAATTAAATAGTGTTATGAATAAATATATAGGAAATCATGTGAATGATAATAATCATAAATAATGATTAGTTAATTAGTAATTAGGTTGAAGAGTCATGTCTAAATGAGACATGACTCTCCATGAAGAGACACCTGTTTGGTATATAAGCAAGCCTCTCACTCTCATTGTATCATCATTCTTATTCATACATTTAATATACATTCTTGTATCTCAATAGAAATCTACATAATCCAAAACTTCTGGAGTATTTAACTTAAAGAACGCTTTGTTTGGTATCAAAGCCACGTTTGGCTAATCACCAGGCCTTTGGCCATCAACCTGTCGTCAACTGTGTTGCTGTCGTGATTTTGGGCATCAACCTGTCGTCAACTGTGTTGCCGTCGTGATTTTGGCCATCAACCTGTCATCAACTATGTTGCCGTCGTTGTGATTTTGGCCATCAACTTGTCGTCAACTATGTTGCCGTTGAGATTTTGGCCATCAACCTGTCGTTGAGTGTGTTGCCGTCGTGATTTTGGCCATCAACCTGTCGTCAACTGTGTTGCCGTCGTGATTTCCAGTGTTTCGTTACTAGTTTTGGTGTTTCTCCAGCTTGCTTTTAGGCACTAAAAAAAATTAAATTTAATAAATAAATTTTAAAAAATAAAAGGGAAATAAATATAATAAAAAGAAAAGAAAGAGGTCAGAGTACATATATATTGAAAATATTGAAAATTCATAAAATAAAAAGTATAAAAAAATCAAAGATTTAAAAAAAGATAGGAAAAAAATCAAGTTCAAAAAAAGAAAAAAAGAAAAAAGAAAATAAAATAAGTACGTATAAAGATTAAAACTAAATAAATAAATAAATATAGGGCGATGTAGATGTAGATTTTGAAGGAGAACATTCATATATATACAAAGGTTCTACATTATTGATAAAAAGTGCATGATAAAGTTAAGAGGGAATCTTTCCAAATATATTTAAAACTATATGTAAGAGAAAGACGAGTAAATAATATTATATCATTAAGTGGTTTACAAGCCTGTGGTTTTAAAAACCCTAGAAACCCATGGTAATTGCCCATGGTATTTTAAAAGTAAAAGAAAAACAAAAGGAATACAAAATCTCTTTATGTGAATGGTAAGTTTTACTTTTAATGTGGTATTTTAAAAGTAAAAGAAAAACAAAAGGAATACAAAATCTCTTTATGTGAATGGTAAGTTTTACTTTTAATGTGGTATTTTAAAAGTAAAAGAAAAACAAAAGGAATACAAAATCTCTTTATGTGAATGGTAAGTTTTACGTGGTATTTTAAAAGTAAACGAAAAACAAAACGAATACAAAATCTCTTAATGTGAATGGTAAGTTTTACTTTTTAAGTGGAGAATATTGACCAAGATCTTAGAAATCCATGGTAATTGAATACAAAATCTTTTTATGTGAATGGTAAGTTGTATTTTAATAGTAAAAATAAAACAAAAGGAATACAAAATCTCTTTATGTGAATGGTAAGTTTTACTTTTTACGTGGTATTTAAAAAGTAAAAGAAAAACAAAAGAAATACAAAATCTCTTTATGTGAATGGTAAGTTTTACTTTTTACATGGTATTTTAAAAGTAAAAGAAAAATAGAAGGAATACAAAATCTCTTTATGTGAATGGTAAGTTTTACTTTTTAAGTGGAGAATATTAACCGAGGTTTTAGAAACCCATGGTAATTGCCCATGGTATTTTAAAAGTAAAAGTAAAACAAAAGGAATACAAAATCTCTTTATGTGAATGGTAAGTTTTAATTTTTTACGTGGAGAACATTACCTGAGGTTTTAGAAACCCACGGTAACTTCCCATGGTATTTTAAAAGTAAAAGTAAAACAAAAGGAATACAAAATCTCTTTATGTGAATGGTAAGCTTTACTATTTACGTGGAGAACATTAACCGAGGTTTTAGAAACCCATGGTAATTTCCCATGGTATTTTAAAAGTAAAAGTAAAACAAAAGGAATACAAAATCTCTTTATGTGAATGGTAAATTGTACTTTTTACGTTGATATATAAAGAGAAGTATTATATTATAAAGGGGTATTTAAAGAAAAGTTCAAGTCATAAAATTATTGAAAATATATATAAGTACAAAGCAGGTATTATTATAAAAGGTTACATAAGGAGAAAATATCGTCAAAGTGAAGTTGAATTTGAAACAATATTTAAATATTCTTTTTAAAGTACAAAAGGAAAAAAAATTAAAGTTTAAAGAGTTATATGAAATTTAAAAATTAAATACAAAGGACAATAAGATATTTAAAAGAATCTAATTGAAACAATATTTAAATATTCTTTTTAAAGTACAAAAGGAAAAAATAACGTAAGTAGAAATATCTAAAAAAAATACAAAGGAGTTTTGAAATATTAAGGTATCCATAAATAAATTGGATATTAAAAAAATAAAAGGAGTTATAAAAAAGTTTAATATATATATATATATATATATATATATGTTGAATTTTCTAAGTCTCTCTGTTAGAAAATTAATTTGTGTTCTAACCCAGTTTTATATTAGTACTCATTAATGTTTTATTTTTCCTAAGTTTAGACTTAGGAACTCCATTAAAAATATTAATTATTTTAATACCTCCCATACTTGGTACAATCTGTCCAAACCGCTTTTGGGTCTTGGAGATCTCATGTGCTTTAGCCTCTCCACCAATTTTCATGGCTAGAGCACATCTGATGCCACCCCAAATCAACACTCCCTCTTAGCGAGGACTGTGCTCTAGTAATACTCCACACTGAGCATCACTCTGATTATACGGCATCGGTACCTGTGCTGATGCTAGGCCTCCCCACCTAACATCCTCTGCACTGCTGCATCCTGTACTGCTGCCCATGGCCCTGCCACTGCCACTGCTGCATCCGTACGACAACTCCCTTTGCATCTGTGCTGTTGCTGGTCCATCCTCCCAACACTGCATCTGATACTACATCCCTCTCTCATCACGCTGCATCGTGCTACTGCACTGCAACTTAGTTATTGAGAAGTAAGTAACTGATCCACCCACCTTTTGACATCCCTGTCAGGCTAGAAACACTCCCAATGCTGAAGCCCTCTGCCGCTAACAAGTGCTCCCTCTACTGACCTCTGCACTGCTGCAACAACTCCCTGCATCTCGCACCGTTGCACACCTCTCTGTGCCATCCTGCAATGGTGCAACACTCCCGTGCCTCGCATTGTTGCAGCCTGCTAGGCTCGCGCTGTCCTGGGACTCCTGCACTGTAGCACTCTCTACCGCTCCATCTGCATCCGTTTCTATTGACATTCGCCAGTCCTGCTACTCCTCTTCGGGGCTCCCGTAGCAAGGTATAATCCAAGAGGTTGGGTACCTCAAGGATTCTGCCCCTCATCGCCTGTAGTCCTCCTGACTACAACTCAATGTCTCCCCACTTCTTCTCAAGTGGCACATGAGCACTCGTGGCACAATCGTCATCCTCCTCGACTTCTTTCTTCGCTCTCGTTGGCGCTGCCTTCGAGTCAAAAGCCTCTCCCTTACTCTTCTTCCTCGGACACTGGTTCGCATATAGACCCAATTCCCCACAATGGAAGCACTTGACCTTGGAGAGGTCCTTCTTCTTCCTCTTCTCCTGCTTTCCCGCAGATGCTAGAGTCACATCCTCTTCCTCTTCCTTCTTGATCCTGACCCCTTTGCTACTACTCCCTGCCTTGGTCAGCCGTCTGATCTCTTCTTGACGAAGATCCGCCCACATTTCTTCCCAATCCGGAAGACTCGTCCTGCCTAGTACGCTCTGGACAAATGTCTCCCATTCCTCGGAGAATGCGTTAAGTGCGGTCCTTACCATCAACTCCTGATTCGGCATGGCCCCTATGGAAGTTAGCTGGTCACGCATCTCCTTCAACCAATCTAAGAAGACATCTATCTACTCTCCCTTCTACATTTGGTATGACCTTAGCTTATTCTCCAGAAGCATCTTCCTCTGCACGGAAGTATGCTGGTACAATGTCTTCAAAGTGTCCCACATCTCCTTTGTCGTTTCCTTCTCGGCAATATGTGGGACCACATGATCCTTGACCCCATCAAGGATGATACACTTTGTCTTAGCCGTTGCCTCCTCATACCTTTCATTAGCTACCGGGTCAACTGGGATAGCCATTACTCTCAAGGTGAAGCCGTTGATACGATGTCTGTCTAGAATGGACAAGATCTTGGCCTTCCAGGCCACAGAGTTGGACGCTTCGTCCAACCTATCCTGATCTTTCAGTCCATTCACGACCATCTTGCTACTCTTCCGTCGACTCCTATGAGTCTCTTTGCTTCCCGTTTGGAAGTTCTCGGTTTGACTCCTCCAAGTCTCTTTACTTCCCATTTGGAAGTTCTCGTCTGGACTCCCTCTGAGTCCCAATTTCCATCCTGGAAATCCTTCTGCCAACTGTCAAGTTGCTCCTCTCCGATCGTCTGTGGAACTGCAACATTGATCTGGATCCCTTGGCTAGAAATCTGCTTCGGCAGCAACTCCCTCTACCTTGGTCTTGCCCTGTTAGGTACTGTTCTAACCATAGTACCCCACCAGCTTCACTCCCGCAAACTGCCGACAACTTCCTTTGCCCCAACAATTGAAGGATTGAGCCTCTTGGTTCTGCGCAATGCTGGCACCGGAAAAATAGCTCCCTCAGCCAATTGCGTCAGCCCTCCTGGCCTCTGCGTGAGCCTCTCTATGCCCTCCTCAGCCTCTGTGTTGGGCTCTCTCTAGCCCAGACTGATGACGCAGTCCCTTTGCCTCAACCCTTCCTCTGTTGCTTCTGCAAGGATCATCTACTGTCACTCGGGATAGCTGATTTTGCTGCAAATGGTCTGCTCAGCTGATGCCTTCAAATTCTCCTGTGATCTGTAACCACACTCTAATACCATGTTGAATTTTCTAAGTCTATCTGTAAGAAAATTAATATGTATTCTGCTGGTTTATTTCTTCTACTTGTTTAAATTCGAACAAGTTATTTGATACATTTAAATAACGAAAATAAACACAATACAGTCACAACATCTACAGATCATCAACTGAAAGAAAACAAGCACACAAGTGACACCGTTATTTTTGGACAAATGTCCCCAGAAAAACCCAATGCGGGAAAACTGGTGTAGCTATTTAGAGGGTTATATTATTATGCAGTCTATCTGAGTACAACTGGGTGCCTAACCGGCTCACCCGACAAAGAAAAATACACGGCAACAATACCTCTATATTCGGAAACAGGTATTCAGAAAACCTGTCCCATGAAACCCTCTCCGGCACAACTGAAGCTCAGCGCTGGCCCTTTTGGCCTCTGCATCAGCCTCCTGCTGACTTGCGTCAGCCCTCTGACCCTCTGCGTCAGCCCTCTGAGGCACTGCGCAGCCTTTGGGACCCTCTGCGTCACTCCAGCAGCCTCTGCGTGGATGACGCAGTCCCTCTAGCCTCTGCATGGATGACGCAGTCCCTCTGGTCTCTGCGATGTCTCTGCCAAGCTCTGCATAGCCTGGACTAGTTGCTATTCTCACTCTCTTTGCTTTTGCGCTGGTCTCTCAGTATTGTCTTTGCCTCTCTGCCTTGTACTCACTGCCCCTCGCTGCTGATCACTGATTCAACTTTGCTTAGCAACCTCGCTCTAGTAAAATGAATGACTGATCACTCTGGTGTGTTCTCTAACTGACCCTCAAGCCTCCTCTTATACTTTTCTTGTTGGTCCTTCAACGACCGAGATTAAATCTCTAATCAACGGCTAAGATTAGATTTGGCTTGATCCATGGCTTTTGGAACCTTCTAACCCAGTTTTATATTAATACTCATTAATATTTTGTTTTTCCTAAGTTTAATATTAATACTCATTAATATTTTACTTTTCCTAAGTTTAATATTAATACTCATTAATATTTTACTTTTCCTAAGTTTAGACTCAGGAACTCCATTAAAAATATTAATTATTTTAATATCTCCCAAACCGGGTACAATCTGTCCAAACCATTTATGGGTCTTGGAGATCTTATGTGCTTTAGCCTCTCCACCAATTTTCATGGCTAGAGCACATGCGATGCTACCCCAAATCAACAATATATATAAAATCAAGAAGGATATTTTTATAAGAGATATAAAAGGTCATAAATTGGATACTAAAAAAATAAAAGGAGCTATAAAAAAGTTTAATATATATATATATATATATATATATATATCAAGAAGGATATTTTTATAAGAGATATAAAATGTCATACAAGGAAAATAATAATATTTTATTATAGAGATTAAGAAGGGGTTATCTTCAAAAGCCCTAATTTCATCTCGAAAAAGGCAAATGGAGTCTAATTCAAAAGGAATGGAAGGAAAATTCTCCTATAAAGATATTCCAATTGTAAATTTTAAATTATTTACATTAAAAGGGTGTATCCAAAGGAAAGAGATTAACATCGCCATTAATCCAAACATTGAAGATAATTACATTAATATTAATTTGGCAAATCAACTATTAATTCTAGAACCAAATATAGGCGAACGAGAAGGTTTTTTTGGTGGAAAAGAATATGAAATTAATGATTTACAAGTGACAATTGATCATTATGAGTACATATCTCAATTCTGTGTCGTAACTATGCTTGACAAAGAGGTTGACATAATTCTCAGTCGACCTTGGTTCAAGGAATTAAGTACGTTCATTCTAAACATAGAAAACAAATTTTTGATATTCCCTTACAAGAAGAAGATGGCCATGTTCCAAGACATGACAACAAAATCAAAACTGATAATGCTTTTAGCAAAAGATCTTAAGGATATTTCGAAACTAATGTCTTAAAAGAATCCAGAAACAGTGTCAAAGAAGCAGAAAGAGCTTGAAGAAGTCATATTCAACAAAAATAATGAAAATTCATGTTTGAAGGAACATAATCAGAAGTTACTTACACAAGTAAGAAAATGTAAAGCTAAGAAACACCAGTTAGAACAAGAAAATGAAATTTCTGAAAGGAAATTCAACGAAAATCTATCAGGAAAAGAAGAGGAATGTTTATGCTTAAAGAACCTTAACCAAAAGTTATTAGAACAAATCAAGTGTTTAAAAATTGAAAAGCTTGAATCCAAAATAAAGTTGACTGAGAAAATGAGGAACTTTTACGTTTCAGAAACCATAATCGAAGTTTACTCACTCAAATTAAAAAACTTAGGATGACAGGAAATCATTGGAAAATAAGTTAGAAGAACTTATCATGAAAGAAATGTCGAAGTCGTCAATCCAAGTTGAAGGTAAAGGAACGAATACCGATCCAGTGAATATCATAACTCAAGAAGAATGCAAACTAGTTGAAGAAAAGACGCACTTAGATGTTGCAGTTTAGAGGATAAACACCCCAAGTGAAGGTTTTGTAACCAACTCAACGACATCGTCACCTGAATTAAATCAAACAATTTCCACACGCTTAATAAGGGAAAATCAAACCAAAAAAGTTCCCTATCGACATTCGAATCATGAGAGTAGACAACTCAACCATGCTACGTATCGGGACCATTCAGAACAAAAACAACAAATTGATGTTCTAGAGAAGAGTGATGTAACCTCAATCTAGTCCTATGATGACAAGCCGTTACAAAATTCTAGTGATCAGAATATTCCACAAAAGATTAACTTAGGATGGTCTGACCCTTTCTCAATGCGACAGTTTTGTTTGTCACTTAGAAGATCATATCAACTTGTATCGATGAATATGATTGTTCTAAGACGAAAAGGCATTCGAAACCAAAAAAGAGATCAAGCCTTTTCATTGACAAGCTTTGAGGACAAAGCTTTTTGAGGAGAAAGACAATGTTATGAATAAATATATAGGAAATCATTTAAATGATAATAATCATAAATAATGATTAGCTAATTAGTCTTGAAGAGACATGACTCTCCATGAAGAGACACCTGCTTGGTATATAAGCAAGCCTTTCACTCTCATTGTATCATCATTCTTATTCATATATTTAATATACATTCTTGTATCTCAATGGAGATCTACATATTCCAAGTCTTCTGGAGTATTTAACTTGATGAACGAACTTTGTTTGCTTCAAATAGTTTGTGTGTTCTAGTTTTTGAGTACATTTGATGATGCAAGTATTTTTTGTACCTTTCATACTTGGAGTGAAAGGTCACTAAGATAGAACTAGATATTTAGGTAAATGAAGATTTTATAACATATGGGAGAAATCTCTGCTAATCAACCCCATTATTAAGGTTCAGTAGCCTTTTGTTGGTGGAATTACCTGTTATCATGATGCAGCAAGTTTTCCCTTCTCCAATATGGGATGAATATCATTGCGTGTATTCACCTTACAGCATTTAAATAGAATCCAGGCCACAGGGAGTGCAGGTGATATCTATTCTGCCAAATTTGCGTAGGAATTTATCCTGGCCCTCACCACATTTGCAAGCACAGACACAAAAGAAGCACAGGTACAAGCACAAACATGTCATTTGGGACTTTAGAATCACACTGGTTTTATCAACCCAGCAAGCTGCCATTTTAAGTTTTAACATAAACTAGCCACTTTTTTAGACAGAAAGTGAAGTTAGAAAGAATCTCATTGTGATAAACTTTCCAAGATGTGGAAATTTCAGCTGCAGATGTCAGACAAAAGATGGTGCCAGTAATTGAGCTTGTTTTAAGTGAATGCTTCCCACAATATGTTTATTATGAGAATGATTCTTGCATTTCTCCTTCAAGATCTATTTTAGTGAATACTAACACTACAGTCTTGCCATTTTATAATAGGTTGTAGTTTTCATGTTAGATGGCATCATCACTGTCAATCCTGTTGGGTGCTGTTATTTCAGTCAGTCTTGTTTGATGACACTAATAATGATTCTTGATTTTTTTCATTGTGCAGCAAAACACTGGAAGTCATGTTCTTTTGCTTAAAGGTCCAACAGGAGTTGGAAAAACTGTATGTACCAATTTTTTGATTCAATTTTGTGACTGTATTTATTGTCGTTAGGTTGTGATATTAAAATTTTGTTCTTTCGTTTGTGTAGTTTCCGTGCTTGGTTGCTACCAAGTGTAAGAGCTTGAAATCCTCACTTACCATAGGTGTTGTTTGTTGGGCTTTCATCTTATCCTTGACAATTTTTCTATGGTACTAAAAATGTGTTTTTTCTTTGAGTGCTACAGAAAACTTTATTTTTTACATTTTTAGTGCATGGAGATTCAATTCATGAATTCAATTCAATCACAATTAAAGAATTTTTTAGCCGATAGTAGTTTTCATCCAATTTTAAAATGTTTTACTGTCTGTGATACCATCTTTGCAACTTATTTGATATAACTGATAAAGAAATAAAGTAATTATATTCTTGGGGCATCTAATTATCTTGTTGACCACATATACAAGTCATTACAAGATAAAATAGACTACAAGAACAAATATGCCCAGAGAAAAAACTGCAGTTAATATTTGCTTCTGCATTCCTGAGTATCCCACTGAAGTAGTATGTAGACAACCGGTATTGTCAGCTAAATTCTTTGATCCCTTCCCTGGTGTTAATATTGCTGATATCACTAGTGAAAGAGATGTTCCTGGTTAATCTTCTTTGAACTCTTCTTCAGCATCTTTTGGATTCTCATATACTTTCTTTCTAGTCTGCTTCATCCTCTGATTTTCTAGCTTAACTTGTTTGTTTTGCTTCTCTCTAAATTTAATTTTTTACTTCCATAGTCCTTCCACTTCATTTACTCATCATAAGTTCACTTTTAATGGTAATTTATATGGGTGTTTGTAAAACATAAATTGCGGATCACTGAATTTAAGTATTTGACGAAATTTTCACTTTCTGATTTTCTAGCTCAATTTGTTCGTCTTGCTCCTCTCTAAATCTAATATTTTACTTCTATGGTCCTTCCACTTTATTTCCTCTTGACATAAATTCACTTTTAGTGGTAATTTATACAAGTGTTTGAAAATCATATGTTGGGCATCACTGCATTTAAGTATTTTACAAATTTCCCAATGGTCTCATAAAAATTTCAATCTCCCATTCTATTTATACCGTGACCAGGGCCAGTGACTCTAAGTCCAAATCTTCTGAAATGTTTTCATCAAAATAGTGACTGTAATAAAAGGCAACAAAGAATGTCAAAAGGGAAATCCTCATTTGTTGTGATCTGTACATAAGGTGAATTATGGAACCTTCAAAACCCCAGGAAACAAACAATATCCTAGTAAAAGGTGAAATCACTGCTAATTAAACCATATTGATAATGGAATGTCAAGCAATAAAAAATCAACATGTTACAAAGGAGCAATAACGTTTATATATCAAATGATGCAAAGAGGCGAATGTTCGACTCGTGAGAAGAAATATAAAGGTTTATTCCATGTTCCATATTATCAATGAGAGATGGAAAATCATATTACCAAAGAGAGATATATCAGTAAAGTTGGAAGTGGAAGGCATTAACCAAAATTGTCCAAGGTTCTTCCAAAATCACGAGGATTTATGTTTCATATTGATTTATAGAAGGAAGGGGTCTATTTTAAGTGAAGTTTATATTATAATTTAAGCCCCAGTATAATTTGAGTAATTGTTAGTGGGATTCTCACAACTTTGTGCATCCACTTAGTGTTATAGAAGATAGTTAAAGCACTATTATTCAACTGTAGAATCAAACACTGCATACCCATATCATAGTGAGGAACGGAAAAGTGAGTAAACTCAAAATAATATCAATTAAAGAATTTGCAGATGGTTTAGAATCTAGATGCCTCGCTACAGAAGTTGATGAGTTATAATGTGAAATAGCAAAATATCAACAAAAATGAGCAGAAATCACAAAAAAATAGAAAAATGCAAGACCTCAAGAGAAATTTCAAGAAGGTTTATTGGATAAAGACAATTTTAAACGAGGACAAAGATATCAACTGTCTGAAAGTTCATTGTCAAATTTTGCTTACTGACGTTAAAATATTTAAGAGGAAGGATTTACATCTTCCAATGTTTGATATATAAACATTAACTGATTTTGTTGAATTAACAACACTTGCAGAAGTCAAGGTACAAATGATGGATAGGGAAATTCTCACATATACAGTGGGGGACTGGAAAACCAAATGTTGCCAATAAAGATTTATCTATTGTTGATAAAGACAAGCCATTGATCGACAAGGAAACCCTTATAGATCAAGTTACAGTTGAAGGCCCATTTGCCACTGTTGATGAAATTGTATTTTAACATAAAAGTAATGACCAATGAATAGATACCAAAGAATCACTTTTCAAGTTTGTCTATAACAAAGAAGTTTGACTATTAGATGTTATTGTTATACTAATCATGCAAATCATTGCATGTAACATTTAATGGACCAACATCAATTAAAATGAAACTCATTCAAGAATTCTAAATACTGGGACACTAATTTGACCTATTTCCAAAGGTATATTAAGAAGTACTATTGCCGCAAAGGTATATTAAGAAGTACTATTGCCGCAAAATCTGCCAGGTCTTGTAGAGGGTTGCTCTACAAGGAAAGCACTAGAGTAAGTGACAACAATGAGGTGTGGCCCACTGTCACCACGGGCACTACCACCTGTTGTTTACGGACTTTCACCAATGGGAGGCTTCTTAGTAGATAGGTCACCTATGAGAGATATTCTAGGCTTAAAGGTTTAAGGGGACACAATAGGCTCTTAAAGGATGGTTCAACCAATGAGATTAAGGCAATTCACATCCCTTAGAGAGGCCTAATTAGGGCACACTAGACCTAGGGCTTTAGTAATAGCAAGCAAGATGGATTATCCTAAGGTCAATGTGCCAAGGAAAGGTTTCCAACAATGGATATTAGCAAGACAATGGCATACGAAGCCTTCAAAAGGTCCTCAAGTTGCTCTACAAAATAGGCTCTTAAAGGATGGCTCAACCAATGAGAGTAAGGAAATTCACATCCCTTAGAGAGGCCTAATTAGGGCACGCTATACCTAGGGCTTTAGTAATAGCAAGCAAGATGGATTATCCTTAGGTCAATGTGCCAAGAAAACGTTTCCAACAATGGATATTAGCAAGACAATGGCATATGAAACCTTCAAAAAGTCCTCAAGTTGAAGCTTAGCCAACCTAGGGCAAGAGAAATCAAAGCCTAAAATGGATAGATTAGTAGAGTTTCACGGAGATTAGGGTTTATGGTTGTGAATTGTCACCCTATAAGCTACTGGCATTTCTTCCAATAAGAATTTTTGCTTTGGTTTTCAAAAGGCGGAGCTTGAATGTAGATGAAGTTCATTTTGTGCCAAGAAAACAAAAGGCTCAATTTAAATTGAAGGCTCAAGTTGGTTCCTTCATAGCAAATGCCAGAGCAGCTAATAAAGAAGTAGAGAATTTGTTAGCCCAAATGAAGTTTAAATTGAGTTTCAATTGGCATTATGATCCAACTGGAAAAATCTCAGCCATCAGACTTGAACAAAATTTGCTCATATTCATGCTTCAAAGCCAGAAATTGAGCAGTTTGCCAATAGGGAAGTTTGGGAGGAGAATACTCTGCAAGAAATTTCAGAAGAACAGGTACCAACTCAAACAATTTAAACTCCTCACCTAAAGGAAAAAGAGCTTAAAAGAACAATTGGAAGCATTTCTCCTACTCCTTCAGGATCAAAATCAGCAAAATTTAGAGTGTTCAAGAGAAGGAAAACCAGGGAGACAGAGGAAGAATCATTTGAGGCCACAACTACAGAAGTGCCAACAACAACAATGTTAGTGTCAAGCGAGCCTGTATTTTCTTTGAGACAAATGGAACCAACAATATATGATCCATCAGTTTCTCCTTCTTCTAGCAGTCAGAGTATATTTACTAGATTCATAGAGATAAAGAAGAAGAATGAATCTCTGAAGTCTGCCACTTATTCATATTTGTGGAAGAAGACCACATCTACTCAAAACATATTATTGTCTGTATTGGATCCTGACAAGTAGTAATTTCAGTTGGCTTTCTTAGAGCCAAAAGTTCCAATTCCAAAGACTGCTGAGGATTATAAAACTTCTCTTTTTACTTTTGATACAAAACAAATTCACCCTATAGACCAAATAGATTTACATAAATAAGTTGGTGAATTCGGCCATGACTGTTTCAAAACTGCAGAGTTCTTCGAGTAATATGCACATTCAGGTCAAGATAGAAAGAATGTCTTCTCCCTTCAAAGATACGAGGGTTCAATATTTAGAAGATATCATCAAGTTAGGATTGGATCCTAATGATGGTGATGCCACACAAGAAATAATAAAAAATAGAAATGTTGACATTCAAGCTTTGTACAGGAGACTCAAGTTACCCACTACAGAACATCCTTAAGCTCAAGAGGTGGGAGAGTTAGTGAATGAAAAAGAGACTATGTTGCGCATGATTGTTGAACATAATTTATAGATACAAAGGGTGGAGGCAGAGATGGAGAAATTAGTCAAAGAAAAAGAGTAGATTGTTAGCACTATAACCCTTGCAGGAGAGACAAAATCAGTGGGTGATGATTCAATAGAGTAAATATAAAAAGCGATGGCTGATCTATCATTGAGAAATGTAGAAATTGAGAAGTTGAAGGCATCATTGCAAAGGCAGAGGAAAATAAGATAAAAGAAGACAATGCATACATTTCAGAGTTGCAAAAGAATTTCAAGCTTACAAAGCAGCTTGAAAAATATTTGGATGAATTAGTTAATGCACAAAATTTATCAGAAGCTAAGGAGCAGATTTGGATAGACATAAATTCTGCAATTTCATATTTCTGGTCTTCCATAGAAATCATTTTTGAACAAGAACAACTATTGGAGAAAGCTAAAAGGGCCATTGAAGATATCAAAGAAGAGTTGGACCATAAACCTGGAGAGGCAACCAAAATCATCAAAGTCCTAAATTCAAAAACCAAGGAAGAGCTAGAAGAAATGGGAATTGAAGATAGAACAGATGCAGTCCTTGAAGTAAGGAAAGTGTTGACTAAGAAGAATTTAATGTACAGCTGGAAAACAAATGTGAAAATTTAGAAGTTTAGATCAAGAGATTTCACAAAAAGTTTTTTGTTCTTCAACAGAAAGGACTCCCATCATTGAGGGATTCTCACGGTGAATTAATTCAGCAGGAAAACTATCAGAAAAGATTACGTGATATAGCAACAAACAAATCAAAATTTGCTAAAGTTAAAGGAATTATTAGTGGTCAAAGTTTACTGCAGTACTTAGCAAATGATTTGTTTATTTCATATGAAATTCATCATCTTTTTGTCAGTAAATCGACTTTTGAAAAGTATACCGAGGTAGATGAGGCCTACAGAAAGGTGATAAAGTTTTCATGTCCAGATGATGATCAGTGGGATAAGTTCGTTGAACTTATCAATTGAACAAGAAACAGGTTTTCAAGCAAGATTTCAGCATTGAGCAGAACATTTAGGAACACAATCAGGAGATGCAGATTTGAAGCCAGTAGTTAGAAACACGATCCTTAATTAGTGTGCAAATTCAACTTTATTAGTCAAGGATTTCTTTTTTAAGCAATTTTATTATATGTATCCAAATCTTTTTGGATAAACATTTATATTTTCATAAAAAAGTTGCAATAGGTTAGAGATTTTTAGGAAAAAACTCTACATGTATGTCATAATTTGAATTAAGAAAGGTTGGTACCTGGAGCATATTTTTGGGTGATACTGCTGTAATATTTTCATTGTCAAGATAATCAAAGGATTCTGGTTTCCATCTATGCAACATTTGTGTACTTGTGAGTGTTTTCTAGTGATTTTCATAATCTATTTCTACATATTTTAAGATAGTGTAGGACATTTGGAAGGGTAGGGCTGAATATCAGTCTCCCCAACATCCCTAGCAAGGTTATTTTCTATATTGTGTAATAATTAAACAATTTGTTGTACAGTGATGTGTGGTTTGACGGTAAGTCTACTTGGGTGAAGCGTGGGAGACCGTAGTTCAAATCTCATTGAGTACACTGGCCAGCTGTGGTGGATGCTTGAGAAGCAGATTCCCCACCCTCGCCTTGGCGGCACGAGAGTTTCGCTTTGCTAAAACCATAGGATCTTAGTATATCGACTTGCAGGTAGTTGGATGTACTCTTGGTGTTATAGTGGCAACTATGAGGATTGATCTTGGGTCTCCCATAGATTAGGACTAGCAGTTACCGATTCACCATGTGGTTAAAAAAAAATAAAAATTAAACAATTTGTTTAATTGGATACTAAAAAATTCATAGATTATTGCTTCTATGCTATACTTAAACATATTTTGTTCACTATAGAGATGCATCTATATGTTTCCTCTTTGCTCAGATGATTAGATGTTTAGAAAGGATATTTAGTCTTCTAAATTCTTCTACATTATTCCTTCAAAGAACTTATAAAGATTGTATGTTGTCATTATGGAACACTGGCACTTTGATTAATCTAAAGGATTAAGAATTATAGCCATAGACGAGTATTTTCATCTTTGTGTCATCCATTTAAAAAATAAACCCTTCACAATTGATGCTTTGGTGTAGTTCTTTGGCCGAGGACTGTGTACAAAGATACAACATTAGATAGGCGGCATTGTCAGGGAACGAATTTTGAAGCAATTTATCCTTGGGATTAGGACTCAACTTTCCTATTAATGGTGAATAAAAGGCTAGTAGGTTGAAATATTTCATCTAGGCACTTCATAAATTTAAAATTTGGCTTCACGCAGGCATACGAGATCTCATTCTGATCTTGAGCTACTTGCACCATTATCAAATCCAAAGAGACTTGTACGAATTGCTTCTCTCAGACGTAGACTTGCTTCTACTTCTTTTCCACCAAAATCAGTTTCACAGCCTGAACAACTAGAACAAATCCCTATACCTTCTTATTTATTTGATCTACCTCCTAAAGTTTTAGAACTTCTTTCTAAAGGAATAGATCTACAAACTGCTCTATTGGTTCATCAACTTGAGTCTTTTGAACTTCTTGTTTCCCTTTCAGAATCTTCTAATACAAAAAGAAAAACTTGAATTACAATTACCTGGACTCAAACCGGGAGATTTTATATCCTCTATTATTCATACCTATCCTTCTACTTTTGATCAACCTGAAGAGGAGTTCAAAGTTTATACAAATCCCCTAGCATCTGAAGATCAAGAGACAATTGTTCCTAAAGTCAAAAAGCTAATCATCCATCCTCAATTTCCAAAAAATCCTATAATCTCAAAACAACCATCCCCTAAGAAACCTTCATCTCCTAAACAGCCAAGTTCACAGCCAAGTTCTCAGCCAATTACGACTGGCGTGCGACCAGTTGTATTTGCTAGATATGCAACATTAATATTGCCACCAACAGATCAACTTCATGATTTCCCTGATGGATATCTAAAGCACTTACCTAGATACAATGGGGAAACAGGATCAAATGCAAAAGATCATTTATCTACATTTTTGGATTTTGCAGATAATTTGAATATAGAACATGAAGATGTATATATGAGGTTGTTTGTCCAATCATTGGAAGGAAATGTTAGAGTTTGGTTTAGACAGTTGCAGGCAAATTCTATTCATTCATGGGCAGAGTTAACTAATATTTTTATAAATCAGTGGGGAATAAAGAAGGATCTTGTTTATTATTTAACTGAATTTGAGGATCTCAAAAGAAACCCTAATGAACCTATATCAGATTTCATCAAAAGGTTTAATAAAATTTATAACAATATGCCTACAGATTGTAAACCCCCAGTTATCATAGCAAAGGTTAGATTTTCTAAGGCTTTTGATTATGATTTTGCATTAATGTTGAGAGAAAGGAAATCTAGAACTTTGGCAGATATGCAAACTGATGCAATTGAAGTTGAGGCTAATAGAGCAGCATCAGGGAAGTTGAGAGCCAAAGCAGAGAAAGCAAAAAGAAAGTTAAAAGCAAAAACAAAAGCTGGTTCATCATCCAAAATTAAGGAAGAAGATCAAAAAATAGATGAAATTACTTCAATGTTAAGAAACTTGTCTAACAGAATCTCAAGAATGGAAACTCAGCCTAGACAAGCACAACAAAATGTAAATAGACCTTCGGGACCCTACAAAAGGCCTTTCCAACCACAAATTTTATAGAGAGAAAGACAAAATATTGACCAACAAATTCAACCTCCATTAATGATTGATGATCAAGATATTGAGGAAATAACACCAATTGTAGATGATATCAATTATTTTGTTGTTCAACCACTTGAAGGTGCTATTGTTCCCATAAATCAAAATCAATCTTTAGTTCAGAATGTGGAATCTTCTAATGTTTCCAAATATCAAGCTTTTTCAGAATTTCTAATTGCTGAACTTAATAAAAGATATGATTTAAGGTCGAGACAAAATCCGGGTAGACCAATTAAGAAAGTTATTTTTGATGTATCACAAGATAAGATTGTTGAAGCTTCATCCTCACAACAACAAACCCAGTCACAAGATCAGTCAAAAGTGGAAAAGGTGGTTCCTTCTGTTTTTAATGTAGAAAATAATTAGAAAAGGTTAAAATTCCAATTCCTTTATCTGAGCTAACAAGAAATCCTGGTTATAAGAAACAAGTGTCTAAATGGATGTAGTCTTCACAGTTTGCAAGATGAAAAACCTTAGTCTTGATATTCAAGATGAGGGTGTTCCTCCGTTTTATCTAACTCTAAAGATCCATGATTTTCTCCTCTATAATTGTATGTTAGATTTTGGAGCATCTTATAATCTAATGCCAAAAATCATTATGGATCAACTTCAGTTGCAGGTGACAAGGCCTTACCATGATTTGTATACTTTTGATTCTAAGAAGGTGAAGTGTTTGGGACTAATCAAAGATTTGGTAGTGACTTTAGCCCAAATCCCTGTAAAATGTGTGGTAATGGATATCGTTATCCACAAATGTCCCTCCTAAATTTGGTATGTTGCTATCAAGGTCTTGGTGTGCTAAGCTTGGAGGAAGTTTACAAATGGATATGCCATATGCCACTATTCTAGTCTATGGAGGAGAATATTTAAGATTGTATAGAGAAGTTAGATTTATAAATATAATTACTGATGTTAGACAAGCTGTGAACCATCCTATCTATTCCATTGATCAAGATTTAGGGTGCTTTATTTTGGCTATAAATGAAGAATGTAATGTACAAAATAGAATTGAAGACACTGTAAATATTCCTAAGTCTTTAGAAAATGATATTTGGAGAATGTATTTTGATGGAGCTTCTTCTAGAGATGGATCAGGGGATGGAATTGTTTTTGATTTAACTAGAAAAGAAAATTATTAATCAATCTTTCAAACTGGAATTCGAAGTCACCAATAATGTAGCAGAATATGAAGCATTAATTCTTGGTCTGGAATTAGCTAAGAAAATGAAAGTGCAAAGATTATCAGTATTTGGTGATTCTGAGTTAGTGGTGAAACAAGTTAGGAACTTTTGTCAGACTAAGCATCCTAGATTGAAAACTTATAGGAATGAGGTATGGGACTATGTAGAAAATTATTTTCAAGCTTTCAACATTTTATCTATACCAAGGGAGGATAATGTACAAGCAAATTCTTTAACAGTTTCAACAAGCACCTTTAAAGTTCTAGATTCCTTCCAGCTGCAATATCAGGTTGAAGTTAGATACAAACCTTCTATCCCAGACAATGTGAAACACTAGCAAGTATTTGAAGATGATGTACTGTTGAAAAAATTTCTACAGGCAATTGAAGAATTTTCATGTTTACATATTGATCAGGATGATAATGAGGAAGTACAGGAAAATATATTTCAGCAAGATGAGAATTTGAAGCAAAAGATAACAGACCATGATATTATTCAGCTGTCTAATAATCATATTCCAAAAGGATTAGTCCCCCTTGAAAGATTATTTGATCAAAATGATGTCCCTAATTCCTCTTTCCTAAATTCCAACAGGATGATGTACATGAATGTAATATTAGTACTGCAGAGGATATTAAAAACATCAAAATTTCAGACTCACTGCCACCAGAAATCAAAGATAAATACATTGAATTATTCAAGAAGTATAAAGATGTTTTTGCATGGAGATATGAAGATCTGAAGACATATGATACATCTATTATTGAACATAAGATTCCTTTAAAACCAGAGGCCAAACCCTTTCAGTAGAAATTGAGAAGAATAAATCCAATCTTATTGCCAGTAATTGAGAAGGAAGTGAAGAAATTACTTGATGCAAAAATCATTGTACCTCTAAGATATTTTGATTGGATAGCTAATCTGGTCCCTGTTAGGAAAAATAATGGAGAAATAAGGTTGTGTGTTGATTTTAGGAATTTGAACAAATTATCTCTGAAGGATAATTACCCTTTACCTAAGATGGATTATTTGCTGCAAAAAGTAACAAGATCAAACAAAATTTCAATGTTGGATGGCTTCTCAGGATATAACCAGATATTGGTTAATGAAGATGATTGAAGTAAAATTGCTTTTACTACACCTTGGGGTACATTTCTGTATGCCAAAATGCTTTTTGGTTTGATAAATGTGTTAAAATGTGTAACTAGGTCCAGTCTTCATATTGACATATGTAATCATGATTTTATGTATTTGATGTAAAGCGAAAAATAAATTTATTATTGTCATTCTTTAGGCATGGGTTTCATGCTCAAGGAAAATTTATTTTTATAGGTCAAGCACACATTGAGTGCTTCTAGGGCTTGTCATTGAGTCATTGTCATGTATGAAAGACCCTTTTGGGCATGATGTATTTTGTAAAGAAAAAGTTATTAGAGTCAAAGACCCTCCAAGACCTTGTCATAATGCTCCAAGACAAGTCAGCCTTTCCAAGTGTCAAGTTGACCTAGAGACAGTGACAAGTAAGCATTTAAGCTAGGACAAGAAGCCTATAAATAAAGAGCTCGACCTCATTTGTAAGGACACACAATGAGTTTGATCTGAAGCATAGAAAACACTAAAAGATCCAGCCAAAAAAGGAGAAGACAAAAGGAAAATTTTTAACGTATGTTTTGGGGTAATCTCTCAAACGTGTAGACTGTAATCAGGACATCTTCTCAACTACAGCGAGACCGAATTACAGCCAGGTTTAGAAGCCAAGTAAAGGGTTAAAGAAGCATCTATATACAAGTCGAATTGTTGGAGAAGGAACTACTACCCAAGCAAAGGAGAATAGAGACCATCTTCACCATATTCCTATCACACATGCGAGTTATGGTTGTTGCAGGAGGGCCAAGAATCACAATCAAAAGTACAGGTCTGAAATTGAGGTCGAAGAAGAAGCAAGCAGTTGTTGGAAGGCTAGTTTGACTATTATTGACTTTGTGGGAGAGGAGCTCATCCATGAGAGGTTTGACTTGATCTTGGAGGGGTCTTGGTCAAGGGTCATAGGTCTTGGAATTCGTCATTTGAAGTTCTATAAGAAGAGAAGAGTTCTTGTGGGTTTTCTTTTCATGAGGAGAGGTTTTGGCCCTTGCTAATCTCCTATATCTTGTGTCCTCTTGTCTCATTGTTCATTGTTTTGTAGTTGTTTGATGTTCAAGAACACTAATAATAATAAAATGAAAGAAGAAGCTAATCAAGTTAATTAAAATACATCACAAGCAGTTATCAAAGTAAGAGAAATCACCTAATCTAGGTGCCCCTAGATTTATCAACAAAATGCTAGAGCAACTTTCCAAAGAGCTAAAAATCTAGCTTTTGTTGGAGAAAAATAAATTCATGGTTATTTACCTTGATAACCTTATTGTCTTTTCTAAATTTGTCTCAACATATTAAACATTTAAAGAAGGTTTTCAAAAGCTGTAGGAAGTTTGGGATTTCTTTGAATCTAAAATAGTCAGTGTTTGCTATGTAGGAAGGAATATTGTTGGGACTTATTGTTTCAAAGGAAGGAGTCAGGATAGATCCGAAAAGAGTGTCTGCTATTCAGTTAATTAGTTTGCCAAGAACAAAGAAGGAGATTCAAGCATTTTTGGGAAAAATCAATTTCTTGATAAGATTTATACCTAATTATGTTGAAATTGTAAAAGATATCAATGATATGCTCAAAAAGAATCATGAAGTTAAATGGAATGCACAAGCTAGATTTTCATTTGCTCAAATCAAAAAGGCACTTTCAGAAGCACCAGTCTTAGCTAGCCTTGATTATTCAAAATCTTTTAGTATCTTCTCCTTTGCATTAGATACTACAATAGCAACAGTTTTATTACAACAAAATGAAGATTGTTGTGAGTTACCAATTGCTTTCTTTAGTAAAGTCATGAGGGATGCAGAACTAAAGTATGATATTATTGAGAAACAGGCTTATACAGATGGAAAAAGGGGAAGATGGATTGCTAAGATTTTAGAGTTTGATTTGGATATCAAACCAAAAAAGCTAGTAAAGAGACAAGGATTAACGAAATTGCTAGCAGAATCAAATTGTAAAATCCTGGGTATTAATTTGATTTTGCAACTGTTAGATATGAATTCGGAGAAGAATCCACAATAACCTTCTCAAAATTCAGAGGGGAAGAATCCACAAGAACCTTCTTCTAGTTCAATACCTACAGATTTCTCTTTGCATATTGATGAAAAATTTATGTTGTCAGACTGGTACAAGGATATTGTTCACTTTTTGCAGAATTTCAAATGTCCTCCTGAATTCACAAAGAATCAATGTAGATCTCTTAGACTTAGGTCTATGAAATATTGCATAGTTAATGGCAACCTATATTGGAAGGATCCTTTGAATATTTTATTGTTATGTCTGACTGAAAGTGAAACTGAAGGGGTGATTGACCAATTTCATGAAGGAGTATGTGGAGGTCACTATGCTTGGAGGGAAACTGCACACAAGATACTCAAAGCAGACTTTTATTGGCCTAAATTATTTACTCAAGTTGGATTAAAAGTTCAGAGCTGCATTCCTTGCCAAATCTTTGCAGGTAAACAAAAATTATCCTCTTTACCTCTGATTCTTGTATTAGTAGAAGCTCCTTTCCTGCAATGGGGTTTATATTTTATTGGTGAAATAAATCCCACATCCAGCAATCAACATAGGTGGATCCTAACAACAATAGACTATTTCACAAAATGGGTAGAAGCTATCTTTGTCAGAAATACAACCGATTTTGTAGTTATGAAATTCATTGAAGAAAATATTTTATCTAGATTTGGTTATCCAAGAGAAATAATTATAGATAATGCTCAAGCCTTTAGTTATGTAAAAATGATAGAGTTTTGTCAGAAATACCAAATTTCTCTACATCATTCTACACCTTACTATCCACAAGGGAATGGATTAGCATAGTCATCAAATAAAAGTTTAATCAAAGTCATCAAAAAGGTGTTAGCAGACCACAAAAGAAACTGGGATAGTCACTTAAAATTTGCAGTCTGGGCAAATAGAGTTTCACCCAAGAGAGCTACTGGAAAATCTCCATTTCAACTAGTTTATGGTACTGAAGCTATTTTTCCTACTCAATTAGCATTTCCAGTGATGAAAATCTTGTAGGATTCCTATGAGGAAACAAATGATTTTTCAAAGAGAATCAATCAAATTATTGAACTCAATCAAGACAGGGAAGAAGTTTAGCATAAGCTACTTTAGTATCAAGATAAGATGAAGACTTTATTTGATAGAAAGGCCAGAGAAAGAGACTTCAGGCAAGGAGACCTAGTACTGAGATGGGATGCAAGAAGAGAAGACAAAGGAAAACATGGAAAGTTTGACAATCTTTGGTTGGGTCCTTTCAAGATTATAGAGGTCAAAGGAAATAATACTTTCATCATTCAAAATTTGGAAGGAAAATATTTCTCATTGCCAGTCAATGGGCAATATTTGAAACATTACATTCAATACTGAGTAAGTTCTTTCATAATCATTGTAAATAAATCGGTGTGATTTACATTTACAGAGCAAGTGTGATTTTCTCATAGCAATGACTCCATAGCTCGAGGAGAAGGCACATGGATCTACATGTTCTCTGCATCCCACAGTGGGAAGCAGTCCCTAGATGGAGCCGATGTTGTAACATTTTCTTGTATAGTCAAAATTTTAATTCGTGCACTTTCTAATAAAGCGCGCAAACTTTATTTATGTGCTTTTGTTTATTTATTTGTATTATTTTTGAAAATAATGGGTCCTATCATGTCAGATTATCGTCCGTGCAAATTCCAATGGTTCAGATCTCATCTGCCTCTATCAATGAGAAATAAAGAATTGCGAGACCCCCCCTACACTCCCGATGTTTAACGAAGGGGGGTCCACAATCCATGGTTTCGGCAAACTATGGAAATTGATGTGGCAAGCGCTTGTGCATTGCTCACCCCTTGTCACTCAAAACCATTTAGGAACACAATCAGGAGATGTAGATTTCAAGCTAGCAGTTAGAAACAAGATCCTTGATTACTGTGCAGATTCCAACGGTTTAGATCTCGTCCGCCCCTATCAACGAGCAATAAAGAATTGCGAGAGCCCCCGACACTCCCTACGTTTAACGAAGGGGGGGGGTCGACAATCCATGGTTTTGACAAACTATGGAAATTGACATGGCAAGCGCTTGTGCATTGCTCACCCCCCGTCACTCAAAAACATTCAGGAACACAATCCGGAGATGCAGATTTCAAGCTAGCAGTTAGAAACAAGATCCTTGATTAGTGTGCAGATTCCACTTTATTAGTCAATGATTTCTTTTTTAAGCAATTTTGTTATAGGTATCTTTTTGGATAAACATTTAGTTTTTCATGAAAAAGTTGTAATGGGTAAGAGATTTTTAGAAAAAACTCTATATGTACTTTGTAATTTGAATTAAGAAAGGTTGATACCTGGAGCATATTTTTGGGTGATACTGCTGTAATATTTTCATCTTCAAGATAATCAAAGGATTCTGGTTTCCATTTATGCAACATTTGTGTACTTGTGAGTGTTTTCTAGTGATTTTCATAATCTATTTCTACATATTTTTGAGATAGTGTAGGACATTGGGAAGGGAAGGGTTGAATATCAGTCTCCTCGACATCCCTAGCAAGGTTATTTTCTATATTGTGTAATAATTAAACAATCTGTTTAATTGGATACTCAAAAATTAATAGATTATTGCTTCTATGCTATACTTAAACATATTTTGTTCACTATAGAGATACATCTATACGTTTCCTCTCAATATATTTTGTTCACTATAGAGATACATCTATATGTTTCCTCTCATCTCAAATGATTAGATGTTCAGGAAGGATATTTAATCTTTTAAGTTCTTCTACATTCTTCCTTCAAAGAACTTATAAAGATTGTATGTTGTCATAATGGAACACTAACACTTTGATTAATCTAAAGGATTAAGAATTATAGGCATAGACAAGTATTTGCATCTTTGGGTCATCCATTTCATAAAAACCCTTCACAATTGATGCTTTGGCACAGTTCTTTGGTCGAGGATTGTCTACAAAGATACAACAAGTAGCACCAAACTCAACCTGAGTACTTCTCAACACAACCAGGGCTTTTTTTGCAACTTCATGAATCAAGAATGTCCATCTACGATACTTCCATTCATTCTTTGGTCTTATTCCTTCTTTCAAGGTATTTACTATAACTGTCATAATATGCCATCCCTCTTAACTGGGGAGATATACCCTTTCTTTATATCCAAGCTCCCTCTCAACTAGGGGATATTGATAGCTTCATAACATCGAAGAAACTTCAACCTTTCAAAGCTTAAGGTACATCATTCCTTTTACAACAAGATCATCTATTCCTCTTTAATATCGTCATCATTCTTACAACTCCTCTTTTTCCATCATGCTCATTACTATTATGACCAAGTCATCTTCAATTATGAGGTAGATGAACTTCTTCAACATCTTGAAGATTGTGTACCTGCAAATCTTAAACAATAAGTACAACCAAGTACAAATATATAGAAGCATGAAGTCAGTCATATCAAAATAGGGTTAGCAGCTTATCATAATGGGAGCATTTAATACATTGAACATGAAAAAAAACTTTAGATATCTAAACCTAGTTAGGTTCATAACCAACAAGAGTAGCACCTTTTTATATTCTAGACTTCAACAACTTTGCTAGGGTTTTGCAGCAAACCTTAGATTCCATCATCAAGACTTAAAGTCTTAGATATCAACAATTAAATCAAGTTAGCCATCAAATCATAGCATTTAACATTATATTTTATAATTTGATGACAAATACTACTAGGGTTTTGTGACGAACCCTAGAATTCATCAACAAAAGAATATCAACAATCAAGTCAACATTCTAACATTTCATATCTACGGTTTTGTTATTATTCCCTAGAAACTTATATCAATCTCTTACTAGGGATTTTATCATAAACCCTAGATACAAACATCAAATTCCAAAATTAGATATACAATAGTTTTGGCCAGGCTAGGGTTTCAATCATACAAAAGTACATACATCTAGGGTTTCATTCCTAGGACTTTATATTGACGATAGAAAGGGTTTTGTCATAAACCCTAAAAAACTAGGGTTTCTAGACATTAACAACAAACCCTGAAAAGGCTAGGGTTTTACCATAACATTACCAAAACCCTAAACATCAAGAGAGTGGGATTTCGTCATGAGATCTAAACTTGTTAATTTTAGGTATGTTCTATGCTAAGAGCAATTTATTTCAATTTTCACAGTTAGCTCCATATGTTTTCTAGATTAGCAACCACATCGGCATTAAAGTAAACTGCAGATAGAACATAAACATAAATCATAGAAGACAAGCCAAGACAAGAGGACACAAGATGTGGCGCCAGCCAGGGACAAACCCCAATGTGGGGAAACCCTTGATCAATTCTTCTTTTATGTTCTTCAAAGTTCAGCAGAGAGAGAGAGATAGTACATTTACAACAGAAGTCAACACTTTGACTTATCTAGATATGAGCATAGATCATCTCCTATAATGATGATACATGAGATCAGTTGAAGACATTCTGCTTCAACTGATTCTCCAAGGTGACGGCTTCACCTAACATAGTGTTGCAGCTTGTACTCATGTTGCACCCGTCACTGTGTTGCACCTAGTCACTGAGCGACTCCCATTTGCTCCCATCATCATGATGCTCCTTACTAATATGCCCATCATGCTGCATCATTCATCATCATGCTGTCTCATTCATCATCATGCTGCCCTTTACTAACATGCCCATCATGCTGCATCTTTCATCATCATGATCTGAGACTGTTCATCCTTATCATTCTCATTATGTTGAGATTGTGTCCATTCACTGGTATGCCAAGGATCTCTTGACCATCATCGAAACCTATTTCGTTATCAGAGTTATGCCAGGATTGTAACTTCTAACATAATCTTCATTGAGTCGAGAGAACAGATCTGTCACAGTTGTTCATTGTGTTTGGGCTGCTACAGGTATGCCACCGAGGTTTATATACCAAGAGAATACGGTACCCTTGTCCGAGCTCTTCTGTACTTCAAGTCATAGGTATGCCAAGAGTGTATTTAGTCCAGAACTTTGGTCAACACTGCGTCCTCATCACACCTCCTAGATCTGGTTACGACTGTACCTTAGAGACATCTCTATTCCGAGATTGTCTATTTGGTGACCTTGTTGCTCCATCAATCTGGGATCAAGCTTGACTGCACCTTATACCCATCCGAGGTGTAGTCAAGCCTTTAGACAAGGATACCTTAATTCAATGCGGATCTACTACTCCTTAATGCAGAGAGATAATGCGAGATCTATCACCCTTGAATGCGGGTCCCTGTACCCGAGTTCAGTTCACTTCATCTGCGGATACCTTATGCTTTGACTGCGACTACTACACCCGAAATTTCAGAGAGGAAGAATGCGAAGTTCTTATCTTCTTTGACTACGTGAACAGGTCTCCTTGTTGTGTTTAGATGTCTCCATTGACTGCGTATAAGGTGTCTCTATTGACTGCGTTTAGATTTCCTCATAAGCCTACGGCTTACTGCGGCTAGGGCATTAGCTACTGCAGTTAGGGCATCATCTACTTAGCCCAGCGTACTCTTAGTGTCTCTCTCCTTCACCAAAAACCCAAAGACGTGGAGAGGAGGAGATCACATGAAGAGTGTGTGTCCCAAATGACTTCAAGTCCTCTCCTATTTATACTAAAACATAGATGATGAATAGACATGACGATTGGGTTTCTAAGCCTACTCAAGTTGCTAGTTGACTTGACAGTTTGTCTTATAACACAAATAAATTCATAACTCCATGAATACTTGACGGAATCGGATGATCTTTAGATCAATCCTACACCTCTCGAAGAGAGGGATCCAATAAAAATATCAGCTGCCATAAATAAGATGACCCACATGGAGTTTTGCCCTAGTTGTCAATTTTAACAAAACTTTATCAACAAACCCTAAGTAGACTAGGGTTTCATCATTAATATACCCTAAGCATCAAAAGTCTAGGATTTTATAGAGAACCATAAAGGTTAGGGCTTCATCAACATGAACAAAATGGGAAGAGATAGTATGATAAGGGTAGATTCAATCTAGTGATTAATCACCCTAATAAGAATCTTTATGATTCAAAACCCTAGACATAAGAGAGTTAGTAATATAAAGCAAATTTCAAATGAGGAATATGATGAAAACTAACTAGGTTCGGTCTTCATAATGACATGTGTAATTGTGATTTTATGTAATTGATGAAAAGAAGAAAAATAAAATTATTATTGTAATTCTTGCCTCATGGGTTTTATGAGCAAGGAATTTTATTTTTAGTGTGACTCCAGTTGTGAGTCCTTAGGATTGGTCATAAAGTCAAATTGAGTCAATGTCATGTATGAAGGACCCTTCTTGGGCATATTACATTTTGTATGAGTGATTAGATAAGTATAAATAGCCCTCCAAGACCAAGCAACATCTCCTCCTCAAGTCGGCTTCAAAGGGGAATAATTTAAACTCTCCAAAGGACATGTCGGCTCATTATGCTGGGAAACAACTATAAAGAGGGCGATTCAACCTTATTTCAGAGCAACAATTTTGGTGAATATTTTAGAGAAGGCAATCTAAGTAAAGGTGTGAAATAGTTCGATCTAAGGGTCAATAGCAACCCTACATCCAAGCGAAGGAATGAGATCAAGTTTGAAGGGAAGATCAAATATATTTTAGGTCTGTTTTTGGGCAAGGTCTGTGGCACATGTGAGGAAAAGAGAAGGTACATATCGCAGAAAAGTCAAGATTGTAGAAGATAAGAATCTGAGTTAAGGCAATTTTGATGTCTATGTTGCATGCCGAGTTAACATAGAGCTTCTTTCTAGTTAAAGCGAAGAAATAAAGGACAAAACTAATCCTTTATCAGTCACACATGCGAGAAAGGAGAGTCTACTACAACACCAAAAAGTTTAGACCTGAGTTGGAGAAGTGAAGGCTAAATTGCAAAAAGTTGACTTGGTCTTAGAGAGGTCATTTAAGTCAAGGGTCTAGGTCATAGTCTTAGTATTCGTCAATTGGAATCTTTATAAGAAGAAGAATTTGTTTGGGTTTTCCTCTCAAAGAGTGAGAGGTTTTGGCCCTGGCTGATAGCCTAGATTCTGTATCTCTTGTCTCTTTATGGTTTATGCATTGCTAGCTATTTGATGAAGAAGAACACTAATAACCTAAGTAAAAGAAGATCCTAATCTAAAGAAGTAAAAAGCACTCACAAGCAATTACTAATAAAAAGATTTCTCAACATGGTATCGGAGCTAAGGTAACTAAGTCAAGGAAGGGCATCTTATCAAGGGACACTCAAGGATCAAATCTCAAGGAAGGCATTAAAGCGAAGATCATCTTGAAGTCAAAGGAAGCATCATAACCCTAGATCAAAGAAGTCTACGAAGAAGCATTGGGATCATCATCAAGAGGGAGAAGGCCAAAACCCTACATCTACTCAAGTTAAAGTGTTTTGAAGACTATTCATCCAAAGGAAGCTAGATCAAAAGGCAGTGTCATCTCACTCTCCTTTGGAGAAGTGGGGTAACTTTACTTCAAGTATTTATGGGAAGAAAGAAGCTACTCCATTCCAGGATCTATGGTCACTATGCAAGATTGAAGAATCTAGACCAAAGGCCAAATCTAATGTGGGAGCAGGTGAGCAATGTCAAGCTTATGCTACAATGACAAGAAGAAAAGGAAAATTTGGAAACTCTGGTTCTTGGTAAAAGAAAAGGGTCATGTCTAAGATCCAATAGTATGGGTGTCAGGAGTATGGGCACTACAAAAGAGATTGTCCTAAGGTCAAGAAGGACAACAAAAGAGGAAGAGAAGAAGCCCATATCGCCAAAGACGTAGACGAAGCTGAACAGAAGAAATCCAAGAAAGAGGAAGTAGGAGATCTCTATTACTGAGATAGTCTTCCTCACCTAAGTTCTTCTCAAATTCCTAAGTCTTCTGTTGTAAGATATAGCTATCACGATTTACTAAATGCGATATATCAAGGCATCATAGAAGCATTGAAAGTAAGAGCTCGAGACATCATCATAGAGAAGCATGAAAGATGGTTTGGAAGTCAAGGATATATCTCTTGGGAATCTCATTGGGAACATAAGTGACAAGGTCATCTGGTACAAGCTTCATCATACATCTATCAAAAGGAAACATCTAATGATGAGGATACTTTAGATCCTCAAGATTCTTTGATGGAATCTTCATTGAAAGGTATCATGAGGAAAAGCAAGTATTTCATCAAGAATTCCAAACTTGTGGAATTCATGGGATAATGGTATGATGACATAAAAGTGAAGAAGATCAAGGAATTGAAGCTCTTTCAGTCAAGGACGCTATTGCAGTAAGACTGGATGACCCAAAGGAGAAACGAGGTATGTGTGCTTACATTTGATATTGTAGAAGTCATGTCATATGGTTGCAGGTAACATGGATCATTGCTCTATCTTAAGAGCATAATCAAATGAACGATCTCCTCCCTCAAAGGGATGCAGGAATGCATGGATCACACATTCACTAGATGAAATCAACATAATATGTCCTCATATGAAGTATGAGGTGGTTGACTACAATTGAGGAACTCTGATTGAAAGCTCCTGGGAATAAAATGTGTGAAGAAAGGGAGAAGAGATCATGGAATATGCAACCATGGTAAAGACAATCAACATCCGAAAAACCAAGAAGATTTGACTATGTTGATTTTTAATGTACCTTGGACAAGTGGTTTCCCATGGGTTAGTCTCTACCTAGGGAAAAGTGTCCAAAATAATTCTTTTCATAATTGTGGCTTTATAAAATAAAAGTGACTTTATAAGTAGTAAAGTCAATGTTAAATTATAAAGTGATAAGTGACTTTAGATATCAAGTACAATGTGGGTACTTTATTTAATGGGTGAGTTAAAAAATAGAAAGTGAAAATTAAATGCACATTTATTCTCATCCCTTGATCTAAATGAATCTGGGCCATTAGATCTTAGGGTTGCCCAAAAGTCATTTAGGGAAACAAAAGGGGGAAAAGAAAAGAGAGACTGATTTTATTCTTCATGAGCAGATTGGAGAAAGGAGGCTAAGAGATGGAGAAAAGTTCTGAAGGAGAAATTTGTTGCAGCAAGTTGAAGGGGTGATTTCTGGGCAAAGTTGGGCATGGAAATCAAGGCATAGAAGACAACAGAAGGTACTGTACGAACATGAAGTTTTGAAAAAACAATTTTTTATTAATATATATTACGTACAATATAGTGCGTACAGTCATATCCATACAGTACATGTTTTCAACTTCAAGTGGGCATGGAAATCGAGGCAAAGTGAGCACGTTTTCGAGTTTTGGGCTGAAGAGATAAGTTGTATTTTGCTGTTTTGTTTTGTTTGCAAATGTATTTTTCCTAAACTTGAAAGATAAATAAATTTGAAGAGTTCTCTAATAGGTTTTCCCTGGAGAAGATTGAAGGGGGTTTGCCTGGGTCTAAGTTGACCAAAAATCTGTGTGTATTTTTATGTGTGTTGCTAGTCTGGTTATGTCCATATTTATTTTCAGCATGTGTTGACAGTGCCATGTGTTTTAATCTGAAAATTTCATTTCCAGAATTCTATATGTTGAATGTATGTTTATGGGAAAAGGCATTTAACTGAATGAGAGTGATAAGGTGAAACTAAAACTGGGTTGGGATTGCAGGGAATTTTTTTTTAGTCATCAAATTTCAACATGGTATTAGAGGTACAGGCTGAAAATTGTAGTTTGAACAACAGACAATAGTTTGGGACAACAACCAATGGTTTGGACAACAAACAGTGGTTTGGACAACAAACTGAATTTTTGGACAGCAAACTCAGTTTGGACAACAAACTGATATTTTGGGACAGCCAGGTGAAATTTCAGATAGACTGAACTTTTGGGACAACAAGGTGTGCTGGAAAGTTCATTTCTCCATTTTTTTGGTTTTGTAAACTTTGGACAATAGTCATGACCATGTTCTTAAGGATAGAGGACAGACTGGATGGGAAATCGAACTATGTCGTTTGGAAGGACAGAATTCAGACAGTGTTTGAGGAGGCAACAGTTTGGGACATAGTGTAGCAAGTGGTTGTACCTCCTACTGCTGCAGATGAACTTGCTGAATTCACAAAAAATAATGCAAAGGGAAAAAGGATTTTGATGGACAGTTTGAAGGATCATTCGGTTCCTTAGGTGAGAGGAAACACATATGCATATCAGATGTGGACAGCTCCAACCATTCTCTATCAGAGTACCAATGAGAGTAGGAAGATAATACTCAAAGAACTATTGAAGAACCTCAGGATGACAAAGGCTGAAAGTGTAGTTCATTATCTTGGCAGGGTCAAACAGGTACGCGATGATTTGATTGCTATTGGTGAGGTAGTTGCACCCACAGAGTTAGTTAGGATTGCTGTAGCGGGACTTCCTAAGTCTTGGGAGGTCTTTGGGGATGCTGTTACCTCTAGGGAGAATCTTCCCAATTGGGACAGATTCTGCGATGATTGTGTGCAACATGAGATATGAAAGATTGACAATGGTGGTGTGAAGATAACAGATGAGGAGGATGTAGCCTTGACAGCCAAGGGGAAGAACAAAGAGAAGGCCAAGAAAGGGGCCTCATCAGATGGGGCTAAGGGAAAGGAGAAGAAAAGAAGAAAGATACGGATATGTCCAAAGTCAAATGTTGGGCATGTCAGAAGATGGGACACTGTTGCTACATGTCCTGAGAGGAAGAACAAGGTGAAGAAGGGTACTGCAGCTTCAACAGAGGTGGAGCAGTTTGCTTCACAGTTTGACCAGGAGTTTGCATTTATTACTTCTACATCTAGTAGGAGTACATCATCCGATGTGTGGTACATAGACAACGGGGCTTCCTGCCATATGATAGGTGCACGAGAGTTCTTTTTAGAGCTTGCAGAGAGGGCACTTGATATTGAGATTGTACTAGGAGATGACCGCATTGTGAGAGCTGTTGGTGTGGGGATTGTGACCTTTGAGAGGGAGTCTTTGCCTCCTTTGAAGGTCCTAAATGTTTTGTATGTTTCGAGGATGAAGAAGAACTTGATTTTAGTGTCTGCTATGGAGGAGAAGGGGTTTGACCCCACTTTCTCAGGAGGGAAGGTATTGATGCATCCTAGGGGAGCTTCCATCACTTCGGCCAAGTGATTGGAGTTCGCTCTAGGAAACTATATAGGTTTAGTTTTCAGTCGATGGGAGCATTGGTGAGTAGCACATCTGGTAGCACTAACACTAGTACCACCAGTAGTAGACTTGTGCGAGTTATGGCACTGGAGGATGGCGCATATGCATCATGGAGCTTTGAGAGTACTGAGGGAGATCACTACTGGAGTTCCTGATTTTAGTATCGAGCATTATGAGGTCTGCAGAGGGTGTGCTTTGGGCAAGTACACCAAGTTCCCATTCCCAGCGAGCGACAACAAATCTATAGGTATACTAGACTTGATTCATATTGATGTTAGTGGCTGTATTTCTCATGTGTCTTTGGGTGGTTATGAGTATTATGTTATATTCATTGATGACTACTCTAGGAGGACTTGGATATATTTCTTGAAGACCAAGGGTGAGGTCTTTAGTCGCTTTAAAGATTTCGAAGCTGGAAAAGCAGATAGGTAGGAAGATTCAGGTCTTGAGGTCAGACAATGGTGGCGAGTACATCGATGGTGGGTTTTCTGACTTCTGTGCACATGAGGGCATTAGGAGAGAGTTCACAGTTCCTTACAACCCTCAACGAAATGGGGTGTTTGAAAGGAAGAATAGAGCTATTGTTGGGGCTGCTAGAGCGATGATTCATGATCAGGGGTTGCCTTTGTTTTGGTGGGCTGAGGCCTATAATACTGTTGTTTATCTTTAGAACAAGAGTCCTCACAGAGTATTGGGGAATATGACTCTGGAGGAGGCTTTCACTAGAGAGAAGCCTAATGTGGCACATCTTCGTATCTTTAGATGTCTCACATATTCTTATATCCCAGAAGCTGGAACCCATGGCAGAGAAGGGTATCTTTATGGGTTACAACAAGACTTTGAATGCCTATTGGATCTTCATTCCTTCTAAACAGAGAGTGGTGATTAGGAGGGATGTGAAGTTCGAGGAGGAGAGGGCCTATCAGAGATCATGGGAGTATGATGAGAGAGAGTCACAAACTTCTCCTCAACAGGGAGGTCAGGTATAGGGAGCAGGACCTCAGGGTTCTGGATCGATTGGTATAGGAGGTACTTCAATGTCAGTGACATCTGGGGCACTAGTGGCGAGTTCACCAAGCACTTCTTTAGGGAGTCCATTGGTATAGAGTTCACATGGCACTTCAGCTGACACAGGCATAGGTGCCAATACAGGTTCTTCGAGGACAGGTGCTGGTATAGGCACACTAGGGTCAGTTGGCAGACCTTCAGGTTCACCAGACTGGGGGGCAGAGGATGAGGTTCCCTATGGGGAAGCTTCTTCAGGGAAGAGGAGGCCCAAGTGGCTTCAAGACACCTTGAAGGAAGCGGAGTCCGTTGGTCCTCCGAAGAGGGTGAACAGGGAGAGTGTGCCACCTGAGCGGTTTTGCAGTTATGTAGCCAAGGCTACCAACATTGTTGACTCTGAGCCTACTAGCTATGAGGAGGTTGCCAGCCAGGAGGTATGGAGAGAGGCTATGGTGGAGGAGTATGCCTCTATCATTAAGAACAATGTCTGGGAAGTGGTGCCTAGCCTTGAGGGAAAGTCAGTTGTGACCTCCAAGTGGCTCTACAAGATCAAGCATGTTGCGGATGGCAACATTGAGAAGTTCAAGGTGAGGTTTGTGGCTAGAGGGTTCTCACAAATTGAGGGAGTTGAATATGATGAGACCTTCACTCCCGTAGCTCGGTACACTTCTATCTGGTCCCTTATTTCTATCGCTGCAGAAATGGGTTGGTAGATCCATCAAATGGATGTGAAGACCGCATTTCTGAACGGAGTTATATAGGAGGAGGTGTATGTTGAGCAACCACAAGGCTTTAAGGTACTTGGGTAGGAGACCCATGTATGCCGGTTGAGGCGAGCACTCTACAGACTCAAACAAGCTTTGAGAGCTTGGTATTCGAGGACTGATACTTACTTACAACAGATGGGTTTCACGAAGAGTGATGCAGATCCAAACCTATACTATATTGTTGTAGGGGATGATCTGCTCATTCTTGTGTTGTATGTTGATGACTTGTTCATTATTGGGGCAGAGCAGTGTTGCGGGGGAGCGCCTCCCCCCCCCTCGCTCCCGCTCCCAATCCGCGCTCCGGGCGGGAGCGACTCGGGAGCGGGTCGGGAGCGCGCTCCCTAAAAAAAATTTCGCTCCCTGCCTTTTCGGGAGCGTTTTGCCTTTTTTTTTTTGTAGTAATGTTCGAAATGCAATTTTTTTTGAAAGAAACAAATAGTTTTTGAGTGGGGCAGCTTAATGATCAAGTCTAGGCCCTAGTATTGATATGCTATTCATGGTAATGTTAAATTCTTAAAGTAAAAGTGACATTTTCTTTAATTTTCATTTTCATCCTTTTACTTAAATTTTTAACATTACCATGAAATGACTCAGGTTGTTTGAGAGTGGTTTCGTCCTCATTGGATTTCATATGGAGAAAGTAGAATTTTAGATTTCATTCAAAATCCAGCAGACTTATCAGTTTTTCAGGATTTCAGGATTGGGGGATTGCAATGTTTCCATTGAATTTTGTCATGTATTAGGGTATGGAATTCGTATTTAATCAAGAGTACCAATCCCTTTATGTACCTTGATGTTAGTGACATTGGTTGTCGAACTCCTCTATCATGACCCTTCTAAAAATGTACGCATCACTCAAACAAAATCTTGACTTGACATGCTATGCTTTTTCTATCTTATGTTAATGCTTAGAGGGTGATATTAATGACAAAGATCCCTATACAGATACAAAGGTAATGACAAAGATACCTCTGGATATTAATGCTTGGAGGGTGATATTAATGACAAAGATCCTGATTTTGCAACAAGACTAAAAAATTAGACATTTCTCGTGGTGGCAAGAGGCCCAAGCATAAGAAATAGATAATAGATTTACTTCTCTTTTCTAGTTTATAACTATTGACTCTTTCATATTTATTATGATATTTTTTTAAACAATATATCTCAATTATAACTCATTAGTAATGAATTATGAATATGATGCTTCATGAAAGTTGAAAGTTGTTTCATTTCATTTCATTTTATAACATTTCATTTCATGTTAGATATTATTTGTTGTAATGGTTACACTTAGCTTACAAGTACAACTTTGGTGATCAATGATGATAAATGTTATATATTGAATTTTGAAAGCTTGAAACTTTAAGATTGATGAATCATGAAACTCAATATGTTGTATGTTACTATGTTACTAACTTGCGGACGTGGTTGATGAAGATTATAACTTCTAGATGATTGTTGTTATATGGTTCAATCTATGCTTTTTTATGTTTTTTATATCTAATTCATCATTCTACATGTTTTTGTTGACATATATGTATCAAAAATTAAAAAATATAAAATATATATATATTTTTAAAAAATCGCTCCGGGATTCGCTCCCAAACCGGGAGCTTCTGAAAATGGTCGCTCCCGCTCCCCGCTCCCGCTCCCGCTCCCAAGTAACATGGGGGCAGAGAGACTGATTAGTGGTTGCAAGGAGGATCTTGCTTTGGAGTTCGAGATGAAGGACATTGTGCTGATGCATTACTTTTTGGGGCTTGAAGTGTGGCAGGAGGAGGGGCATATCTTTCTGGGGTAGGGGCAGTATGCTGTGGATGTGTTAAGCAGATTTCACATGGCAGACTGTAGACCCATGTCTACACCTATGATCACCAACTAGAAGAAGCTTCATGCTTCAGATTCTAGTTTGGTGGATCCCACAATGTATAGGCAGCTTATTGGGTCCTTGATGTATTTGGTCAACACTAAACCAGATATATGCTTTGCAATGAACACACTTAGCCAGCTCATGGTTGAGCTCAGGAAGGTGCACTAGGTAGATGCAAAGCACATTCTTCGCTACGTGTAGGGAACTGTTGATTATGGTCTGGACTATAGGTGGGGAGACAGAATGAGGTTGGCAGGTTACACAGATTCAAATTGGGCAGGCTCTGCTTCTGATAGGAAAAGCACTTCAGGGTGTTCCTTCAGATTGGGTTCGGCAGTTGTGTCATGGTTCAGTCGAAAGCAAACGTCAGTGGCTTTGAGCTCTTCTGAGGCTGAGTATATGGCTGCTAGCTAGGCTAGTTGTGAGGCCATTTGGCTTTGAAAGTTGTTGTATGGCCTATTTGATCAAGAGTTGAGACTGACGGTTATTCACTGTGATAATCAGAGTTGCATTAAACTCACGGAGAATCCAGTGTTTCATGACAGGTCAAAACACGTTGACATCATATATCATTTCATCAGGGACTATGTTCAAAAGGGGGTAGTGAAGTTGGAGTATATATCAACGGATCAGCAGGTGGCTGATGTTCTCACGAAGTCCTTGCCAAGAGGCAAGCATGTCCATTTCAGGGACAAAATGGGTGTGGTGAGAAACACTTTCATCGGTAAGAGGGAGTGTTGATTTTTAATGTACCTTGGACAAGTGGCTTCCCATGGGTTAGTCTCTACCTAGGGAAAAGTGTCCAAAATAATTCTTTTCCTAAGTGTGACTTTATAAAGTGAAAGTGACTTTATAAGTGGTAAAGCCAATGTTAAATTATAAAGTGAAAAGTGACTTTAGACATAAAGTACAATGTGGGTACTTTATTTAATGGATGAGTTAAAAAATAGAAAGTGAGAATTAAATGCACATTTATTCTCATCCCTTGATCTAAATGAATCTGAGCCATTAGATCTTAGGGTTGCCCAAAAGTCATTTAGGGAAACAAAAGGGGGAAAAGAAAAAAGAGATTGATTTTATTCTTCATGAGCAGATTGGAGAAAGGAGGCTGAGAGATGGATAAAGTTCTAAAGGAGAAATTTGTCACAGCAAGCTGAAGGAGTGACTTTTGGGCAAAGATGGGCATGGAAATCATGGCATAGAAGACAACATAAGGTATTGTATGAACAACATTGAACGCTGTGAGTTGCACGCCGTTCGAGAGAAGTTTTGAAAAAAAATTGAAAATAAATCCATACAGTTAGTACAATTTGTACAGTCATATCCATATAGTACATATTTTCAGCTTCAAGTGAGCATAGAAATCGAGGCAAGTGGGCACGGTTTTCAAGGAGTTTTGGGCTGAAGAGATAAGTTGTATTTTGCTGTTTTGTTTTGTCTGCAAATGTATTTTTCCTGAACTTGAAAGATAAATAAATTTGAAGAGCTCTCTAACAGGTTTTCCCTGGAGAAGATTGAAGGGGTTTTTCCTGGGTCTAAGTTGACCAAAAATCTGTGTGTATTTTTATGTGTTGCTGGTCTGGTTATGTCCATATTTATTTTCAGCATGTGTTGACAGTGCCATGTGTTTTAATCTGAAAATTTCATTTCTAGAATTCTATATGTTAAATGTATGTTTATGGGAAAGGGCATTTAACTGAGTGGGAGTGATAAGGTGAAATTGAAACCAGGTTGAGATTGCAGGAAACTTTTTTTGGTCATCAAATTTCAACAAACTAGGATATCTCCATGGAAGATATGAAGATTCTGTTGGAGTCTGAAAAAGAAAGAGACCCTTGAAAACATGTATATCTTTGGGAGATGTGTCGATATGTATGTAGGATGCTGATGCAAACTAGAAGATGTCATGATGAAAGACCATCACAAAGGTAATGTTGATTTTAGTGTTCATTCCTTTTATTTTTGAATATTTGGATGGGTTTATGCAGGGATGCTAAGGGACGATCTATGGATGTCTTCCACCACCAATGCACATGTAGTAGCATGAAAGATCCTTAAGTAAACATGGCCTAAAGAAAGAAACATGGCATAAAGGAAGGCTAGATATGGATTGATGGATCATTTTCCGATGAAGACATGGCTGACTCATGGATGAAAGTGTTGGATGGTCAGTGCCCTATGTAGAAGTCCCAAACATGAAGACTCCTAGATAACAAAAAGAAGTTCATGACATCGTGAGGAGGAGTTCTTCAAGCATCTGGCTGTTGCATCATCTCCACCTGAGGAGTTGTTGTAGGTCCCTAATTAAGAGGGAGCTTAGAAACAAGTTTCTTACTTGGAAGAAACTTGGAAATTCCTAAGCCAAGAGGGAGCTTAGGTACATTCCTTCCGTAGGAATGAGTACATTTCTTTATTGGAATAGCTATGTCCTCCCTAATTAAGAGGGAGAGATAGGCACATCATTCTTGTCTTCACTTGGGAAGACAAAATGGAGGATTGGGTAAACATCTGGCATCTGATACTCTTTGAGGATGTATTAGGGCATCCAAGATAAGAGTAGTCGTTGAGCATCGATATTCTTTGGGGACTGGGAATCCAAGGTAAGAATAGTCGAGGTGGAAGACACCCTGAGAACTTGGGTGGGGTATGTTTTGAGAGAGACAATGATGAGGGTGTCTATACATCGTTGGTCTTGCCAACGTTGTGCTTAGATCTTGTGGAGAGATAGAGCTGTTAGTCAAGGCCTTGCTATGTGACAATGTCGGTTGATATGATGCTATACAGTTGGGTTACAAATACGACTCTTCTTATGCGAAATTCTTTAGATTGAGAATGACCAAGTACCTTTATGAATACCTCCCTAGTTAAGAGGGAGTGTTGAAAAGTAATGAGGTTCGGTCTTCATAATGACGTGTAATTGTGATTTTATGTAATTGATGAAAATAAGAAAAATAAAATTATTATTGTAATGCTTGTCTCATGGGTTTCATGAGCAAGGAATTTATTTTTAGTGTGACTCCCTTTGTGAGCCCTTAGGATTGGTCATAAAGTCAAATTCAGTCAATGTCATGTATGAGGACCCATCTTGGGCATATTACATTTTGTATGAGTCATTAGATAAGTATAAATAGCCCTCCAAGACCAAGAACATCTCCTCCTCAAGGCGGCTTCAAAAGGGAATAATGTAAACTCTTCAAAGGACATGTCAGCTCACATGCATTCATGTCGGTGCATTATGTTGGGAAACAACTATAAATAGGGCAACTCGGCCTTATTTCAGAGCAACAATTTCAGCGAAGATTTCAGAGAAGGTAATCTAAGTAAAGGTGCAAAATATTTCAATCTAAGGGTCAATAGTAGCCCTACATCCAAGCGAAGGAATGAGATCAGGTTTGAAGGGAAGATTGAATATATTTCAGGTTTGTTTTTGGGCAAGTCTGTCACACGTTCGAGGAAAAGAGTAGGTACATATTGTAGAAAAGCCAAAGTTGCAGAAGATAAGAGTCTGAGTTAAGGCAAGTTTGATGTCTATGTTGCATGCCGAGTTAACATAGAACTTCTCTCTAGTTAAAGCGAAGAAGTAAAGGACAAAACTCATCCTTTATCAGTCACACGTGCGAGAAAGGAGAGTCTCCTACAATAGGACAAAGACTACAGTCAAGGAGACTAAAAAGTTCAGATCTGAGTTGGAGAAGTGAAGGCTAAATTGCAAAAATTTGACTTGGTCTTGGAGAGGTCATTTAAGTCAAGGTTCTAGGTCATGGTCTTGGTATTCATCAATTGGAATCTCTATAAGAAGAAGAATTTGTTCGGGTTTTCCTCTCAAAGAATGAGAGGTTTTGGCCCTGTTTGATAGTCTATATTCTGTGTCTCTTTTCTCTTTATGGTTTATGCATTGGTAGTTGTTTGATGAAGAAGAACACTAAAAAGCTAGGTAAAAGAAGATCCTAATCTAAAGAAGTAAAAAGCATGCACAAGTAGATACTAATAAAAGAGAAATCAATTAATTTCTATGCCCTAGATTTCTCAACAGAATAATCATACCTTCTTATGTGAAGAAGATCTGCAACGAGTTAAATCAATCAGACATACCTTGAGTTCTTCTTGTTGAAGGAAATGTAACTAGGTTCGGTCTTCATAAATGTAATTTTGATATTTGTATTTATTCAAGAATGTAACTAGGTTTGGTCAAACACATTTTAATGTGCTTCTAGAGAGTCAAAGTCAAAATAATTATGATGAGACCCTTTGAGGGCATGTTACACCATGTACAAGGTCATGGGAACACCTCCAAGCATAGTCAAATCCTCTCCTAGCATCAATGAAGTCTCCAAGCAGCCAAATAATGAATAAAGATGACTTATAGTGCAAACTGTCAAGTCAGCCTAATGGACAGTCAAGTCGGCCTAAAGAGGAGGGACATACCTCTATTTATAGAAGCTATCCACTCCTCATTTGATATAACTTCACTCTCAAATCCGCAAGCAAGAGAGAGGATGAAGAAGGACGAAGAAAAGCCAAGGAAAAAGGGTTACAAGGGCAACGTAATAAGGAGACATAACAACGAGGGTAAGGAGACAATTTCTAGAGCAGCTACAACCACACGTGCAAGGTTAAGGAAGGTCTGCCTGCGGCCATAGCAATAGAAAAGTAAAGGTCATCCTATCTCAGCTTTTTTGGGTGCAAACAAGGTCTACAAGGCCTCTTTCTACAAGCGAAGGAGAAGCCCTCATAAACGAAGGAAGAAGGAACAAAATCGAAGTTGAAGGGAATGTTTTCTAGGGTAGAAAACAATCACACGTGCGAGAATTAGAACTCTTTATGCAGTCATAAAACCCTACATCCAAGTCAGTTGATTGGTGGAAAGAAAGGAACCATCCTAAGAAGAAAGGTCTTATCAATAGTGTCTTCTCTAGAGCAAGTGCAACAAGGTTACTAACAAGTTGAAAGAAGAATGAAGTGTCGGAAGAAGGAGGAAAAAGTGTTGAGGAGCAAAGTGCCGAAAGACAAAGGTCCTTGTGCCGAAAGTTCTAGTGCAGAAAGAGGAAGGTTTTGACTTATGCTTGGAGGATATCCTAGTCAAGGGTCTAGGGTTTGGCAGTTGTTCAAATAAGAAGCTTCAATAAGAGAAAACTTACTAAGGGTTTTCCTCTCAAGAGTGGAGAGGTTTTGTCGCTGGCAGAGAGCCAAACTTTGTGTTCTTGTTATTTTGTTTTGGTAACAGTTTGATGAAGTACACACATATGCACTAATAAGAAGAAGAAGAAGCATAACCTAACAAGAAAAGTACAAAGACTCCACAAATTGTTATCAAGTAACGAAGAATCACATAGCTTCTTCAACATGGTATCAAAGCTAAGGTGACACATCAAGGAAAGGGCAACTCAAGAACACTCATCAAGGGGAAGCATCTACAATATTGAAGCATCAAGCCTAGAAGTCTCAATCACTTCAAGAACAGGAAGGGTCTACAATCCATCATTTATCAAGGAGGTCTACAAAGCTAGAAGAAGAGCCTTACATAAAGGCACCTACAAAGAAGAGCAGATTGAAGCAGAACCTACATCAAGCTACAAGTCTTCAAGCAAATCCCATCATCAAACTAGTCCACTTGGAGAAGGCAACTTGAAGAACATCAAGATCCAAGGAAGACAAGCCATCAAGCCTTCAAGGAGAAAGCAAATCCATTACATCTCAAAATCTATCAAGTGAGTACATGTCCGCTTCTGAATATACATCAATTTTTTTTTGCAAGGAAAGCAATAAATTGGTAGGCACCAATAACTTTCTTGCATGGAAGAAGAGGACTGATCTACTACTCAAGGAGAATGAACTCCTAGAACTTGTCAAAGGGAATATCACTGTCCCTGCTAAGGAACAGTCTCAAGCCTTAGCCAAGTACAACAAGGATGAGACAAGAGCTCAAAGGATTCTGATAGAATCAATCAAAGACTCTCTCATTCCTTATGTCTCCAAGTTTGAGACATCAAAAGAAATTTATGATAAGCTAGTAGAGCTATTCTCGGTATCCACAACCGGAGAAGTTATATCTCTGAGAAATGAATTATACAAGATGAAGATAACAATGGAAGGAATAGCTCCCTACTTCATGAAAAGCTCTGAAATGAGAGATCAACTTCAAGAGCTTGGGAAAGTCATGTTTGATAGAGAGATGACAACTGTAGTACTCAATGCTCTACCTGAGGAGTGGGGAAACTTTACATCAAGCATATATGCCAAGAAGGAAGCAACCACTCTCAGTGAAATGTGGTCTCTATGCAGGACAGAGGAAACCAGACTTAAGGCAAAAGAAGATGTGGGATCAAAGGAGCAAACATTTTCTACCATGGCCAAAAGAAAGGGTAAATTTGGTAAGTTTGATCCATGAAGAACAAACTACAAAGACATGTCCAAGATCCAATGTTTTGGATGCCAAGAATATAGACACTACAAAAGGAATTATCCTAAGCTTAACAAGGAAAACAACAAAAGGAAGAGGGAAGAAGCTCACATAACTCATGAGATGAAATAAGAAAGAAAGAAGCAAAATAAGGAAGATCCTCAGGATCTCTACTATGACTAGGTCAAACTCTTTACTTCTAGAATTCTTTCAAAGTTTTGAGTAGAATAGGAGTATGTAGGAGTAAATTAAAATTGCATGGCTAGAAACATCCTCTAGAATCTAGCAGCATGATGTACATAGAGTTCTAGATACTCATGTAGATATAACATTTATGATAAGAACAAAACTGCATAAGTAGAAATACCTTCTAGAATATAGGAGCATGACAGATATAACTTAGGATATTCATGTAGAAAAAACATACCTAGTATAGGACCTCATAGATGATGAAAGAAAATTGATCATGATAAGAATCTTAGATGACCTATATCATCAAAAGAAAGGAAACATTTGCAAGGCAAGGATCTTTAAGATCCTATGATGGAATCTTGAAAAGAAGGTTCATGGACCAAAGCAGATGTATCATTGGGAATCCCATTCATGGGTTTGAAGAAAAGGATGAAATGCAGGCAAGCTAAGATGAAGCAAGAAGGGCCACACCAAAGGATGATCAAAGGAGAGTCAAGATGAGGTATGTATGCATCAAAGTTTAAGTCATGTTGTCATTTGTATATTATTGAGTCATGGGTATAGTTCTATAACATGATCAAGTATGAAATAATCTCTTTCACCAAGAATATGCTCGAAGGCATGTACCACAATGCAATGAAGGTCAACAAAAGAACATGCTCACATAAGGAGCATAAGATTGCTGACTATGAAGCAAGAAGAAACGCTGACAAGTCCAGAAAGAAAGCAATGAAGGAATGCTCTCACAAGAAGCATTAGATGGTTGACCCATCTATCTGAGAAGAAGCAAATGAAGAAAGAGATCAAGCATGTGAAGAACACCATGATCAACGAGAATCACTATCTGACAAAATGCCTTGAAGATATCTCCTGAAAGAAGGCAAGATAACTCTAATAAAGGAAGAAAGGGCCCTTGACACCTATAAAGGCCTTGGAGATACAAAAGATGCAGATAACTGATTCTACTCTATAGAGATGTCATGATGAAGAAACCATCCAACAAAAGAAAAAGCAATGTTGAAACAATATCAGGATGAAGTCATGATGGGCTACTAGGTCAAAGCATGTAACCTAGCAAGTACTATGAAGCATCCATGAGGAGAGTATTCCGAAGCATGGACAAGATGACAAAGGAGTAGCCAAGATGACAAGAAAAACTTGATAGTCACTTTCCATGAAGCAATGACATGACAAACTAAGAAGGAAAGTGATCGATGGATGGTGCCCTACTTAGAAGAAGTTTGATCGAAGACTTCATGACATCAAGAAAGGAAGGAGATCAAGCAACTGGAGGACCCACGAAGAAGAAGCTGTTGATGATGGAAAGAATCCCCAGTTAAGAGGGAGCTCTGACAAGTCCCTGATCTAGAGGGAGTTTTTGAATCACCCCTGATTACAAAGGAGTGACAATTGTGTTTTCCATTTCGTGGGTCATGCACTAAACCAGGACTAACAGCTGTAAGTCTAGATGAAGGGCATGAATGGAAATGTAGACACAAGATAGACACAACATTCTTGTCTTCACTTGGGAAGAAAGAATGGGAGGATTAGGTAATCATTTGGCATACGATACTCTTTGAGGATGTGTAGGGCATCCAAGACAAGAGTAGGCAAGAGTACCGATATTCTTTGAGGGCTGGGAACCCAAGATAAGAGTAGTCCTAGAAGGTCATACTTTTTGAACACCCGGGTGGGTATGTACCTTGAGAGACAATGATGAAGGTGTCTATAAATCATTGGTCTCGCCAGCATTATGGCTCATGGTCTCGTAAAGAGATGGAACTGTTAGTCAAGGCCTTGCACTATGACAACGCTGATGGATATGATGCTATAACAACTGGATTGATAATCCGGTTTCTCTTATGTGAATTCTTCAAGATTGAAAATTGCGAAACACCTTGTAATGACAAATGTTGTATGGATACCTCCTTAGTTAAGAGGGAGTGTTGAAGGAAATGTAACTAGGTTCGGTCTCCATAAATGTAATTTTGATATTTGTAATTATTCAAGAAAAGAGAAATTATTTTTATAGTATTTGTCAATGAGTTTCTTGCTCATTGGAAATAGGTCAAGCACATTTTAAAGTGCTTCGAGAAAGTCAAAGTTAAAATGTAATTATGATGAGACCCTTTGAGGGCATGTTACATCATGTACAAAGTCATGGGAACACCTCCAAGCATAGTCAAATCCTCTCTTAACATCAACGGAGTCTCCAAGCAGCAAAATAATGAATAAAAGATGAATTATAGTGCAAATTGTCAAGTCGGCCTAAAGAGGAGGGACAAACCTCTATTTATAGATGCTGTCCACCCTTCATTTGATATAACTTCACTCTGTAATCTACAAGCAAGAAAGAGGATGAAGAAGGACAAAGAAAAGCCAAGGAAAAAGAGTTACAAGGGCAGCGTGATAAGCAGACAGAACATTGAGGGTAAGGAGACAGTTTCTAGAGAAGCTACAGCCACACGTGCGAGGTTAAGGAAGGTTTGCCTGCGGCCATAGTGGCAGAAAAGTAAAGGTCATCCTATCTCACCGTTTTGGGTGCAAACAAGGTCTACAAGGCTTCTCTCTACAAGCGAAGGAGAAGCCCTCATAAACGAAGGAAGAAGGAACAAGATCGAAGTTGAAGGGATTGTTTTCTAGGGTAGAAAACAGTGACATGTGCGAGAATCAAAACTCTTTATGCAGTGATAACAACCCTACATCAAAGTCAGTTGATTGGTGGAAAGAAGAAAGGAACCATCCTAAGAAGAAAGGTCTGATCAATAGTGTCTTCTTTAGAGAAAGTGCTACAAGGTTACTAACAAGTTGAAGGAAGAACGAAGTGCCAGAAGAATGAGGACAAAGTGCTGAGGAGCAAAGTGCTGGAAGACAGAGGTCCATGTGCTGGAAGTTATAGTGCAAAAAGAGGAAGGATTTGACTTATGCTTGGAGGATATCCTAGTCAAGGGTCTAGGGTTTGGCAGTTGTTCAAATAAGAAGCTTCAATAAGAGAAAACTTACCAAGGGTTTTCTTCTCAAGAGTGGAGAGGTTTTGTCCTTGGCAGAGAGCCCAACTTTGTGTTCTTGTTATTTTGTTTTGGTAGCAATTTGATGAAGTACGCACGTTTGCACTAATAAGAAGAAGAGTAAGCATAACCTAACAAGAAATGTCAAAAGACTCCACAAATCGTTATCAAGTAACGAAGAATCACACTACACTACTTTGCCCTAGATTCTTCAACACTTCTTTAACAAACCTTGTAGAGTTTCTTTAGCAACAAGCTTACTTTTCACGATACAAGTCTTTCCTTGAGGTTTCCTCCATAACGTTTGTGTAATCTGTAAGCTTTCCTACCAAGGAAAATACAAAGAAAGGATTATGAGTATAAACAAATCTTGATATGCGGAGGAAAACAAATATGAAAGAGGAAACAAATAACAATATACTTATCTTTTAGTGAAATGGTGAAGGCTCCCTCTTAATCCAATCTTTTTGAGGGATACCTACAACTTATCAAAACATTTCAAAAATTTCTAAGACATATTAGATCTATGAACTCTAGAAATCGAAACATAAAAGGAAAAACCTTCACAAAAACCTAAAACAATAGTAGAAGGATATGTAAGGGATATTATCCCTAAAAGACTTAATAGTATAAGTCTTTGACTTCAGACTCTTCAACCTTGTTCTTCTTAGGTGGATCTTCATTTGGAACTGTTGCATGTTTTCTTCGTCTTTTCTTATTCTTGTTCCTAGGATTTTCTAGACATTGATTCTTATAATGTCCCATCTTATGACAATGATAGCATTCTACTTTAGATAGGTCAATCTTCTTCTTTGGTCCTTTAAGCTTCTTGTTTCTCCCCTTTTTTTTGTAGTGAGCAGAATATGCATTTGAAGTGTTGTCCTCTTCTTCTTCCTTCTTATTACTTGCTAATGAGATGCGGGCTTCTTCTTGACTGCATGTATTCCACATTTCTTCAAAGGAAGGTGTTTCTTTCCAACTGCTAATACCTGAGGCAAAGGAGCTCCATGATTTAGGTAGACCTAGTAGAGCAACAATCACAAGTTCTTTATCTGGTATGATTTCATCAATAGCTTGGATCTCATCTCTTATTTGGGAGATCCTCACAAAATATGAAGATACAATGTCATCTTTTGTCATCTTCATTGTTCTTAGTTCATTTTTGAGACTAGCAACTTGTCCAATGTTCTTGATAGTGAATAATTTGGAGAGAGCTTCATACATCCCTTTTGCAGTTTCTATATTGGATATATAGGGAATTAGATTATCCTTCACTCCATCTACAATAAGATTCATAGCCAAGATGTTTGTTTCCTTGTATTTTTCCTTTCCTGCATCATCTGTGGGTTCCTTCACCTTTCCTTGAACAAAATCCAATACTTTTTGTTTTGCAAGGATGAGATCCATCCTCTTCTTCCATGCTCTATAGTTGGTAGCTCCTTCTAGCTTATTTTCTATCTTCATTGAGGTTTCCATATACTTTATGATGTCTTCCTTATAGATAAAAGGCTTTCCTTTATTCCTTATGATCTTCATTGAAACCTTTTTCTTGATCCTTCTTTCAATAGACCTTCAAGCTGCCTTTTTCTTTCCTCCTTCACCTTAGCTCTGATACCATGTTAGAAAATCAAAAAGGAAAAAAGATTTTCTTATGTTTGACAATTACTTGTGATATTCCTATATTCTTATTGGCTTTCTTTATGTTCTTCTTTATCTCATCAAGCGATCATCAAATCAAAAGCATGAAGATCGATGACACTAGAAGTAGGCACTCAGCTAGGGCTAAAACCCCTATAAAGGGGAAAACCCAGTCAAACTCTTCCACTAGTAAATTCAAATGAAATTGAGACAAACCAAGACCTTTAACTAGACCAAAAGACCTTCCTCACTCCACCAAGTCAACCTTCCAAGATGATTATGCAAACTTCAGTAGTCTCTTCTTGTCAACCAACTTCAACCTAGCTACAACACAAAATTTTGACCCCTAGCTTCCAGAATTTCGGCCCTACTGCAGATCTGAAATTTCAGCCCTCCAACAACAACCCAGAAACTCGCACGTGTGGCAAAAGAGAGAGAAATTTGGCTTCCTTCTTGCTTGACAAAAGTCTCCTTCTTCGCTATGGTTTTCTCCTTCTCCTTAGGTATTTCACTCTTCCTTTTCTTCTCTAGCTACTGCAGATCAAACTTGCTTGTATGTGTTCCAAATGAGGTCGAGTTGCCGTCTTTATATAGTCGATTTTAGCTCCGAATTAGGTCGACTTGTCTTCCTTGAGGTTGAATTGGTGGAGAAGGTCTAAATGACTCTTTTTACATTAAAAATAAATTTCTTCCTTGATAGATAAAGCCCAAGAAGGGTCTATTACATGATGACATGGACAAAGACTTTTGACATAAACCCTAGAAGCCTACAATGGAGGCTTTGACCTAGAAATTAAATAATAAGAGCATGAAAGCCATGCTAATAAATAATTTTCTTTTATAAATAAATACATTTTTCTCTCTTTTGACAAATACAATACATCTTGACTCAAATAGAATTATGAAGTTTGACACTAGTTACATTCTTCAAGAAGAACAAGCGATGCCATGTAATTGTTTCCTGGTAAGTGCTGGGAATAATGATTTGTCCTTTATAGTGTTTCTTCTATGCCTTATGAGAGATCAAATTGTCCACTTTTTTTTCCAGCTTCGACCCTTTCCTTGCTCCTTGAGACTACAAAAACCCTGGCTTGCCTTCACACGTGAGAGAGAGAGTGTAAAAACCCAAAAATTTCGTCTTCCTTTGCTTGCCTTCTTTTTCTTGTCCTTCGATTGAACGATGAGTGAATGAGTGAGTGAGTCCATAGGTGGTCGAATGCTCTCTTATATGTAGGCTTCCAAGGAGGACGACATGCCCTAATTCGGTCGACTTTTTCTGCTGCCAGGTCGACTTAGTCTTGGAGCGGTATTTTGACTCTTTTGACTCAAAAATAATTCTTTTGACATATTAAAATATGCCTAATGTGGTCTTTTACATATGACAATGACTCTTAGACTTCTTGACTTAATGACAAAACCTAGAAGCACTCAATGGGTGCTTTGACCTAAGGTAAAATGACCCTGAGCATGAAACCCATGTTACAAAAAATAATAATAATAATTTATTTTTAATTTTACGATATACAAGAATCAAGAGTATATATGAAGACCGAACCTGGTTACTTATTTCAACACATCCCCCTTGTGGGGTTTTTGCCCACAACTTGGGTCCTTCAATCTGGCATAACTCACAGACTGTGAGGCCTCTTGTGATGTGCCATATACCACCGGAATCAGGTTGACGAGGAGAATCTAATGACGAGGATCTCCAAGACAAATTCAGTGATTTGTTTCTTCAAAAACCTCCAACAAGTGTGGGGTATGTCCATCGTCCAGGGAATCCAAATACTAGAGCTAGGGTTTCCATCCATCCTTGCATTGAAGCTTCCAACTGATGCAATCCAAACAAATATTGAGTGTTGATTAATGTATGTTGACATCAATGACAACACCATTTAACACATATCCCTTTCAAAATTCAGCAGGTTTTACAGTTTTCAGGATTTCAAGGTTGGCAGGATTGTAGTGTTTCCACTGGATTCTATCATGTATGAGGGTATAAGATTGACATTAGTCAAGACCACTAAGCTATGGGATTTTGTGTCATGTAATAATCTATAAGAGTTTATATAGACATGGTTCTCCTAAAATGGTATTTTATGTGTGATTTTATTTTCTTGCAAGATAATGCGTTGTTTAAAAAAAAACTATATATCTATATTTGTTGTTATTTTTATATAGTATGTTTCCCCATGTACCCATTTTGGAGGGTTAACATTTCGAGATGTTCCTGTTTTGGAAAGTTGTACAAGTGTCCATGTTTGGTGCAACTTAGGTCGGAACATTATGGTGTAGTACATTATAAGTTGAGCATTTTTAATTAAAGAAAGTCCAACCTTGAGCAGGCTGTATTTATTCTTTTCTAAAATAATATGAAGACCTCTACAGATTGTTAACAATTATACTTTTGAAAATTAGCTTTACTTTCGGAATATGCAATAAACATGATAATGACTTTAGTGATTTCAGAGTATTTTATTGGTGGATATCAATATTAATTTTTGTTTTTCTTATGTTCAGGCATTTTTAGGCATTTTTTCTACACTTGAAGATGCTCATCTCTATTAATGCTTCAATTTTCTTGTGAAATCTGATGCAGACAACTATTCATTTGCTCATAGATCTCTTAGGAATTGAATTTTATGAATGGGACACACCAACACCCACCCTGTGGAGAGAATATATTCACCACATAAATTCTGGTATACATTTTACAGCTACATTTATTTATTTTCTAGAAACTTGCTTTTGTTTCAATTAAAGTAAAATAATATATGAGCATCTTTATAATCATAGATTGATAGTAACCTTTTGCAACTGGAAGTGTCGGGTTATTTTTTAGTAGCAAATTCTACATTTCTTGGTTTGAATACATTTGTATGCCCATCTTGTACCTTTCTAGGAATATGATGTTTGTTGATGATTTGCCAGGAACATCATATATATCAAAGCTTGATGAGTTTGAAGCATTTTTAGATGCTATACGAAAATATCCAATATTGAATATAGGCTCATCAAATGCAACTGGCAGATTGAGGAAAGATATGCTACTTCTAGTAGATGACCTGCCTACCCCAAATAGTTGGGAGGCTTGCCAACAACTCTGTCAGGGTCTCCGACATCTTGCACTGTCTGCTCAATTTCCAACAATTGTATCCATTACTGAATTCACTGAATCTGGAGATAGAGAGGGACCTGGCCGAATGATCCAAGAGTTGGAGTTAGCTCTTGAGCAAGGAGGTGCTACAAAGGTAATAAATACTTCCTATGTAGTATTTTAACATCTTTTTTGATCTTTGGTCCTCATATGAAGTTGATTAGTAGGAGAATTAAGCATTTGATGCAGATAGTTTTCAATCCTCTTACATCAAAAAGCATCACGAAGACACTTACAAAAATATGGACAGCAGAACATCGGTCTCCGCCTCCTGAGTGGCTAAGTTATATATCTGAAAGTAGTGGAGGTGATCTTAGACACGCAATCAATTCTTTACAATTCTACTGCCTCAGCAAGTTATCTGACACTTGGGACCAGGGGAGCTTTGAATATCCTGGACTTCCTAAAGCACAATCTAATAAACATAAGCGGAAGAAAGTTGCTCAATCATCTATCTTAGCTTTTAGCTTCCCAGCATTGACAAATAATGTAAAGTCAAGCATGGGACGTGATGGAATTCTCTCTCTATTTCATGCCCTTGGGAAAGTTTTACACAACAAGAGACATACAGACGAGATTGCAGATTCAGGTATAATCCATTCGCTGAGCAAACTTCATCTTCAAAATCTAGCACTGACTTTTTTAGAAAAAAATAAAAATGTCAGTAACTTCAATATCTATTTGTGTAATATTCTTGTCACGGTCAGAAATCATTGTGGGCCTAAATATTGGAAATATGGTTTCTTTTCTCTTTTCTTTCATGGAAGGGGTTGGCAAAGTAAACATGGACTTCACCCTTAGTGCTTGGATTCTTTTAATCTCTTAACTTCCAGTTGGCCAGTGAAGATGGATTTAGTTTGTATGGGTTGTTTTCAGCTAGAATAATTGCCATTCTAATAATATAAAGGTCAGTGCCACTCTCCTCAAAACACTGTCATACCCTGTAGATTCTACTGATTTTTCTGATTTTGCAACCAAAAAGGTTTTGTTGCCATGTTACCCACAATGAGGAAACTACTGAATTTTTTTGTTATGGTAACAATTCTTGAAATGGGTATTTTCAGAATTTGTAGAAATGTTGAACTATTAAAGTGACAAAAACTAGGATTAACCACAATGAAGAAGCTACCAAGATTTTGTTGAAAAGTCAGGATGCATGTAGATTAGGATGATTTCTCTTAACTTGATAATTACTTGTGAGTGTTTGTTGGCTTCTTATTAAATTTATATTCTTTCTCATCAAGCAATTACCAAAATATATGGGACATGAAGATCACAAACAGACAAGGACACAAGAAATTAGGCTCCAAGCCAGGGCAAAAACCCTATAAGGGGGAAAACTCAGAGAAATCCTCTTCTTATAGAATTAGATCAATGTGAGATATCCAAAACCCAAGACCAAGACTGCCACAAAGATCCAAGTCAGCCCTCCTTCAATCCATCTTCAACAAATCATAGTCATCAAAAGTCAACTTTGGTCAAATTACTGAATTCTGGTCAATCCCTGAAATTTCGGCTCTGTAACAGCTCTGAAAAACCACAGAAGATACCCACACGTGTGAACAGATTAGGGCGGAAAAAACAAGACTTTCTCTCTCCTTTCACTTCGCTCTCTCTCTCCTTTTACTTCACTGATTTTCTTCTTCTTCTTGCACAAAAATCAAAGTGATTGCCGAAATGTGGAGCACAGTTGCCAATATACAGTTGTTCAACCATATGAAGAGACACAACTTATGGGTTGGCCGAGTTGTCCATCTAGAGGGCCAACTTGATCTTGTGGTGACAAAATCGACTCTTTGACTCAAATACAAATTTCTTTCCTTTTTCTTTCAAAAAGTCCAAATGGGACTTTGACTCAATAACTCATAATAATTTTTTTTTAGACTCAATAAACCCTAGAAGCATGAAGAATATGCTTTGACTAGTGAAAATAATAATGATGATAATTTACTTTTCTTCTTTTGCTTTTACATGAAATATATAATGACACAAGTACAGTGATAATTATGAAGGCCAAACCTAGTCACATTTCCAACACTCCCTCTTAACTAGGTAGGTATTCATAATGACTCAATAGGATACAAGGATACTCTCAAGATGAAATATTCTCATAAGAAGAGTTCAGATTGATAAGCATCATCATAACCAACATTGTCAATTACAAAATAGCAAGGCCTTGACAGACAAGCTCTATCTCTCCACTAGATCAGAGCACAATGCTAGGAGGCATTCATTTGGACACGGCCACCGCCTCTCAAGGCACATACCCATTCGGATGTTCACCAGGTGTGTCCTTACAGGGCTCTTCTTATCTTAGATATCACCCCATTGTCAAAGAATATTATTGATTTGGGGTAGCATCAGATGTGCTTTAGCCACGAAAATTGGTGGAGGCTAAAGCACATGAGATCTCCAATACCCAGAAATGGTTTGGGCAGATTCTAAACAGTTTGGGAGATATTAAAATAATTAATATTTTTAATGGAGTCCCTAAGTCTAAACTTAGGGAAAATAAAATATTAATGTGAACTAATATAAAACTGTGTTATAAGGGTCCAAAAGTCATGAATCAAGCCAGAGTTAATATTAGCCGTTGATTAGGGACTTAATCTCGGCTGTTGATTTGTCAACGAGAAAAGTATAAGAGGAGGCTTGAGGGTCACTTGGAGAACACACCAAGTTGATCCAGAATTCGATTTTTTGGGGTAGGGTTTGCTGAGGAAATCGAAGGAGTGATCAGAGTTGCAGCTAAGGGGCAGTGAATATAGAAGAAGAGAGGCAGAGATAGTACCGAGAGGATCAGCGCAGAAGCCGGGAGAGAGGGACGCAGAGCCAGCTAGAGGTTCACGCAAAGCCAGCCAGGGCTCATGCAAAGCCAATGAGAGGCTCATGCAGAGCCAGCCAGGGCTCACGCAGAGCCAGCCAGGAGCTACGCAGTGCCTCAGAGAGCTAGCGTGGGTGACGCAGAGGCTCTAAGGGCTGACGTAGTGCCTCAGAGAGCCAGCGTGGGTGACGCAGAGGCTCTAAGGGCTGACGCAGTGCCTCCATAGGTTGACGCAGGGCGAGCTAGGGTGACACTGGGCAGACGCTATGCCAGAAAGGGCTGACGCAGTCCTTAGAGGTTGATGCTGGGGTTTTCGTGGGGTAGATTGGAGCTTGGAGTTGTCGGAGTGTTTATCTAGGGTTTCAACTGGAACATATGTCTCCGACTGAGAGGTACTACTGCCGAGATTATTCTCTGTTGGGTGAGCCGGTTTTGGCACCCAGATTGTATTCAGAAACTGCAGAATAACAAAACCCTCAGATAGCTGTAGCAGTTTTCCGGCGTTGGGTTTTTCCGGGGACATTGGTCCGAAAACAACGGTGTCACTTGTGTGCTTGTTTTGTTTCCTTTAGTTGATGATCTGTAATGTGTTGAGCATGTACTTGCATTTATTTTCAGTATTTACATGGTAAATAACTTGTTAATTAATTAGAACAAGTAAGTAGAAATAAATTAGAGAAGTACATGAAGGGTTTCTAACAGGTAGACTTAGAAATTCCAACATGGTATCAGAGCATGGTTGCAGATCACAAGAGAACTAAGGACATCAGTTGAGCAGAGCAACAACAACAGAAAACAACTGTCCCGAGTGACAGACGCTGTTCCTAGCAAAGAAGCAACAAGAAAGGAGTGACGCAGTGCCTGCGTCATCAAGTTTGAGCCGGGAAGAGGATTAGCATAGTGGCAGAGGGGAGCAGACTCGACCTACACAGTGCCCGGTCATCTTTCTCAGTCAAGAAGGATTGCCTCTCGTGGCCAGGAGGTGCAAATTTTGCTGGTGCCGGGATTGCGCAGAGCCTAGAAGCTCTAACTTTCAGTTTGCTGGGGCTTAGGACGCTGTGGGTAAGTTGTAGAGTGAAGTTGGTGGGGCACTGTAGTCAGAACAATACCTAATAGGACAAGACCAAGGAGGAGGGAGTTGCTACCGAGGATTTCTAGCCAAGAAATCCGGATCAGTGGTGCAGCTGCACTAAGGATCGGAGTGGGGGCATCTCGACATTGGCAGAGGGATTTCCAGGAGGGAAATCGAGGCTCAGAGGGAGTCACACCAAGAACTTCCAGGAGGGAAGTAGAGGAGCAGCGAGATGGCAATGAACGGGGTAAGAGACCAGGATAGAGTGGACAGAGCCTCAAACTTCGTAGTCTAGAAGGCCAGAATCTTATCTGTTCTAGACAGGAACCGTCTCAAGCAATTCACCTTGAGGACAATAGCAGTCCCAGTTGACCCGGCTGATAACAATAAGTACGAGGATGCAATGGCGAGGGCCAAGAGCATCATCCTTGATGGGGTCAAGGACCATGTAGTACCACACATTGCCAAGAAGAATACAACAAATGAGATGTGGGAGGCCCTAAAGAAGTTGTATCAGCATACTTCCGTGCAGAGGAAGATGCTACTAGAAAATCAGTTGCGGTCATACCAGATGCAGAAGGGAGAACAGATCAACCCCTTCCTCGATCGATTGAAGGAGATCCGGGATTAGCTGACTTCTATAGGAGCCACGCCAGATCAAGAATTGATGGTGAGAACAACCTTGAACGCAGTCTTAGAAGACTGGGAGGTGTTTGTCTAGAGCATACTGGGTAGGGCGACCCTTCTAGATTGGGAGGAAATGTAGGGCGGATCTTCACCAAGAAGAGATCAAAAGGCTAAGCAAGGCGGGAAGCAGCGACAAGGGGATCAGCGTTAAGGAGGAAGAGGAGGATGCTGCCCTAGCATCTGAGGGAAAGCAGGAGAAACAGAAGAAGGACCTCTCCAAGGTCAAATGCTTCAACTGTGGGGAACTAGGTCACTATGCGAGCCAGTGTTCGAGGAAGAAGAGCAAGGGAGAGGCTTCCGAGACCAAGGTTGTGCCAACAAGGGCGGAGAAGGAATTGGAGACAGATGATGACTGTGCCATGAGTGCTCACATGCCACTTGAGCGGAAGTGGGGAGACATTGAGCTGTAGTCAGATGGACTACAGGCGATGAGGGGCAGGATCCTCGAGGTACCCAACCTCTTGGATTATACCTTGCTATGGGAGCCCCGAAGAGGAGTAGCAGGACTGGCGGATGTCGGTAGAGATGGATGTGGATGGAGTGACAGAGGGAGCTACAGTGCAGGAGTCCCAGGACAACGTGAGGCAGCAGTGCAAGATGCACAAAGTTGTTGCAGCAACGCAGAGGTCTATGAGGGAGCACTTGTCAACGACAAAGGAAGTTTCAGCATCGAGGGTGTTTTAGCCTGACGAAGATGTCAGAGTTGGGAGATCAGTTACTTACTTCTTAGTAACTAAGTTGCAGTGCAACAGTTAGTAGTGGCAGGGCTACGGGCAACACGATGCAACATGATTAGAGGGGTTGCAGTGCAGATGCAACAGTGGCAGGGCCATGGGCAGTAGCACGGATGCAGAGGGAGCTGCCGTACAGATGGAACAATGGTAGTGGCAGGGCCATGGGTAGCGGTACATGTTGAAGCAGTGCAGAGGATGTTGGGCAGCAGGCCGAGCATCAGCACATGGATCGATGCCGGATGATCAGGGTGATGCTCAGTGAGGAGAATTACTAGAGCACAGTGCTCGCTAAGAGGGAGTGTTGATTTGGGGTAGCATTGGATGTGCTCTAGCCATGAAAATTGGTGGAGAGGCTAAAGCACATGAGATCTCCAATACCCAGAAATGGTTTGGGTAGATTCTAAACAGTCTGGGAGATATTAAAATAATTAATATTTTTAATGGAGTCCCTAAGTCTAAACTTGGGGAAAATAAAATATTAATGTGAATTAATATAAAACTATGTTAGAAGGGTCCAAAAGTCATGGATCAAGCCAGGGTTAATCTTAGCTGTTGATTAGGGACTTAATCTCTGCCGTTGATTTGTCAATGAGAAAAGTAGAAGAGGAGGTTTGAGGGTCACTTGGAGAACACATCGAGTTGATCAAGAATTCGATTTTCTGGGGTAGGGTTTGTTAAGGAAATCGAAGGAGTGATCAGAGTTGCAGCTGAGGGGCAGTGAATACAGAAAAAGGGAGGTAGAGATAGTACCGAGAGGATCAGCATAGAAGCCGGGAGAGAGGGACGCAGAGTCAGCCAAAGGTTCACACAGAGGTAGCCAGGGCTCACAGAGGGGCAGCTAGGAGTTGCGCAGTGCCTCAGAGAGCCAGCGTGGGTGACGCAGAGGCTCTAAGGGCTGATGCAGTCCATCTAGAGGTTGACGCAGGGCGAGCTAGGGTGATGCTGGGTAGACGTTGGGACATAAAGGGCTGACACAGTCCCTAGAGGCCGACACTAGGGTTTTTGTGGGGCAGATTGAAGCTTGGAGCTGTCAGAGTGTTTATCTGGGGTTTCAGACGAAACATCTGTCTCCTACTGAGAGGTACTATTGCTCAGATTATTCTCTGTTGGGTGAGCCGGTTTTGGCACCCAGATTGTATTCAAAAACTGCATAATAATAAAACCCTCAGATAGCTGCATCGATTTTCCTGCATTGGGTTTTTCCAGGGACATTGGTCCAAAAACAACGGTGTCACTTGTGTGCTTGTTTTGTTTCCTTCAGTTGATGATCTGTAATGTGTTGAGCATGTACTTGTATTTATTTTCAGTATTTACATGGTAAATAACTTGTTAATTAATTAGAACAAGTGGGCAGAAATAAATTAGAGAAGTACATGAAGGATTTCTAACAGGTAGACTTAGAAATTCCAACAAATATCAGTCCTCAGGACTATTATATTGGATTCCTAATCCTCAAAGAGTATCGGTACTTGGGACTACTCCTATCTTGGATAACATTCCTTAAGGAGTATCAATCCCAGATGCTTATCCAATCCTCCATTCTCCTTACCAGTGCCTTCACTAGGCTTACGACTATTAGTCCTGGCCATAGTGCATGACACATGGAGAATATGGTGTCCACCCTCACTCCCTCTAAAACAGGGAGGAAATCCTCACTCCCTCTAAAACACGGAGGAAATCCTCACTCCCTCTCAAACAGGGAGGAAGAACCACAAGCGTAAGTTTGTCTCAAAATTACTAATCAAAGCATCGACTACATGTTCCTTTTATGGAGATCTACTATAGTTGTTGGGCTCCTATCTTGCATCATGTCATAGAGAGCTTAGGCCTTCCTAGACCTTTGTCAATCTTCACATAGCTCTAACATGTCATCAAGTAGATCATCAAACATCTTATCGAGCCAAACTTCACTGTTGATTGCGAAAGACTCTCCATCTTCTTTCTTCGTAACAAAATATTTCTCACATGCTTTTCCAAGAAATTATATCAGCTTCCAATCATCAATAGTATCTTTATCATCATCAGTACTATCAATCGATGTGTTCCTAGATTGAATCAATCAACTATTGGTACAGCGATATCAGAACTCTTCTACGTCTTGCCAAAGGATCTTTTCATTGGTCTATCATCTTTTCCTTTTGATCATAAACTTTTTTGGATTATTTGTCAAATTTCTAGTAGTGTATCTGTTTAGGTTCTGACATCTCCTCTTTTCCAACTAAGGTAGGTGAACTTCTTGCCATCTAATCGACTTTTCATTTCTCTTTCTTAATCTTCATGCTTTGCCACGTTCTTTCAATTCTTTCAACTGCTAATCAAGCTTAGATAGATCTTGACTTGACCTGCAATCTTTATTAGAAAACTATGAAAGAGCAAAAATGCAAAGTAAAAAGATAAAATAGCAATAGTAGTAATCAAGGAAATGTAGGATACTTATCTTTTTGATGAGGGTTAACTCCCTTTTAATCTTGGACCTGTTCACCAACCTTGTTCTCATATCACCATGATGTCATTCTTGTAATTCTCAAGAAATAGGTTTTCTTTTTATAGCAGAAACAATTAGTTAGGGTTTCTATTCCTAGGGTTCTTCTTAGTTCAAACTTTGCTAAGGTTTACAAACCGTAGATGCCAAAGACTTGTCAGCGTACAAATTGCAAATTCTACAAATCCTAGAGATGTTTTTTTAGCAAGCTTTCTAATTTCAATTCTTAATCACAAAACCTAGTTTTTAACATATCAACAATCTCTTACAGACCACTTTTCTAATACATCTATATCTCTCAAGAGATTGTTAGCTTAACCATGACTAAAAAGACTTAATATTACATGTAGTATTGTTAGCATAAGTCATTAGTTTCAAAGATTATATGTACCTCTTATAACATTACCTGTCCATTCTTGCATCGATCTAATCCTTTGACCTTCTCTTCAGTTGACATATGTCTTTTTCTTCCAACAGAGATACTTGCAGACTACAGTGAATTAGATAGGTTGGTTTTGTTGATGGAAATAGTCCTTTTATGTATAGGAGGAAGTCTTGGCAGCTGCTTCATATATTAGCTTCATACGTCTAGTCATAGTTCTTCCAGTCTCGTCCTTTAATTATAGATATGATTTTGATCTTTTCCACAGCAAGGTGACCTTTGCACATGTCTCAAACTACTGTCTTTTGCATATAAACTTTGTCCAACGACATGTAAAACTCTGTAACGTTCCTCAAGTACTATGTACATCAGGACTTCACATATAATGCTACAAAGTTTCGCTTAATCATCCATGCTCAGTCTAGTCACAAATTCGGAGGTCTTAAACTTAACCTTCTTATTTGGATGCTTTGATTGCCAAATTGAGTCTTCAGTTGTTGATATGAATTTTTGTCCACAGGAACTCGTATTTTGTCATAAAAAATGTCCTTAGGAATTTATGTTGTCATTGCAAAACTTGAATTGTATCCCCACAAGAATTCCCATTTTTTCCATAGAGAAGAATTTCTGGATTTGGATGTCTTCCTTAATGTCATCATAGATTCCTTGACTTTTAGAAGTATGTTGTCATAGTGAATTTGTACATCATAGGAAGATGTAACCTTCAAATGTCTTAGAGAAAATTTAGACTTATGGTATTGTATAAATATGTGAGCACTTTGAAGCGCACGACAATGAAGATACTCTGTTATTATTTTTGGTTGATATCTATATATATGTGTGTGTGTGTGTTAATTTGCATTATCTTATTATGTTGTGTTGTTTTGTATGAGTTTGGAAGCTTAAGTCTTTTTCCTGTGTTGAAAGACTAAGAGTGTAGAGGCATAGATCGGCCTTGAGTAGGGGCCCACTCAAGGTACGGTCTTGTGTTAGTAATATTTTTGTTAATCTCTAAGTAAATTTATGATTGTTTTTGCAACACTTTGAGTTTTAGTTAGTTTCATTTCAAGCATGTGTGTTACTTTATTTTCCCAACTTGTGTGACCTTTACTTTTCCAATAAGTGTCATGATTTATTTCCAAGCATGTGTGATTGCGTGATGTATGCTTTTCTTATTTTAGTAGCTTAGGGAATTTCGCAGCCTACTCTAGGTGCAGGAGATGCAAAATCAAATGCTATTGAATTGCCTAAATTACACCCAGTGACATTGAGCTCACCCTTTGAGAAGTTTGGGTGCTTAAAGTGCCACATAGCTATGTTGTGTACTGTCTATAAGTTGATTCTCTCATTTGATCCCAAATATCATGCACTCCTTTAGTTAGGTCATCCAAATAAGTGTGAGGACTTGTCTCTTGTGCATACAACACAGTGAGCCTCACAAATTTACCAACACCAATTTGACTATTAAAATAGATTGTGTAGCTTAAACCATTACCGGAATTATTAAATGTATAAATACACCATCATTTTTGGCATCGTTGCTAGGGAGGCACTTAAAAGATTCAAGACTCCTCACATAGTTAGCATAAAAGATATTAGGGCTAGAAGCAACCAAAGGGGTTGTTAATTACCCCTTTCAGTAAACTAGATCCCCACTATCTTTTTGTGTTAGGTCATGCATTAAAACATCATAGGTAGAAGGAAGAAATCCTTTAAAACCCCACATGGTGCGATAGGGCCACTCCTACTAACATTCTGGCAAGTGAGAAGGGAAAGGAAAATCCTTTAAATATCACCTTATTTCTAGATAATACAAAAGGACAAGCACCAAGGAGGAAACAGGTTACCTTGGACGAGGAACTGGAAAGCCTAGAAGGTCCCAATAAAATCCAGAACTTCGAAACTCGAAGGGAAGAAAAGATGGGAGATGATGAGGTAAATGGACCTAAGCGACAAGACCCTATTACTTTTGAGTTCCCTATCAAAGACCTTGATGCAAAAGTCCAAATGAAAGCCATTCCTCTTTCTACCCTTTTGAATTTTCATGGCCTTTCAAAAGAGGATCCAACTACCTTTTTGTTCGAGTTTGATGTTCTTTGTCATAGTTATGATTATTTGACGGATGCCCAAAAATTGAAACTATTTCCTACAACCTTGAAGGATGCAACCCTTCGTTGGTTTTTGGGACTCGGGGGCAATTCCATCCAAACTTGGGATGACATGAAGAAAACATTTTTGAAGAAATGTCAGGACTATTGTAAAGTCCAAGATATTAAAGAAGAAGGCTTCAAGATGTCCCAATCATATGATAAAAGCCTCGAAGAATATGTGGAAAGGTTCCAGTATAATCTACAAAGGGCAAAACAAAGCACCTTGGACCCAGAAACCCTATGTATCCTTTTTCTTAAAGGAATACGAGAGGATTGGCTCGAAATTTTAAATCTTAATGGAGCAAGAGATGTTTCTCTATTATCTTATGAAGAAATTTGTGATTTGTGTAAACAATATTCTAGAGGTAGCTCGAAATATGGAAGAAGCTCTCGGGATGTGATCTCAAGGATTAATAGGTGAAGTGGGATTGGGTTAACTAAAGCTAAGCTAGGGAACTTGTTGGATATTCTCAGCACACTCAACTGTCAATTAGATACCTTGCAAGCTGAAAAGGAGGAGGAGGAGGAGGAAGCTGAGTTAGCCTTGGTTATATTTTGTTCCAAATGTCATAAGAAGCATCCTCTTCGAGAATGCTCCTTAAACAATGTCGAGACATGTAACATTTGCAAGCAAAAGCATTCCACTCAAGAATGCCCCTCTCTACGAGGGCTTAAGGTGATGTTTCAAGAAGCCAACGAGGAAACTAAGTAGATTCGTTTTGTGGCCCAAAATAAACCTTAGCCCCCTCGATCATCTTGACCAATATCTTCTGATCCTTCCCAGTATTTTACTCCAACCTTTTGATGGTACCCTCTTATGCCTTGGCCACATTGGCCCCCTCAAATGAAAAGTCAGGGGTGGGTCGTGGGTTGGAGAGGACCTTCCTCTTTTGGAAATATGGCACCACAAGCTACACCTCAATAAACCTTCCAATAAACCTTCTTAGACTCAGCAGAGGCCTCAACTGCCTGCTCAACCTATTCCTTTTGCAACAACTCCAACTACCTTCCAATAAACCTTCTCAGACTCAGCAGAGGCCTCAACTGCCTGCTCAACCTATTCCTAATCCAAATAATAAAGTAGTTTAGCCCACCTACAATGTTGAACTACCCCCTTTTCCTACCTATCCCCTTTCATCTGTGGATTGTAAAAATATCCGTCTGCATTCTGGAAAGGTAATTCAAAATCAAACTTATCCTATTATTCAAGAACAAGAACAAGAAGATAACCCTCCAGAGTCGGAATTGCTTTCTTCATAGGCTCAAGATATTTCAATAGACCAATCTCTTGAAAATGAGCTTGATCTTGTTCCTTATCTAGAGAGACCGTGTCTTGAAAAACCTCTTGTACGACCTGAATTTGATTTGTTGGGAGATTTGAGAAATATGTGTAAAGATTCCACTATTTCAAGCGATTAAAAATGTCCCTATCTAAGCAAAAGCAGTCTAGGAGCTTTACCTAAAGAAACCATAGAGGAAAAAGAGAGATCCCAAGATAGTTCATGTGATTGAAAAATGAACAAATTTAATGTTGGGTAAAGTGTTTACAACAAAATACGCGGATCTAGTAAGCCTCATTGTTACTATTAACATTAACAATACTCCCATAGCCAATACCTTGGTAGATTTAGGGGTGACCATAAATGTCATGACAAAGGAGATTATGGAGAAACTTAAGTTCTTGGTGTTCAACCAACCCCAATTGTCCTTCAAATGACTGATGGGTCTACAATAAAACCAGAAGGGGTGGTGGAAGACATTGTTGTTTCCATAGACTTGTGTCAATATCCAGTTGACTTTATGATTCTCCAACCAAAAGCTAACCTTGGAGGTTACTCCTTAATCCTAGGAAGATCTTGGTTGGCCACATCAAATGCTTATATCAACTGTTGGAAAGGGGACATGACTATTCCCCACGAAAATTCTACTAAAAAGGTTACTCTTTATCCTCCCACTAAACCTTCCTCAGACCTTGAGAATTCTCTTTGGTTTGAAGATAGTGACAAAGAATCTACCCGACCTCTACCCGACCCCTATTGAGCCTTGATCAAGTCTCAATTTTTAAAGAACATACTGAGGATGATCTAATTTGTACCTTCATGGCACATCCCTATACCAACAACAATGTTAAAATTTGACAGCTCAAGGAGAAATTCCCTCCATCGGGAAGCCTTCCTCATCTAGAGAAGCCCTTGGAAGATTTTAATTTGGTCAAGGAAAAATATTAATATTGATGAGAAACCCACATGTGCATAAAGGTACAAGTCAACCTGGGCAAGCTAATTTGACCCCTTGAGACACATATAAATACACATCATGTCACATCACTTGGAGGACAACATCACACATAACATCTCTCTTGATTTGATTGGTTCATAGTACCAATGTTTAAAAAAACGGCTGAGCCGACTTTGACTTTGTCGAGCCAGGCCGAGCCAATGCTCACCTCGAGTTAACTCGGTTGACTCGGTCACCGACGCAAAAGCACAACTTGCAGATTTTTTGGGGGGGAAATTGGACCCCACAACCAATTCTAATTTGGCTTAAGATTATTTTGAGGTCCATTTACCTCTCCCAACCCTATAAAAGCTACCCAACCCCTCTCATTTCCTCACAACTATCTCATTGCATTTGTGTGAGAATTTGTGAGGAGTTTGTGAAGAGTTGTGGAGTTTGTTTTTGGAGCAGCAATGAGGAGTCTTGGGCAAGCATTGGAGCAACAGTGAGGAGCTTCTTGGGCAGCGGTTGGAGCAACATTGAGGAGGCGGTTTGTGCCTAGAGGTATTTTTTTTTCACTTCTAAAATCTGTTTTTTCTTATTTATTTTTTTGTGCAAATCTGGAAATTGAAAAGAGTCTTTTTTGTAAAAGAAATGAACATTGAAGCAATGTTATTTTTTTTTGTTTTCATTTTCAGATTTTTTTCCTTTCATTTCCAAGTCAAAAAATGGCTCCTAGAGCAGTGTTGCATGAAGCGCCCCCCCCCCCCCCCCCCCCCCCCGTGGTTCCAAGCCCCGAAGCGCGTCCCGTACGGAAGCGCCTAGGAAGCTTGGCCGGAAGCGCGCTTCCGAAATTTTTAGACGCTTCCTGGAAATTTGGAAGCGCTGGCGCTTCCGAAGCGCCGAAGCGCGCTTCGTACGGCGCTTCCCAGACGCTTCCCAGGGGCTTCCCAGACGCTTCCCAGGCGCTTCCCAGGCGCTTCCTAGGCGCTTCCTAGGCGCTTCCAGAAAAGCTTCTGGAAAAGCATTTAGAAAATCGTTTTTTTTTCAATTTTTTTTTAAATTTTAGGTGAGTTTGCTTGTTGGGGGTGGGTCCACCTTGGGTTAGGGTGACAAATGAAAGCAAAAAAAAATATAAATATAGCAGATGCTCCCTCATCTGGTCCCTTGGTTCCTAGGTTCCATGGTTCAACACCAACAGCAGGGGGTTCTTCTTCATCAGTTTCAGTGCCACGACTTCCAGAGGCACCATCTTCTTCATTGCCACCACGTGGAGGCCCGCCACCACGTTCTATTCGTGGTGGAAGGAGGAGAGATTAGTAGATATATTCACAATCTACTACTTTTTGTCATAGATTACTCATTAGACTTGTAGACTTGTGAATTTGAATTTTGAACCTTTTTGGCTTGGCGGTGACCAAGTGACATATTTTGTAAACATTATTATTTGAATTTTGGACATGACAAATGTTGACAGTTGCTCACTTGCTAGATAAATCATAATATGCTCTATGTTTTATGTTTTATAATATGCTTAAATGTTTTATGTTTTATAATATGCTTAAAAATTTGATGTATGTTTGTAATAGCTAGAATAGAGATGATTGTTGTACATACTAGTAACTACAATGGAATCATGGATGCCATATCTATCTTGATTTATGCAAAAATGTGCATGTTTTCATGTCTTCTACAATTAATTTGGTATTTGGGATGTTTGTTTTGAGTATAAATGCAAAAAAATATAAAAAAATATATATATATATAGCAGACGCTTCCGCGGACGCTTCGCTTCCTAGATTTTTGGAAAATGACGCTTCCACGCTTCCGCTTCCGCTTCCGCGCTTCCGCTTCGCTCCCGCTTCGTGCAACATTGTCCTAGAGTGAAAGATGTTGCTTGGGCATATGCTGCAATGGTTGATAATCAAATGCATTGCAAATTTTGCCATAGAAAAATTAAGGAGGGTCCTGGAGGCATTCATAGGCTGAAACAATGGCTGGTTTTAGAGGCCAAATTACTCCATGTGAATCACCACAAATTGGGGAGATTAGGAAGGAGTTGTTAAATAGCTTTGAGAAATTTCAGGAAGAAAAAGCTAGGAAAAAAAGAAATAGAGGCTGAAATTGGGAGGAAGAGGAGTATACAACAAATGATGGCTACTAACCCCCATTTTGATTTTGAGGGCTCTTCATCTATCCATTGTACTAATGCATCCAACCCCTTCTGCTATGTTCCTCCCTCTTTGGAGTCCATGTAAGAAAAAAAGGGTAAGGGTAAAATGAAAAAGAAGGGTGATATGAATATCAAAAGTTATTTCACTGTCACACCCTCCTCTTCAGTAGATGCACATGGTCCTCAAGATAGTAGAAGTCATATGCAACCCACTTTAGATGACCATTGGAAGAAAGAACTGATGGAGACTGCTTGTGATTACATAGCTAGATGGTGGTATGGTGCTGATATCCCCTTCAATGCTTCCTGTTCACCATCTTATGAGCCTACATTTGATGCCATATTTGTTGCTGGAAAGGGCTTCAAAGGCCCTACTATGCATGAGTTAATGGGGTCTCGTTTGTGAAAAGAAATTTCTTCCATTGATGAGTATTTGAAAGATTTCAAAAACTCATGGGAAAAAACAAGATGTACCATCATGTTAGATGGATGCACTGATCAAAGGAACCGTACCATCATAAACTTTCTTATCTTTTTCCCACAGGGACCCATGTTTCTAAAATCAGTTGATGCATCTGATAGGGTGAAAGATGGACAATTGTTGTTTCAGCTATTGGATGAGGTTGTTGAGGAGGTGGGGGTGGCTAATGTTATTCAAATCATCACAGTTAATGCCTCTAACTATGTTCTTGCTAGTAAACTGTTAGAGGAAAAACACAAAACCATCTTTTGAACCCCATGTGCTGCACATTACATAGACCTCATGCTTGAGGATATTGGCAAATTAGATTGGGTCAAGAACACTGTAGATCATGCCAAAAGCATAACAAAATGTATCTACAATCATTCATGGATTTTGAGCCTAATGAGGAGACACACAGGGGGCAGGGATATTATTAGGCCTGCCCTCACTAGATTTGCAACTCATTTTTTGACATTCCAATCTATGCTTTCCCAACATGGAAACTTGCAAAAGATGTTTTCCAGTGATGAATGGAATGAAAGCCAATGGTCTCACAAACATGATGGAAAATATTTGAAAAAGAAAGTTAATGAAAAAATATTTTGGAAAAAGGCATCAGAGATTGTGAAGGTTGTTGAGCCACTGGTTAAGGTGTTGCAGTCATTGTTTTAAAAAACTGTCGTTTCGATACCGAAACGGCCGAGTTGATCCGAGCCGATACCCTCAGCCATGACTCAGCCTTTGAAACGGTAAGTTTGGCCTAGTAGAGAGCATTTGAGTGTGTTAAATAGGGTTTGGGAGGGGGAATGGACCCCAAATGACATTTAGCAAATTCATATAACACCTTGGAGTCCAAACCAATCAGAAATCACCTTAAAAATCCATTAAAAAAATATTAAATTGCTGTTTAACGTGTTTTGGGCTGGCTTTTTGTGACTCGGCCGAGTCATAACAGAAACGGCTGGCTGACTCGGCCGAGTCATTCATGGCTGACTCGGCCAACTCGGCCGTTTCTGTTATGACTCGGACGAGTCACAAAAAGCCAGCCCAGAACACGTTAAACAGCAATTTAATATTTTTTTAATGGATTTTTAAGGTGATTTCTGATTGGTTTGGACTCCAAGGTGTTATATGAATTTGCTAAATGTCATTTGGGGTCCATTCCCCCTCCCAAACCCTATTTAACACACTCAAATGCTCTCTACTATTGATATGCTATTCAAATTTCATGGTAATGTTAAATTCTTAAAGTAAAAGTGACATTCTCCTTAATCTTCATTTTCATCCTTTTACTTAAATTTTTAACATTACCATGAAATGACTCAGGATGTTTGAGAGTGGTTTCGGCCTCATTGGATTTCATATGGAGAAAGTAGAATTTTAGATTTCATTCAAAATCCAGCAGACTTATCAGTTTTTCAGGATTTCAGGATTGGAGGATTGCAATGTTTCCATTGAATTTTGTCATGTATTAGGGTATGGAACTCTTATTTAATCAAGAGCACCAATCCCTCTATGTACCTTGATGTTAGTGACATTGGTTGTCGAACTCCTCTGGGATTCGCTCCCAAACCAGGAGCTTCTGAAAATGTCGCTCCCGCTCCCATTTTCGCTCCCGCTCCTAAGTAACACAAAGAAGAGAAACCGTTTGGATCAAAAACGGTTAAATGATCTAGTTTATGTCCAATACAACCTCCGGCTCAGACGAAACCATTTGCTGAACAAAAGACCTGATTCAGATCCCATTGTGTTGGAAGACATTGATCCAACATGAGATTGGGTAGTGGAGAGTCGTCCAGCAGAGTTTGATCTTGATGAGGATCTTGATTTAGATTTAGATATCGAGACATCAATTGAACTTGAACATGCTGTTCAGTTGAATGCAGATCCCAATCCACCATCCTCAGTCTCACAGCCAGCAAGGACTCCAGTTGTAGGTGTGTTTGGAAACATGAATGAAAATCTCTAAAATTATGTTTAAAATCTTTAAAATTATGTTTTTTTATAAAAAAAATAAATATTTAATGTATTTTTTACAACGACCGAGTCATTGAAATCGAGCCGGCCGAGTCATTACCGTTTCGAAGTCGGAGTCGGAGTCGATCCTCGGCCGAGTCGGAGTCGGAGTCGGAGTCTTAAAACATTGGTTGCAGTTGGTGGATGGGGAAAGATTGGCTACGGGCTTCATTTATGAGGCTATGTATCAAGCAAAGGAGCAAATAAAGACATCATACAAGGATAGAGTGGCTAAGTATGGGCCCATTTGGGCAATCATTGATGAAAGATGGAACAATCAACTCCATCGCCCTATACATGCAGCCAATGTTTTAAAACTCCGACTCCGACTCCGACTCGGCCGAGGGTCGACTCCGACTCCGACTCCGACTCCGACTCGGTATCGACTCGGCCGGCTCGATTTCAATGACTCGATCGTTGTAAAAAATACATTAAATAATTATTTTTTATAAAAATACATAATTTTAAAGATTTTCATTCATGTTTCCAAACACACAGCATTAGAATATAGATAGAAGACAACATATGATCAAAGTAGGCTCATGAATATATCCATTATATCAAAATGGCACCCAGTGCACTGTCCAATACATACACGATGTTGATATAGAGATCAAAACAAAAACACATAACCAAGGAGGCTATAAATGGCCTCTACAACAAAAGTTTGTGACCAATACTACTGGCAACTGCTAGAGTTGCCAACATCATCTGGCTCAGTGTTACTTGGGAGCGGGAGCGAGAGAGAAAACGGGTGTGGGAGTGACATTTTCAGAAGCTCCTGGTTTGGGAGCGAATCCCGGAGGAGTTCGACAACCAATGTCACTAACATCAAGGTACAGAGGGATTGGTGCTCTTGATTAAATACGAGTTCCATACCCTAATACATGACAAAATTCAATGGAAACATTGCAATCTTCCAATCCTGAAATCCTGAAAAACTGATAAGTCTGCTGGATTTTGAATGAAATCTAAAATTCTACTTTCTCCATATGAAATCCAATGAGGCCGAAACCACTCTCAAACATCCTGAGTCATTTCATGGTAATGTTAAAAATTTAAGTAAAAGGATGAAAATGAAGATTAAGGAGAATGTCACTTTTACTTTAAGAATTTAACATTACCATGAAATTTGAATAGCATATTAATACTAGGAGAGGGGAATGGACCCCAAATAGCACTTAACCAATTTAGAAAACACCTTGGAGTCCCCAACAATCAGCTAAATGTTAAAGAGTTAGAAAAATCCCTGTTTTTTTGGGTGACTGGCCAGATTTAGTGACTCGGCCGAGTAGATGTGGAAATGGCCGAGTTGGTCGAGTCAGCCATGACTCGGCCGAGTCATTGAATGACTTGGCCGAGTCATTGAATGACTTGGCCGAGTCATGGCTGACTCGGCCTCTCGAACCGTTTCCTCCACCGAGTCATATTTCTGGGCAATGAAACGGATCAACTCGGCCGTTTCCGTTTCGAATTGGCCGAATTTTAAAACTATGCATGCAGCTGGGTATTTTTTGAACCCAATGTATCATTATAAAGCTCTGGAGGCTCCGGAGCTTTGGGTGGGGAGGTTAGAGATGGATTGATTCACTGCATTGATCGCATGATCCCATTGGAGATACACCGACAGGTCACTTGTTTCAACAAAGCCACAGGTACCTTTGGCAAGAACTTAGCAAAGATGGAAAGGGAAGTAGATGAGCCAGGTACACAAAAATTTCAATTTTCAAATTCTTATTTTGTTAAATTGTTTATAATTTGAAAGTTGGATACAATTTGTTGAGCTAACTCATTACACTACTATGTTTTTTGCAGCACAATGGTGGGAGGCTTTTCGTAGCCATTGTCCTCAATTGTAGAAGTTTGCAATTCGTGTTTTGTGTCAAACTTGCAGTGCTACTGGGTGTGAGCGCAATTGGTCTGTCTTTGAGAGGATTCACATGAAGAAGAGAAACCGTTTGGATAAAAAATGGTTAAATAATCTAGTCTATGTCCAATACAACCTCCGGCTCAGACGCAACCAATTGCTGAACAAACCTGATTCAGATCCCATTGTGTTGGAATATATTGATTCAACATCAGATTGGGTAGTGGAGAGTCATCCAACAGAGTTTGATTCTGATGAGGATCTTGATTTGGACTTAGAGACGGAGGCATTACTTGAACAAAATGTTCAGTTGAATGCAGATCCACTTGTATCAGCCTCACGCCCAACCCCAAGTCCTCCAGTTGCAGGTGTTTCCTCTGTTCAGCAATGACAAAAGCGCATATCTCGTCTATCTCAGTGTGCAGCTACTTCGCAGCCTGCTAGTGCTACCAGTTCTATAGTTGCAGTTGGAGATGATGATGAGGAGGAGACATAGGTTTCTCTATCTGACTCTGATTCAGAGTTTGAGCTAGATGATGTTGGCTCCTCTAGCAGTAGCTAGTAGTACTGGTGACTAGTGATGTTTCATAGTTTACTTTTGTTGTAGAGGCCATTTCTAGTTTCCTTGGTTATGTGTTTTTGTTTTGATCTCTATATCATCATTCGTGTATGTATTGGACAATGCACTGGGTGCCATTTTGATATAATGGATATATTCATGAGCTTACTTTGATCATATCATATGTTGTCTTCTCTCTATATTCTAAAGTGTTGTGTTTGGAAACATGAATGAAAATGCTTAAAATTATGCTTTTTTATAAAAAGTAAATATTTAATGTATTTTTACAACAACTGAGTCATTGAAATCAAACTGGCCGAGTCGATACCAAGTCAGAGTTGGAGTCGGAGCCGACCCTTGGCCGTTTTCGAACCGGAGTCAGAGTTTTAAAACATAACTTCGTACAAGACTAAAATTCCAAGGTCTACTTTGGGAGGTCGAGTTCAGGGACAATTTGACCAAACTTTTTTGGGCCATTTGACCAGTGTTGATCGCAGTCCCACAGCTAGGGTTTCTGCAAGTTAAAGAATGACCTTGACTGAATTTGTATGGGCAGAATTTTGATTGTTTTGACCGAATTTGACTAGAGAAAAGAGGCTACATCTTTTATCAGGGTGACCAAATCTTTTGGAGGATTGTTGACTGTTGACCGTTGACTAGTTAAGGGTTGTTGTTGTTGTTGTTGACTTTGACCATAATTGCAGATTTGACTTGACCAAATTTGACTTTTGAGCTCATCATTGGATTGAATATTAGTTAGTTGATTCTTGGATAGTCAAAGGTTTGACTTTGACTCATTATTGATGAATTGGAACATTTTATCTCTCTATTGAATATTTGATGACATTCTAATAGAAGAAGAATTTGGAAAGGGTTTTCCCCCTTGTGGGGTTTTTCCCTGTCCTTTGACCAAATACTATGCTGCTCTTGTTCTTGGTTGTCTCCTATTGTGCATTGGTTTACTGTTCTATCTACAATTGTTTATTGTTGCTGGAAGATTAAATTATATTTGATAAATTGATCGCTAATTGAAGAAGAATTGGAAGAAGTGATTGTGTTAAGCATAGAACATTGAAAAATTAACATGGTATTAGAGTTGAAGACAAGCCCAAGGAGACAAGAGATAAGAAATCACCTTTGAAGAGATTTTAAGAAGCCTATTTGACTTGGTCAAGATGTCTAACTCATACTTCGAGGGAGAGAAGTTGAATGACTCATCAAATTTTGTTGCTTGGAAGATCAAGTTGGAAGTGAACTTGGATGAGAATGATGACTTGAAATATGTGGAAGGAAAGGTACCTGAGCCTCTAGAAAATGCTTTTATAGATGCTAAGACCAAGTACAAGAAAGGTGAGATGAAAGCCAAGAAAATAATTATTGATTCTTTGAGAGATCATTTGCTTACTTACATTTCAAAGTTGAAGAAGTCCAAGGATATCTATGACAAGCTGGTTGGGATGTATGAGGTCAACAATTTGAATCATATTCGCTCCTTGCAAAATCAACTCAAGGACATCAAAATGAATAAGGGGGAGACTGTGTACTCATACTTCATGAGGATATCCCAACTCAAGGATCGATTGTTGACTGTTTGAGAATCCATGTTTGATAGAGAGTTGATACTCATTGTACTTCAAGGTCTTCCTCCAATATGGAAGACATTCATTACAACTATATGCAGCAATGACAAATTCCCAACATTTGATGAGCTCGTTGGTAAGTGTACTCAAGAAGAGAGCAGGATGATTTCTAGAGGGGGGATTCAAAAGCATGATGAAGGAGAGCCCTCTGAATTTGTTACTCGAGACAAGAAGAGGAAAAGAAGAGGAGATCCATCTAATTCAAGAAAGCTTGCTCTAGCTTCCTGGGATTCTAATAGAAGATCAAGAAGAGACAAGGATATGTCCAAAGCTGGATGCTATAATTGCCACAAGTATGGTCACTATTCTCAAGACTGTTCGGAAAAGAGGAGCTCCAAGGTCCAGCTACAACAACAATCGTGGCTACAACAACAGTAGGTCCTATGATAGAAGAAGAAGAGATGCTCTTGATGATCGTGAAGAAGACAACCATCCTCAAAAGAGATTAGGGAATACAAGGTATGGAAATAATGCAGCTGCTACTCAATCTGAATATTTTCTTATTTCTGCATTTTCTATTTCCTCTCCTCCAGATCCATTTGATAGTTGCTTGGTAGATAGTGGGGCCTCTGGGCACTTCACTGGGTATTGTGAAGTCCTCTCAAACTTGGTTGAGAGGGAGACAAATTGGAAGATTATTCTTGGGGACAACTCCACTTATCCTGTGAAGGGCTTCAGTTCTATTACATTTCATTTGGATTATGGAGAAATCATACATCTTCATGATGTTATGTAACTATCAGGATTGAAGAAGAACCTTGTATCTATATCTGCCTTGGAAGGCAAAGTGATGAGAGTTGCTTTGATAAGAGGAAAGGTCCTCACCTAGCCCATGGAATCCCGCATGAGGGATGCTTTCACCTTGGGATCAAGAATTGAAGGACTCTGTAGAGTCAATGGAAGACCAATGCGAGCAATCATCAAAGTGAGCTATGGCACCAAAGGTTTTCCCATCTTCACTATGAAGCCCTGCCTAAAGTAAGGAGGATGGTTTTTGGAATGCCTGGGGTTCAAGCTAATCACGATGGAGTATTTCTGGGATGTGCAAGTGGAAAGAAATCAAAGGGACCATTCCCTTCTAGCAGGAGCAGGACCAGTGACATTCTACAACTTATACATTCTGACCTATGTGGTCCCATGCTGGTGAAATCTCATGGTGGCTATCTATACTATATAACCTCTGTGGATGACTACTCTCGCAAAACATGGATATTCTTCTTGAAGCACATGAACGAAGCATTTGAGATGTTCCAGGACTTCAAGGTACTAATAGAGAATCAAATAGGGAAAAGAATCAAAGTCTTCAGGGCAGACAATGGTGGAGAATTCACATCAAATGAGTTTGTTGAATTTTGTAAGAAAGTTGGGATTAAGGAAGAGTGCATTCTACCTTACAACCCTCAACAAAGTGGAGTGGTTGAAAGAAAGAACTGGACTATCATGGAAGCTACCCGAGCCATGCTGCATGATCAAAAGTTGGCAAAGTTTCTATGGGATGAAGCTGCAAACACTATGTTCAATGTTCAAAATAGGACCCATCATCAAGCCTTGGGTGACAAGACTCCCGAAGAAGTTTTCACAGGTGTGAAGCCCGATGTTCGACATCTGAGGATCTTTGGCTGCGCCATGTACTTTTATGTGCTGAAGGACAAGAGCAACAAGTTGGAAGCCACTAGAAAGAAAGGTACATTTGTTGGATACTGTGAAAATTCTAAAGCTTTTAGAATATGTGTTTGGTCAAAGGAATATAGATTGTAGCAGAGACATGAAATTTGATGAAGATGCTGCCTTTGGGAAAGCAAGGGACACTCCTCCTCTTACCAATGTTGAGAAGAAGGACGATGACATGGACCTACTAGAAGGTCCTTCTATGCACCAGCCTGAGATAGATGTTGTTGATGATCCCATGGAACCCATGGACCCCTGGATCCTCCTCCATGTGATCCTCTTGCCAAGAAAAGGCCATTATGGCTACGTGATACCTTACAGGATGTTGAAAGACATACCGCTACCAGAGGAACCTTTAGAGAAAGTAAGAAGCTATGTCAATACTAGGGTTATGTTTAGCTATGAGCACCATAATACAGGTTGGGCCTCCCACCTTTGAAGAAGTAGTGAAAGAGCCGGCTTGGAAAGATGCTATGGCCGAAGAATATGAATCTATTATGAAGAATGGTGTGTGGGAAGTGGTTCTAAGACGCAAAGGGAAGTCTATTGTGACTTCTAAATGGTTGTACAAGATCAAGCATGGAGCAGATGGAAGTATCGAGAAATATAAGGCGAGATTCGTGGCTAGAGGTTTCTCCTAGGAAGAGCGAGAAGATTATGATAACATATTTGCACCAGTTGTCTACTACAATACCATTAGATCTATTGTGGCTCTAGTTGCTAGCCAGGGATGGACTCTTCACCAGATGGATGTGAAGACCGCATTTCTTCATGGCATACTCTAGGAAGAAGTATATGTTGAGCAACCATAGGGATTTCAAGTACAGGACAGTAAGACTCATGTGTGTCGGCTGAAGAAGGCTCTCAATGGATTGAAGCAAGCCCCTAGGGCTTGGTATGCTCATAGTGATAGCTACTTGATGAAGCTTGGATTCACAAGAAGCAATGCCAACCTGAACCTCTACTTCAAAATTGTCTAAGGTATGCCTCTGATTTTGGTTTTATATGTTGATGACTTATTCTTGACAGGTAGTGAGCCTTTGATGCTCGAGTGCAAGAGGGAGTTGGCCTCTAAATTTGAGATGAAAGACCTCATATTGATGCTATTTCTTGGGCTTAGAGGTGTGGTAGAGTCTTGGTGAGATTTAGCTTTCACAGGGAAAATATGTTGTGAAATTAGTAGAAAGATTTGGTATGGTAGAATGCAAGGCCATGACCACACTGATGGAGATGAACTTCAAGAAGCTATGTGGAGAAGTTGTTGGGCTTAACTTGGCGAATCCTTATGAGTATCGACAGTTGATTGGGGCACTTATGTTCCTTGTGAACACCTAACCGGTCATATGTTTTGCAGTTAACACTCTGATTCAATTCATGACTAGGCCTCTACATGCACACTAGGTCACTGCTAAGCATGTGCTAAGGTATTTTCATGGGACGATTAATCTTGGTCTGAGATATATTGTCGGAGATGCGAGACTACATGGTTACACTAATGTTGATTGGGCTAGAATTGTTTTCGATAGGAAGAGCATATTAGGGTGTTGTTTTAGCCTTGGATATGCCATGATATCTTGGATGAGCAGGAAGCAGAAGCCCATTGTCCTTAATAGAGCTGAAGCTCAGTATATGCCTGTGAGGTAGTATGGTTGAGGAAGCTCTTTGGAGAGTTGTTTGAGCAGGATCTGGGTATGACAATGATATATTGCGACAACAAGAGTGGGGTCCGACTGGTAGAGAATCTTGTGTTCCATGACAAGTCCAAGCATATTGAGATTAAATATCACTACATTTGAGATATGGTGCAGAGAGGAGTCGTAAGACTATCACATTTCGATGGATGAGCAGATACCAGATATTCTCACCAAGGCTTTTCCGAAAGGGAAGTTCTTGGTCTTTAGAGAGCAACTTGGATTGATGGATGCGACCCTCCCGGGAAAGGTTCCCAATTGATCAAGGACATTGAGCTATGCTCTTCACCCCTGTTTGAGCTCACAGGGAGAGGAATTGAGTTGGAGCGCTCTCGGGGTTGGAGGGATCTCTAGACAATAGGATGGTTGTGATCCTTACCCCTTGCAGTAAGTAGTATCTTGCTTATTGTCACTATAGGGTGTGTGTGATCGTTGTCATTTATGGCAAGTTGGGTATCTCCCACTATCATGTTTGGACTTGATAGAGTATACCCATGTATGCATCCTACCCACAAGCTAGGCTTGTTGGGATTGCCACCCATCTGGCCAATGGGTGAGGATATTTGAGATGGTTGTGATCCTTGCCTCTCATGGCAAGTGGTATCTTGCTCAAGTGATGGGATGTAGGTGTTCTACTACTTGGTTCCTGAGGATCAACGTGGAGAGATCATCAAACGATAGGATGGATGTGATTCTTACCTCCCATGGGAAGTTGTATCTCGCCTATTGTCATTAGACAATGGGATGGTTGTGATCCTTGCCCGATAAGTTGTATCTCACCTATTGTCTTTGGATATAGGGTGGTAGTCGGAGCTCCCATATGACGATTCTTCTAATTTAGGTTCAAGAATGTTCAACAAATGATCAGAGATGAGTAGAGACGAGATATGACTTGATGAAGATGACGAGACATTTGAGGTGGGACTTATGACGCAATCGGTAATTCCTCCCTAGTTGAGAGGTAGTGTTAAAATTTGGCAGCTTAGGGAGAAATTCCCTCCATTGGGAAGCCCTCCTCATCTAGAGAACCCTTACTAGCCCTTGGAACTTTGGAAGTATTTAATTTGGTCAAGGAAAAATATTATTTTTTATGAGAAACCCACATGTGCATAAAAGTACAAGTCGGTCTGGGCAAGCTAATTCGACCCCTTGAGACACATTTAAATACACATCATGTCACATCACTTGGAGGACATCATCACACATCACATCTTCTCTCTTTTGATTTGATTGGTTCATAAAAGCCTGAAATTGTAGGGTCTGAGCTAAAACGTGTGAGGAGGAGAGAGGAAATTTTGTTGATCATGTTTGACTTTTGTTTGGCACCTTTTACTAGTGTTGACTTGGCATGTTTTGACTTGGTTTGATTGGATATGCATCCATTTTGGGAGGCCGAGTTTAGGGATGGTTTGACCGAACTTTTCTGGGCCATTTGACTAGTGTTGAGCATTGTTCTACAACTAAGGTTTCCACAGGTTAAAGGTTGACTTTGATTGAATTTGTATGGCTAGAATTTTGATTGTTTTGACCCATTTTGACTGGAGAAAAGAGGCTGCATCTTTTGGTAGGTTGTCCGAATCTTTTGGAGAACTATTGAACATTGACCGTTGACTGGTTAAGAGTTGCTGTTGTTGTTTTTGACTTTGACTAGAATTGCAAATTTTCGTTGTTGACCATATTTGACTTTTAAGCTCATCATTGGATTGGATATTGGTTAATTGATTCTTGGATAGTCAAAAATTTGAGTTTGACTCATTGTTGATGAATTGGAACATTGTATCTCTTTGTTGAACATTTGATGACAATCTAATAGAAGAAGAATTTTGAAAGGGTTTTCCCCCTTGTGGGGTTTTTCCCTGGTCTTTGACCAAATATTGTGTCTCTTTGTTCTTGGTTGTCTTCTATTGTGCATTGGTTTATTGTTCTATCTACAATTGCTTGGTGTTGCTGGGAGATTAAATTATATTGGATAAATTGATTGCTAATTGAAGAAGAATTGGAATAAGTGATTGTGTTAAGCATAGAACACTGAAAAATTAACAAACAATTCACCATTCAATCAAGTTTTAGAAAAATAGTCGCAAGAGACATGTTCACCCTTTGAACTAGCACAACAATTGGATTCAATAGCTCTACTTGAAATTGCAATAGAAAGTGAAACTGAAGCTGTTGAAATTTATCCTGGAAAAACTTTGAACATTAATGTCCGATTGGAATCGTCACAACAAAAGCAATTGATGAAAATGCTCACGAAAAATAGCAGTGCTTTTGCCTGGGATTATATTGATATGAAGGGATTTCTCCTAATTTGTGTACCCACCATATTTATATAGAAGAGGATTCTCAACCTGTTAGGAAGCCCCAAAGGAGGATGAATCTAGCTCTAGGGGACATAGTCAAAGAAGAGTTACAAAAGTTGTTGAATGCATGTTTATTTATCCTATTTCTGATAGCGAATGGGTCTCACCCTTGGTCATTGTCCCTAAAAAGAATGGCAAGTGGCAACTGTGTGTTGATTAGCAGGAACTAAATAAGGCTACCCTAAAAGATTACTTTCCCCTGCCTTTCTTTGATCAAGTCTTAGCCACCCTAGTAGGGAAGAAATTCATCTCCATTCTTGATGGATTCAACAGCTACAATCAGATCTGTTAGAGAATCAGAAAGGTATACATATTTTCTTATGTTAATAATTACTTGTGATATTCTTATGTTCTTATTAACTTTCTTGTGTTCTTCTTTTATCTTTGTTTCATCAAGCAATTATCAAAAGCAAAACATGAAGATCAGGGACACCATATGTAGGTGGACAACTAGGGCTAAAACCCCTATACAGGGGAAAACCCAGTCAAGAACTCTTTCTTCAGTAATTCAAATTGAGATGGATCAAGACCCTAGACCAAGAGACGTTCTTCCTCCACCAAGTCAACCTTCCAAGATGATGTAGTAGTCTCTTCTTATCCAGCAGCTTCAACCCAACAACAATCCAACACTTCGACTTCCCAGATGTAGAATTTCAACCCCCAACTATAGAATTTCGACCTCCCAGTAACTGCAAAATTTTGGCCCCCTTCTAGCAGTTGCACAACTTCACACGTGTGGGAAAGAGAGAGAAAATTTCGACTTTTATGCTTGAAAGAGTCCTCCTTTGTTATCCTTCTTCCTCTTCTTCCTTGAATTTTGCACTTTTTCTGGCCCCAGAAGTTGCAGATCGAACTTATTGTGAGTGAGTGACAAATGAGGTCGAGTTGTTGCCTTTATATAGTGATTCTGTTGCCCAGATTTAGGTTGACTTGTCCAGTTTGAGGCTGACTTGGTGGAGGAGGCCTAGAAGACTTATTTTAATAGAAAATAAATTTCTTTCTTGACAAATATTTCCCAAGAAGGGTTCTTTACATTATGACATAGACAAGGACACTTGACATAAACCCTAGAAGCCTACAATGGAGGCTTTGACCTAAAAACAATTGACCCAAGCATGAAACCCATGCTTTAATAAGTCAATTTTAATAATAATAAAATTTCATTTTCTTTCTTTTGGCAACTACATTATGTTGTGACTTAAATACATTTATGAAGACCGAACCTAGTTACATTTTTCAACAAGATCCAATTAGCGCCTGAAGATCAGGAATAGACCACCTTCACTTGTCCATGGGGAACTTATGCATACCGAGTGCTTTCATTTGGATTATGTAATGCTCCAACAACTTTTCAACAGGATGTTCTCAGGATATTTTCCTATTTGATCAATGGTTGTGCTGAGATATATATGGATGATTTTATGGTATATGGGGAAACTTTTGAGGAAGCCTTGAAAAATATTGAAAAGATTGATCAATGATTGTGCTGAGATATATATGGATGATTTTATGGTATATGGGGAAACCTTTGAGGAAGCCTTGAAAAATCTTGAAAAGGTATTAATTCGATGTCAAGAGACAAACTGTTCTCTCAGTAATGAAAAATGTCAAATGCTTCTCACTGAGGGAATTGTGTTAGGACACCATATCTCTCCTAAAGGGATTAGGGTGGACCATGCCAAAATAGAAGTAATTCTTAAATTATCGACTCGAATCACACAAAAGGATGTCCGCTTCTTTTTAGGATATGCGGGATATTATCAAATATTTATAGAAATATTTACAAAGGTAGCTTCCCCATTATTTGGTCTTTCGACAAAAGTTGCAGACTTTTGTTGGGGTGATCAATGTCAGTTGGCATTTGATGCCCTTAAAGAAAAATTATCCACTACTATTTTGCGAGGTCCTAATTGGATCCTTTTCATATTCATATTGATGCCTCAGATGTTGAAATATGACAACTTTAGTTAGTATTTTTTCTAGCAAAACAAATTCTAAATTCCACTATAGACAACTCATATGCATGAGATGATGATGGCATGGATCCCTCTTCTTGAGAGGATCAATTTTGACCTAAGTCATGATGGATTTTGACAATCTGACAAGCAAAAATGTATTGTTGAAGTCAAGCCCACAGAGATGGTTTTTGTCAAGGTCGGCCCCACATTCATGTGAAGCCTAAGAGACACGACCTTTGACCCACATTGACTTGTATAAATATAAGTTGAGTTGAGATCATTTTGGCACATCCACAACACATTTTTCTCTCTCCTCACATGATTAGGCAATTTGACATCTCTTCTTGGACAACGAGTTTTCTCTTTCCTCTTCACACGTGCAGATCTGTTTGACTATAATTTTTGTGATTTCTTGTGGTTGACTTTTCCAGCGCACAGAGCAACGTTGACCAGCTTTGACCGGGACCTTTGACTTCCTCTTTGACTGTAATTTTTGTGGATTTGGATTCTGCTAGTTAGGCCACACTTGTAGGCATAGAGATCGAGGCAATTTGTGATGTTTGACCATAGGCCTGAGGCAGATCTGACTGCAAGACTGTTTGACCCTATTGACCGAAGCTACAGTTCAGACCTGCAACTTTTACTGCAACATTGAGCAAATTTTGAGGAGGTTTGACCAGTTTTGACTAGTCTATCTCAACTATATTTTTGTAAGTGTTGAACCGATTTGTTGAATTGTCAAGGGGTTGACCTTCGACTGGTTTATTTGTGAAACATTGGATATTGGATTACTCTCTCTCTCTATCAAGGAAAGGTTGTTGGTTTTTTCCCCTAGGAGAGGGGTTTTCCCAAGGTAAAATAGTGTTGTGCATTGTCTATATATTCTACTTCTCTCTTCCACTCTACTATTGTTTATGGTTGTGATTTTTCAAGTGTAGCTACTAAATGATTACTATGCTCTAAATATTAGACTTGAATGCTCTATTAAACTACATTGTTATCAAAAGTAGTTACCATCGTTGAAAAATTTACTAGGCTAATTTTGACGTAGAAAAACAACATCAGATACAACCATTGGGATTGTATTAGGCCAAAAGGAAGAATAGAAACCCTACACCATTTATTATATCAGTAAGAACTTAACTCCAACGGAATTTAATTATATTTTAACTAAGAAAGAATTGCTTGCTGTGTTCCATGCCATAAACAAATTTCGTCATTATATCACTGGATATCTTGTCTTTGTACATGCTGATCACTTTGCATTCGGTACCTCATGAATAAACATATTACTTATGGTAGAGTTACTAGGTGGCTTCTTCTTCTGCAAGAATTCGATATCACTATCATCGATAAGCTAGGAAAGGTGAATGACATTGTTAGCTTCTTATCACAACATCCTAATACAAATTAGTCCAATCCTACAAAAGATGCCTTTCTTGATGAACATTTGTTTGCTTTGTCTACTAATGCAACCCGGTTTGTAGTCATTTGCTAATTATTTGGTTGCAGGAATACTCCCACAACATTTATTGACTAGAGAGCGACATAAAGTTGTCAGAAATAGTGCTACATACTCTGGGATTCAAGGGTACCTGTTCCAGACTAGGCTTGATCATGTGATCTGACGATGTGTTAAGAAAGATGGAATTTATCACATTCTAAAAGCATGTAATGACGAGCCTTGTGGGGGCCACTTTACCAACAAAAGGACTGCAAACAAAGTTCTGCAATAGTGATATTATTGGCCAACAATTTCCAGGGATGCTAAGAAGTATGTCAGTTGTTGTGATAAATGTCAGAGAATGGGAAGACCAACACAGTTTGACGAAATGCCTCTGCAACCAAAAGTTATGATAGAGCCTTTTGAAAAGTGGGCTTTTGATTTTATAGTGCCGATTAATTTGTCATCAAAACAGAAGGCATACATTTTGGTGTGCATTGACTATGTAATTAAGTGGGTTGAAGCCAAGGACCTACCAAAGGCGACATAACGAGTAGTGGTTGATTTTTTATATGAAGAAATCTTTGTCAGTTTTGACATCCCACGAGAGATTATTACTAGTCAAGAGACTCAATTTACTTCTAAGTTAATCCAATCCATCGCTAAGAAATTTAAAATTAAGCACCGGATGTCCACTCCATATCACCCTCAAGCAAATGGAGTGAGGTGGAGCTCATGCTAATTTGTATGTCGTAACCATCTTTTGCATTTTGATCTTCCTTTGTTTTTACTTGTGACCATCATATGCTTTTTCTTGTTCTTTTAGGTGCATCAACCTCCTAGGGCCAGGTTCTGCACCCTACCCAAGTATGAGGATGTATGTTGCCAAATCCCAGAGAACCAATGGTCAGTTGAATCGAAAGAAGGGAGGTGGAATATAGGGCTTGTAATGTAAGATGGAAAGTAGGTAGTATGGAATAGGGAAAAATGGGACTACATTATCTCAATCGAGGTTTCCCAAGTAGTGCCCCTCCTATACCCATTGGGCCATTAAGGGAGGTCCCACTAATCTAGGATGAAAGATTAACCTCCCATTTAAGGTGAGGGAACAAGATCATAGTAAAAAACCCCTCTTCCTTCTAGGTTACCCAATAATCCATGTCAAATGCCCAAATACAAACAAGCATAAGCACCTACTTGAAAAATGAATAAAGTACCTTTTGATCGGAAGCTCGCCTTCCAACATGTGTTCTTACCAAATGGGCAAGGAAACATATGACTGATGTAGGTGGTAGAGATATGAATGGCACATCATCATTGGCTAGTAGTGGTTGTCAAGGGTTGTTGGTCGACTGACAAAAATAATAGGAGAAGAATTTCTCCTATGGGGTCACCCACTTTGGGTCGGTAACATTTGGCTCCAACTAGGACATGAGCTCACCATAAAGCACATGATCCATGTACTTGAACAAAGAGTTCATGAGAACTTCAAAAATCTCCTGGGACTGCAGACTTGTAACCTGCACATTGCAACAAACTTGTTTGGGAGCATGTGCACTAGGTGTAGGGTATCGCCCATGTTTTATATGAAAATAATAAATCCATATAGAAAGTAAAGTCTCATCTAAATGCAAAGTCTAATCTACATGAGAACATGAGATGCATGATATGAGCATGCAATGCACCTATGCTATCATGTAATGCTAGCATACTATGCATGAGCTAAATGTAGTCATACAACCAATGTAACTAGCATATCATTAGATCAACATAACAATAGTTTCCCTTATGAATCATTATGAGATAGGGAAACCAAATGTCACGTCCTCCTTCGCAAGATTTATATGATGAATCATAAGGGTGGGAGGTGGTAAAGTAAGATGACCATGCATCAAGGGTCCTAGATGAGGAGGGAGAGGAGTAACCTAACTTTTGGGCCATTGGATCCTTTCTCTTAGCTTAAGTATAGAATACTCAATGGTCAAACTCATGAACTTTCATTCAAAGGCTATGTCAGGCATATCATTCTCATCAATATTCTCAGAATCATGGTGTAAATGGTAGGGGGAGATGGCTGACATACTTATATCTTCTTGATTGTTATGGGAAGAGCAAGGCAATATAAGGCCATTGTACTTCAGGAAGAACCACAACCCCTTTTCAAGGTGCTGAGGAGATTCTTGAATTCCATGGCTCCCAAGAGACTCTTCTAGATGGGCATTAAGCTCTTCTTGGTTATTGGTGACATCATGACTACTTGGGTGAGGATCATCATTATGAAACTTGTAGAAGAAGCCCTTCCAGTGAGCCATGCGATGTTTTCACAATCTTCAAGTGTGGAGTCGCTAAGGTGAATTCAAAATGCCTTGAGAAATGTCTGCTTCACCCTACAAGCATTGAATTTGGAAGTTCAATGAAGAACAAGGGCTTCATTCTTCCAATGGAGTCACCAAATAAGGATCTATATGTTGTTAGGGATGAAGCTAAACCTTAAAATTCGATTCACTTCGTCCTCGGTAATGGAGCCAAAAATGTTGCCACAAAATCTAGCAAACCTTGGGGAGGGGCACCCTACAAGGCTAACACTAGATCAAGTGACAATAATGGGGTGATGGCCCACTGTCACCATAGCTAAAACACCCCTGCTCTTTACAGATTTTCACTGACGGGAGGAGTCCCAATACATGAGAAGGTCACCTAATGGGCATTCTAAGGTTAGGGGACAAGGTGACACAATTAGGCCCTCCACAAGAAAGTTACAATTTAGGCTCAAGGCTCCAATAGGAGGCAATTTGCTTTCTTTATAGATACCTAGGATAGACCACACAAGGCCTAGGGTTTGTTTAATAGGTTGAGAGTTGGGGTGGCCCAAGGTCAAGGTTTCAAACAATATATATCAACAAGATTAAGGCACATGAAACCCTCAAAGAGGCCCCCAAGTTGAAGCTAAATCCAAACAAGGGTTAGCTTAGGGCTAGTAATTAGGGGAAAAAATTATGGACAAAATTGAAGTGAATACCTATCAAAGGAAGAGATTTTGTGGGAACCATTATCCTCTTGGCATTTAGACTCACCAACTCCGGAAATTCCCTTCCCCTAGGAATTTGCACGAAGCCCTTGCTTGGTCACTTGGCCTTAAAGGGGTCAAATTAGGTAAGAAAGGAAGAAGAGCAAAATTTATGGCTAAAAGTTAAAGTGATCATCAATAAAGGAGGGCCAAATCCTTATCCTTGGGTGGATCAAGTCTATGAGTTGATTAAATGACCAAGAAGTTGCTAAGGAGGAAGGATAATTAATGCCCTAGCACCAACAACCCTTGCAATTACCTATGTAATGGATCACGAAGTTTCATGGGAGAGCTAATCAGAGTTCACTGCTGGATTATCATTCACATGTTATTTAATGAGTAATGCATGCAAATGTTATTTAATGGGTAATGCATGCAATAATGATATCTAGATTTTACCACATAGATTTTCAACACATTAGGGCACAATAGAAAACCCTAGATTCAATATATTCCATACATTAGACATAAAGAAAATTAATTAATCAACAACCATCTCACTTACAAGATAACATGCAAATATTTTTATCCATTGATCCAAGACGATAGCTCCAAAGACAAACTATTTGCTCCAAATATCAAAGTGCATTCGTAGGTCACAAGGTGGGTTGAAATTCTCTAAAGCAAGGTTGAAATCTCCAACTTGTGATGATGTTTTTCAACAAATGATCTCTCCTCTACTTATAAGAGGAGTGACAAAGTTAATTTTAGCCTAATGCCCCCTAAAACAATAAAATAATGAGGCAACAACAAGTTAGGTAACAAGGAAACCTAATACCAACGAAAAACACAAATGATTGCCCACACGTGTGAGATGTAGGGAAGAATGTTCTGACGTCATCCATGTGTAGTCTTTTAGGGCTTGCGTTGAGGGCTAAGGGTGCCAAGTGAAGTGATGATTCCTTCTAAAATCAGGATGTGAATTTAGCCTTCACATTTATGTCAATCTCTCTTTATGGGCCCCCAAATTGCATCTTCGGGTCAAAATGTGGTCTCATGGCTCTCCAAGTGGCCAAAATGTCTGCATTTGCTCCAACACTGGGGGCTTTCAAGGTGGTGCTAGCCCTTCGCATATCTCAAAGTGTGAGACCATACTCCTCTAGGCCCTGGATTAGTTGCCATCCCTCTCATAGTGCTAAGATGGCTAGGGGAATTTTGGGTCTAGGTGCATCATCCATAAAAGTCATTAATGCACGACAAAGTGTTGGAACATTGTGGGTGCTAGAGCTGTCCATGGGTATGTATGATGCTCTACTACTACTTGGAGTCCCATGGCTCTCAACACCTCACCTGTGGGTGCTAATATGCTCCTCTAGAAGGCTTGGGCCCCAGTTAAGTTACCCAAGCCATGATTGTGGAACTGCTTGACAATTACACATAATATCTGATGCTAGAGCTGCCCATGGGTATGTATGATGCTCTACTACTACTTGGAGTCCGATGGCTCTCAACACCTCACCTGTGGGTGTCAATATGCTCCTCTAGAAGGCCTGGGTCCCAGTTGAGTTACCCAAGCCATGGTTGTGGAACCACCTGACAATTACACATTATATCTGATGCTAGCAACTACATCATTTGGTACATTTAATCATTTTTACATCTAAGTGGACCAAGCTTGAAAGTAATGGGTAATTTGATATTTGAAATAAGGATTCCCTTCCAAAATTAAGGATGGAATTCACAATGGTGTTACCTCCCTAGGTAGGAGTGGTTAATAGACGACCCTATTAGGTGTTTCCATCCCCCAAGGGGAAGTGGCATGTCCTTGGTCCACCCTTGAATTGATAGGTGTCATGTGAATAATCATGGAGTGAAGGGGAGAAGACTTCATGGTTAAGTGTCATGGTCAAAGGGACTAGCAATGATGGGGCTCCTCATTATGAGTGTACAAATGTGGGGAGGGAGCAATTGTGTATGCATGAGTTACCAACTCGGCCTTTGTTTTTCCAATCCTCTTGTGTGCCTTTTATTTTTTCTTGATTTTTCTTTATATTACTGCTCATAGATCAAAGGGTTAGAGCTTGCTTTGTATGATGTATAGTAGTTATTACCTCCTTAATGGTGAGACAGTTCATTGTCCACTAGGGGTTAGGACATGCAAGGGTTCCTTTTCATAATATGAAGAGAAACATGTGCTCAAGAACTGGGTGATGGCCATAATGAGTGAGGTAGAGCTCATGCTAGACTTTTACCCACGTGCTAGTGTGTATGCCCCAACTATCTTTTGTATTTTGATCTTCCTTTGTTTTTACTTGTGGCCATCATATGTTTTTTCTTGTTCTTTTAGTTGCATCAACCTCCTAGGGCCAAATTTCGGGCCCTACCTAGATATGAGGATATATGGTGCCAAATCCCAGAGAACCAATGGTCAATTGGACCTGAAGAAGGGACATGGAATATAGGGCTTGTAATGTAAGATGGAAAGTGGTAAGTATGGAATAGGGAAAAATGGGACTACACTATCTCAATTGGGGTTTCTGTTGAAATTTCATGTTCTATGCTGAAACACTTACTTATTTTGAAACTTCTTTCTGTTGCAATATTAGTTAAGCAATTGTAGATAGAACATAAACTATATACATCAAAAGAAGACATCCAAGAACACAATGAGACAGAGAATTTAGGTCCAATGACTAGGAAAAAACCCACAAGGGAACAACCCAACCAGATTCTTCTTTTATTAGAAATCAATTGTTCAACAGAGAAACATAATACAATGAGATATCAAGAAAATGAGTAAGTTCACCCAATTATGAACTAGCTGTAGCAAGAAGATCTCTGGTACTAGGAGTTGATTCAAACACTGAAACACTTTGGCTCACCAAGTTTTGCACCTATTCTCCAAGTCTCTCTCTCTCTCTCAATCCTTCTCTAGTCTGTCCAACTCTCTCTTTCACAAGTTCAAATTCTCCTCTCACAATGCGCAAGGAGTAAAAAGTGAAGATAAGAGGCACATATATATAGGAGGAGCAAGGAGATCGATCCATAAAGGAGGAGTAACTCGCATGCCTTGAGGGAGAGTAACATATGCCAATTTAGGGAGAGAGGTACAAATTCTTTGTAACTCATGCCATAAAGAGAGATGGGACGCATGCCTTGTAATTAATGCCATAAAGAGAGAGGTACACATTCCTTGAAGGAGAGAGTGTAACATATGCATTGAAGAGTGCGTAAGAGGAATCTTTTATGACGAGTCTTTAATGCATGTAAGAGAGTGGAAGAGGAGTGCAACGAATCCATTAGGAGAGAGAGGGGTACGAGTGCCATCAAGGAGAGAGTGAGAGGTGTGAAGTGGCATGATTGAGTACCAAGTATGAAAGTGACGTGTATTTCCATTTTGATAATAATATTATAGTATCATAAGGGTAATAATAATAATATTAATGATAATATTGACGATTAAGTAAATATTGAAATTAAGATTGATTAAGGATAAGTTAAGTGATTTTCCATCATCTATACTTGATTACCAATTGAAGCTAGGTGATTTACTATCTTTGGAAAGTCATGCTTGAAATGATAGACATGACTTCTATTTTTAGAAAGTCACTCTAGAATTGTCAAAAATGGGATTTTATTCAAGGAAATTCATCCCTTAGCTGTCAATTTTCAACACTCCCTCTTAGCTAGGGAGGAATTTCTTTCTAAAACAAGGATCTATGCCTTGAAACAATGATGTTACAATCTAATGAAGAAGAATCATCATAGGGGAGATTCATCCATCACCCTATATTCTCTTGGGGGGATTACCACTTGCCAACACATGACAAGGATCTTGCCTATGGGTTCAATACTGGTTTAGCCGAGTACGGGTCTTAGCCGCCGGTTCTATGCAAGTGACCTGTCTTGCTATAGTACCCACCAAGACCTGCGGGTACTCATGGGTCTTATGCGGATGGTGCTACGCTACAGGCAACCAAGAACTTCCCTTTCGGCAAAGGCTTGGTAAGTATGTCAACTATTTGATCATCACTCTCAATATGATGGAGTCTCACTACTCTCTGCACCATATCTCAGATATAGTGATATTTGATCTCAATGTGCTTGGACTTGTCATGGAACACGAGATTTTCAGCAAGTCAAATCCCACACTTTTTGTCATAGTAAATTAATGTTGTATCCAATACATGCTCAAACAACTCCCCAAAGAGCTTCCTTAGCCATACTGCCTCACAGCTAGCGATGCTAGCAACAATGTACTCAGCGTCTACTGTGCTAAGGGCTACAGAATTTTGCTTTCTGCTTATCCAAGATATCATGGTAAATACCAAGCTATTGCAACACCCAAATGTGCTCTTTCTGTCAATAGAGTTATCAGCCCAATCAACATGAGAGTACCCATGCAGTCTTACGTCTTCGGTAGTATATCTCAATCCAAGATTAATGGTCCCATGCAGGTATCTCAACACATGCTTTGCTGCAATCCAGTGTGCATGTGATGGCTTAATCATATATTGGCTCAGAGTATTGATCGCAAAACATATGCCTGGTCTGGTGTTCACTAAGAACATCAGTGCCCCAATCAGTTGTCAGTATTTTGAAGGATTAGCTAAATCAGGTCCTGCAACTTCACCACATAGCTTCTTGAAATTCGTCTCCATTGGAGTATTCATGGACTTGCATTTTGTCATGCCAAATCTTTCTAGTAGTTTGACAACATATTTTCCTTGAGAAAGGAAATTCTCCCCAGGTCTCTGCCATACTTCTAGACCTAGAAGTTCATCAAATGAAGATCTTTCGTTTCAAATTTAGAAGCCAACTCCCTCTTACATTGGAGGATAAGAGGTTCACCATTGGTCAAAAATAAATCAACAACATATAATACCAAAATGAGAAGCATACCTTGGATTGTTTTGAAGTAACGATTTGGATTAGCATTGCTTCTAGTAAAACCAAGCTTCATCAAGAAGCTATTAATGTGATCATACCAAGCTCTTGGAGCTTGCTTCAAACGATAGAGGGCTTTCTTCAATATATACTATACACACATGAGTTCTCCGAACATGTACTTCAAAGCCTTGTGGTTGCTCCACAAATACTTCTTCCTTGAGGAAGTCATGTAGAAAAACAGTCTTCACATCTATTTGGTCAAGATTCCATCCCTGACTAGTAGCTAGAGCCACAATAGATCAGATGGTGGTGTATCAAGCAACAAGTGCAAAAATCTCACCATAGTCTATTCCCTCTTTCTGAGAGAACCCCTCTGGCCAAAAAATCTAGCTTTATATTTTTCAATACTGCCATCAACACCATGCTTAATTTTATACGACCATTTAGAAGACACAACAAACTTACCTTGGGGTCTGGGAACTACTTCCCATACATCATTATGAATGATGGACTCATATTATTCAACTATTGCATCTTTCCACACTTGATCTTTCACAACTTCTTCAAAACTGCATGGTTCAACTTGAATAATGTTGCTCATGGTTACAACATATCCCTAGAACCGACATGGTTTTTTGCTTTCTCTGAAGGTTCCTCTAGGAGCAACGTATTTATCAACATCTTGTAGAGTGTGATGAAGCCATAAAGGTCTTTTTCTAGCAGGAGGATCACATGGAGGAAGATCCAAGGAGTCCATGGACTCCATGGGTTCATCAGTAAAATCAGTTTCAGCCTCAGGATCTTCTTGTATTTCAAATACATCATCTTGTCTATCAACATTTGTAGGAGGAAGAGGAGTGTCTTTTGCTTTTCCAAGAGTTGCATCTTCATCAAATGTTATGTCCCTGCTAAACTCTATATTTCTTTGACTTGGTATGTATATTCTGTAAGCTTTAGAATTCTCACAATAACCAACAAGGATACCTTTCTTACCTCAAGCTTCTAGCTTGTTCTTCTTTTCTTTTGGCACATGGAAGTAGACAGGACAACCAAAGATCCTCAAGTGCAACCTCAGGCTTTTCACTAGAGAAGACTTCTTTAGGAGTCTTGTTGTTCAGGGCACAATGAGAAGATCTATTTTAGACATAGACAGTGGTGTTAGCAACCTCTCCCCATAGGAACTTTGCTAATTTTTGATCCTACAACATAACTTTGACTGCTTCCATGATAGTTCTATTCTTTCTTTCGGCCACACCATTTTGTTCTAGGTTATATGGTACATTGGTCTCTTTCTTGATTCCAACTTCTTTGCAGAAGTCAATGAAATCATTGGAAGTGAACTCTCCTCCATCATTAGATTTGAAGGTTTGATCTGCTTTCCAATTTGTTTTTCTACCAGAGCTTTGTAGTCTTTAAACATGTTAAATGCTTGACTTTTATTTTTCAAAAAATAAATCCATGTCTTGCGAGAAAAATCATCCACAAAGATTATATAATACAAGTAGCCACCAAGAGAAGTTACAGGCATAGGTCCACATAAATCAGAATGTATAAGATGAAGTACCTGACTGGTTCTGCTTTTGCTTGAAGAAAATGGTCCCTTTACTTGCTTTCCACTTGCACATCCTTGGCAAATTCCATCATGATCTGCTCTAATCTTCGGCATTTCGGAAACCATATTTCTCACATGAGGTAATGCTTTATAGTGTAAATGAGCAAACCTTCGGTGCCAAAGTTCACTTTGATGATTGTTGTCATGGATCAACGCATGGATTGGTTTTCCATTGACTTTATATAGACCTTCATATCTTGAACCCAAAGTGAAGGCATCTTTAATGTTAGATCTCATCAGCCATGTGAGAACTTTACCATTTATGAAAGCAACTTTCATTTCTTTATTTTCTAAAGTAGATATGGATACAAGATTCTTTTTCAAACTAGGTACATACAAACTTCTTGAAATGATATAGTTTTACTTTGATCCAGATGGAAAGAAACAAAACCAAATCCCTTTATAGGATATGTAGAATTATCTCCAAGAATGATTTTAAAATATGTCTCCCTCTCAACTAGATTTGAGAGTGTTATGAATAAATATACAGGAAATAATGTAAATGATAATAGTTAGTAATGATTAGTTAATTTGTAATTAGGTTGAAGAGTCATGTCTAATGAGACGTGACTCTCCATGAAGAGGCACCTGGATAGTATATAAGCAAACCTCATTATCATTTGTATCATTCTTCATATATTTAATATGTAATATTTGTATCTTCATGGATATCTTTATATTCCAAGTCTTCTGGAGTAATTAATCTAAAGAAGGAACTTTGTTCGCTTCATTTGGTATCAGAGCTTCCTCTGATCTGGATTTTGGCCATCAACCTGTCGTCAACTGTGTTGTTGTCGTGATTCTAGCGTTTTGCTACCAGTTTTGGAGTTTCTCCAGCGTGCTGTTAGGCTTTTGGTCATTCTTAGAAAAAAAACATATTCTAAAAATTAAATAAAAATATATGTAAGTAATAGCAATTGTTGCAGTCACTCGGCTGAGAGCCATCGTTGAAAGCTGCTGAGAGCCGCCGCCATACACTAACCAGAGGGATTTATTAGCGGGCACTTTATCGGCCCTCCCATCGCACCTCAGCCGCCATCTCCTTCCACTGCGTATACGACCAGCCAAGTTATCACTTAGTCGAGAGCCATTGTTGAAAGCTGCTAAGAGCCGCCGCCGTACACTAACCAGATGGACTTATTAGCGGGCACTTTATCGGCCCTCCCATCGCACCTCAACTGCCATCTCCTTCCGCTGCGTATACGACCAACCAAGTTATAAAAAACTTATAAAATAAATTGTATTAAAATATATATCAAAAGGGATCGACTTTGCGTAGCCGCCGCCAAGGCTGTCAACTAGTGGCCATAAGCCGTCATAGCCACGACAACTGCTGCGGCTGTTCTGATCAAGCCACAACGGGCCAACATCCAGCACATCGCTGCAAACACACATCTCTGCTCCATAGCATCCATCCCCTGTTTGCATCCCCTCCAGAACCATCTGCCTTTGCTGTGTTTTTTTCAGTTCGGACCACGTAGTGCTATCCGCTGGGAGGACCTCGGTCTTGTTGCTGTCATCCGCTGTCAAATGCCACGACCTGATCACATCAAGATGAATATTTGATTCGTGAACCAGACAATGTTTACTGCGGCGACGAATTATAGGCTGAGGGGACGGGAGTCACGTTTTACCGTGGGTCAACGACCACTGGTCAACCGATACACCGTTCTGTTGGTCGTGGTAAGTATATGATTAAAAGATATATTACGTATATTTATTATATAATTAAAAGATAGATAACTTATATATAATAAATATAATTATATAATTAAAAAAACAAAAAAAAATTGTACAAAAAAATTTATTTAGAAAAAACAAATTCAATATATATATATAAGGAAATAGAATTAAAAAAAAATTATATTAAAATATAAAATAAACAAAAAGATGTCCACCAAAAGCAGTGGTTTCTTTTCAATATGTCCTTTTTGTTCAGAGGGATATCCTAATTGTCAGGGATCATTTAGAAATCAAAATGTCGTCTACACAAAATGTTACAAAACTTTTACCTTAGTCGAATTTCTAAGTGATGCACAAAAACAATCAATAGCAAGAGATATAAAAAAATTAATGGCAATATATAGGCGACAACTTGCTGATTTTAATAAGGAAATGAAGAAAACAGAATCCACATTGCAAGTTGAAAGCCCATCATCACTCTTACAAAACGATGTAATCTAGTGTATCAAGGAAGTACATTTAGAAGATCAAGAGAAAGGAAAAATAGCCAAACTTCGGCAAAACAAGAAAGCATTACAACACGAACATAAAAATCTTGTGGATATGCATTACAAGGAAGTAATGGAAAAGGATGAAGAAATCTCTCGCCTCAAGGACCACGTCGAAAAATTACTTGCACAAGTGAAGAAGACTAAGGTCACAAAGAAAGAACTCAAGAAGCACTTATCAGAACAAGAAGAGGAAACTTTACGTTTAAAGAACCTTAATAAAAATTTATTAGAACAAATCAGAGATCTAAAAGATGAAAAACTTAAAAGTCAAAACATTGAAAATAAGGTTGATGAATCAGAAACCAAAGAACTTTTACGTCTGAGAAACCATAATCAAAGTCTACTCACTCAAATTAAGAAACTTAAGGATGATAAGAAAACATTAAAAGACAAGTTAGAACAATTTACTCAAGAAGAAGTATCGAAATCTCTAGTCATAACAGTCCAAGTTGAAGATAAGGGAATGAATACCGATCCAGTGAATATCATAACTCAAGAAGAATGCAAACTAGTTGAAGAGACGCACTTAGATGTTGCAGTTCAGATGATAAACACCCTAAGTGAAGGTTCTATAACCAACTCAACAACATCGTCACCTGAAGTAAATAAAAAAATTTCCACACACTTAATAAGGGAAAGTCAAACCAAAAAGGTTCCCTATCGACATCCGAATCATGAGAGTAGGCAATTCAACCAAGCTACTTATCGGGACCATTCATAACACAAACAACAAACTGATGTTCCAAAGAATATTGATGTAACCTCAATCCAGTCCTATGATGACAAGTCGTTACAAAATTCCAGTGATTAGAATATTCCACAGAAGATTAATCTAGGATGGTCTGATCCCTTCTCAGTGCAACAATTTTGTTTGTCACTTAGAAGATCATATCAACTTGTATCAATGAAGATGATTGTTCCAAGACGAGAAGACATTCGAACCCGAAAAAGAGATCAAGCCTTTTTCATCAACAAGCTTTGAGGACAAAGCTTTTTGAGGAGGAAGGCAATGTTATGAATAAATATATAGGAAATAATGTAAATGATAATAATTAGTAATGATTAGTTAATTAATAATTAGGTTGAAGCGTCATGCCTAATGAGGCATGACTCTCGATGAAGAGGCACCTGCATAGTATATAAGCAAATCTCTCATTCTCATTTGTATCATTTTTCATACATTTAATATATAATATTTGTATCCTCATGGATATCTTTATATTCCAAGTCTTCTGGAATAATTAATCTGAAGAAGGAACTTTGTTCGCTTCAGAGAACGCTTCTTTATAACCAATAAAGTGCCTTGAGGCACCAGTATCAACCAATCAGTTGTCACAAGAATCTACATGAGAGGAACTAGAAAGAGCAAAAACAAGAAAGTATTTTGATTGTGTTTCAGCTGCATTGTTATCATACCTTGGGTTCCTTGAAGAACGATAGCTTTCTTTACAAGAAGAAGGAGCTTCTCTTCTTCTTCTATAGTTAGATTTGTTGGTATGACTATTGCAGTTCGATCTCGGTGCTCTTATGCTTTCTGGACAGTCACGAGCATAGTGGCCATGCTTATGGCAATTGTAGCATTGGACTTTTGATAATTCTTTGTTCCATGTGAAGGAACTGTTGGATCTAGGAGCAGGTTTTCTCAAATAGTGATGGCCCCTTCTTCCTTTCTGCTTCTTTCCTTAGACAACAAAGGTAGTAGGTTCTCCCTCCTCATGCTTGGGGATTCTTCCTTTGGAAATCAGTCTTGCCTCTTCTTGACTACACTTTCTTAGGAGCTCATCAAATGTAGGAAACTTGTCATTGTTGTTGATGGTGGTAATAAAAGATTCCCAAGTCGGAGAAAGACCTCCAAGCATAATCAACACAAGCTCTTTATTAGATACAGTTTCAGCGACAGTAGACTGTTGATCTTTGATTTTAGATATCCTCATGAAGTATGCTTGAATTGTCTCTCCTCTGTTCATCTTAATATCCTTGAGTTGATTCTTCAAAGCAATAATTTCGCTCAAGTTATTCACTTGATACATTCTGATCAGCTTATCATACATTTATTTAAATTTATTCAAGTTGGAGGCATAGGTGATAGGATGGTCTCCAAGAGAATCAAGGATAATCTTTTTAGCCTTGACTTCTTTTTCTTATATCTAGCCTTGACAACAACATTAAAGTTTTCTATTGGTTCTGCTACCTCCCCTTCAACGTACTCCAGTACATCATGTTTCTCAAGAGTAATATCCAATCTGACCTTCTAAGGGAAGAAATTCCAAGCATCAACCAACTTCTCTTCATTCTTAAAGTAAGAAGAAGACATCTTGATTTGCTCAAACAAATTCCAGTAGAAAATAGAAGGGGCAACAAGTGATATTTCAGCAGAAAATGAGAAACAAATAGAAGGGACAAGAAGAGATATTTCAACAGAAAATGTGATGCAAATAGAAGGGACAACAAGATTTATTTAGCAGAAAATGACCTGCAAATAGAAGGGACAACAAGAGATATCTCAGCAGAAAACGAGTTGCAAATAGAAGAGAGAGTAAGAGATATTTCAATAGAAAACGAGCAGGGACAGCAAGTGATATTTCAGCAGAAAATGAGAAGGGAAAATCTCTTGACTTCTTGGACTTGTCTTCACCAAAACTCTGATACCATGTTGAAATTTGATGTTCTATGTTGAAACAATTACTTATTATGAAACTTCTTTCTATTGCAATATCAGTTAAGCAATTGTAGATAGAACATAAACCATATAGATCAAAAGAAGACAACCAAGAACACAATGAGACATAGAGAATTTAGGTCCAATGACCAGGGCAAAACCCGCAAGGGGAAAACCCAACCAGATTCTTCTTCTATTAGAAATCAATTGTTCAGTAGAGAAATAGAATACAATGAGATATCAAGAGAATGAGTAAGTTGACCCAAATATGAACTAGTTGTAGCAAGATCTTTGGTAGCAACAACTGATGCGAACACTGAATCACTTTGGCTCACCAAGTTTTGCTCCTATTTTCCAAGTCTCTCTCTCTCTCTCTAGTCTCTTCAACTCTCTCTTTCACAAGTTCGAATTCTTCTTTCACAATGCATGAGTGAGTAAGAAGTGCAGATAAGAGGCGCACACACACACACATATATAGGAGGAGCAAAGATTTCGAGCCATAAAGGAGGAGTGACTCGCATGCCTTGAGGGAGAGTACCATATGCCAATTTAGGGAGAGGTACGAATGCGTTGTAACTCATACCATAAAGAGAGAGGGGTATGCATGCCTTGTAACTCATGCCATAAAGAGAGAGTTATGCATCCTTGAAGGAGAGTGTAACATATGCATTGAAGAGTACGTAAGAGGAATTTTTTATGACGAATCTTTATTGCGTGTAAAAGAGTGTAAGAGTGCAACAAATCCATTAATAGAGAGAGGGAGTAACACATCATTAAGAGAGGGAGTGGGGTACAAGTGCCATCAAGGAGAGAGTGAGAGGTGTAAAGTGGCATGATTGAGTGCCAAGTAAGAAAGGTGACATGTATTTCCATTTTGATAATAATATTATAGTATCATAAGGATAATAATAATAATATTAATGATAATATTGAAGATTAAGTAAAAATTGAACAATTAAGATTGATTAAGGATAATTTAAGTGATTTTTCATCATCTATACTTGATTAGCAATTGAAGCTAGGTCATTTACTATTTTTGGAGTCACGCTTGAAATGATAGACATGACTTTCTATTTTTAGAAAGTCACTCTAGAATTATCATAAATGGGATTTTATTCAAGGAAATTCATCCCGTAGCTACCAATTTTCAATAGTTTCCCTAGTAGTGCCCCTCCTATACCTATTGGACCATTAAGGGAGGTTCCACTAGAGTAGGATGAAAGATTAATCCCCCATTTATGCTAAGGGAACAAAATCACGGTAAAAAACCCCTCTTCCTTCCAGGTTACCTAGTAATCCATGTCAAATGCCCAAATACAAACAAGCATAAGCACTCGATTGCAAAATGAATAAAGTACCTTTCGATAGGAAGCCTACCTTCCGACATGCGCTCTTGTCAAATGGGCGAGGAAACGTATGATTGATGCAGGTGGAGAAGATATGACTGACAAATCATCATCGATTATTAGTAGCTGTCAAGGTTTGCTAACTGGACAACAGAAATGACAGGAGAAAAAGTTCTCCTATGGGGTCACCCACTTTTGGTGGGTAATAGGGTCGACATGTTGCTTTCCATCGATCACTTGTCTCGGGGGCATGTCGTGCCACCCTTGGGGTGCCCATGCCATCTCCTCACAGTTTTCACCCGACAGTTGGGCAAGTTGGATGCCTGGTTGTCCACATCCGCTGTGCCACCAAGCCATCCACAAGGGCCTAATGGAAACCACAAGTGTCGATTTTTTGGCACCTCGTGTTGGCATGCCCTCGCCCAACCTCCACTTTTGTCACATTTCCTACAATATCTTTGTTGCAATTCATGTGATGGGGATGTCACCCATGGCGCACACCTCAGTTAAAGGCGCGCCTAACTCTAGGGGATTGATAATACAAGACTCGATCTAAAATGATTATTTTCTGGTACATTTGTAAACAAAAAAAATGCATTATCTTTGGAGAACCAGATTAGATACAATAGTATTGTCTAGTTCATAAGTTTGTGTCTGGTTATATTGCTAATCAAGTGAGTTCTGCTATGGCTTGTTGGTTTATGCTTCACAACATATTTGCGAATTTTTTCCTACTAGCCCAACCATGTAAGTTAAATGGTTGATGAAAACCAATAGGCCTAGGACACTGATGCAAGAGAGACAATTATGGCAACAGGATTGGCAAGAATTCAAATCGTAGCACAGAGGATTCACTTCAAGAGGGGTATTTTCGATCAAAAACTACCTAAATAATTTAAAGAACTAGGACCAAAAGGCTTCACTAATTGCAATGTTGCACCTTGCCAAACCGCCTGGATTCAAAGAAATTGTTGGGAATTCATTATTCCCAGATGTAACCCTTACCATCGAACATTGTTGGGAATCCATTATTCTTGCTATTGCCATTGTCCTTGCCAATTCTTGTCAATGAGATACTTTGAGGATCAAATGGGATGCTTGTGAAAGAAATAGACTCTTTGAGGGTCCACTCATTCTAGAATCACTTTATTTGGCATGCCCTTTGTGATGAACAAAGTTCATTCACACACAAAGTATTCAAAATGTCTAGATTATAAAGAAATCTATTTAGACAATAATTATATAAAATGTATATAACAAATTGATGGTAGAAAATATGATGATTGATTGTACAATGACATGTTCCATATAAATACTAGGCGACAATGCCCTTTCATTTAAAAGTCATATCCTTAAGTTGAGATATGTCTTTTCATGTGTCTCTTCATTATGTGTGTGTGTGTATATATATATATATATTCATTCATTCATTACATTACATTTTTTTTTGGAAATGCTTTTCCCTCAAGCTATATTTATGAGAAGGCTTTACTTCTTGCTTTGGCTTTTAATGTCTTCACATGATTCTCTGTTCTAGTGATGAGTAGAATTGTCTAACTGAAAAATTATCTAACCATCCCAATTCGATTTTCTATGGAACTTCACACTTATTTGATACCCAAGATGAATTGTTATTATGAGAATTAATGATATTGCTATCAATATTCTTTGGAAGATAGGTTAATTGTTTCCCTTTTGAGCAACATTGATATGTTCACTGGTTAAGTTATCTACTCTTACGGTTAAGATGTCAATAAGGTGTTCTTGAAACATGATTTTCCTTTATCATGTTTGTAGGGTTTTCTTAGTTTACTTTTGGTATATGATTTTCTTCACAAACTGATGTTCCTTGGTTGGTTATTGGATACTCACTTGGAATTTCCATTGTTTGTATTGCAACATCCGAACATGTCTTTACTTCAATTGGATTCGCTTCTTCTTGAGTTGTTTTAGATTTGTATTTGTTTTATTCTCCTCAACTTGGACCTTTTTACTTGAAGACTTCGATGCTTCCTTTTACTTGAGTTGTTCTATTATGTTTCCCAGCGACTGCTTATTACTCGTAACTATTATAAACATAATAAATGCTAGTTATCTAGCTAGTGACATGTGTCTTATCAAAAAGACACATCCATTAGTGGAAAAGGAACCCCACCTAGGTATTTTCAACGGGGGCCCTCATTGTAATATTCATCATTCTTTTTCATTTTATCAATAAATAAATTTATATATTTATAAACAAGATTGTCTTCAAAATACAAGCATGATCTATTTGTTGCATTGGTATCATAGCCAAAAACTGTGTTGCTTTGTAGAGGACAAGATGAGCAATTTGGTTTGTTGTTGTATTCATCTGTTGTATGTTGCCATGTAATCCTTTGTTGCTCATATTACCTATCTATGCCCTGCCTCTGGCACCAAAACCCATGTTCATTTCCGTATGCTATTATTTTCGTCCGTTGTCAAAACCAAAAGTTGCTTACCCTCCATACTTTTCCGCCATCAGTTTTTCTGTGTCGCTCAACCCTGTCCACTGCCAAAACCCATGTACCTTTTGTACTTTTTTTGTCATTTTTCATGTGTCACTCAATCTTGTTTGCTACCATTTGACTTTGTCTGCCCTCCCTCCTATTGGCACTTTTTTAAAATCGGAACGCACTCTATGGAACCGTACGGACATGATCGTACAATTTGTACAAATTGACTTAATTGAAAAAAAATAAATTCAAAAAATTGTTAATTTATTTTAAATAAATTGCCTTAATAAATTAATTATAAAATAAAGTTACTTAATAAAGTCATTTATAAAGTTACCTCTTAAAAAAAAGTAACTAAAATAATGATATGAAAATAAATAACATAAAGGGGGGAGGGACCGAGGTCTGTAAGGACAAAGGCCAACCCCAAGATGGTTAGCAATAAGAAATTACATGTCGAAGTCAACCATTGTAGAGATGAGCTTAGCAACATATGATATTGTCTTAGCAGTGTTGAGAAGGCATAGAGAGGGTTGGGGGAAGGACAAAAAGAGTTAACTAATAAAATCAATAAATTAATAGAAAGAGGAGACAAGATTAACAAGTTAATAGAAGACGTCGAGAATTGATGCCAAACTGCTTTAAGAATGAGAAATGACGACAAGGATACTTAACCTTTAGAAACCTTAAACTATTGCAATCCAACATCAAGTTCATAATCACAAAACACAAGTGAACAAGAAAAGCAAGAAGCACCCAAAGTAATTTTTTCAGGTAGTAATTATCACACAAGAGTCCTAGATAGAGATGATCAATGAATAAAGAAGGAATTACTTAAATATTATGGTAAAGACCATAGGGGAGCAATCATTTGGGCCAACAAAATGTAGGGAATTTTTGAATTGAACCCCTCCTTGGGTGAAAGAAGGAAAATAATGATGGCCTCTAGTGACTTAGAAGAGGAAGCTTACAATTGGTTTTTATGGTAAATCGAAAAATGTGACACTCGTTCTTTTCATTGGAAAAGTTTCAATAGCTTCCCTATTAAAAAGGTTCCATGACGAGGAAGACAATGATCTGTACAATAAATTTGTTCATCTTAAACAAAAGGGAAATGTGAATGACTACACACATGAATGGGAAGTTCAGATTTGTGATGAACAATTGCTAAAAATGTACATCTATGGACTGAAGGATTACATTTGTAGTGAAATAAAGCTATGGAATCCTAAAATAGTCGAGGATGCTAGACATGCAGTGAAATTAATTGAACAAAAATACAAGTTCAACAAGCCATCATTCACCAGGGAAGATGAAAACCAACAACAGGATTCAAATAAGAATAGAATAATTAAATATAAATATTTTGGAGACATATGGTCTCCAGGACACAGATGCAACAATAAGAAACTTACTTGTGAAGCAGAAAAGGTCTCAGACACATCTCATAGTGAATCAAAGAGAGGGAAAAAGAAGAAAAACAATTGTCATAAGTGTGGAAAAAATGGAACACTAGTACTTAGATGTGAAGACATGTCCTTATGCTACAAAAAATTGTGGATGGAAGGCAAGTAGAAGTAGAAGCATACAATGCAGATTCAAACCATGACGATACACCAAAAGCATCGCTAGCTTCAATCTCATGTGCTTGGCCAAATAGAAATAAAGACAACAAACTTTAAGGAAAGATAATTATTCCAAAAGACCAATTACAACCATCGAGTACAAAATACATTCCACCACATCTCAGAATGGAAAGGATCCATGTTAGTTTTTCTTACCCTAGCAAACCAACAATTAGTTTTGAGTAGATTTACTACTCTCCTAAACCTAAAAGTTGACTCCCTCCAAGCTACTCAACCTTTGGGGTTGTCTGCTGCTTGTTCTTTGTCACTGCTATGCTTCGTGACTTCGCTCAAACGGGCCAACTCTTCAGCCTATACATGTTGCTCTCTCTAACTCCTATGACATGTCCCTCATTAGAGCTAGATCTATTGGGTCTGATCAGTACCTTCACATCCTGGAAAGCAACATAGAACCCCTTCTCCATCATGGAGACTGAGAGCAAACTCCACCTAAGTTTCGACACCCACAACATGTCCTTCACTTCCATCCTACCTCCTGACTCAAGTTGGAATATCATTGTTCCAACCCCTTTAACTGCATGTTTGGCATCATCACCAAACTCCACATGCAATTTTGATTCCCACTCAGTTAGGTTGTCAAACTCATCTCGTGCTCATGTCATATCCCTTCTGGCTCCACTATTTAGCAACCATGCACCCATTGGTAATGTGCCTGAGGTAAGGTTGGACATGGTACCGCTCAAACTAGCAGGGTCTTAGGAGGGGATCCTAAAGAGCAACTACCAGGTCAAGGGAAACAATGGAGCGATAGCCCACTGTCACCTCAGCTAAGGCTCCTTGCTCTTTATGGACTTTCACCAATGGTAGGAGGCTCGATGTAAAGGGGAATCACTAGATGAATAGGTCAATAAGAGGATAAGGAGTGATTCCTAAGGCCTATTCACAAGAGAGACTCAATTGTATGGCTTTCTTGCTTGGGAAGCAAGGTGATAGGCTCTCTAGGAAGGGCTAAAAGGATTCTTGAGGCTAGGGTTTGGGAATATATCTTGTAAAGATGATTCCTAGGCCTAGAAATCCTTATGGAGAATTGGTCTTTCTATGATCTTTGTGCAATTGGAGTTGCTAGGTTGCGGGACCACATGAGACCAAGTGGACCTAGAATTAGGTCAAGTGGAATTGATCACTCAAGGAGGGGCTTGACCTAATTGTGGATGAGAAGAGGATCAATGGACAAATATTCTTGGAATAAAGTGCAATGATCCAAATGAGGTCACTAGCCAAGGGAAACCTAGGGCAAGAGATGATCCTTGGGCTAGGGCTTGCAATATCTAGAGATCCCACCGTCGAAATTTTGTGAAATTTGGAGGGCCTCTAGAGGAAACCCTAGCGCAGTAATGGGAAAGAGATCGAAGTCTTTTGATGGCTAGAACGTGAGATAATTGATGCCCTAGATGACCTATGGAGGCTAGGCCTAGAAAGAGAGGAGAGGTGAGAGAAATATGTGTTTAAAGTGATCACCTATGGAAGGACCAATGCCTTATCCTTTGGGGAAGATGGAGTTAGGAGAATTTATGGTTTGGAAGAGGTTCACCCAATCAAGGAGGTCTTCAAGCAACTTCGCATGGCATTAGGGCATGGGAGCAACTACTTGAGATCTTTACACTTCGATATGCAATAAATGATGACTTATCAAGGTATATTTTGACAAAATAACCTCTAGGAATATTCACCCATTCATACATGGCCCATGCAATGATGCAACGCTATAAAAGAACAAAATTTCCACAATTTTGTACAAGAAAGCAGTAAATTTCAGACTTGTATAGTGAAAATCCCAGCAACATTCATGTGACAAAGTAAATGACAAGAATAAGCATGAAAAAGATTACTTACATGTACAAAAGAGTATATCCAATCATCATATTATGCCAATAATGAAGCTACAAGACAAGAAGTAGATGCAAACATCAAAATTCATCCATAACATCTAAATCCATCCTCCAGAAGGGAATGTGAAGTTAACAAGAGCTACTAAATCCCAATCCAAGTGACGATGATTAGAATGAATCACCTCACTTCTATTTATACAATCACTAATGAGTTTGATTTGCCTAATTAGGCCTATTTGAGCCTCAAATAATAAAATAATATGCAATAATAACATTTCTTGGTGACAAGCCCACCAACATAGCTCAATAACATAATAATAAGCTTCTCAAGAGGGTCAAATGATCAATAAAGTGAGTCATTGGGCCTTTGAGGAGGCCCAATGAAGTCTAGAACGTGCCATGATGTGAGAACGAACCTCAAACATAGTGGACAAGTGGTTGGCCCCTTATTTCCAAGCAAATCCCTGTGATGCCCCCACGTTGCTGAGGGGCACAAGGACATCCTCATGGGTCTCCATGTGGATCAAAAATGCCTATAAACCATCTGTAAGGGCTAGGATGATGTCATAAGCCCTCTGTGGTGCTCCTTGGGACCCTGGATCATCTGCCAAGTGTATGATGAAGGTGTAGAGCCGTCTGGGCATGGAAAACTAGATGCATCATCCTCGTCCAAAAGGTGGAGCACGAGCAATCAATGAGTGGTGTTGGGGATCCATGAAGTACTCTCTGCTATGGTGGAGGCCCATGGCTCTTAATGCTCACCCTACAAGTGCCAATGTGGCCCTTTAGACGGCTAGGACCTTGTATAGGGAGACTAAGCCCCAAATGGAGACCCACCTGCAATCCCGCATAAGATCCAATGCGTCCCCTTGCCCTCCAATGCAACAAATCATTAGAATAATCAAGTAAAAGAGCTTACAAGTCATGGAATCAATGGGGAACTTCGTGGTGGCATGCCCTTCCATAGTGTGCTTTGGCATGTACAAGTGTCTCCAAGCTCAATAGAGGGTTAATCAAGGATCATATTAGGTGGTTTCTATGAAAATTCTTGAATCGAACACATCAGAAACCCCTATTGCAATTATTGGTTTACAATATCCTACTTGTTCTTTACATTAACAAGTTATTTAATTGCATAAACATCGAAGTAAACACGATTGTAGCCTTCACAAATATACAGATCATGCACATAAACAATAACACAAGGGACACCGTTATTTTTTGACAATCGTCCCCGAAAAAACCCAATTCGGGAAAACCGGTGCAACATATAGAGGGTTTGTATTATTAAGCAGATTCATGAATACAACTAGGGTGCCAGAAATGGTTCACCCAACAGAGAATATCCTCGGCAGTAGTACCTCTATCCGGAGACAGATATTTCGGCAAATCAGCAACTAGATGATCAAACCCAACAACGACTCCGACTGTTCCCTATGCTGGACAGCCAAAGCTGCTCCAAGCACTGCTCAGGAACTGTGCCACTCTTCCAGGAGAAACGTCACCCTATCCCAGCTGAGAATCTGCTGATCTACTCCCAGTCTGCTCCACAAAATCTTCTCAGCGTTGCCTTTGAGGCCCAACATCAGCCTCTACGGCTTCTGCGTCACCTACATCAACCTTTTGTATCAGCTCTATGATCTCTGCGTCAACCCTTCTAGGACCTGCGTTGTCTCTCCCAGCATTGCATTGCCTCTCTGCTATGTATTCTTCAGCCTCGGATGAAAATCCCTTGCTGAACTGCCCCACTTCAACTGTGATCACTAACTCGATTTCCTCAGCAAACCTCACCCGAGAAAATCGAATTCTTGATCTCTCTTGGTGTGTCTCCAATTGACCCTCAAGCCTCCTCTTATACTTTTCCTGTTGATGAATCAACGACCAAGATTAAGTCCCTAATCAACAACTAAGACTAGAATTGGCTTGATCCTCGTCACTTTAGACATTTCTCACCCATATTTTATTAATACACATTAATATTTTTATTTTCCTAAGTTTAGACTTAGGAACCCATAAAAAATAGTAATTATTTTAATAACTCCTCATCTGGGTGGAATTTCTCAAAACGATTGCTGGGTCTTAGAGATCTCATGTGCTTTAGCCTCTCCACCAATTTTCAAGGCTAGAGCATATCCGATGCTACCCAAAATCAACAATTTCAACCCTTAAAGGGGGTGAAATGTCCATGGTACATCCCTCAAATGGCAGGGGTTAAATGATATGGTAATGGAACAAAGTGGGGACTAGGGGAATCATCCAGACCACATGTTATGGTACAAGGGTAGCTATAATAAGGGAAACCCACACTTGGGTATATGAGTGTAGGAGGGAGCAAATTGTAATACATGAGTTACCCCGACCTTTGTTTTTCCACCCTTCTTCATATGCCTTTTGTCTTTGATTGATTTTTCTTCATAAATGCTCGGGGCTCTAGGGGATGAGAGCATGATGTGTAATATATATGTTAGTGGATACCTCCTTAAGGTGGGGTAGTTCATCGCCCACCAGGGGCTAGGAAAATCATGGGTTTCTTAATGATGGAGGGGCTCATCTAGGGCCCATAGGAACCAAGGTGATGGCCATGGATAAGGGGTAGAGTTCATGTTTGGCTTTTGCCCACGTGCAAAATTTGTATGTCTCGGCTATCTTTTGCATTTTGTGGTACATTTTTTGTTGAGAGTGGCCAAATTATGCTTTTTCTTTTCTTTTTAGCTGCATCAACCTTCGGGGCATTGTTCCAGGCCCGATCCAAGGTGTGGACAAGGGAATGGGGAGGCTAATCCTATGTGGACCCAGTGGACCCATGACCCGGATGGGAAAAGAGAAGAATGGGGCTAAAATAAGTGGAAGGGAGTGATGTATATGGTGTCGGGAAGCGGGACCACGCAACCAAAATCGAGATTTCCCAGGTAGTGCCAACCCTAAAGCCAACGACCAGTAAAGGAGATCCCATAGGAATAGGATATAAGGCTAACCACAAAATCGGGCATTGGAGACAAGATTACAGACCTAGCCCACTCTTACCGCCGAACCCCCCACCAATCCCTGCTTGAAAGTGCCCATGACAAGTAAGGAAAATTACTCAACTATACTAATGAAAATCCATACCTTCGGGGTTAGGAGACCCACCTTCAAACATACAATCATAGCAAGTGGGTGAGGGACCACATGGTTGGCTCAGATGGCAGAGATAATGGCACATCAAGCTATCTGGTGGCTACAAGGGGCTGCTAGTTGCCGGCTGAGGACCATCTAGGAGAAGAATTTTCTCCTATATACACTACTCACAGGTGGTGGATAATAGGACACAAGTATGAATTTTGTCTCAAACTTCTTGGAAAACTCCGCCTAACCTTCTATCGACATAGAAATAGCTAGTTGCATGCCCTTTCCACCTTTCTTCCTCTTCGGACACTGTGATGCAAAACACCCTTACAATCTAGACTCGAGACTACCTCCATCAAGTCATTCTTCTTCCTTTCACTGTGTTAGCATCGAACACTTGCCACTGAGCTTTCAATAGGACATCGTCATTGCAATATCTCTGAGACCTTGTCTTTGTAATAGCAACAAGAGACTTCATTTTTGTGGTGGCACCGAGGTCTTCCCACTGTGATAACACTGATTCCTTCTCACTATGGTGGCACCGAACCTTCCATACTATGGTTACACCAAGTCAGTATTTGCACCGAAACTGTAGTATAGCAGTAGCATCAAAACGTGGGAGCAATGAACTGTGATAGCAGTGAGATTATAATGGCACCGAAATTGTAATAGCCTAAAATTGTGGTCACTGTAATTTTGTACCTGTCTTTAGCGAAATTATCTCTGTGATTTAACCCAAGCTTCTGTGATCACGCGGAGATCCTCCTTGTACCTTGTCCGAGCTCCTGTAGAAAACACCGAAATATTTCTTCTGAAATTCTTATGCGAGATTTTCTGTGGTCATTATCCGAAGTCCTCATCCTGGTATATATAGTTGTTGCCAACTTGAAATGAGGCAACATGAATATATGAAGAGGTGTGTTTTTGTATTTAGGCTGACGTGATTTATTTGAGGTAGGTTGACTTGATGAGAATTCTTTCAATAACAAGGAGACTTTTACTTGATGGAGGAGTCTTCCCAAATTGACTTTGACAATAACCTAAAGCCTACAATGGAGGCTTGACCTATACATTTGACCCAAGCATGAAATCCATACTTTAATAAGTCAATTCAAAAATAATAAAAATTCCTTCTGCTTTTATTTTGACAAATATATTACATTTGACTCCAATACAATAATGAAGACTGAACCTAGTTACATTCTCCAACAGAGGAGGATCTAAGGAATCCATGGTCTCCATGGGATCATCAACAATATTTGTATCAGGTTTGGGCACAGAAGGACCATCTTAAATATCCATGTCATCATTCTTCTCAGGAGGAGGCAGCGAAGGAAGGTTCCTTGCTTTTCCAAGGGTGACATCTTCATCGAATGTAACATCCCTGCTAATTTCAACCTTCCTTTGACCAGGGATATATATTCTAAATGCTTTAAAATTTTCACAATATCCAACAAATGTACCTTTTCTTCCAGTGGCCTCCAATTTGTTTCTTTTGTCCTTCGACACATGAAAGTATACAAGGCAGCCAAAGATACGGAGATGACCAACATCAGGCTTGACACCTGTGAATACTTCTTCAAGGGTCTTGTTGTCCAATGCTTGATGAGGTACCTTGTTTTGAACATATACGGCGACATTTGTTGCTTCTCCCCAAAGGAACTTCGACAACTTTTGATCATGGAGCATGGCACGAGCAACTTGTATAATAGACTTGTTCTTTTTTTTAGCCACTCCATTTTGTTCGGGTGTATAGGGCACATTTGTCTCTTTCTTGATACCTTCCTTCTTGCAAAAATCAATGAACTCCTTTGATGTGTACTCTCCACCATTGTCAAACTTGAATATTTTGACTTTCTTCCCTATTTGATTTTCAATCAAAGTTTTGAACTCCTTGAACATTTTGAAGGCTTCATCCTTGTGATTCAAATAATATATCCATGTCTTTCTTGAGAAGTCATCAATGAAGGTGATATAGTAGAGATGGCCACCAATAGAATGCACGAGCATTGGACCACATATATCAAAATGAATGAGATGGAGGATGTCATTTGTCTTGTTCTCGCTAGAGGGGAATGGTCCCCTTGTCTTCTTTCCATTGGCACAACCTGGACATACTCCATCATGATGGGCTTGAACCTTGGGAATCCCTGAGACCAATTTCTCCAATTTCGGAAGAGCATCATAATGTAGATGGGCCAATCTTCGGTGCCATAGCTCACTTAGATGATTAGTATCATGAACCAATGCTAGGAGAGGTCTTCTAGTAACCCTATAGAGTCCTTCATATATTGATCCCAATGTGAATGCATCTCTCATAGGTGATCCAACAGGCCAAGTAAGAACCTTTCCCTTGATGAAGGCAACCCTCATCCCTTTGTCTTCCAAAGCGGATATTGATACCAAATTCTTCTTCAATCCTAACACATACATCACATCATGGAGCAAAATAGATTCCCCAGAATTCAAATGAAATTTGACGAACCCAAAACTTTAACGGGATGAGTGGAGTTGTCTCCAAGAATAATTTTCAAATTTGACTCCCTCTCTACCAAATTAGAGAGAACTTTCTTATAACCAAAGAAGTGATGAGTGGCCCCACTATCAACCAACCAACTATCCCACGAATTCGGAGGAGATGAACTAGTAAGGGCAGAAATAAGAATATATTCAGATTGATTCATAACATTACTTTCATACCTGGAGAATCTTGACTTCTTTTGTGGATGATGATCTTCTTCATGATCACTTGGAGCATCTCTTCTTCTTCTTTCATCTCTTCCATTGCGATCATTTCTTTGGTCATCTCTCCTTCTTTGATCATTGAACCTGTTGTTGTTGCTTCTAGTATTGTAGCATGGTCCATTGTTCTTCTCAAGGCAATCTCGAGCATAGTGGCCTTTCTTATGACAATTGTAGCATTCAATGTGCAATAATTCCTTCTTTCTATTTGGATTTCGAGGAGGAGGCTTTCTTGAATTTGATGGACCTCCTTTTCCTTTCTTCTTCTTCTTGTCATGAGTGATGAATGCAGTGGGCTCTCCTTCTTCATGCTTTTGAATCCCTCCTGTTGAGATCATCCTTGATTCTTCTTGAGCTTTCCAACAATTTCATCAAATGATGGGAGGACATTTGCTTCTTCATGCTTTTGAATCTCTCCTCTTGAGATCATCCTTGATTCTTCTTGAGCTTTCCAACAATTTCATCAAATGATGGGAGGACATTCTTGTTGCTTATAGTAGTAATAAAGGTTTCCCAAATAGGAGGGAGACCTCTTAGAGTCACAATCACAAATTCCCTATCAGATACAGATTCCCCAACTCTTTGCAATTGATCTCTAAGACGAGATATCCTCATTAATATTATGTAAGATTGGACGGACTCTCTTTTGTTCATCTTAGTGTCTTTGAGTTGATCTTTCAAGGAGATGATTTCATTAAATTGTTGACTTCATACATGCCAGCTATCTTATCATACATGTCCTTAGACTTCCTTAATTTTCCAACATATGCAAGTAAATTATCTTGTAAACCATCAGCTATAATTTGCTTTGCTTTCAACTCACCTTTCTTGTACTTGTTCTTGGCAACAGCAGAAGCATTCTCCAGAGGCTCAGGTACTTTTCCTTGAATGTGTTCCAAAACATCATTGATATCAACTATGATCTCCAACCTGATTTTCCATGCAGCAAAATTGGATGAGTCATCCAACTTCTCATTTTCCTTGAAGAAGGAAGACATCTTGACTTGACAAGATTGGCTTCTTTAACTTTACCAAAATGATTGCTTCAATGCTCGTCTCCTTTAGGGCTTGTACTTCACCTTAGCTTTGATCCCATGTAAAATTTTCTGATTGTTCTATGTTGTATCAATTACTTGCCCAATTCAATACTTCAATTAGCAATCTTTTCAATAACAATTAGTCTTTTCATTCATCAACAGTGATTGAAGATAGAACAATAAATGCAATGACAAAGGAGACAATCAACACATCAACAAGAGACAACAGGTTTGGTCAAAGACCAGGGAAAAATTCCTCTAGAAGGAAAAACCTTTGAAATTCTTCTTCTATTAGATTGTCATAAAATGTTCAGTAGAGATTACAATGAGCCTAATACAATATCATCGAGAAAAACAACCCAATAACGTTCAGAAATATGTTTCTAGCATCAGAATATATCAGAGACAACTTTTCCTGTCTACGATCAACTTTGGTCAATGATAAATTTTAGTCAAACTTCCCGGTCACATGGAGGAGCTATGCAAGCGACTGAAGGCTTCTAGTCGCTCCCTTGACCCTGCAAGCCAACGATTGTGGTCTAATTTCTCCCGTGATAAGCCAATGATTATAACCCAAAAACCCTAAGAAAGATGCGAGTCTCGGACCCTATAATTTCATACCTTTGCAAACTTCTTTTGTCGCCCTAGCCTCAAACCTATGCAAACCAATCAATAAATAAGAGAAGAAGAAGATGCTTGGTGATGTCCAAATGAGCTTGAGGTCACTTGTATTTATAGACTTCCAAGGGTGACCAATTTACCATTAGGGCCAACCTGTCCAAATGTGCATATGTGGGTTTTTCTTCATAAGTACATTTTCCTTTGTCCAAATTTGATGATCTTTAGGTCAATTTTGGTCCTCTCGAAAAGAGGAATTCAATGTAATCATCATCTCCATCAAATGAGTTGTCCAAAGTGGAATTTGACCCTAGTTGCATAATTTAACAGGTAGATGGAGAACACACCAGTGCAGATACTCAGTTGCCCTAGGCAATTCGAATTCCTAGTAGCAGGAGTCATTCAACATTGGACATTGAGCTAGTGGGTGAGTTGCCAGTGGCAGAACATGGCAACAGTATTTGGAGGAAGGATTTCTAGTTCCGGGGAGTCATTTGCAGGGAGGCAAAGATAGCCATAGAGAGGCTACATAGTAGCCTCTAGGAGGTAGTTCGATTTGCAGATTCAGGAGGTTGTTTCAAAGATCTGAAGGCAAGAAAAATTCATAGAGGTCGGGAGAGACACTTCCAGAGTCAGTGTCAGGTTGGACAGGAATTTCAGAGAGAAATCCAAGCAGTGCGAAATTGTGCCTGCGCAGAGGGTGACACAGGGATATTCGTAGAGGGGTTTTTGAGGTCAATTTTAGTGCTAGATTGCTTGTGGGGTGAGGAAAATTTCCTCACAATATTTTTGCCAGTATTTTCTCTATAGGATTGCCAGTTTTCGACATCCAAATTATACTCAGATTTTCTGCTACATATAATAAAATATAAACCCTCAACTATTGCACTGGTTTTCCCACATTGGGTTTTTCCGAGGACTTTTGTCCAAAAATAATGGTGTCAAAATTTTTGTGTGCACTAGTATTTCTCAGTTCCTATTTTTGCTTCAGCAATATTTTATTTTGTGAAGAAATTGCAGTATGAAAAGTTCAATATTTTGCCATAAACAAAATAAACTGCATAATTAATTATTTAGTTAGAAGAATTATTTCCAGTTGTTGCATTTCAAGGAATTTTCACATGGTATTAGAGCATATTTGATAGACAGGAGGCTCAGAAGCGGAAGAGAGAATTTCACTATTCAGAGGGAGCAACAAGCCGAAATTTTATTGGGTTGCGCAGTTCATAGCCAGGTTGTGCGAATTGTTGGGCAAGTGTTCGATTTTCTAGTTGCAATTGCATGAAAGTTCAATTTGTCTGCAGAAGCAATTCCAACAGGCAGAGGGGGAAACAACTCAGTATTTTCACAAAGCAGATCTCTTGTTTGGGTGCAGAAGGGTTTTGCAACAGGGTGCTAGAGTAGAATCAACGCTGGATGGAAGAGAAAGTGTTGATTTTTGGTAGCATCGGATGTGCTCTAGCCATGAAAATTGGTGTAGAGGCTAAGGCACATGAGATCTCCAAGACCCAAAAATCATTTGGAGAAATTCCACTTAGATGAAGAGATATTAAAATAATTAATATTTTTAATGAGTTCCTAAGTCTAAACTTAGGAAAATTAAAATATTAATGTGTATTAATATAATATGGGTGAGAAAGTTATAAGAGACAAGGATCAAGCCAATTCTAATCTTAGTTGTTGATTAGGGACTTAATCTCGGTTGTTGAATCGTCAACAGGAAAAGTATAAGAGGAGGCTTGAGGGTCAGTTGGAGACACACTAAGTTGATTAGTCAATTCGATTTTTTGGGGCAGGGTTTGCTGAGAAATCGAGTTAGTGATCTGTTGCAGCGAGGGGCAGTTTGATAGAAGGCCGAGAATACATATCAGAGAGGCAGAGAAAGTGTTGGATAGACAACGTAGAGCCTAGGAAGGCTGACGTAGAGGCAGCAAGGACTGACGTAGAGGCTAAGGAGGCCAGTGTAGAAGACACAGAAGGCCAGGAGGCTAACGCAGAGGTAGCAGAAGCTGCGTAGAGGCTAGCAGAGCTGACGTTGGGCTGAAGAGGCAGCACTGAGGAATTTTCGTGTGGCAGACTGGGAGCTGAGAGGAAGACGCAGAGTCGTAGAGGGTGACGTAGTCCTTGGAGGGTGACGCGGTTCCAGAGAGAAGCTTGGAGCAACTTTCGCTGTCCAGCTAAGGAGCTGTCGAAGTTGCTGTGGGATCAATCATCTGGTTGCTGATCAGCTGGAATATTTGTCTCCAAGGAGAGGTACTTCTGTCAAGGAAATTCTCTGAATGGTGAGCCATTTCTAGCACCCTAGTTGTATTTAGAAACTGCATAATAATAAAACCCTCATATCTGCTGCACCGGTTTTCCCGCATTGGGTTTTTCCAGGGACGTTTGTCCAAAAATAACGGTGTCCCTTGTGTGATTGTCTCAGTTATTTTAGTTGCTGATCTATATATGTGTTAACGCTGCATTTGTGTTTATTTCGATATTTATATTTATAAATAACTTGTTAATGGAAAGAACAAGTAGGAGATAATAAACTAGATAATGCAGTAGGGATTTTTGATGTGTCAGACTTAGAAATTTCAACATGGTATCAGAGCAATTGTAGATCACAGGAAGACTGAAGACAACAACTGAAATTTGAAATCTGCAGCAGTAGTAGTTGTCCTGAAAGATAGCGCTATTCCAAAGTAGAAGCAACAAGAGAAGAGGTGACGCAGAGCTTGCGTCAACGGTATGAGCCAAGGGAAGGGGCAACGTAGAGGCAAAGTGAGGCAGAAGAGGCTCATGAAGAGCCACGTCATCCTGTGCAGCCAGGTAGCATTGATGTAGTTGGTCGGAGCAGCAGATTCAGCTTTTGCCGGGATTGCACAGACCCTGAAAGGCTCAGTTTCTTCAGTTGTCGGGGCTTGGGGAGCTGTGGGCAGATTGTGATTTGAGGAGATGGTGGGACGTTGTTTCTGTTGATATAAAACATTGTCTAAGGAGATAGAACCAAGGTAGAGGGAATCACTACCTCGACAGATTTCTAGCCAAGGAATCTAGATCCGAGTTGTAGTTGCAAGGAGGATTGGAGAGGAGCGGTTCGACAACTGGCCAGAGGATTTCTAGGAGGGAAATCAAGATTCAAAGGGAGATTTCCAGGAGGGGAGTTGAGGCTCAGAGGGAGTCCAAAAGTGGAGCTGAAATGAAAGTGAACGAACTGAGGGATCATGACAGGTTGGACGAGGCTTCCAAGTTTGTCATTTGGAAGGCTAGGATCCTTGCAGTCTTGGATCGACATCGCATCAAGGACTTTGCTTTGAAAGTAGTGGCTATCCCAGTTGACTCAGCTGAGAATGAGAAGTATGAGGAGGCGATGGCGAGGGCGAAATGCATGATCCTAGACGGGGTCAAAGATCATGTCATACCACATATTGCTGAGAAGAACATAGCAAAGGAAATGTGGGACACCCTGACCACCTTATACCAGGGTTCTTCCATGCAGCGAAAGATGCTATTGGAGAATCAGTTGAGGTCATATCAGATGCATAAGGGAGAGCAGATAGATCCATTCCTTCTCAGGTTGTAGGAGATTTGCGACTAGCTTACTTCCGTGGGGTCTACACCGGATCCAGAGTTTATGGTCAGGACTGCCCTGAATGCAGTCTCCGAGGAGTGGGAGACATTTGTCCAAAGTATTTTGGGCAGGGCTACTCTTCCCGGTTGGGAGGAGATGTGGGTAGCTCTTCGACAGGAAGAGATCAGGAGGATGACCAAGGCGGGGAGTAGTGGTAAGGGAGTTCGAGTCAAGAAAGAGGAGGAGGAGGATGTAGCTCTAGCATCTGCGGGATAGTAGGGGGTTCAGAAGAGGAAGAAGAAGGATATCTCCAAGGTCAAGTGCTTCAATTGTGGGGAGCTGGGTCATTATGCATCCCAGTGTCCCAAGAAGAAAGGCAAGGGAGAAGCTTCCGATTCAAAGGCAGCTCCAGCTAAGGCGGAGAAAGAGGTCGAGACTGATGATGATTGTGCCATGAGTGCTCGTGCACCTCTAGAGAAGAGGTGGGGAAAAATAGAGTTGTAGTCAGGAGGACTACATGCTTGGGGCAAGATCCTTGAGGTGCCCAAACTTTTGGATCACATACGGCTCTGGGAGCCCTTAACGACAGTAGCATGATGACAGGAGTCGGGTGGAGCAAGGTGTGATGGAGCGACAAGACAGTGCTAGAGTGCAGAAGTCTGTAGTAGCGTAGTGGAGGTTGCAGCAGTGCGAGAGGCACAACAGAGGTTGCAGCAGTGCAGTGGTAGCAGAGGGAGCACAGGTTAGCAGCAGAGGTAGCTTCAGCATCACGAGGCTTCCAGACTGACCAGGATGTCAGTGTTTGGGTGAAGCCAGTTACTTACTTCTCGGTAACTAAGTTGCAGTGCAACAGTTAGTAGTGGTAATGCTATGGGCAATATGTTGAGAGGGAGTTGCAATGCAGATGTAGCAGTGGTAGTGGCAGTGTCATGGGCAGCCGTCCAAGAAGCAGCAGTGCAGTGGATGTGAGGTAGCAGGCCTAGCATCAGCACAGAGGACCGATGCGGAGGATTAGTGTGATGCTTCTATGGTGAAGTGCTGCTAGAGAACATTCCTCACTAAGAGGGAGTGTTGAATTTTGGTAGCATCGGATGTGCTCTAGCCATGAAATTTGGTGTAGAAGCTAAGGCACATGAGATCTCCAAGACCCAGAAATCTTTTGGAGAAATTCCACCCGGATGAAGAGATATTAAAATAATTAATATTTTTAATGAGTTCCTAAGTCTAAACTTAGGAAAATTAAAATATTAATGTGTATTAATATAATATGGGTGAGAAAGTTCTAAGAGACGAGGATCAAGCCAGTTCTAATCTTAGTCGTTGATTAGGGACTTGATATTGGCCGTTGAATCGTCAATAGGAAAACTATAAGAGGAGGCTTGAGGGCCAGTTGGAGACACACCAAGTTGATTTTCTGGGGCAGGGTTTGTTGAGAAATCGAGTTAGTGATCTGTTGCAGCGAGGGGCAGTTCGACAGAAGGCCAGAAATACATATCATAGAGGCAAAGCAAGTGTTGGAGAGACAGGGCAGAGCTTAGGAAGGCTGACGCAGAGGCTAAGGAGGCCAGCGCAGAAGACACAGAGAGCCAAGAGGCTGACGCAAAGGCAACAGAGGCTGCGCAGAGCCTAGCAGAGCTGACGCTGGGCTGAAGAGGCAGTGCTGAGGAATTTTTGTGGGGCAGTCTGGGAGTTGAGAGGCAAACGCAGAGTCGTAGAGGGTGACGCAGTTCCAGAGAGAATTTTGGAGCAAATTTCGCTGTCCAGTTAAGGAATTGTCGAAGTTGTTGTGGGATCAATCATGTGGTCACTGATCATCCAGAATATCTGTCTTCGAGGAGAGGTACTTTTGACAAGGAAAATATCTGAAGGGTGAGCCATTTCTAGCTCCCTAGTTGTATTTAGAAACTGCGTAATAATAAAACCCTCATATCTGCTGCATCGGTTTTCCCGCATTGTGTTTTTTTGGGGACGATTGTTAAAAAATAACAGTGCCTTGTGTGATTGTCTCAGTTATTTTAGTTGCTGATCTGTATATGTTTTAAGACTGCATTTGTGTTTATTTCAATATTTATATTTATAAATAACTTGTTAATGGGAAGATCATGTAGGAGATAATTAACCAGATAATGCAGTAGGGATTTTTGATGGGTCAGACTTAGAAATTTCAACAGAAAGTGCACATATAGAGAAACATTTCTCTCAAAGGGTTTCTAGTTCAGAAGTCCAATATTTCAAACCACAGCAGGGTTTTTTTCTAACTCCAGAAGAGAGTGCGAATAACAGAGCCAACAGTCGAGCAGAAGAAAGAGGGAGATTTCCATTACAGGTCGAGTTTTTGTAGAAATGGCCACATTCAGACTTAGAGATTAGGACAGATTGGACGATGTTTCCAACTATATTATCTGGAAGGCTAGGATGTCCTTTCTCCTAGATGAGCAGGGTCTGAAAAACTATGCAGATAATGTTGTGGTAAAAAACTACAGACTAGTAGCAGTCAACAACTTTCAGGAAAGAGATGGCCAAAGCGAAGCAAATGATCCTAGATGGAGTTTGGGACCATATAGTCTCACACATTTCTGGCAAGAATACAACCAAGGAGATGTGGGATGTTCTTGCAGGGTTATATTAGAATCCTTCCGAGCAACATAAGATATTCCTGAAGGAGAAGGTTCAGAATACTAGGATGTAGAAGGGTGAAGGCATAGATCCCTTTCTCACTGGAATTCAGGATATCCTGGATCAGTTTGCAACCATAGGAGAAGCGCCTCAAACTACAAAGCTTGTGCGTTTGGCCCTAAACAGTGTCTCTGAAGAATGGGAAATCTTCATCCAAGGCATTTTGAGACGAGATACATTACCGGGTGAGATTGGATGTGGTCAGACCTACCGCAGGAAGAGATGAGGCGATCTCTAGTAAAGAGCTCCATCAGCGGCAATAGAAAAAAGGGATCAAAAGGGGTGAAGGAGGAAGACAATGTGGCGCTTGCATCAAAGGGGAAAGCAAAAGGTCCCAGTTAGGCACAAGGCTCGCAGGGAGAAAAGAAGAAGAAGAAGGATCTATCTAAGATCAAGTGCTTTAGGTGTGGGGAGTTTGGCCATTGCAGTACTCAATGTCCTGAGAGGAATAAGGAGAAGCATGATGAGGTGGCAACATCCACAAAGATAGAAAAGGTATCCTCCTAGTTGGAGGAAGGTTTTGCCATGTATGCAACGATATTGAGAGAAGTGGGGCGATATCGAGCTTTACTCCTAGAGTTACACAAAGATTTGGGTAGGGTCCATTGAGGTGCAACATTCGATGGTGTTTCCTCATGGATCATTACCCTTGCTACAGGGGCCCACAATATTCAGTAGCAGGAGGATCAATGTCAGTTGGTGCAGTCAGTTCCAGAGTGACAGTTGTAGACTAGTGGCAGTCAGATGCCGAGGAGTGCAGAGTAGTGTTGATAGCAGAGCAGGAGGCTCAGTAGCAGAGTCAACAACAACACAAATTTCTTAGTGGACAGTGCAGAGGCTAGTAGCAGTCAGAGACTTAGGAGACAATTGTAGCACAAAGGCAATTGATTTAGTATTTTGGATGCTTCTCAGTTGCAGTAGTTGCAGGATTAGTAGCAACAGTTGAGAGGGAGTGTTAGTTGGGTTGTAGTGCAAATGCAGAGTTGGCAACAATACAGGATGTATAGTGCAGTGTCAGCCGCAACACAGATGTAGCATGGTTCAACTTCAACCAGTAGCAGATGAATAAAAGTTAGCGCAATAGTTGATGGACAATGGTAGGCAGCTATAGTTGTTAGACATCAGTAGTGTGTATGGAGGATGATGCAGAGACAGGGTGTTGTGGCAGATTGTGCAGCACTAGAGAGATAACACCTTCCTCGCTAAGAGAGACTGTAAGTTTTTGTAGCATCGGATGGTATTCTAGTCTCAAAACTTTGTGGAGAGGCTAAAACACAGGAGTTTTCCAAAACCCATAAATCGTTTATGGAAATTACACCTAGAGATAGATCAATTAAATTAATTGACCATCAATTAAATTTTTCCTGAGTCTTAGGAACACTGGTTAATTAATAGTAATTAATTGAGAAAGGTAAGAATTCTCTAGAATCTCACACAGATTGACTTGGAGATGATCTCTGCCATCGATTAATTTTTAATCTTGGTCATTGGAGTTCCAACTGAAAAGTATAAGAGGAGGTATGGGTAGATGGAGAACACACTAGTGCAGATACTCAATTTCCCTAGGCAGTTCGAATTCCCAGTAGTAGGAGTGATTCAAAAGTGGAGATCGAGTGAGTGGGTGAGTTGTAGGTGGCAAGAGAGTTCAACAGTATCTGGAGGAAGGATTTACAGTTCTGGGGAGTCATTTGCAGGGAGGCAAAGATAGCCATAGAGAGGTTGTGCAGGGGCTACACAGTAGCCTCTAGGAAGCAGTTCGATTTGCAAATTTAGGAGGTCGTTTCAGAAATCCAAAGACAGGAAAAATTCGCAGAGGTCGAGAGAGACACTTCCAGAGTTAGTGGTAGGCTAGACATGCATTTCATAGAGAGATCCAGACAGTGTGAAATTGTGCCTGCGCAAAGGGTGACGTAGGGAAATTCGCAGAGGGGTTTTTGAGGCTCATGGGGTGACGAAAATTTCCTCAATATTTTTCCAAATTGTACTCAGATTTTCTACTGCATATAATAAAATATAAACCCTTAGTTGTTGCATTGGTTTTTCCACATTGGGTTTTTCCAAGGACTTTTGTCCAAAAATAACGGTGCCAAAATTTTTGTGTTTGTGCTAGTATTTCTTAGTTCTTATTTTTGCTTTTACAATATTTATTTTGTGAAGAAACTGCAGTGTGAATAATTTGATATTTTACCATAGACAAAATAAACTGCATAATTAATTATTCAATGGAAGAATTATTTTCATTTGTTGCATTTCAAGGAATTTTCACAAGGGTTTCTTGGGTATATCTTGTGTTCTATGTGTTGATGTGTTTGTCTTCTAATTTGTTTTCCATTTTGCATGTTAAGTTAGAAAATTTGGTGTATTTGTGATTTAAGTTTCCAGAACGCAGTTATTCGTATTTTTGGTTTTTACACCTAGAAAATTGTGAATCAGTTTACTGGAATTTAAGGAAATCTAACATGGTTTCAGAGTGTAGCCTCTGATTGAAGACCAACCATAGTTTTATCTTCAAGAGTAGGTTCTGCAATTCAGAGGGAGTGAGTTTATCATATCGATTTGGCCATTAGGGTTCCTGGGTAGTGTGCATTGTTTCCGGTAATGCGATTTGTATTCAATAGTTTGATTTGTCAGGATGGCATATCAGGGTCTTAGATTTGAAGACAGATTAGACGGTGCATCCTACTTCTGCTCATGGTGTGAAAGGATAGCAGTGGTGTTAGAGGATCAAGGGGTTTGGGATTTTGTCGATAATGTCCCAACCACGCCTATTGATCCTCAACAATTGACTCAACATAATAAGATGCATGCTAGGGCAAGAAGAATCATCCTAGAAGGAGTCAAAGACCACATTATCCCTCACCTGACTGGGAAGAAGAAAGCCAAAGAAATGTGGACAACCATCATTGGTCTCTATCAGGGTTCGAGCGAGGCCAAAAAGTTAGTGTTGAAGGACAAGCTTAAAAGCATTAAAATGTCCAAGTCAGATTCAGTAGTGTCTTATCTCACCAAGTTTTCCAAAGTAAAGGAAGAGTTGGTTGGTGTCGGTGAGACAGTTCCAAATAAAAATATGGTAAATTTTTCTGTATTGGGTTTAACAAAGTCATGGCACACATTCACGGATGGGATGTGCCTAAGAAACTTTATAAAATGGGAGTGTTTATGGGGGTGACTACATCTAAGAGGAGATTCAAAACCAAGCTCAAGCTAGATCTCATGTTATGACTCGTCAGCAAGGAAGATGAAGAAAATTTTGCTCTAACCAGTAAGGGGACCAAGTCCAAGGGTAAAAAGTGCAGTGGTGGTAGTGAGCCGAGTTCTAAGGGTGAGAAGAACAAAAAGAATCTCAACAAGATCAATTGTTTTTCTTACCACCAGTTTGGGCATTATGCTACTAAATGCTCGAACAAGAAGAAAGGGTCAAAGAAGGACCAAGTAGCAGCCTCTACAAAGATAGATATGTTCTCGTCTCATTTTGAGGAGATTTCACTCATTGCCTGTATTGCAAGTTCAATGGATACCAGTTTATGGTATGTGGACAGTGGTGCATCTTGACATATGATGGAAAATAAGAAGTATTTTAGCGAATTGTCAGAAAAGGACATACAATTTGATATTGAGATGGGAGACGACGGGAAATACCGGGTCAATGGTACTGGTACAGTTCGTTTTGAGAGGGAGTCTGGAAACCTCTATATCTCAGAGATGTTCTTTACATATCAAGGCTTAAGAAGAACCTCGTTTTAGTTTCACCTTTGGAGGATAAGGGGTACGAAGTGACATTTAGATAGGGTAAGGTTTTTATAAAACCCTCAAAGTCCAAAGTGTCAATGTAGAATGGGGTTAGGCAGAAGAGCTTGTACAAATTATAGTTTGAGGTAGCCGCAACATTGACTAACAAAGGAGGCTATGACTCGGGCAGCGAGCTTGGAGAGTTGTGGCATAAATGCATGGAACACTTTCACCATGGGGTATTGAAGATTATTAAGGAGATGGCAACAGGGTTGCCACAATGCAACGTGGATCAACATGAGGTGTGCAAGGGTTGCACACTTGGCAAGTATGCCAAGTCATCTTTTCTTAGTAGAGACAATAGGGCCAAGGGCATCTTGGATCTTATTCCTTCAGATGTGTGTGGTCCTTTCTCTATAGTATCTCTTAGTGGGTACACGTATAATGTCACCTTCATAAATGATTATTTGAGGAAGACTTGGATATTCTTCATGAAAAGGAAGGATGCGATCTTCTCAAAGTTGTTGGAATTTAAGGCCTTGGTTGAGAACCAAACTGGCAAAAAAATCAAGGCACTAAGGTTTGATAATGGTCGGAAGTACACCTCAAACGCATTCAAGGAGTTGTGTGCCAAGGAGGGCATTGGGAGGGAGTTGACAACACCATATAATCCTCAGCAGAACAAGGTGGCAGAGCACAAGAATAGGGAAATAGTTAGAGCAGCCAAAGCCATGTTGCATGACCAAGGGCTACCCAAGTTCCTTTGGGTCGAGGCATGCAATACAACAATTTTCCTGTAGAATCGGAGCCCACACAGAGTGTTGGAGGGAGTTACACCTGAGGATATGTTTACAGGGAAGAAACTGGATGTGTCACATCTCTGGATTTTTGGTAGCCTTGTGTACTACCGTGTACCAGAGGAGGAAAGGAAAAAGTTGGAGCCAATAGTAGAGAAGGGAATCTTCATGAGCTACAATGAGACATTCAAGGCATACAATGTGTATATTCCAACACATAGAAAAGCAATCATCAAAAGAGATGTGAAGTTTGGGGAGGATAGGGCTTTGAGAGAGTCCTTAGAACAGGAGTCCACTACTATGCAGGAAGAGCAATAGGCTCCCAAGCAGGAGGCTTAGTCAAAACCTCAGACCATAGTTGTGCGTGGGTTGGATGAGGACGAGAGGGACACATAGTTGGAGGAGAGAGTGGAGCCCACTCAAGGAGCGACTCCCAACACTGGGAGAAGGAGAGCGAGATGGGCTGATCAGTTGATCCAAGAGGCATTAGAGCAAGTTGGTGCTCCAAGTACATCAGTTCAATAGAGCAGACAACCACAGAGCTACATAGGATATATGGCACTTATGGTGGAGTTGTTGGATTTCGAGTCTAAAAGTTATCTGGAGGTAGCCACTCAACGAATGTGGAAAGAATCCATGGTAGAGGAGTATGCCTCCATCATGAAGAATGATGTCTGGGAAGTGGTGCCAAGGCCAGAGGGAAAATCTTTGGTAGTCTCTCGTTGGGCCTACAAGATCAAGCATGGATCTGATGGGAGTATCGAGAAGTATAAGGCAAGATTCGTGGAAAAGGGCTTCTCGCAAGTAGATTGGATTGACTATGACGAAACCTTTGCCCCAATTGCCAGATATTCATTTGTCAGGGTTGTTGCAGCTGTTGCAGCATAGTTGGGGTGGACAATCCACCAGATGAATGTGAAGACAGTTCCTCAACGGGGTTGTTGAGGAGGAGATTTATATTGAGCAGCAGGAGGGATTTGAGACATGCAGTGAAGAGACACACATATGCAGACTCAAGAGAGTCATGTATGGGCTCATACGGGCTCCACGAGCATGGTATGCTTGGATAGACAATTATCTTCAGGGATTGGGCTTCACTAAGAGTGAAGCGAACCCAAACCTCTACTACATTGTTGTTAGATGTGAGCCGCTTATTCTAGTGCTATATGTGGACAATCTGATTTTGACAAACGCAGATAAGCTCATCCAGGAGTGCAAGAGAGATCTTGCAGGCAAGTTTGAGATGAAGGATATGGGGGTGATGCACTATTTCCTTGGACTGGACGTTTGGCAGTGTGATGGGGAGATCTTCATGGGACAAGGCAAGTACGCCCTGTAGATTCTGCGAAGATTTCACATGCAGGATTACAGGACCGTGACCACGCCTCTAATCACAAACTGGAGGAAGGTGGATACAAGTAGATCCCACACTTTACCGATGGTTGATTGGGTCACTAATGTATTTGGTTAACTTGTGGTCAAACATATGTTTTGCATTTAACTCATGACCCAGTTTTTGGTAAGGCCTACTAGAGCGCATTGGGTTGTTGCTAAGCATGTGTTGCGATATCTCAGATGGACAGTAGAGCATATATTGTGGTATAGATAGGTTGATGAGATGAGGCTTGAGGGCTTCATTGATGCAGATTGGGCAGGGATCTCCATAGATAGGAAGAGCACATCAGGATGCACATTTATTGTAGGATTAGCAATTGTTTCTCTATTTAGCTGGAAGTAGAGATCAATTGCATTGAGCTCAACTGAGGCTGAGTACATGGTTGCCAGTTTGGCAAGGTGCGAAGCTATTTAGTTGAGGAAGCTTCTCGTGGGTTTGTTCAAGACAAAGTTGGAGCCCACTGTGATCCATTGTGACAATCAGAGTTGCATTAAGCTCTCTAAAAATCCAGTGTTTCATGATCGCTCTAAGCACATCGATATACATTATCACCACATCAGAAATATTGTTCAGAGAAGTATAGGTTCTCTTTAGTACATACCAACAAAGGAGCAGACAACAAACATTTTGACCAAGGCTTTGCCAGGGACCAAATTTGTTTACCTCAGAGAGAAGTTGGGTGTAGTGCAAAACACCTTCCTCTCTAAGAGGGAGTGTTGATTGGAGTAGAGAAGTAAGGGTTTTGCTTGCCTAGGTGTTAAGGCTAGCAGAAGAACCCACAAGACAACCACTTTAGCAAAATATTAATTATTTAACTATTTCCTAAAGTTAGACTTCGGAAAAATTAAAAATTATTCCTAAGTTAACTTATAATTTAATCTTAGCCCTTGATCACGATTTAATCTCAGTCGTTGAGAGGGAAATTAGGGTTGAGATCGAAATTATAAAAGGAGATAGAGTGAGTTGGTGGCAAGTCAGTTGAGCACAAGTAATGTGTTTAAGATTAGCGAAGGAAGAGAGGAGGGTTTTAGCAGATTGCAACGACTCAACATCCAAGCAAAAGAAATCGAGTGAGGGCCAAGCTCTTACAACCCTAGCGTAGTCTTTCAATTAGCATGTGCGCACAAAAAAGGAGACTTGCGCTCGCACGTGTGGGCAAATTAGTTGATTTGCGTAGAGGTTTCGTAGATTCAGTGCTTTTTTGTGGTAGAAAGGAAGTTTCTCCCTTGTTATAATTCTTGAATAAAATTCCTTTGTTGAAGGAGAAAATAAAAGACACACAACATTGTTGGTTTTCCCAGGAGTTGGGGTTTCCTGGGCATATCTCGTGTTAAATGTGTTGATGTGTTTGTCTTCTAATTTCTTTTTTGTTGTGCATGTTAAGTTATAAAATTCAGTGTATTTGCGATTTAAGTTTCCAGAACGCAGTTAATTGTATTTATGGTTTTTACACAAAAAATTGCAAATTAATTTACTGGGTTTTAGGGAAATCTAACAGGAGCATGGTTGGGAGAAACATGTCTTCAAATCAGATTTCAAAGCAGGTGGCAGGGAACTCTTCCAGTTCAGAGGGAGCAAACTACAGTAGCAGATGATGTGCTGGGATTGGAGACAGATCCAGGTGGAGGAGGTTCTTCCAAAGTACCTCCCTTGCTGAAAGGGTGTGTTGATTTTTGTAGCTCGGGCAGGCACTTCTAAACAGGCCTTGTGTTTAGGCGTGCATAAGTCACCCACATTCTCCTTAGAACACTTGCTCAAGAGTAAGCAAGTTGCTTATGTAAAAGGAAAAATCACATATTAATATGTTGGCTTATTGAGCTGATAGAAACTTAGGAAAAGTAAAGTAATTTACTTTAGTGAATAAGTTTTAATCTCAGCCATTGATCTCAAGTGAGGCGAGATCTATTCTAAGTCGTCAATCACTTTGAGATTAGGGTTAGGATCAGGGTTTTAGCTCAATGTAAAGTTATAAAAGCAAGGTTGAGGAAAGGAGATAGACACAACATCAACACGAGATTGAGAACGGCATCTTAGTTAGTGGTGTGTTGTGTCTGAGGAGTGCAGAGAAACTAGAGATCTAGACCTGCAGGAGAGATCGAGCATCGATCTAAGGCAGATTTGCTGGATCAGATCTAGGTTATTGTATATGTATTTTCTCAGGTCGGCCATTATCCCAAGACAGGAACCCACATAAGTTTGGATTTGTTAATGAAAAACATGTTGGGCAAAAATCTGTGTACCATTGTGATTGAGATCATTATTTGCTTGCATGACTATTTTGTTAGGAACCTAGCTATGTGTTTATTCAGTAATTCTTCTGCTAGGAATTAAATACTGGATGTTGGGTTTTGAAAACCAACACAGAAGACATGGTGGGGGTTTCATTTGCCCCAAGTCTTGGTGCATATATAGCCCTTTGAAGCCTGCATACAAAATGATACAGCCCTTTGATAATAATGAGCCCTGAGGGCATATTTAGTTTTGCTGCTAGATTTGATAGTATCCATATATGCATATGTTGCCTAAATCATGTATCTCTATTTTGTTTGTCTGCTCTCTACATGTCATTCTAAATATTCTACTAGAGAAGAACATTTAAGAAAATTGAAGACTACTGAGTATACTTGTGAATTAGAGTGCAACATCTGGTGCTGTTACCAGGCACCAATGTTAATTGAAGTGCAGCACCCTCTTCCAAGCTTTGTAATATCTTTAAAGATGGTTAGGAGATGCAATATCTCTTCTTTGAACATTGTAATGAATGCACACCACAATGGCTCTGAAAGTTCTTTAATCTACCTGTTGTCACTTCCACCAGAGAAAAGTAGGTGGTGGCAGAACTGTTCTTTGGAAATGTAAAGCCTTATTGAATCTGCATCTTCTATAATATTCAACAGTCCATTAACATATCCATTATTACTTCAACCTAAGTCCCAATGAAGTGTCGGACACATCATCCTCCATGACTTAAATGGATCTACATTAAGAAATTTAATATTCTGCAAACTAAACTAGCATTATGACTGACAAATTTGAATATCTAGAAAGCTCTCCTGGAATCTGTTTGCATGCCTTTCATGTAGTGTGATGAGCTGCTAAAAATGGACATTGTAAACTAAGTTAGGTTTGGGTATGTTTGTGAGGAATATTATGAAAGAATCAGTTAGTTCTTGGTTGTATTATATGACTGCACTTCATGGGCTACATACTGGTATATGGTGGTATAGAAATGGTTTTTAGTACTTACACTTGGCAATGTTTGGGTTGATGTTTGAAGATTAAGTGATTCGTTTTTATATATTTAGATATCTTTAGAGTAATCTGAATTTTGAAGTTTTGTATTTCATTGTACAGGACAAGGAACAATAGTTCTTGAGGAGAAATTTGTGAGATATCCATCAAAGATGGGGGTGCCAGAAATTGTTCTTTCTCAGGCACATACAGAACCTGGAACCTTTTCTGCCTTTCTTCATGAAAATGGTAAATCAAAACTTTATTATTTTTAGAGTAGACTTGTATTTTGACATGATATTATCTATTGACTTGGTATTTTACTGTTTTTGTAATTAATTCATTATAATTAGCATTCTATGTATATAATTGCAACATGTTAGAGGAGAGGCATTGAGGGAGTAGGGGGCTCAGTGGCTGGAACCCTAGCTGCCTTGCCCTCTGGTTCATGCTACCTTTCTATCCTCCATGTTTGTGTTGTTGGGTATCACTCTTCTCCTGTCTCCTGGTGCATTTGGCAAGTTTCGGGGGTTCGTGGTGGGTATCTTGTTGTTGGTTTCCAGTTTATCCGTTGTCGTCGCTACTTCATCTGTTGGAGCTCTTGTCGGCCTTCGCTAAGTGCTTGGTGATGGGTTTCATTGTGGTCTTTGTGTTTCGTGTGCCTAGGTCTTCAGTTGTAGGGCTTTCCCCTGCTGGTTTGCCACTACCCCTCTTCTGGTTGGGGTCTGCTGTGGATTTTTCGTGGTGCTTTCTCTTGGCTCCACTGGTAGTAGGTCCCTGCCGCGCTCTATTTTTTGCTTGCAGCCTGTGCCCCTTCACGCCTGCACATTATGGGTTGGCTTTGTTGAGACTTAGTTTTCTGTCTGGGTTTTGACCCATGATTTATTTGTAACTCTCAGGTTATGTAAGTGGGCCTTTTGGCTCTAGATGTTATGTTTCAGACGTTTTTCTCTGCGTGTTTTTTGTTTTCATGGTTTTCAGCCTTGTAGTCTAGCTCTTTGTCCCTGGGGTCATTGATGTATTGTAGTTTCTCTACTGGGGAACTATTTTACGTGCCTTGTGCTAGGATTTTCTTTGGCTGAGGTGTATTTTCCGAATGCGTTCAGCATATACAAAATGTAATTTTGATTCTCATAAATAAAGTTACGTTTTTTTTCCTTGGAAAAAGGATTGCAACATGTTATTGCTTTGTCAATGTAGTATTAGTTGCCTAAAGCAGTCATTGTTTCTAGAAATCTAAACAAAAAACCATCATATTCTAATATAATGAACAGAGGTAAGATAATAAATCATATATTTATTTATTTTCCAAGGAAAACCTCATGGAAAATCTTTTTGAGTGCTCCCCATGATCCATCAGGTAAACAGGGTAAACTATCATCCTTGAATATTGAGCCTGACTCTGAAGGGATCAAGATAGTCAAACCCATGAACTCCCATCTTCGGGGGAGAGATCTTACATCCAGCTCATGACTGCTTGAGCTAACCCTCAAGGTTGGCTTAATATATATTACCTTAATGTAATAGTCATAATAAGTATCTTATTAATGTCTGCTTAAACAAATTTGGCTTGTTGGACATATGTTAACCCGCTTTGTTGACAGAGGGAAACCGACTCCGACAGGTCAAACACCTTCTGTCACACATACAAGGTCTCTACACCTGTTGGGATTTGAAACAAGACTAGGTAATGATTGTTTATGCAGATGACTACTTAATATGTTTGATATATATTTATATCAATGTTACATGTATATTACTTTGAATTTATCTCTTGGGGATTGAATTATAAATTATTAGCAATTTCAAGAAAAATATCAAAAATTATTTGAAAACTTTAAAAATACAAAATAGTCATTTTTTAAACTTTTTAAACTTCTAAAGCAACATCAATAACAAACAAACACATTGTTACATAAATATGAAAACAAAACTGTAATATAAGATGTCAAATGGTATATCAGATGTCAATACTAAAATAAGTCACAGGACACGTCCCCTAGGGTCCCGTGTCCCGTATTTTACGTATTGGACACGAAAACGGCCCTAATACGTGTCCAATACGATTTTTAACGTGTCATAAAAATCGAATACGTATTCGACGTTTTCCATTCGTGTCATAAATTTTGAATACGCGTATTTCGTACATAAAATACGTTGCCCTAACGTATTTCGATGTTTTGAATACGTATTGAAAATAAAACATGGTTTATAGCGTAAGCGTTGGTCTATTCCGGCCCCCGGGTTATTTTCGGTTGTCTGGAGCTGTCATAGATTCTCCCATCTTAGACATTTCTTCTCAATAAATTAACTTTTTATATAATGCAAAAATTCCCTTAAAAATAAATAAAACATATGAAATTTAGCAAACTGAACATTTCATTGAATTCAAAAAAGACCCACGGATTCTTTGGGCTGCAACTCCTGTTTTGGATCCAAATGCTTAAATTTTAATAGTAGTCTTCAATGGCTGGCCTCCTAATTCCCCATGGAGAATCATAAAACCACAGTACAGACCTAGAGCTATTGAAAATGTGATTTGGTACTTATCAGAAACCGCTGGGGAGTCAGTTGGATTGTCGAGGCAGGTGATGGATCAGTCGAACAACTGCACAGATTTCTCATTGGACGACAAATTGGCATCAAATTCGGCATTGGCTACGAGGTTTAGAGGTGTGTTCAACTGGAAGGGTTGTTTTAACTTTATAGTGTCCAACCGGAAAATGGTAAAGCTTTATCAAAGTGAAGTGATTTTGTCCTTAGGGTCATGTGGAAGTTGGTTGGTTTCGGTTGTAGTCGTAAAATTTTTCAACTTAAATATGAACAGTTTGCGATATTTAGAATTGTTTAACTATGCTGATACGTGTTACTTCTTTAAAATAAAATTTTTATAATTTTGAGTTTAAAATGATGGTGTGGAGGTAAGTTCGTTTGATAAGGTGTAATGGTAACTTTTTTCACATAAAATATGGAAAAATGTATATTAGTTTAGGTTTATTTTAACTTCAGAATTATTTAGTGTTGAAACTGATTAAATTTTTGATGTCTAATTTTTTTAAGATTGAAAAGAAAATTTAATCTTTTTAGAAATTTGGTAGATCTAGAGTTAAAATAAATCTAAATTGATTTAATATCAAATAATTAATTAGTAGTAAGTACTTACTACTTAGTTTCTTATGTGCTTGTAAGTTGTAAATTTTGATTCTATTTATTTTTTTAAAGTGAACTATGAACTTTGAGAAGTAATTATATTTTAATTTGATTAGATAAGCTGCAACCTGCAATTTAATATGGATAAAAAACTATATTTCGGTATATATATATATATATATATATATATATATTTTTTTTTTTAATTAAATATATATAAAACGTGTCCCCCGTGTCCTGTATCCAGGTCGCTGCGTTTCGTATTGAATACCTCGTATTTACGTGTCCTCCGTGTCTCGTGTCCTTGTGTCATGTGACTTAGCTAAAATATGATATTTCTTTGGAGTTAGAAGCCCTAACAAGATGATACAAAATCACATCAAAACAAAATTATATATATCTCATCAGATTGCTGAAGCTTGTGGCAACTTCGGAAAGTCTTCTGCATAGGTTTGGTGTCTTAGCATGTAGAAAATTATTTCTTGCCTCTTTAGGTGCTTGCTTGATGGAGCAGGTGATTTATGTCTTCTTTCCTAAGTCTAACATAGGAAAAGTACAATAATTAAAGTCAATTAATTATGGTGGACTGTTAAGTCAATATATAAGGATAAATAATGAAATTATTCAAGTGACTTAGCAATAATCTCAATCGTTGATCTCCTAGATCTTCTAGAAAGGAGATTAGGGTTAGGGAATTGGGCTTGATGAAAATTATAAATTAAGCCCAAGGGAGAGGTGAAGACACACAAGGAGAGTGATTTTTCCCTAGAGCAAGAGGCTCAACTAGATTGTAGGGCAGAGGAGGAAGAGTGCAAGTTGATTTGAGAGCATTTCTAGGAGGCTGAATTGCTAAAGATTCCAGGGCCGAATTTTTTGAGGCGCAGAGGTTGTTTGAAGGGAAGACATAGGACTGAGTTGTTGGTGAGAGGGGGGCCGAAATTCTCCAGGTCAAATTTCTTTAGAGGCTAATTTCTAGTGGGCCGAAATTCCTAGGGCTGAATTCTTCTAATGGGGCTAAGCTACAGGTTCTAGTGAAATGCATATTTCCTTGTAATTTCTATGTGGATCAAAACCCTGATTTTCCTTAGATAAATTAATGAAGGAGAATTATTGTGGGTGTTTATCTATTATAATGCGTGATTGATCTCTCTCTCTGATTTTATTTCCATTGCATATTAGTTTCTAGAAGTTAAAATACCGATGATTTTATTTTTCGACAATTCGGAATTTATTTGTATAATAAAATAAATTTATGAGAATAAACAATTGTTGTGGGAAAATCAATCTGGGTTGGTATTAGGAGATTTATTATGGTATCAGAGCTCTAGAGAACTTTGAAGAGAGATCTGAGATCGCTAGCGTTTGCAGCAACAATTTTCTTCATTTTATGATAGTAGAATTATTTTTAATTTTGTAGCTGAGGTTTTGTGGCCAAGTTACTAAGTCGATTTGTGAGATGGCGTCAATAAGTAGTTTGCAATATGAAGATAGGTTGGATGGGGTCGCTAACTTCAATTTCTTGAAGGAGTGGTTAACCATAGTTTTAAAAATGAATGGTTTGTGGAATTTTGTGAACACAGATATCCAAGTTCCTTCTGATCCAAACCAAGCAGTCGAGCACAATCAGAAGGATTTGAAAGTGATGGGTATAATTTGTGATGGTGTGAGGGATCACATAATTCCTCACATGTGAGGGAAGGATACAACACATTAGATGTGGGTAGCCCTAACTAGTCTTTATTAGAGCAAAAACAAAAACATGGAGGTAGTGTTGCATAAAAAATTAAATAGCATCAGGATGAACAAATCAGAGGCCATAACATCTTACCTCACAAGGATCTAGTAGGCTCGTGATGAGCTTTCAGTTGTTGGGGGGGCTTTGAATGATTGAAAGATCGTGAAAGTGGCTTTGAAAAGATGTTGTTGAATTTTGGTAGTTGTGGTCGGTATTCATTAATTGTATTAGCCCACAAAAGAAAAATAAAATGAAAAATACAAATTTGAACTTAAGTCAGCCCTAAAAGTAAAAATAACGAGGGAATTTAAAATTTAAATTTGAATTTACTTTTGCCTCCAAAAGTCAATTCGACTCTCCAAACGGTACAAGTTGGCTCAGTGACAAGACACCAATTCGGGCACCTCAATCACTATATATTGCACTCGACCTCATCACTTCAAGAGCAATTCAGATCATCACAAGAAGCGTCTAATCTTTTGTTCACACATGCAAAGGAGTTTAAGAAGGAAGTCAAGATTTTCTGAGGAAGAGTCTATGGGGAGCAGACCAAGTTTTTGGGCAGCAGCAGAAGGCCAAAATTTGGCTTGTGTCTGGACAGTTGACCGTAGGATCACTGAGCCTATTTCTAGGTAGTTGACCACAAGCTCACTGAGCCTATTTCTGGGCAGTTGACAGCAGGATCATTGAGGTTGTCTAGGCAATTGACCGTAGGTTGACTAAGGTTATTTTTGGAAAGTTTGACCAGGTTTGACTTGTGGTAGTTGATGGTCTTGTTTGACCTAATTTGATTGGAAAATAGATTGTATCTCTTGTTGAATTGAACAAATTCTACTAAGAAAAGGTTGTTGGGTTTTTCCCTAGATAGGGTTTTCTCGGGGTAAAGTTGCGTGTCTCTTGTGTTTGGTTGTCTCTTCATGATCCTACTATCGTTATTGTTTTGCTGTTGAGATTTTCTATGTATAGTTGTTTAATGATGAATGTGACACAAGAAGGACTAATTAAGAAATCATTGGAAAGTAATTATCAAAATAGTAGATTGTAAAAAATCAACATGGTTTCAAGTAAGGTTAAAGAGCAACCATTAAAGAGACTTGAAAAGACCAAGTTTTTGGCAAATTTGTCTTGACTATCCCTCTACATCCAACAAAGATACTTGTTGATGTATGAGGCATTCATCCTTGAATTGCAATCACAAAGAAGTTGAGATCTGCTGGATGTAAGCAAGTGTTTTTCTGTCTGTATTATGTCTGAGTTTATTTGTGATATTGGAAATGGGTCGAAGCCCTAGTTATGGATCGAAAGACCTTAGTTCATTTCTTATAAGGGTCGAAAGGCCTCAGAACTAGGCTGCAGTCTATCTGAGGAAGGCCACAGGAAGAACAAGGGGGATGAGTGACCTTAGGAGGCCGAGAAGCCTCAAATTAGTGACCAGAAAGTAAAGTGGTGTCCCAAGTCTATGGAGAAGCCATCGTGGCCAGAACTAATGTTTCATGCAAAAGGTTGTTGAGTTGATGGATTCTGTTAAGGCAAAATCAATGATAGAACTAGGGCAGTGTAAGACAGTATTTAGCTGAGGATGCATTGTTGCAATACTATGCTTGCACAGTAAATGAGGAGTTGTTGTTTATGGCGTATTGTTGAGCCAGAGGTCTATTGTTGCATGTCTTGTTGAAGAATTTCAAGTCCATAATTTAAATTTGTACTGTCGATATAAGAGAAATAAGAAGAGACATCTTACTTTCATGGAGCTTTCTTTATTGGAGATTTGTAAATGTAATATTTTGTGTTTGTTGACATGGTAGTTGGAGGCTATTGTTGTTGAAGAAAGTGTAACTAGGTTCAGTCTTCATAAATGTAATTTTGACATTTGTATTTATTCAAGAAAAGAGAAAATATTTGTATATTATTTGTCAATGAGTTTCTTGCTCATTGAAGTAGGTCCAACACATGTTTAAGTGCTTCTAGGAAGTTAGAGTGTCAATGTATTTATGTAAGACCCTTAGAGGGCATGTTACGCTATGTATAATATTGTATAAGGTCAAAGGAATACCTCCAATTCAAGTGCAAGTCCTCTCCATGCAACAATGTCCTCCAAAAGGAAGCTAAACGATGAAAATGATGAAGAAACAATCAAGTCAGCCTAAAGACATCATGTCGGCCTAATGTCGGCCTAAAGGAGGGACAATCCTCTATATATAGAGGCTGTCCACTCCCCCTCAATGTCCTCCATCAATCTCTGAAATCAGCAAAATAAAGTAGCCGAGAAAGTGAGGGAAAAGCCTAGTCTAAAGGGTCTCCAAGACAAGCGAAGAAAGGAGGAAGAAGACCGAAGTGAAAAGGACTGTATCTAGGGCTAGAAACAGTCACATGTACAAAGAAGTGGAGGGTAAGTCTGCGGCATAACAACAGCTAGAGAACAGTCCATGAAATATCATTGTTTGGGTGAGAAATCAAGTCTACAAGGACTCCCAAGCCTAGCGAAGAAGTCTATATCTCTAGCGAAGGAAAAGGACCCTAATTCTTTAGGGTTCCTACCATACATGGCAAAACTAGGGTTGTTGTTCAGTCACATCATGTTCGCAGACCTATCTCAAGAAGAATCTCGCTGGATCAAGAGAAGGATGTTGATTTTTAATGTACCTTGGACAAGTGGTTTCCCATGGGTTAGTCTCTACCTAGGGAAAAGTGTCCAAAATAATTCTTTTCCTAAGTGTGACTTTATAAAGTGAAAGTGACTTTATAAGTGGTAAAGTCAATGTTAAATTATAAAGTGAAAAGTGACTTTAGACATAAAGTACAATGTGGGTACTTTATTTAATGGGTGAGTTAAAAAATAGAAAGTGAGAATTAAATGCACATTTATTCTCATCCCTTGATCTAAATGAATCTGAGCCATTAGATCTTAGGGTTGCCCAAAAGTCATTTAGGGAAACAAAAGGGGGAAAAGAAAAGAGAGACTGCATTCATTCTTCATGAACAAATTGGAGAAAGGAGGCTGAGAGTTGGAGAAAAGTTCTGAAGGAGAAATTTGTTGCAGCAAGCTGAAGGAGTGATTTCTGGGCAAAGCTGGGCATGGAAATCAAGGCATAAAAGGCAACAAAAGGTATAGTACAAACAACACTGAATGATGTGAGCTACATGACGTTCAAGAGAAGTATTGAAAAAATGAAAAAAAATCCGTACAGTGGTACGGAAGTCTGTACAGTACATATTCAGCTTCAAGTGGGCACGAAAATCGAGGCAAAGTGGGCACAGTTTTCAAGGAGTTTTGAGCTGAAGATATAAGTTGTATTTTGTTGTTTTGTTTTGTCTGCAAATGTATTTTTCCTGAACTTGAAAGATAAATAAATTTGAAGAGCTCTCTAACAGGTTTTCCCCGGAGAAGATTGAAGGGGTTTTGCCTGGGTCTAAGTTGACCAAAAATCTTTGTGTATTTTTATGTGTGTTGCTGGTCTGGTTATGTCCATATTTATTTTCAGCATGTGTTGACAGTCCCATGTGTTTTAATCTGAAAATTTCATTTCCAGAATTCTATATGTTGAATGTATATTTATGGGAAAGGGCATTTAACTGAATGGGAGTGATAAAGTGAAATTAAAACCGGGTTGGGCTTGCATGGAACTTTTTTTTTAGTCATCAAATTTCAACAAAGGATGTCTTCTTAAGTGAAAGAACATCTCGAAGAGAGGAAGAAGAATATCTCATCAAGAAGCTGACATAACCAAGGTCTATCTCTAGACAAAGCTATGAAGAAAAAGGACGAAGTGCTGGGGAGCAAAGTGCTAGAAGAAGGAAGTCTAAGTGTCTGGGAACATAGTGTAGAAAAGAGGAAGGACTTGATTTGTGCTCGGAGGACATCCTAGTCAAGGGTCTAGGGTTTGGAATTAGTCAATAAGAAGCTTCAATAAGAGAAACTTACCGAAGGGTTTCCTCTCTAAGAGAGAGAGGTTTTGGCCTTGGCAAAGAGCCCATATTTGTGTTCTTGTCTTTTTGATTTTGATAGCAGTTTGATGAAACACACACTATAATAAGAAGAAGAAGATCATGCTAAGATAATTGTAAAAGTGCATTACAAATTGTTATCAAGCAGTGAAGAATCTTAACAAACACTAGTGCCCTTCATTCTTCAACATGGTATCGGAGCTAAGGTGACACATCAAGGAAAGGGAATCTCAAGAACACTCATCAAGGAAGAACATCTACAAAAGTTGAAGCATCTAGCCAAGAAGTCTCTATCACATCAAGGACAAGAAGGTCTACCATCTAACATTCATCAAGGAAGACTACAAAGCAAGAAGAAGAGCCTTACACAAAGGCACCTACAAGAAGAGCAGATCAAATAAGGACCTACATCAAGCTACAAGTCATCAAGCAAGTGCACTTGGAGAGAGCAAATTGAAGAACATCAAGATCTAAGGAAGGCAAGTCTTCAAGGAGAAAGCAAGTCTACTACATCTCAAAATCTATCAAGTAAGTATATGCCCCCTTCTAAATATACATCAATGTCTTTTTGCAAGGAAAGCAACAAATTGGTAGGAACCAATAACTTACTTGCATGGAAGAAGAGGACTGATTTACCTCTCAAGGAGAATGAACTCCTAGAACACATCAAAGGGAATATCACTACCCCTACTAAGGAACAAACTCAAGCGCTAGCCAAGTACAATAAGGCTGAGACAAGAGCTCAAAGGATTCTAATAAAATCCATCAAAGACTCTCTCATTCCTTATGTCTCTAATCTTGAAACATCAAAAGAAATCTATGATAAACTAGTAGAGCTATTCTTGGTAAGCACAACTGGAGAAGTGATATCTCTACGAAATGAATTGTACAAGATGAAGATATCAAAGGAAGGAATAGCTCCCTACTTCATGAAGATCTCTGAGATGAGGGATCGACTTCAAGTACTCAATGCTTTATTTGAGGATTGGGGTAACTTCACATCAAGCATATATGCAAAGAAGGAAGCCACCCCACTAAGTGAAATGTGGTCGCTATGCAAGATAGAGGAAACAAGACTCAAAGCAAAAGAGAATGTGGGATCAAAGGAGCAAGTATTTGCTACCATGGCCAAGAGAAAGGGAAAATTTGGCAAATTTGGTCCATGAAGAAAAACAACAAAGATATGTCCAAAATCTAATGCTATGGATGCCAAGGATATGGACACTACAAAAGGAATTGTCCTAAACTAAAGAAGGACAACAACAACAAAAGAAAAACGGAAGAAGCTCATGTGACTCAAGAAATTAACGAAGAAGACAAGAAGCAAAAGAAGGAAGATCCTCTGGATCTCTACTATGAATAAGTCTACTTGTTTACTTAAGGTCTTCTTTCAAAGTTTTGAGTGGTATAGGAGCATGTAGGAATAAAATAAAATTGCATGGCTAGAAACATCTTCTAGAATCTAGAAGCGTGATGTACATAGAGTTCAAAATACTCATTCAGAAAGAGCATTTATAAATAGTGTTAGGATATTCTGACACATAGGAAATAATTAAGTATAACTTGGTCTAGTGTATAGTTAGGTAAAGTGTGTTTCTTTAGTATGTACTTTTTGTAACTTACAATCCAACGGTCACGATATGTTCTAGACATGAAGTGATCCAATGGTGCATTCTTTCATCGGTATTACCGACACTTGATCTGTGGCTTAACACCCAATTGTTCCATGATCTCTATTTAAAGAGCATAGAGGGTCATTTGTTAGGTTACCATTCATGAGAGAAGCTTATGTAAAATTTCTTTCTTTTACATTATTAAATTTCCTGAAATGGCCGTGTTGGCTCAGGGGTGGACTGTTTCCCTCTGAGGGTTTTAACCACGTGAAGAACACTGGTGTATTGATCTGTGATCTGTTTGTGAGCGGTGTCCTTTGGTGTTTTATTTGAGGAACTTACCCTGTAAATTCCTACATGGTATCAGAGCTATTCGAGGGCCGCATCCATTGGTGATCCAAATCTGAAGCCAGTACAACTGCATCCGACTGTTGTTTCCTAGATCTACTATTTTTGTCCGCTTTCGGGCTGAGAGGACTGCTCTATTGTGTTAGGAACATCTGTTCCAATGGGGAACCCCTTTTGTTTCAAGCGAAATAGTTTCCGGTAGCCCTAGCTACGTCATTTTTAAGATCTGGAGGTATACAGTGTTTATTTGCAGTTATAGTTATTTATCTCTCTGTTTATTTCGGTTTATAGTCCTTTATAAGTTTTTATTACTGGATCTATACCTTTCATTTCTGCATATGCTCTTTGCCTCGCGACTCTGTGTGATTTGGGCAAACCAAAAACAGAAAGGAAGGATTTTTCTCATATGTATGTTTTTTCCGTGGCGCCTTAGTGCGATCTCGGAAAATCAGAAACAACGAGGAAAAGATTTAGTTTTCAGTTAAATATAACTTTAAGCTGGAAGGCTTGGATTACTTTTTCTTGTTCGTTTTGGGTTGTGTGGTTGTTTTTTGTTTTGTAGGCAAAAAAGGGGTTTTCCAAGTAAGCACGCACTCCAATGCTTCAGTGAGCAAAAAAAAAAACCCCTTCCTCATTTCTGAAAATTACTAACCTTTTAAACTAGCTCACTTGGTCCAAAGTTACTTTATGAGAATAGAGGTCTTGGGTTCAAGTCTTTCTTTTTGTTGAGTTGCTTTTTCAAAAAACACATGTAACTTATGTTTTAAAGTTACTTTATGTGAAAGTGTTCTCACCCATTATAAAAAGTGAATCACTTATAATTCTAAAAAAAGTGAGTCACTTATAATTCTAAAGTCACTTTATCTTTTATTTAAGTTACAATTTAGTGGATAGTTCATAAAGTATCATTGTAAAAGTGACTTTCACTTATTTATAAAAGTAGGACACATAAAGTAATCTTTTTTTTAAAGTGAGCTAATTAGATTAAGTTTGGAAAGGGGGTGTTTTTTTTTTAAATATATCATTATAATTCACTTCCCAACATTCACGTAGTTCATCAGCATCTTCAACAACTTTTCTTCAAAAAGCCATAACTTCTTCATCCGGAAGTCGTTTTCAGGGCCGTTTTTTTTAATCGGCTTGATTTTTCGAGATCTTTCGATTGGAACACTTAGTTTCAACATCTACAACTTCAGTTTCTTTTAAAATGGAAGGTCCATGCCTAGTTATTCTTGACAGCACCAACTACTTCCAATGGCTATCCTACATTGTGGATTTACTTAGAAGTAAAGGTATTTATACAATAGCCTCAGGCCAAGAGTCTAAGCATAAAGATGAAGATAAGCAAGCCAAATGGGAAAATAAGCAAGATCAAGCACGTGGGTTGATAGGAATGTCTATTTCTCCATACCTTAGATTCCATATCACAGAACCCTCGATGAAGCAATGAAACAACTCAATAAAGCTTTTGGAATTAAAAATGAAATTAGAGCCCATCAACTTGAAAATTAGTTGATTACGTTGGACCCCAATAATTTTTCTTCCATTGAAGATTTTTTGTCCAAGTTCAAGACCCTTAGCCTTATACTAGAGAAGCCTTTATTTCTCAAGGGCAAGAGTACAAGTCCCCCTCTTTTGATGCCTTTTGTGATTCTTTAATAAGAGAACAAGAAAAACTCTTACATCTTGGTCTTCTCAATACTAAAAATTCTTCTAAGAAGGCCTTAGCAGCCCAGCGACAACCAAATTCCAAGAATCCTAAGAAGAAGCATCCTAAAAAGAATGGTCCTAAACCAAACAAGGGTCCTAAGCAATTTCAGTCTCAAAATGAAAAATCAATTCAACAAAATGATAAAGCAAATAAAAACAAAGGGAAGAAGACTGATAGACATTGCAACTTTTGTAATCGTGATGGCCACTTAGAATCCAAATGCTTTAAGAAGATGGAATCCTTGGAAGCAGCGATGAAGAATCATAACATCCATTTGGAGCACTCTTCAATTTCAACTTCGTCTTCAGAAATAACACTTTTTGCATGTGGTTGTCAAGCATCTCGGTCTGGTTATGCATTAAATGTATCTTCTTCTTCTCATTGTCATGAGTGGCTCATTGATTTTGGAGCTTCTTATCACATGGCCAAAAACAAAGCCACGTTTTCTTCTTTAAATGATTGTAACACCAAAAATATTTATGTTGGTGAAGATAGATCTCTTAGTGTTTTAGGTACTGGAACCATTCATCTAGACAATGGTCAATTTATTGAGGTACTATGTGTTCCTACCTTATCTTGCAACCTTCTATCTGTATATCAGATAACTCATTCAGGTGAAGGTAAAACTGTTGAATTTTCACTTCATGATGTTGTAATTAAGGACCTAAGAGATACTAGACAGATTTTGGCTATTGGCATTGTTGATGATTCTAAGGTTATATAAGTTTAACAACTTTGGGTCATCAACTCTTCCCTTGGTATTTGTTGCTCATAATGATGAAGTGAGCAAACTTTGGCATGAGCAATTTGGTCATTTAAACTTTCGCTCCCTTCAAAATCTATGTAAAGAAAATATGGTGACATGTCTTCCTATGGTATCTTGCAAAGATGGTGTTTGTTCCATATGTGTACTCGGAAAGCATCATTGGGATAGTTTTGAAAAACGTGCCTCTTGGCATCCCTCAGCCCCTTTATAGCTTGTGCATAGTGATTTATGTGGTCCACTTCCAGTTGCTTCATTCTCTGGCTACAAGTATTTCTTAACTTTCATTGATGATTTCTCCAGACGCACTTGGGTATACTTCTTAAAACTCAAGAGTGAAGTCTTTAACATGTTCTTGGCCTTTAAGGCCTTTGTTGATAAACAATCTGGACATCAAATTCTTAAGCTAAGATCTGATAATGGCAGAGAATATGTTAACAACAAATTCATCAACTTTTGCATTGAGCATGGAATTCAATTGCAACATACTGTTCTATATACTTCACAACAAAATGGTGTAGTTGAAAGGAAGAATCACTCCTTAAAGGAAATGGCTAATTGTATGCTTCAATCTAAAGGACTTAGTCTTAATTTTTGGGCAGAAGCAATTAACTGTGCAAATTACATAGTAAATCACACTCCTACTAAGGTTTTAAAGAATATCACTCCAGAAAAAGCATGGAGCTCAATTAAACCAGATGAAGTCACTTTCGTGTTTTTGGAAGTGAAGCATGGACCCATATTCCAAGTGAAGCTTGGGCCCATATTCTAGATGAGAAACATAAAGCCTTACAACCTAAGAGTGAAAAATGTATTTTTGTTGGATATTCTGAAGATGTCAAAGGATATAAACTTCTTCAAGCTAAATCAAAAAATGTTATAATTAAAAGAGATGTAAAGTTTGTTGAAAATATATCGACCTACGAGCCTAGTTCGGCGGATGTGCCACCTCTCTCTATCCCTTATACTTTTGAAAATATTCCTTATTCAGATGATGACAACGAGGATGAAAATCCTCTCCCTCCTTCTCGGGATCCTCCTTCAGCTCCTCAACTTCCAAAATGGGTCTGCGACTCTGCGCTACTCGGGATGCAGCAGGTGCTCTTGCAGGTGATCCTACAGATCAGTGTTGTACACGTTCTCAATTTGATAGAGCCTCTTCTTTACTGGCTCAAGCTTCAACGAGTTATGATTCTGACACCTTTGCAGAAGCTTCAGGCCATCTAGATTCGGACGCAGCTACGAATGAAGAATATCATTCATTATTGGCAAATGATACATGGGACCTTGTTCCTCTTCCAAAGGGATGGAAACTTGTTAGATGCAAATGGGTTTACAGCAACAAGTTTGGACTAGATGGAAAAGTTGATAAATATAAGGCTCGTCTTGTTGCTAAGGGTTTTTCACAAGTCGAAGGCATTGACTATACTGACACCTTCTCCCCTGTTGCCAAAATGAACTCTATCTGCCTTGTTCTTTCCCTTGCTGCCTCTTTCAAATGGGAAGTCCATCAGATGGATGTTAAATCCGCCTTCTTGCATGGGGACTTGTATGAAGAAATCTATATGGAACAACCTCCTGGCTTTATACAAACAGACTCCAACCTTGTATGTCGGCTTAAGAAATCCCTTTATGGTCTCAAGCAAGCTCCTCGGGCTTGGTATGCCAAAATGGATAGCTTTCTTTTAGATACTGGCTTTTCTAGGTGTCATTCTGACAATACTGTCTAGACTCTACACCAAGAAAGTGGGTAAGTCTCTTATCATTCTTGTTCTTTATGTTGATGATCTTATCCTTACCGGTAGTGATCCCAACCTTATAAACCATGTGAAGTCGAGCCTTAAAAAGAAGTTTGAAATGATAGACATAGGACACTTGCATTATTTTCTTGGTCTTCAAGTCTTGCAATCCAAAAAAGGTATTTCCTTTTCCTAGTCCAAGTATTCCTGTGATCTTCTACAACACTTTCACATGGAAGACTATAAACCATCCCCTTCTCCCTTTTAGTACGGAGCCAAACTTTCAGTCACTTGTACTTCCCCTGAAGTTGATGCTACCTTATACCATCAACTTGCTGGAAAACTTTTGAATCTGACCCATACCCCTCCTGACCTTTCCTTTGTTGTTGGCCTTATTGCTCGGTTTATGCAAAACCGACATGAAAGTCATTGGAAAGCAGCTAAAAGAATACTTCGTTATGTTCAAGGTACAATTTAGTTTGGGATTCATTACAGTGTAGAAGCATATCCTCTATTGGTTGGTTTCACTCTTTCTGATTGGGCTGGTGACCCTGATGATCGGAAGTCTACTGCAGGTGATGTCTTCACTTTTGGTTCTAGACCTATTACATGGGTTTGCAAGAAACAAAGTGCCATTTCTCTTTCTTTAGCAGAAGCAGAGTATCGTGGCGCCGTTGAAGCTAGTAAGGAAGCCATGTGGCTTCGTCAGATCCTATCAGAGTTTGGTTTTCAGCAACAACATCCGACTACACTTTGGTGTGATAATCAAAGTGCCATTCAACTATGCAAAGATCCAGTCCAACATCAGCACAACAAACAGATTGAACTACACATCCACTTCATCGGAAAGCTTATTCATGACCATGTTCTTGAAGTGAAAAATTGTTCAACCGATGATCAAGTTGTAGACATCTTTACAAAGTCTCTCATAGAGGCGAAGTTTACTAAACTTCGATTTATGGTTGGAGTTCAGGAAGTTGTCAGTAAGGGGGGATAGGTTCTAATGCGTCCTTCCTTCTTCTATTGTGTCATCTTTGCACATCCTTCAATCCTATCCCAAGTTGTTCTTAAGGGGGAATGTTAGGATATTCCGACACAGGAAATAATTAAGTATAACTTGGTCTAGTGTATAGTGAGGTAAAGTGTGTTTCTTTATTATGTTCTTTTTGTAACTTACAATTCGATGGTCACGATATGTTCTAGACATGAAGTGATCTGATGGTTCATTCTCTTTTCGGTATTACCGACACTTGATCCGTGGCTTAACACCCGATTGGTCCATGATCTCTATTTAAAGAGCATGGAGGGTCTTTTGTTAGGTGATTGTTCATGAGAGAAGCTTATATAAATTTTCTTTCTTTTACATTAATAAATTGCCTAAAGTGATCGCGTTGGCTGAGCTCGTGGACTGTTTCCCTCTTTGAGGGTTTTAACCACGTCAAGAATATTGGTGTATTGATCTGTGATCTGTTTGTAAGCGGTGTCCTTTGGTGTTCTATCTGAGGAACTTAACTTGCAAATTCCTACAAATAAAACAAAATACATGGTTGGAAATATCTTCTAGAATATAGGAGCATGGTAGATATAGCTCAAGATATTCATGTAGAAGGAGCATACCTAGTATAGGACCTCATCTACAATTAAAGAAAATTGATCATGATTAAGAATCTTAGAAGACCTCCATCATCAAAAGGAAAGAAGCATTTACAGGGTAATGGTCTTCAAGATCCTATGATGGAATCTTCAAAAGAAGATTTATAAACAAAGGCAGATGTCTCATTGGGAATCCCATTCATGGGATTCAAGAAAAGGATGGTATGTAGGCAAGCTAAGATGAAGTAAGAAGGGCCACACCAAGGACAACCAAATGAAGCTAAGATGATCAAAGGAGAATCAAGATGAGGTATGTTTGCATCAAGTTTAGTCATGTTATTATATGTATATTATTGAGTCATGGGAATAGTTCTATGACATGATCAAGTATGAACGAATCTCTTTCACCAATGACATGCTCAAAGGCATGTACTACAATGCAATAAAGGTCAACAAAAGAAATACTCACATAAGGAGTATAAGATTGCTAACTACAAGCAAGTGGAGAAGGAATGTTGACTAGTCCTAGAAGCAAGCAATGAAGAAGTGCTCTCACAAGGAGCATAAGGTGGTTGACCAATCTATCTGAAAGAAGCAAGTGAAGAAAGAGATCAAGCATGTGAAGAACACCATGATCACCAAGAATCACTATATGACAAGATACTTTGAAGACATCTCCTGAAAGAAGGCATGACAACTCTGACAAAGGAAGAGAAAGATCAAAGGACCCTTGACACCTGTGAAGGCCTTGGAGATATGAAAGGTGTAGATAACTGATTCTACTCTACAAAGATGTCATGATGAAGAAGCCATTTAGCAAAAGTACCATTTAATGTTGAAGCAATATCAAGATGAAGTCATGAAAGGCTACTAGATCAAAGCATGGGAACAAACAAGTAAAAAGAAGCATCCGTGTGAAGAGTAGCCCGAAGCATAAACAAGATGACAAGAAATAACCAGATGACTAGAGAACCTGATATATGACAAAAAAGCCACTTTCCACGAAGGAAGCAATGACATGACAAACCAAGAAGGAAAGTGATCGATGGATGGTGCCCTACCAGGAAGAAGTTCAACCAAAGACTTCATGACATCAAAGGAAGGAAGGAGATCAAGCAGTTGGAGGACCCACGAAGAAGAAGTTGTTGATGAATGGACAAGTCCCTAGCTAAGAGGGAGTTATAACAAGTTCCCAATTACAAAGGAACTTGGACAAGTACCTTGTCAGAAGATACTTGGGCATGTCTTCCTCAATTGAGAGGAAGTGATAGACACAACATTCTTGTGTTCACTTGGGAAGAAAGAATGGGAGGATTGGGTAATCATCTGGCCTCCGATACTCTTTGAGGATGTGTAGGGCATCCAAGACAAGAGTAGGCAAGAGGACCGATATTCTTTGAGGGCTAGGAACCCAAGATAAGAATAGTCCTAGAAAGTCATACACGATGAACACCCGGGTGGGTATGTTCCTTTAGAGACAATGACTAAGGTGTCTATAAGTCATTGGTCTTGCCAACATTGTGCTCTGATCTATTGAGAGATAGAGTTGTCAGTCAAGGCCTTGCTGTGGAAAAATTTTGGTCACTATGATGCTATAACAGATGGATTGCCAATCCAACTTCTCTTATGTGAATTCTTCAATATTGAAAATTAACCAAACACCTTGTAATGATTTATCAATACCTCCCTAGTTAAGAAGGAGTGTTGAAGAAAGTGTAGCTAGGTTCGGTCTTCATAAATGTAATTTTGACATTTGTATTTATTCAAGAAAAGAGATTTTTTTTTTTTTTATATTATTTGTCAATGAGTTTCTTGCTCATTGAAGTAGGTCAAGCACATGTTTAAGTGCTTCTAGGAAGTCAAAGTGTCAATGTATTTATGTAAGACCCTTAGAGGGCATGTTACATTATGTATAATATTGTATAAGGTTAAAGGAATACCTCCAAGACAAGTGCAAGTCCTCTCCATGCAACAACATCCTCCAAAAGGAAGGTAAACGATGGAAATGATGAAGAAACAGTCAAGTCGGCCTAAAGGAGGGACAATCCTCTATATATAGAGGTTGTCCACTCCCCCTCGACGTCCTTCGTCAATCTCTAAAATCAACCAAATACAGTAGCCAAGAAAGTGAGGGAAAAGCCTAATCTAAAGGGTCTCCAAGACAAGTGAAGGAAGGAGGAAGAAGGCCGAAGTGAAGAGGACTGTTTCTAGGGCTAGAAACAGTCACATGTGCGAAGAAGAGGAGGGTAAGTTTGCGGCATAACAACAGCTAGAGAACAATCCATGAAATATCATTGTTTGGGTGAGAAATCAAGTCTACAAGGACTCCCAAGCCTAGTGAAGGAAAAGGACCCTAATTCTCTAGGGTTCCTACCATATGTGGCAAAACAAGGCTGTTGTTCAGTCACATCAAGTTATGCAGACCTATCTCAAGAAGAGTCTCGTTGGATCAAGAGAAGGATGATTCCTTAAGTGAAAGAAGAAATGAAGAAGAATATCTCATCAAGAAGCTAACATAACCAAGGTCTATCTCTAGACAAAGCTACGAAGAAAAAGGACGGAGTGCTGGGGAGCAAAGTGCCGGAAGAAGGAAGTCTATGTGTTGGGGAACATGGTGCAGAAAAGAGGAAGGACTTGACTTGTGCTTAGATGACATCCTAGTCAAGGGTCTAGGGTTTGGCATTAGTCAATAAGAAGGTTCAATAAGAGAAACTTACTGAAGGGTTTTCCTCCCTAAGAGAGAGAGGTTTTGGCCCTAACAGAGAGCCAACATTTGTGTTCTTGTCTTTTTTATTTTGATAGCAGTTTGATGAAACACACACTATAATAAGAAGAAGAAGATCATGCTAAGATAATTGTAAAAGTGCATCACCAATTGTTATCAAGCAGTGAAGAATCCTAACAAACACCAGTGCCCTTCATTCTTCAACAATTGTCTCTTTACAATGCTGGACAATAAAAGAGGTAGAGAACTAGCCTTACAGAGGCTATATTGATCATTGAACTTGATACATTTGATTGGACTGATACTGGTAGTTTGACCGAGATGAAACATCCTTGATCAATTGATAACATGAGGGATAGGGTTGAACAGAACTCTAGAAAACATAACAAGGCCAAGTTTAATCTTAGACGAAAACTCACATTTACGCCTGGTTGGGCAACTTCAAGGACAAAGTTGAAATTTGTTTAGAAAGGGACAATTTGTTGCTCATGTATGCGTAAGAGATGTCTTGTATATGTTGTTGATGTTTGTTGAGATATGTTGCCGGGGTCTTGCCAAAACAGATTGAAAGTCACTCAAAAGCCAGAGGGAGCTATGGAGAGGCTCTCTCATATAAAGATGACCCCTTCTCAGAAGAGCTATTTGACTTAGGGTTTTGTAAACCCTAGGAATGATTTGAAGAAATCCCTAGGGTTTGGGGATAAAACCCTAGAGCTAGACCGAGAATCAATGAATCCATTGAATGCAGAAATCCTAGCTCATACATTTCATGCAAGGAAGGAAAGGAAAGCAACATGTTGATGATGAGTTTGTGGATGAATTTCAATGATTTTTGCAAGAAGGCAAAGATCAAGAGGGAGTTGACAATTCCCTACAATCCTCAAAAGAGAAGTACCTTATATCCTTCTTCCTTGATTATTGCTTTATTTTCGGGTCAACCTCTTGTTGTTGTATCTTGTGCTTGGCTATAATTGTTTCTTTTGTGGCCTCCTAATGAGGTTTGCAGGTACATCGTGAAGATTTCTTAGGCTCTGGTAGCAAATGGAAGCATCGGGAAGAATGAAGAAAAGTTTGTGACAAGAGGGTTCTCCCAAGATCGAGCATAAAATCAGCTAGAGTGATTTGTGCTCAAGAGGGAGTAATTGTATTGACATCTAGAACCATGCTAGATGACTGGAAGAGCTGCTAGCTTTTAGAGGGAGCAGGTAGGCCAACAAATTTGAAGAATGCCATGATGGAGAAAATTGTGTTGAAGGGAAGTCAATGGTGATTTCCAAGTGGATCTACGAGATCAAGTATGCAATATATGGCAACATAGAGAAGTACAAAGCGAGATTCATGAGGATTCTCCCAGAAAGAGGAAGAGGACTATGAAGAGACCCTTGCTCCAATTGTCAAGTACATTTCTATTAGAACTATTATTTTTGTTGCTTTTGTTGGAGGTTACATCAGATGGATGTAAAGACAACCTTCTTGAATGGAGTAATTAAGGAAGAAGTGCACATAGAGCTACCTTAGGTATTTGAGGTCCATGAGAGGGAATCTCATTTCTACGGACTGAAGAAAACTTTATACGAACCTCAGGAATGGTATTCTCAGATTGATGGATATCTTATGAGTCTTGGTTGATCTTGCTATTATATGACTTGTTTCTGATAGGAGTAGAAGAACTCACATGACAAAGGGAGCAGCGATGGCAACAAGATTTTCTTCCATGATAGAGGGAGCAGGCAACCCTGCTTTAGTGTTAAAGGGAGTTGACCTCTGAGTTTGAGATGAAGGATCTTAGTTAGATACATTGCTTCTTGGGACTAGAAGTGTGGTAGAAGTCGGTTGACATCTTCCTTAGTCAAAGGAAGTATATTATTATGATCCTTAAGAAATTTGGGATGATGGACTGCAATTCCATGGCCACTCCCATGGTAACCAATCTAAAGCAACTAAGTGGTAGAGGGAGTAGTCAAGATTGCCACAACATGATATGTTTCAGTGTCAGAGGGTGCACCTAGTCAGGGTGACCGGAAAGCAATTGTGGTCATGGATCCAGGGAAGGAAGTTGATCAGTTTATGGTTGAGCCGAGGCATGCAACACAACATGTGTTGAGGTACCAGCATGGTATAGTTGAATATGGATTGAGATGTCTCAAATGATGAAGTATAACTGCAAGGATATATAGATTCAGATTGGACAGTGTTGAAGACAGGAAGAGCACATTAGGATGATGATTCAATTGTGATTCTGCTATGATATCCTAGATGGGCAGGAAACAAACATTTGTTGCACTCAGGACTGCAAAGGCCAAGTATATTGCAGCTAGTTTGGTGAGTTGTGAAACCGTGTGGCTTCAGAAACTACTCGCAGGATTGTTTGATTAGGTGTGGGAGACGACTATGATGGCAGGTTGAAGGACATCGAGATCATGGCACCACCACATCTGAGACATGGTGCAGAAGGGAGAGGTGAGGCTCCAATGCATTTCTATGGACAAGCAAGTTGCTGACATTCTCACAAAGCCTCTGTCCTAGGATGAAGTTTGTATACTTCAGGGACAAGCTTGGAGTGGTTGAGAATGCTTCCCTTGGTTAAAGGGAGTGTTGATGTTGTAGCATCAAGGGGCAAAGATTCTCCCTAGGTTAAGGGTATTGACCGGGAGCCCTATAATGTGGCTAGGGAGATTGGCCTTGATGGCATCAAGGCTCGGAGTGCTCCCTTGGTCAGGAGTTACCTAACAATAGTGACAATGGTTATTTGGCTAGTGGGTTGAGTGAGTGCCTTATAGCATTGGGAAAGTGTTTTGCCATTCAATAGCATGTGATGACATGTGGAAGTGATAAATAGGTGTAGAATTTCACCATTTGGTAAGGGGGCTCCTGACATGACTCCAAATGACAACTTGTTGAACTTGTGACCCAGGACTAGTCTTGTTAACCCCGGTCAGGAGGTTCTAACCCTATTGCCATGGGTTTTGGCTAGTGGGTGACTAGATCCCTTTGCATGACGCTGATGCAGGATGATTTCCACGTGGTTTTGGTATAGAATATCATGTGGATGGATCCATCAACATAGATGAGCTCATTCAACCTTTTCTTGGGATGAAGAAATTTTTCAACAAAGAGATACATTTGAAGAAGTCAAAGTGGATACCTCCTTAGTTAAGAGGGAGTATTGAATTTTGGTGGTTGTGGTTGGTACAGGGTTGCGTGGCAGCGCACCACCCCTGCTCCTCCCCCCCCTTGAATATGCTCCTGAATCGTGCTCCGATCAAAAGTGCTAAGGGAGTGACACTAAGAGTGCACTCCAAATTCGCTCCCGTTTGGGAGCAAATTTCGAGAGCGTGCTCCCAGAAAAAGAATTTTGCTCCCTAGTTTTTTGGGAGCAATCAGGGAGCGATCGCTCTTGTATTGCTCTCCATCGCTCTAGGAGTGATTCTTAATGGAAAGGAGCAATCGCTCCCTCTTAAAAAGTTTGCTCTTGTGCCCAAGAAGCCCACGCGCGACAAAGAAGAGGGGTGATCTTTTTGGAGGAAAATAGGAGGGGCCAAAAAGAATAAAAGGCCTCCTTCCCTCCCTCATAACATCATTGCATGTGTGTGAGAGAGATTGAGAGGATTTCACATGTGAGAGAGAGATTGACAGGGTTTGAACTTGAGCAGCTTATGGGAGATTGAATGGAGATTGTTGGAGAACCAAAGAGGTAGGGTCTAATCCCATTCTTTTTTTTTTCATGTAACATTTGTGTTTTTTATGTTGAATGAATTTAGAATCTAGATGATCTTCTTCTCTTCTCCTACTCTTTCCCATTCCTCTTATTTTATTATATGCAATAATCTCAAGCTTCAATAAACATCATGGGTAAATGGATTAGCCTTATCTTGTTGGTTCCATTTTTCGCCTATGATGATGGTGTTGGGAAGCAGAAGAAGAAGTGATGAAGATGATGAAGAAGTGGGTAATGGTGGAGGTACCTTGGAGAAGAGGAGGATAATGGGAGTGAAGATGATGGAAAGAAAACCAGGGTAGACCAAACACCTTTGTGGAAATATGTTAAAAGGTTTGGAGGATGGAAAGGGGGTGGAACCAATGTTGCGAACATTGCGATGGGGATTAGATCGGCGAGGGGAAAAAATAAAAAATAAAAATCGGGAAAAAATCGGCAAATACAAAAATATTCAATTTTTTTAATATCTAAAGCATCTACAACATAAAATAAATGCATTGACATATAAATATGATAAAAGAACTAATATATAAGATGTGTAATATCATTTCTAGTGCTACATCACACATAACAGTGAATCATGTCTTGAACAGTGAATAGTAAGTCCTGAGTCCCAACTTAGCCTCAAAATTTCAACAAAAAATATAATAATGTATCTCATATCATGAGTCATAATGTCATATACAATGAAATGAATCAAATAGCTAATACTATTGATTTCCCCTGCCCCTCTTGTGAGAAAATGCAATAACTTTCCCTCTAGATGTAGATGGCGGTGGAGTTGGCAGTGGAGTCTACTATGCTCTAGAAGCTGAAGATCTAGGAGCTACAGAAGGTAGACCACGTCTTCTACTAGTGACAGAGGTAGCTTGGGTAGGTGGTGTCACCTCCTCCTCCTCCTCCTCTACCCCCTCCACTACCTCCTTCTCTAACCAATCAACGGTAGACAGCATGAGAGGCCTCTCAGTCTCAACCCTCCATGCAGCAGTGGTGTCAATCCCATCCAATGAAATAGCCTCCATATCAGGTGTCCTCTCAATTTGCCTCACCCACAATCGAATATTGTAGTAGACGTAGACCATGTTATTAAGTCATTGGGACTCCAACCTATACAAGGGTCATAAAATAATAATTATAAAAAAATATATTATTTAATGAATTGAAAAAATTAATTGGAAATTTGGAATATTTTAAGTTTTAACCTGTTGTGCTTCTTGGTGTGTATTTTTTCAAATACACTCCAGTTGCGCTCGCATCCTGAGGAGCTACATGTTTGGCTGAGGATTCGAATGGCAAGCCTTCGCAGATTGGGTACTTTGGCACCATAACTTCTCCACCATGCATCTAGAACAAAATTACAAACAAGATAAACATAAGAAAAAAATGAAATTTGAAAGCTGAAGTAAAGTATGAAGTTATGAACTTGAAGAGACAATGAAATTTGAAACAAACTCAAAAATACTTGGCATTTTAGTTTTCCTATCAACCACAACCATGTCAAAGCTAAATGTGCAACCTGGCATCTTGTATATCTCCATTTCTTTGGAGATTTCTGCACATTCTGCTAGAGATGGCACTATCCTCTGAACACAGGTGAAGAATCCATCCATGACTTCAGCATCAAATAAGAACCCACAACTAAGCAAATACAGGGTTCAGGTAGATCCCTACAGCGTTAATGGGACGATGGAGTGTGTTGTTCCATCGTTCATCAATCACTTCCCATAGGAGGAGTTGTTTCTGAAACCCCTCATCTCCCTTATCATCATAATAGGTCTGAATGGATTCTTTGGCCTTGTCCATGGCCTCATACAAGTAGCCCATTGTGGGCTTGTCACCATCAACTAATCAAAGAACCTTTACCAAAGGTTCAGTAATGTTGCACACCTCCTGCACTCCCGCCCAGAAGCTTTCTTTGTATAAAACTAATCTGCATATGGCCTGTCCCTCTGGTTTGTGGCTAAATCCCAAAGCACGCCACTGATCTGAAAGAAACATTCTCTTCACATCCCACATAGAATTCAAGAGGGATTGAAGAGATATGAAACTGGTGGCAAACCGTGTAATGGCGGGGCGCACCAACTCCTTGTTGTTGGTGAATGTTCTCATCAAATAAAGCACAGATGCATGATTATATATAAATTTTGTAATGCTTTTTGATGAGTGAACAATATCTTTGACAAAAGGAATTTTTCCTATGTCCTCCAACATCAAATCAATGCAATGCGTAGCACAAAGTGTCCAAAATAAAGTAGAATGTTTCTCCATAAGCATCTTGCTAGCAACAACATAATTGGTAGCATTGTCCGTTATGAATTGGACAACATGTTCTGGACCCACCTCCAAAATAAACACATTCAGCAAATCACATAATAATTTTGCATTTTTGATATGTGTAGATACATCAACGGATTTCATAAACATTGTCCCCTTGGGAAAATTAACTAAGAAGTTTATAAGGCTTCTCCCCTTTTGATCGGCCCAACCATCTGACATCACAGTGCATCCCGTGTGTGCCTGTGATGCCCTAAAATCTTCCAATCTTTTGGTGCAATTAACCTTTTCATCTTGAAGAATGCGACCTCTAAAGTCATCATAAGAAGGGACTTTTTACCCTGGGCCAACAATTGCAATAGCATCAGCAACAGACTGAAAAAATGGATTATTCCTTGCAACGCTGAAAGGAATATCACTTCAAAGAAGAAACTTTCCCAACAACTTGTCAGCTTCTTCTTTCTCCTTTTTTTTTATAACAAGAACCCACAAGGGTAAGCAAATGTGGGGTTCAGGTAGATCCCTGCGGCATGAATGGAACGATGGAGTGTGTTGTTCCATCGTTCATTAATCACTTCCCATAGGAGGAGTTTTCTGAAACCCTTCATTTCCCTTATCATCATAATAGGTCCGAATGGATTCTTTGGCCCTATCCATGGCTTCATACAAGTAGCCCATTGTGGGCTTGTCACCATCAACTAATCAAAGAATCTTTACCAAAGTTTCAGTAATGTTGCATACCTCCTACACTCCCGCCTAGAAGCTTTCCTGGTATGAAACTAATTTGCATATGGCCTGTTCCTCTAGTTTGTGGCTAAATGTCAAAGCACGCCATTGATCTAAAAGAAACATTCTCTTCACGTCCCACATAGAATTCAAGAGGGATTGAAGAAATATGAAATTGGTGGTAAACCGTGTTATGGCGGGGCGCACCAACTCCTTGTTGTTGGTGAATGTTCTCATCAAATGAAGCACAGATGCATGATTATATATAAATTTTGTAATGCTTTTTAATGAGTTAGCAATATCTTTGACAAAAGGAATTTTTCCTATGTCCTCCAACATCAAATCAATGCAATGTGTAGCACAAGGTGTCCAAAATAAAGTAGGATGCCTCTCCATAAACATCTTGCCAGCAACAACATAATTGGTAGCATTGTCTGTTATGACTTGTACAACATGTTCTGGACCCACATCCAAAATAAACACATCCAACAAATCACATAATAATTTTGCATTTTTGATATGTGCAGATGCATCAATAGATTTCATAAACGTTGTCCCCTTGGGACAATTAACCAATAAGTTTATAAGGCTTCTCCCCTTTTGATCGGTCCAACCATCTGACATCACAGTGCATCCCATGTGTGCTCGTGATGCCCTAAACTTCTCCAATCTTTTGGTGCAGTCAACCTTTTCATCTTGAAGAATGCGGTCTTTAAAGTCATCATAAGAAGGGACTTTGTACCCTGAGCCAACAATTGCAATAGCATCAACAACAGACTGAAAAAATGGATTATTCCTTGCAACGCTAAAAGGAATATCACTCCAAAGAAGAAACTTGCCCAACAACTTGTCAGCTTCTTCTTTCTCCCTTTTTTTTAATAAGAACCCACAAGGGTAAGCAAATGTGGAGTTCAGATAGATCCCTGCAGCATGAATGGGACGATGGAGTGTTGTTACATCGTTCATCAATCACTTCCCCTAGGAGGAGTTGTTTCTGAAACCCCCCATCTCCCTTATCATCATAATAGGTCCGAATGGATTCTTTGGCCCTGTCCATGGCCTCATACAAGTAGCCCATTGCGGGCTTGTCACCATCAACTAATCGAAGAACCTTTACCAAAGGTTCAGTAATGTTGCACACCTCCTGCACTCTCGCCCAAAAGCTTTCCTAGTATGAAACTAATTTGCATATGGCCTCTCCCTCTGGTTTGCGGCTAAATGCCAAAACACGTCACTGATCTGAAAGAAACATTCTCTTCACACCCCACATAGAATTCAAGAGGGATTGAAGAGATATGAAACTCATGGAAAACCGTGTAATGGCGGGGCACACCAACTCCTTGTTGTTGGTGAATGTTCTCATCAAATGAAGCACAGATGCATGATTATATATAAATTTTGTAATGCTTTTTGATAAGTCAACAATATCTTTGACAAAAGGAATTTTTCCTATGTCCTCCAACATCAAATCAATGCAATGTGTAGCACAAGGTGTTCAAAATAAAGTAGGATGTCTCTCCATAAGCATCTTGCCAACAACAACATAATTGGCAGCATTGTCCATTATGACTTGGACAACATGTTCTAGACCCACTTCCAAAATAAACAAATTCAGCAAATCACATAATAATTTTGCATCTTTGATATGTGCAGATGCATCAACAGATTTCATAAACATTGTCCCCTTGGGACAATTAAGCAAGAAGTTTATAAGGCTTCTCCCATTTTGATCGATCCATCCATCTGATATCATAGTGCATCCCGTGTGTGCCCGTGATGCCCTAAACTCCTCAAATCTTTTGGTGCAGTCAACCTTTTCATCTTGAAGGATGCGGCCCCTAATGTCATCATAAGAAGGGACTTTGTACCCTGGCCAACAATTGCAATGGCATTAGCAACAGATTGAAAAAATGGATTATTCCTTGCAATGCTGAAAGGAATATCACTCCAAAGAAGAAACTTGCCCAACGACTTGTCAACTTTTTCTTTCTTTTTTTTTTATGTATTGAAGAGATAGATGGTTGTGAACTAGCCGTGGTTCTAGGAACAAAATATGATGAGGCAGCTACAGGGTTGGTTGTAAACACTGATGCTGAAGTAGAACCAGTGCCACTCTCATATTCACCTCTTAACACTCTATTCCTTGCTAGTTGACTCCTCAGAAATGACTTGGATAGTTTGGTTTGCTTTATTTCTTCCTATGATCTGAGGGCTTTTTAGATAATTTCCGGATTTGTATTGGTGCAAGGCCCTACGTCATGTCCACGGATTTGTGCAAGGTGATACTTCAATCTATACACCGCCATTGTCATATGATGCCCACACAACTTCCAGGTCAAGTTTGATCTGTCAAACCCTCCATCAGGTTCACCAAATTCCCATAGAGGGTTCAATTTTCTTGGCATGTTTGTAACTTGGTTCAACTCTTGAGTTTTCATGTAAGATGAAGTTTGAAGTTGAACCTAGGGCACAAGAAGAATTGCAAGTTAAAAAAATAAAAATAAAATTTACATACAACACATTGAAATTTTGACAAAAAAAAAACTCAACTCAATGTAACAATAATGGAAAAAATGCACATTCAAACCCAAAAAAAAATGATGCAAAAAAAATATAGCACAAGAAGAAATTAAACTTAGAAATTTAACAATCAAGTTTTTGCATTTTTGACCAAAATGAACCCTCTCCACTTTATGCAACAAAAATGAAAAAAAAACACAATCAAATCCAATAAAAAATCATTAATAATCATTGGGTTATAGAAACCCAAGCAAACACAAGAATAAAACCCTAAAAAATGGCCAAATTTGGTGCCCATACTTGGAAACCACGCTTTGCTGAAGAAATTAGGTCCAAACTCGAATTTTTCTTGCTTGGGATGCTAAAATCTTTCGTTTTTCTCCTCTTTGCCCTTGTAGTCAACTTCCTTTCCTCCTCAACTCTCAAACAAACCCACTATCTGAAAAAAATGGCAAACAAAAACCAAAAATTCGGCTTTAAAACCCATTGTTTTCGCCACTCATGATTTTTAATGATCGGATCGTGATTTTTTGAAATAAAGAAAATCGCCGAAAAAATCGGCAATTAAATTGGCCGGGCGAAAAAATCGCGATTTAATCACGATGTTCACAACACTGGGTGGAACCACTAAATTTGTATGCCTCCATTACATGTTCACATACCCTTGCCAGAAAGCATCTATGTTGGAAAATGTCATGGGATGGAAATAAGCAAATAGGAATCAAAACCTGTGCAAATGTGTCAACACAACAAAGAGCTAAATATATAAGGGAAGAGGAGGAGTACAATATCAATCAAAAAGATCAAAGGGTGAACATGACACCACCAACACACAGAGCAAAAACTCCATCATCATCCACCCATGGTAGTGGATTCGCAGCCACAGACACAAACACCCTTTAAGGCATAGAACGATATCAAAACTATTGGACCAAGGTTGTAGGGATGACATGGATGCAAAAAAAATGTGGTTTCTCTTTGAATGTGGCATACCATTCAATGTTCTTCGCTCATCTTATTTGCATGAAATGGTTGCAACCATCAATGATGCCCCTAAAGGATATAGAGCCCTGGGTATGACAATGCAAGAACCGTGGAACTTGATCTGGAAAAAGCCAAAAAAAAGTACTTTGGGTAAATTCACAAATGCTTGGAATGAATACGCGGTATCCATTGTATCTAATGGTTGGACAAATGTAAAAGGAAAGCCATTGGTAAGTGTTCTTGGCGTGTCTTCTACTGTTGCAATCTTCCATTCATCTCAAGACTACTCAAATAAGTTCAAGATTGACATCAACATTGCAGAAGCATTAATTCAAACAATTGAAAATATTGGGACATACATTGTCATCCAAATCATTACTGATAATGCTTCTAATTGTAAGGCAACAAGAGAAATCATTGAGGATAGATACCCCAACATATTTTGGTTTGGGCATTTGGTTCACACAATGAACCTTTTGATGCATGACATTATTAATATAAAGGAACCTCAATACAAATGGACTGGTTCATTGTACAACAAAGGCAAGATACCTCAATACCCATGGCCTTTTCCATAGTCACTCAAGGTTGGAGTTATTGAAGATTGCAAAGACTAGATGTGCTAGCTATTACCTCACCTTCAGGCGCCTTTTGAAGGTAAGAGAGGCATTGACTAGCATGGTATTAAGTGAATCATGGCAGATATTAAAGGATAGGGCTGCAAACACATTTGACAAGGAAGATTTTCAAGAGATGGAGGACATCGTTCTATGGTCAGTTTGGGCAAGTGTGAAGAATATTTTGCAGTTTATTAAGGCCATTAACATGATTCGTTTTGCAGAAATAGATGCGTCAGTGATTGGGGAGGTGCATGAGCAAATGGATAGCATGCTAGGGAAAATCAAAGATATTGTTTAGCCATCTTGTATGATCATATTCACAAACATGTGGTCAAAAGGAGGGATCATCTTAATGTTCCACTCCATGCCTTGGCATATGTCCTTACGCCAAAATACTACTCTCCATCTTGGTTGGCCAAACCTGCACCTGGGAGTGGGGTTAGGAGAAAATGCCATACATATCCAGAGGTACAAAATGGGTATATGTTAGCATTCGACAAGTTGGTCCCTGGCAGGGAGGAGTGTGCTAGATTGCATGGAGAATTAAGCAAATACTTCAGTCAAATTGGAATGTTTGGTTCTTTGCATGCAATTGATAATAGAGATAGAATGGATCCTGTTGAATGGTGGAACGTGTATGTATTTGGTGGGCCTTTGACAAAATTGGTAGTTAAAGTGCTTTCACAAGTGGTTTATACTTCTTTTGCATAGAGGTGTTGGAGCACCTATAGTTTCATCAACAATGTTAAAAGAAGCTACCTCAATGAAAACCGGGCAAGAAGCTTGGTTTATGTACACTACAACTTGACATTGTTGACACATTATTATGAGAGGGCTCGATTTGATAGAGCATATATCACTTGGAAGTTAGGATATTTCGTCACATCCATTTGGAGCACTCTTCAACCTCAACTTCATCTTCAGGAATAACACTCTTCAACTTCAACTTCTTCTCATTCTCATGAGTGGCTCATTGATTCTGGAGCTTCTTATCACATGGTAAAAAACAAAGCCATGTTTTCTTCTTTAAATGATTGTAACACCAAAATATATATGTTGGTGATGATAGATTTCTTAGTGTTATAGGGACTTGAACTATTCATCTAGACAATGGTCAATTTAATGATGTATTATGTGTTCCAACCTTATCCTGCAACCTTCTATCTGTATATCAGATAACTCATTCAGGTGAAGGTAAAATCATTGAATTTTCATCTCATGATGTTGTAATTAAGGACCTAAGAGATCCTAGACAGACTTTAGCTACTGGCATTGCTGATGATTCTACAAAGTTGTATAAGTTTAACAACTTTGGGCCATCAACTCTTCCCTCGATATTTGTTGCTCATAATGATGAAGTGAGCAAACTTTGGCATGAGTGATTTGGTCACTTAAACTATCGCTCCCTTCAAAATCTATGCAAGGAAAATATGGTGACAGGTCTTCCTATGGTATCTTGCAGAGATGGTGTTTGTTCCGGATGTGTACTCGGAAAACATCATCAGGATAGTTTTGAAAAATGTGCCTCTTAGCATGCCTCAGCCCCTTTACAGCTTGTGCATAGTGATTTATGTGGTCCACCTCTAGTTGTTTCATTCTCTGGCTACAAGTATTTCCTAACCTTCATTGATGATTTCTCCTGACGCACTTGGGTATACTTCTTAAAACTCAAGAGTGAAGTATTTAACATGTTCTTGGCCTTTAATGCCTCTGTTGAGAAACAATCTGGACATCAAATTCTTAAGCTAAGATCTGATAATGGCGGAGAATATGTTAACAACAAATTCATCAACTTTTGCACTGAGAATGGAATTCAAATGCAACATACTGTTCCATATACTCCACAACAAAATGGTGTAGCTGAAAGGAAGAATCGCACTTTAAAGGAAATGGCTAATTGTATGCTTCAATCTGAAGGACTTAGTCTTAATTTTTGGGCAGAAGCAATTAACTGTGCAAATTACATAGTAAATCGCACTCCTGTTAAGGTTTCAAATAATATCACTCCAGAAGAAGCATGGAGCTCAATTAAACCAGATGTAAGTCACTTTCGTGTTTCTGGAAGTGAAGCATGGGCCCATATTCCAGATGAGAAACATAAAGCTTTAGAACCTAAGAATGGAAAATGTATTTTTGTTGGATATTCTGAAGATGTCAAAGGATATAGACTTATTCCACTTAAGTCCAAAAATGTTATCATTAGAAGAGATGTAAAGTTTGTTGAAAATATATCGACCTATGAGCCTAGTTCGGCGGATGTGCCACCTCTCACTATCCCTCTACTTCTAAAAATATTTCTTCTTTAGATGATGACAGCGAGGATGACAATCCTCCACCACCTTCTCAAGATCCTCCTTCAGCTCCTCAACTTCCAAAATGGGTCTGTGCTACTCAGGATGCAGCAAGTGCTCTTGCAGGTGATCCTACAGATCAACGACATACACGTTCTCAGTTCGATAGAGCCTCTTCTTTATTGGCTCAAGCTTCAGTAAATTATGATCCTGACACCTTTGCAGAAGCTTCAAGCCATCCAGATTGGGACGCAGCTATGAATGAAGAATATCGTTCATTATTGTCAAATGATACATGGGATCTTGCTCCTCTTCCAAACGGATGAAAACTTGTTAGATGCAAATGGGTTTACAGAACCAAGTATGGACCAGATGGAAAAGTTGATAAACATAAAGCTTGTCTTGTTGCTAAGGGTTTTTCACAAGTTGAAGGCATTGACTATACTGAAACCTTCTCCCCTATTGCTAAAATGAACTCTATCTACCTTGTTCTTTCCCTTGCTACCTCTTTCAAATGGGAAGTCCATCAGATGGATGTTAAATCTGCCTTCTTGCATGAGGACTTGCATGAAAAAATCTATATGGAACAACCTCCTGGCTTTATGCAAACAGACTCCAGCCTTGAATGTCGGCTTAAGAAATCCCTTCATGGTCTTAAGCAAGCCCCTAGGGCTTGGTATGTGAAAATGGATAGCTTTATTTTGGATACTAGCTTTTCTAGGTGTCATTCCGACAATACTGTCTACACCAAGAAAGTGGGTAAGCCTCTTATCATTCTTGTTCTTTATGTTGATGATCTTATCCTTACTGGTAGTGATCCCAACCTTATAAACCATGTGAAGGCCAACCTTAAAAAGAAGTTTGAAATGACAGATTTAGGACACTTGCATTATTTTCTTGGTCTTCAAGTCTTGTAATCCAAGGAAGGTATTTCCCTTTCCCAGTCCAAGTATGCCTGTGATCTTCTACGCCACTTTAACATGGAAGATTGTAAGCCAACCCCTTCTCCCTTTCAGTTTGGAGCCAAACTTTCAGTCACTTGTACTTCCCCTGAAGTTGATGCTACCTTATACCGTCAACTGGTAGGAAAATTTTGTATCTAACCCATACTCGTCCTGACCTTTCCTTTGTTGTTGGCGTTATTGCTCGGTTTATGCGAAACCCACATGAAAGTCATTGGAAAGCAGCTAAAAGAATACTTCATTATGTTCGAGGTGCAGTTCAGTTTGGGATTCATTACAATGCAGAAGCATCTCGTCTCTTGGTTGGTTTCACTGATTCTGATTGGGCTGGTGACCCTGATGATGAGAAGTCTACTACCGGTTATGTGTTCACTCTTGGTTCTAGACCTATTACATGGGCTTGCAAGAAACAAAGTGCCATTTCTCTTTCTTCAACAGAAGCAGAGTATCGTGGCGCTGTAGAAGCTAGTAAGGAAGCCCTGTGGCTTCGTCAGATCCTGTCAGAGTTTGGCTTTCAGCAGCGACATCCGACTACACTTTGGTGTGATAATCAAAGTACCATTCAACTATGCAAAGATCTAGTCCAACATTAGCACAACAAACACATTGAACTACACATGCACTTCATCAGAAAGCTCATTCATGACCATGTTCTTGAAGTGCAATATTGTTCAATCGATGATCAAGTTGCAGACATCTTTACAAAAGCTCTCACAGAGGTGACGTTTACTAAACTTCGATTTATGGTTGGAGTTTAGGAAGTTGTCACTAAGTGGGGATAGGCTCTAATACCTCCTTCCTTCTCCTATTTTGTCATATTTGTACATCCTTCAATCCTATCCCAAGTTGTTCTTAAGGGGGGATGTTAGGATATTCCGACAAATAGGAAATAGTTAAGTATAAATTGGTCTAGTGTAGAGTTAGGTAAAGTGTGTTTCTTTACTATGTACATTTGTAACTTACAATCCGATGGTCACGATATGTTCTAGACATGAAGTGATCCAACGGTTCATTCTCTCCTCGGTATTACCGACACTTGATCTATGGCCTAACACTTGATTGGTCCATGATCTCTATTTAAAGAGCATGGAGGGTCATTTGTAGGGTGACTGTTCATGAGAGAAGCTTATGTAAATTTTCATTATTTTATTAATAAATTGCCTGAAGTGGCCATGTTGGCTCCGGCCATGGACTGTTTCCCTCTTTGAGGGTTTTAACCACGTCAAGAATATTGGTGTATTGATCTGTGATCTGTTTGTGAGCGATGTCCTCTGGCGTTCTATATGAGGAACTTGCCCTATAAATTCTTATAGGATGGAGCCTTACATTTAGAACAATTGGAAGCAGAACTTTTGAACAACTAGGATGAAGCAACAATGTCAATAGCCATGCCACCCCCATCATCCACTAGCATTGCTCAAGTTGCACCGTCTTTGCCGCCACCTCCATCTGTAGCCTCATGCAGTGAAACAGGAAGCGACGATTTTGTCGATTAATCGCGATTCCCACTCTGCTCGGCCACGAAACGATCCGAACCGAATCTTCCCGAGTCAAATTGCATTGACCGAGTTTGACTCGTGGTCAACGCGAGTTTGACTCGCGAGTATGGCGATTATTCCGACTCTGCGTTTTTTTCCGAGTCCCGCCAAAATTTTTGGGTTTAGGTTTATCGGGTTTTGGGTTTCGGATTGTCGCGTTTATCACTTTATCGGTTACGTGGTAGAGTTGTTTCATAATTCATCGTCCCGCGTCCAGACTCCAGACACCGCACAGTCGACACCGCCGCAGAGCCTCGGAGCTGCATTCGACGCCGCATTGTTGAGATATCATATACCTGCGTGAGCCTTGAGGTAACCCCTCTCTCTATATAATATATATATAATGATGAATCGTGATACTGTGCAGTGTGATCATGTGATGTGAATCGCGATACAGCAGAGAAGAACAGATGCTAATGCGGCAATGCCATATATATAACAGTTATGCGGCATGCCTGCCATATATGTATCTGCCTGATATATAACGCAAAGTTAATCGGAATCCATACAAGTTTACAACTATGACCAACTATAACGCAGAGAGATGACAGACATAACCATATCGCAGAGATGCCATGCCTGCCATATATGTATCTGACAGTAGTACTAAGGTGCAACATCCTACAGGGATCAAGCTGTTTTCCAACTCTGATATTTATTTATCCAACTCTGATATTTATTTATCCTTATTTTATTTAGTTTGAGAAACAAATTGCACTGTTTTCCAACTCTGATATGAAGCATATCAGATCTATTTCAAATCCACGTCTAATGAGGTAGCTTACTGATACTCCCTAAGCTACGTTCTTGGGATATGCACATGGAGGACCAACATATGTAATAAAAAGTTAAAAACAGGCCCACAACAAATATTACTCCTCTCTGGACTAAGATCAGAATTATTCTCATCCCCATCTGAAGTATGCTCCATTTGTTCCCAAAGATTCTTGAGGACTGAGTTTTCCTCTTCTAATATGCCAATAAAGTTCAGGCAATCCTCATTGATCCTGAGATCAGATATCAAATCACCATGGACTTGAGCTTTCCTTTCTATCGTTGGACATCTGGCCAAGATAGGAACTGAGGGTTTATCAATTTCATTTGCTATGTGTGCAAAAGGGCATTGAAGCCTTTCTTTAATGTTATTCTCTACTAAACCTATCTCTCTGTACTCCACATTATCTGTTAAAATAGGCTTGCAGTGAATACTAGTCTTCTCTGGGCTAAGACTGAGATTATTTCCATCTCTATACTATATAGAAAGCCTGATCCATTTCCATCCAGAAACTTTTAAGAACTGAGTTATCCTCTTCTATAGTGCCACTAAAATTCAAGCCATCGCCATTGATCCTCAAGTCAGATACCATATCATCATGGATCTCAACTTTCTTCTCTACCATTGAAGTTATGTATTATCATTATGGAGGTTGCTCACACCTCAGGCTAAGTCAAATTCACCTGTGAAGACTTTCTGTTATTTTAATTTTTGCATGATCAATAAACAAGCTTGAAAATTACTTATTCCAATTTCCAAGCACCGTTTTCGAGATTTAATGAGAGATAAGTCAACCTTAGAGGAGGGTGCTACTGTTACTGTTGTTGGTGTGATGGAGAGCACAGTTTTTGGATCTCTTTTGTATAAGGTAGGGTGTTGACTGTTGAGTATGTTTGCTTGGTAAGGACTCAAGGAGATGCACTTCTTAAGGAATTTTCAAGCAGTTAATGTGCCATTTTTTGGTTTGCTTCGCATGTCATCTGTGCTGCTGTTATGACTGTTCTCAACCAGCAAAACTTAAAAGGCAGTACTGCACGTTGGCCTTTTAGCATGACATGGCACTTTCTTGGTGTGCTTTTGTGCCAATTATTAGAGCTATGTTGTGCTCCATTGAATAAAACCAGGGTTCTGCATGTTTTCTAGTTTTATTGAAAGGCAACATTTCTATATGTTTACTGACATCTGCCTTCATTTAATTTTTTAGATTTCTAGCATATTTTAAATTTTGGGATCATTTTTAAATTTGATTTTTTGTTGTCTTTCACAGGAGCCACAAATTAAATAGAAGCCACGACTCCAAATCTTAACAGAAGCCACAAATTAAACACAAGTTCTTAGCAACAACAATGCCGAGAGAGATGGACTTTGCTTGGGCTTATTGTGACAAGATTCCCGGAAAATCCAAGCTCCTTTGTAAATTTTGCAAAAAGGAATGTAGTGGAGGCATTTATAGATTCAAGTTCCACCTTGCACAAATACCTGGCCATGATATAGGTCTTTGCGGCAAGGTTGACGATAATGTCAAATACCAAGCAGCGTTGGCCCTTGAGATGTTAGATCAGCGTAATGCCAAGAAAGCAAAGCAAAATACTAAAATAGGAACTCTTGGAGTTGATAGTTTTTCTACCACTAGCCCCATGTCACCTCACTCTGTTGAATCCTCAATGTTGTTCCCACGTTTTCCACACATGCCTCCAAGGCCAAGTCAAACTCAAAGCCATACGAGTCCTTCGACTCCTTCCTTCAACACTGGAGGTGGAAACATAAACACCTTTTTTGCTCCCCGCACAAAACCCGGTTCCCAACCTACCTTGGATGCCACTGGTTGGAAAAAAAATATCCATAGTCAGGCAAGGAAGGCCATTGCTAACTTTTGGTACTATTCTGACATACCTTTCCACTGTGCCAGAAGTCCTTATTGGCAAGCTATGATTGATGCAATTGCTATTGCAGGTCCAGGGTTCAAAGCCCCTACATCAGAGAGCCTTAGGACAGATATGTTGTTAGAGAGTGTTGAAGATGTCATGCTTGTGCTAGCTGAGTTTCGTTCATCATGGGTAGAAACAGGGTGCACCATCATGAGTGATGGATGGACAGATCAGAGGAATAGAACTTTAATAAATTTCCTTGTATCTTGTCCCGCAGGCACAATGTTTCTCAAATCAGTGGATGCTTCAGACAAGGTTAAGACTGCCCAACTTATCTGTGAAATGATGGAGGAAGTCGTTCAAGAAGTGGGAGAAGAACATGTTGTACAAATTGTCACCGATAATGCAGCTAATTATATGGCTGCTGGTAGACTTTTTGAGATGAGGCACCCCACTATTTTTTGGACCTCTTGTGCTGCCCATTGCATAGATTTAATGCTTGAGGACATTGGTAAGCTTCATTGGATACATGAGGTTGTGGATAAGGCAAAATCCATAACCAAATACCTATACAACCACACTATTGTCCTAAACACTATAAGAATATACATTGAAGGTAAAGAAATTGTTCGACCTGTAGTGACTAGATTTGCAACAAATTGCATATCTTTGCAATCTGTGGTTGAGCAAAAGATAAATCTGAAGAGGATGTTCTTGGGACCTGAGTGGATGGGATCTAAACATTCCAAGACCCTTGAAGGCATTGAAATTGCTGCACTTGTGTTTAATGATGGCTTCTGGAAAGATGCCGAAGAGATTATTGCTGTGACGGAGTTCCTTGTTAGAGTTCTCAGGTACTTCAAGTCTTTTAACTTTTTCATTTTTTAAATTTCATTTCAAGCTTCTTTTTATTTACAATGTTTCATATTTCTTTAAATTTGAATGCTTGAACTTTCAGGATGGTTGATGGTGACAAACCCGCTATGGGTTACATTTATGAGGCGATGGATCTCGCAAAGGAGGCCATCAAAAGAAGATATGGGGATGATGAGACAAAGTATATGCCTCTTTGGGACATTATAGATGCACGTTGGGATAGGCAATTGCATTCCCCCTTACATGCTGGGTACTTCTTAAACCCACAATATTTTTATGATAAGAGAAAATTTAATGAGGATGGGGAGGCTGGCAGAGGATTTATGACATGCGTGGAAAGGTGCTTCCCTGATCCAGAACAAGGTCTAAGATGTTGCCAGGTACCCAGCTTAAAGGCTTCATCAATTCATTAAATTTGTTTAAACTTTATTTTGTATGTTAAATGTTTTATTAAATTTTCTTTTCTTTTTAAGTTTTTACTATTTACTAATTTAGTACTTCTAGTCTTCTACTCACAAACCCTTACCACTTGCTAGGTCTTTGGTGGCAAAACTTTGGTAGTGATACGCCAGATTTGAAGAGATTTGCCATTTGAATCTTAAACCAAGCATGCAGTGCTTCAGGTTGTGAACGCAACTGGAGCATGTTTGAGAAAATACATTCTAAGAAGTGCAACCGATTGACACAAAAACGCTTGAATGACCTTGTATTTGTCCATTACAATCTACTACTTCGCAATAAACAAATACAAGGTGAGATTCGAGAGCTTGAATTTGAAGGTTTCATAATCTAGTTCGTACTTTAAAGTTCAAACTTCAAACTTCAAAGTGAAACTTTAATTCACATTTCAATGTCTCATGATAATGACAGGTATGGATCATTCACCAATCGACCTTGAAGAGATAGATTTGCAAGCTACAAATGCGGCAGACTGGGTTCAATTAGATGAGCCTCCTCTTTTAAGCCTTCATGACTTGGAGAACTTTGAGAGTCAAGCAAGCGAAGGAGTGGAAGGAATCGCTTCTAGTTCTCACTCTGATTAGTATGCAGTTTTTTGTAAACTTTTAGAAGCATATGCTTCTAAGGACTCAAGACTCAGTGCTTTGGATCATGTTTGGACTCATAACATATATGAGATACTTATTTATTCATGATATTTTGGACATCTATTGATATTATGCATTGTTTGGACATGCCTTTACCCAATATTAATGAAAAATGGTTTTTTTAATTCAATATATGTGTATATTTTTATTTAATGAATTCAACGATTTTTTGCCCTTCGCTCTTTTGCCTCGTCGATTTATTGTCGATTCCGAGTTTGGTAACATTGGCCTCATGTGGAGGCCATGTGCCATTTGGTTCTAGATGTGGCCATCCAACCATGCGAGAGGAGACTCCCATTGCTCATAGACCACGAGAAAAGAATTTAGAAATTTCTCGTGGCAAGAAGAAATTTTAGTACATAGTAGATTTACTTGTCTTTTCTAGTTTCCAGTACTTTTTATAATTGTTGACTCTTTCATATTTATTATGGTATTTTTTGTAAGCAATATATGACAATTTAAGTTTGAAGTTTGAAGCTGGCAATTATAACTCATTGGTAATTAATTATGAATATGATGCTTCGTGAAAGTTGAAATGTTTCATTTCATGTTTGATATTCTTTGTTATAGTTTGGTAATGGTTACAAGTACAACTTTAGTGATGACAAATGTTATATATTGAATTTTGAAACTTTGAAACTTTAAGATTGATGAGAATTGAGATGTTGTAACTTGTGGCCCTGTGATTGATGAAGATTATAACTACTAAATGATTGATGTTATATGGTTTAATCCAGTGAAACAGGACTCTACAATCACTCATGAGTCTGACTCGGATCAGCCCTCAACAATCAGACTCAAATCTAGGTGAGTCAAACTCACGTTGACTGAGTTTGACTCATGGTCAATGCAAGTTTGACTCATGACGTAGATATTAATCACGAATTCAGGCAACAATGGCGAATTTTGGACCTCTGACTCAGAGAACACAATTTTTAGGGTTGTTGCGTGGTTTATTTCATCACTTGTTTGACTTGTTCGTCACTTGGTTTGTTTAAGTTAAAAATTCATACGTCGTAACTCACTTCTCGAAAGAGACCGAGAAGTTCATAGATGTCGCGGCCCGCAACTCATACGCTAGACGCCACAACTCATTTTTGTTGAAAAGTGTAACTAGGTTCGGTCTTCATAATGATGTGTAATTATGATTTTATGTAATGAGATGTAAAGAAGAAAAATAAAATTATTATATTGACTTGCTTCATGGTTTTCATGAGCAAGAGATCTTGTTTTTGAGTCAAGACTCCCATTGGGAGTCTTTAGGAATTATTTGTCATCTTGTCATAAAATGATTCATGTAATGAAGTCATGTTACACTTTGTAAAAGGTTAAATTTGTCTCTGTAAAGTATCCTCCAAGACCTTGTCACTTATCCTCTTCAAGTCGGCCTACAACGATGAAAGAAACTATTAGAAGAAGTTGGCCTAACCACAAGTGATCATGTTGGTGTAAGGGACATGAGGAAAGGTGTATATGTAAGCCACACTCGGCCTCACTTAGAGCAAGAAACTTGACAAGCATTCGATCAAGAAGAAGTATGAAGAAGGTTAAGCGAAGGAGATTCTTCTGAGTATTGTGAAGTAGGGTTTCTTCTGGGATCAACGAGGAGAGATTCTTCTGGGGCAGCTAAGAGGAGGTTTCTTCTAGATCAACGAAGAGAGGTTTCTTCTAGGGCAGCGAAGAAGAATTTCTTCTGGACAAGTGAAGAAGAGGTTTCTTTTGGGCAAGCGAAGGCAAAGGTTTCTTTTGGGGTAGCAAAGGAAGGATTCTTCTGGTGACCTAGATAGAGATCTGGAGACCGAGTTTCTCTAAAGGAGACAGACAGTCTCTAGAAAAAGTCGAGAAGAAGTAGTGTTAAGGATAGAGAATGAGTTTCTTTAGAAGGAGCCGAGGAGAGCAGTTCTAGATCAAGAAGGAAGTCGAAGGGAAGAGGTAGAGCATCAAGGATAGTGACAAAGTTCTTGGGAGGATACTAGAGTCAAGGGTCTGTGTCATGGTCTTGGTACTCGTCAATTGAAGATCTAGAAGAAGAATTTTGATCGGGTTTTCCTCTCAAGTGGTGAGAGGTTTTAGCCACGGTTGACAAGCCTACATACTGTGTCATTTGTCTTTTATTGTGCATATTGGTAATTGTCTTGATGAAAAAAACACAATAATAACATAATGAAGAAAAGACTATAAACTAAGAAGTAAAAGTATATCACAAGCCATTATCAAGCAAAGAAATCTTTAACTATTCATGCCCTAGATTTCTCAACAATTTTTACAGCGTTTACCAATTAAATTGTCCTTGAAATCATAAATATTTATTTTATATTTTATATAAATTACATTATTTCATTAATTTTAAATATTTAGTTAATAAATGTGTTGTTTTGAATTATTTTATGTTATTTTGAATATTTATTTTATATTTTACATAAAATTTAATTTTAAAAAATAATTTTAAATATTTAATGAATAAAATAATTTGATTAATACTTTGGTTTGAAAATACATCAGATTCGAGCTGTTAATTACTCTTTAATTGCAACCTTTTCCCATATAATTTTTGAAATCAACCATTTCTTCCCATGATATACTATTTGAACATCAAAGGAAACCATTTCGTATATCGGTAAGATCTGCACAATAACATAAAATTCCATCTTATTGAAGTGTTTGATTAATGATGACTCGGAAAAAGGGTCTACATGAAAAATCAAAGTTGTTGAATCGGAGTGAGGCGTAACCACCACCTTAAGAAGTGGAATCACCGCCAAATTTGAGCAGTCATCCCAATGAGAACCATTCATTTCTTGGTCCTAGTCAGATGATGAAGCTTTTATGTCATGTGACTATTGACTTCTTACATTGATCATTTTTTTCAAAGGACTCCTTGCATTGGTAATTGTTAATTGTGGCCAGCAAAGACATTTTGATAATTTATTACTATGAAACAATGTAATTTAATTATTTAATGTTTTTAACGAGTTTTGTTTTTTGGTCGATGGTAGATTTTTTGGTGAAATTGTAAATACAATTTTAATAATTTTTTTTCAAAATTTGAATAAATCTAACTAAAAATATCAGTGTTGAAAATATCGGTATCGGCGAAAATATCAGCAAGCATAAAAAATAATTTTTTCAAAATATTAAACATAGCCGATATTTTGAAAATATATTTTGAAAATATCGTGATATTTTCAAAATAGAAAATATCGCGATATTTTCTCGGCGATATATCGTTTTGTCGAAAATATCGCGATATTTTCGAATATCATCAATATTATCAATAGTTAAAATATATATAAAAAATACCAAAACATTAAAAATTAAATTCTTTATTGCGTTGAGGTGCTCTCCAACCATTGTAATGTATTGTAATATCATGTCCTATAAACATTTAACTCAGTCAAAATAAAAATAAGAATAACCCTATATTAAAATAAAAATTCTACGTTAGTATTTTTTTTTTTATTAATTTATGTTGGGTAGTTAAGGTAAACTTTACTTGGTCAAGTTAACAATGGTTTGAGAGTTAAGCAAGCGAAGGAGTGGGAGGAATCACTTCTAGTTCTCACTCTTAGAGTCTTAGTTATTATTTTTTTACTAATTAATATGCAGAGTTTGGTAAACTTTTAAAAGCAGATGCTTCTAGTTCTCTATAGTCATTGGTTAGGACTTGGTACTTTGGATCATGTTTGGACTCAACATATATGAGATACTTATTCATTCATGATATTTTGGACATCTATTGATATTATGCATTGTTTGGACATAAATTTATTGAATATCAATGAAAAATGTTTTGTTTTGCTTTGTTTTGTTTTGTTTTTTTTTGTTTTTTTTTTTTTTTAATTCAATATGTGTATATCTTTATTTATTGAATTCGCTGATTTTTTTCCGATCCGATTAAAACTCTTCTCTCGTTTGCCTCGTCAATTTCAAGTCTGGTAACATTGGTTTAATCCATGTTTTTATGCTTTTTATAAGTAATTCATCATTATACATGCTTTTGTTGACATATATGCATCAAAATATATAAAAATATATATTATATAAAAATCGCTCCCAACCTAGAAGCTTCTAAAAATTGTCACTCCCCACTCCCGCTTCCAAGGAGCGTAGTGTCGGTATTCATTAATTGTATTATGTAATATTCCTAATTAGCCATGGCTAATTGGAATATTCGATTTTGCCCAATTTTGCCTTCTATAGTTATTTATAAATAAAAAAATGAGGACGGGGGACATAACTCACTTTAAGAATAAAAAATCACTTCCTAGTAGCACAACGTTGTGACTTAAGGAGGAGCAAAGGAGGGCAAAGGGGGACGCAGAAATGGGGCCCACGCAGACATATGGAGGGACTGCGCAGGAGGGAAGAACACATGGCAAGAGGGGAATCACGCAGGAGGAGGTGAGCCTGGCAGAGGCTATAAAATAGAGAGGAGCCCCCTCATTTTGGATCAATCTAGTTATGAACATTTGTGATATCATTTCGACTTAGAGCACGCTGGCTGTTTAGCTATTCTGCAGCACTGTTTAGTGCATTGAGTGTCTCCGTTCGGCGATCTCACCCTTAGCCCCAAGGGACTACGAGTGCCTGCTCAAGCAAGGTATTTCCATTGGCATTCCAGCAGTAGATTCATCAGCGTTTCAGCAGCAGTTTCATCAGCATTTCAGCAGCAGTTTCATCAGCGTCTTTGAAGAACTACGCAGAACCCCAAGGGGGTGATTTTTGGGGTCTGGCCATTTCAGAAAAGCTTTCTGGGTTTTTCTGGGTTTTTTGAGTAGAGTCCAATTCTAGAGTTTCAGCGTTTTCTGAGGAGGGGAGCAGCCCCAAATCCTCATTCGATTTCTAATAGCAGCAGCAGCACGACAATTTCCCAGCAGCTAGGACGCAAATCAGTGTGAGGCCATTCCAGGAAAGCTTTCTGGGTTTTCTGGGTTTCTTGAGTAGAGCCCGAATCCAGAGTTTTAGCTTTTTCCGAGGAGGGGAGCAACCCCAAATCATCATTGTTTTCTAGCAGCAGCAGCAGCACAACAGCAGCATCCACGCAGAGAGGCCATTCTTGTCATTCTGAGAGTATTTCTTCACTTACCTTGTGCAAGTCGAGGTGCCATCTGCCTAATCACCTCTTGTACTCATTTATTGCTCAGTATAATAAAATGGCTTAGCATTTCTTGTGTATTGTTTATGATTTATTTGATATATATAGTATCTTGTATCTCTATGAGCATTCTCGGCTATTATACCACTTGTGTGCTTCTATTATACTCTTAGACAGAGTCTGGAAAGGGCCAGGTAGCCTCCGGATCTCGTCCTCTTTTTAGAGGCAACATATCTGGTAAATGCCCTCCCAATCCATCTCTGGTTGGAGTTTGCTTGCTTTTGGGGTATTTCCTAATATGGGATATTACAGTGGTATCAGAGCATAGATCTGGATTAGCCTATGGAGCTAGCAATCTATGACACCGGGGGAAAAACCCTATATCTGTTACAGAGGTCAGAGATACAGAGACACTGGGCGTAGGTTGGAGAATACCTACGGAGAGGGAGATTGTGTTCCTGTGGCAGACGCAGAACAAGAGGATCCAGTAGTGGACGTAGAGCAGATGGCAGACGAGGACGGGAAGAGATTTGCGGATATGCTCCTCAAATCAGTGCAGGATCTGTCGAGGCAGATTGAGGTGATGGGGTAGAGATTCACGACAGTAGAGGCCAGACAACGGGAGAGCCCACGAGTTTTTCAGATCAGTGAGGGATCAAGTGCATCCCATCACTTGCCAGAGCAACGTGATACTGCGCAGCAAGGGGCCTCACATGCCCCTACATGCTCTACCATGCCCACCTTCTTAGGAGCAGACGCGGGGGCAGCAACCCAGCAGGAGGCAGAGCCCGGACATATGGGCGATTGTTTTGCAGAGTACCAGGCCTATGGGCAGGAGTTCAGGGAAGCCCTCTCATTCAGAGATTTTGTTCAGCTCCAGCAGGATAGTAGACCCCGCGACCATCACAAAGGGTACCGACATTACCATGATGGTGACACCCACCATGCAGCGAGTAGATTCCACTTGCCTACGTTTGTTGGTTCATCAAATAGTTCGGCAAAGTCTTGGGTGGAGAAGCTGGACATTTATTTCCAGCTTAACCAGATGTCAGAGACAGAGGCCATCAAGGTGGCAACATTGCATTTGGATGGTGAGGCCCAGGATTGGTGGTTTCATGGGATGGTTACACTAGGGCACTCCACAGTGACGACATATGTCGAGTTTACCAGGGGACTGATGGAGCGATTTGATCGGAGGGATCTAGAGCAGCATTTTGTTAAGCTGACAAGGCTCAAACAGACAGGGAGCCCAGAGACCTACATTGCAGATTTCTTGAGGGTCTCTGTGATGGTGGCAGACCTATCCACGACATGAAGGGTCTATATGTATGTTGAGGGGTTAGCAGAGCCACTTCGGGGTCTAGTCTGATCCACTAGACCAGCTACACTCTAGGACGCTATCAGCAAGACTCGGGACTTACAGGATGTCTTACCCAGGACCCGGACACCTTACTCCTAGAGACAGACTTTGCAGTCTAAGGGGAAAGATGTGAGGATTCCATCTCCAAAGGGGAATCCAGGACGAGTACAGCTTGACGATGATGCCAGGAGGGAGCTGAAGAAGAAGCGGTTGTGCTTCACTTGTTAGGAGCCATGGGCACTAGGACATAGATGTGCTGCTGGTAAAGCACATTTTATTGAGGTCTTCTCTGAGAGCAGTGGAGAAGAGGATGACGAGGAGGATGTGGAGGCAGGAGATAGCCATGCCATACAAGGACCTTTGCCACCTCCACCACCAACAGCAGGTGGTGCATCTTTTGCACCCACCGGAGGGGCCCTTGCAGCATTGCGGGGAGTTCCCAAGTATCTGACGCTACGTGTACGAGGGACAGTACGTGGCTAGCGCGTATCAGTTTTGGTTGACAGTGGGGCAACCCACAACTTCATCGATGCCCAGATGGTTGAGCGGAGAGGTATACAGACAAAGAGCTTCGATGGGTTTTTAGTCTTGGTCCCAGGAGATCAGACCATGACGTGTGCTCGTTATGTTCCAGAGCTTTCAGTGATGATGGGCACCTACACATTGACTGACCACTTTTTCGTGGTCGATATTCCGACACCAATATGATACTAGGTGTTTAGTGGCTTATCACTCTAGGGAAGGCCACGACAGATTGGAAGACCCTGGAGATGGAGTGGGATGATGAGAAGACAGGGAGGCATGAGAAGATACGGGGACAGCACACATATCCGCCTCACACTGTTTCGGCTCATCGGATGGAGGCAGTCTTTCGAAAGGGAGACATGGAGTGGGCAGTAGAGCTGCGTGCATCAGAGCCAGGGACTACAGGGCGGACGGTACATCCGGAGATAAAGTCCATCCTTGACCGGTATGCCATAGTGTTTGGGGAGATTCCGCCAGGAAAGCCACCGGACCGGGGGTTTGAGCACACTATCGAGCTTGAGCAGGGCATCTAGGCGGTGATCACCACCCCCTATAGGCACCCCAAGGCCTATCGGGACGAGATCGAGCAGATTATCCAAGAGTTGTTGGCTCTTGGGCACATTCGACCAAGCACGAGTCCTTTTGCTTCTTCTATGGTGTTGGTGAAGAAGAAGGACGGTACATTGAATATGTGCATCGACTACAGGGCCCTAAACAAGAAGACCCTGAAGAACAGGTACCCTATACCCAGGATCGATGAGTTGATGGACGAGTTGAGGGGAGCACGATTCTTCTCAAAGATTGATTTGAGATTTGGGTACCATCAGATTCGCATGAGGGAGCTGGATATTCCCAAGACCGCCTTCAGGTGTCACTATGGGCACTTTGAGTTCTTGGTGATGCCTTTTGGGCTAACCAACACCCCAGCTACATTTCAGTCCTGCATGAATCACATCTTCCGTAGTCATTTGAGGAAGTTTGTGTTGGTATTCTTCGATGATATTCTCATTTACAACAGGACTTGGGAGGAGCATCTCCAGCACATTGAGACAGTACTGCGTATCTTACAGGAGCAGCAGTTCTATGCCAAACTCTCCAAGTGTGAGTTTGGGTTGACAGAGATGTTGTATCTGGGACACATCATAGGGGTGGATGGAGTGAGGGTCCACGAGGAGAAGATCAGGGCCATCAGGGAATGGCCGGAGCTGAGAAACGTGACAGAACTTCAAGGATTCATTGGCATTTGCACTTATTACCGGAAGTTCGTCAAAGGTTTCTCACAGCTTGCTGCACCCCTGACAGATTTGACGAAGAAGGGGGCATTCAGTTGGTCAGATAAAGCGCAGCGAGCTTTTGATAGGCTCAAGGAAATTATGAGTAGCTGCCCAATGCTTGCGTTGCCAAATTTTACGCAGCCATTTGTCTTGGAGTGTGATGCGTCGGGAGAGGGGATCGGCGCAGTATTGATGCAGGGAGGTCACCTAATAGCATTTGAGAGCCGGAAGCTCCTTCCGCACGAGAGGTTGTATTCCATATACGACAAGGAGATGTTGGCCATCATGCATGCATTGGCTAAGTACCAGCAGTATTTGGTAGGAAACAGGTTCAGGGTGAGGACTAATCACAATAGTCTCAAGTTCTTCTTGGAGCAGAAGCAGCTACAGGAGAGGCAGCAGAAGTGGATCAGTGAGATCCAAGCATATGACTTTGACAATGAGTATGTCAAAGGTAGGAACAGCGTGATAGCAGATGCCCTTTCACGTAGACCAGCCACGTTGTCTCTTATGAGCTTGGATATAGATTGGAGGGCTCGACTCTTAGTAGAGTACTCCAATGACAGGTTTGCATGTGAGGTTCTGGATGGGCAGGTGGCAGATGACAGGTACAGGGTGGTCGATGAGATCATCTACTACAGGGACCAGATCTTCTTGACTGAGGGGTCTCAGCTCAAGAAGAAGATACTCTAGGCATCACATGATTCCCCATTGGCAAGACATCAGGGTTTTACCAAAACCTACAGGGCCATTAGGGAGAGGTTCTCATAGAAGGGCCTCAAGGAGGACGTACTCCAACACATCCGGGAGTGCAATGTTTGCCAAAGGAACAAGGGAGAGATGAGCCATCCTGCAGGATTATTGCAGCCTCTTCCCATTCCAGAGAGGAAATGGGAGAGTATTTCGATAGATTTCATCACAGGGTTGCCCATGGTGCAGGGCAAGGATTGCATTTTTGTCGTCGTTGATCGACTGACGAAGTACATACATTTCTTTGCCATATCCGCACACTATACATCAACACAGGTGGCCGAGCTGTTCTTTAGGGAGATCTTCAGGCTACATGGTCTTCCTAAGACCATCGTCAGTGACAGGGACAGTTGTTTCATGGACGGGTTTTGGCAGGAACTTTTCCAATTGGTGGGGACGGAGTTGACACCGAGTACCAGTTATCATCCACAGAAGGATGGGCAGACAGAGATAGTTAACAAGTGGCTAGAGGGCTACTTGCATAACTATGTCAGTGGGCAGCAACGAGCATGGTTGAGGTGGCTGCATCTAGGGGAGTACTGCTACAATACTTCACATTACATGTCCATTGGTATGTCACCATTCTATGCTTTATATGGGTATCATCCTTTATCTTTTGCTGACATGATGTTTGGTGATAGCAAGGCTCCCAGAGCCAAGATATGGATCCAAGAGAGTCAGGATATTCTCTGAGCTCTCAAGGATAACATGGCTACAACACAGAACCAGCAGAAGTTGTATGTCGACAGGGGTCGGGTGGAGAGATAGTTCGAGGTAGGGGACATGGTCTACCTACGGTTACAGCCATACCGACAGTCGTCACTAAAGCAGAAGGGGGTTGAGAAGCTTAAGCCCCGCTTTTATGGGCCGTATAGGGTGATACGCAGGGTTGGACAGGTTGCATATGAGTTGGAGTTGCCCAAGGCAACAAGATTCATAACGTTTTCCATGTATCATGCCTGAAAAAGGCATTGGGGCAGCAGGTGACAGTGACAGATGAGCTACCACCCATGGATGACAAGGGGCATTTGGTATTGAAGCCGGAGGCTATCATTGATACCAGGGAGAGGCAACTGCGGAGCGGACGGTCTGGGAATTCTTGGTGAGGTGGAAGAATTTGCCGGATGAGGATGCCACTTGGGAGAGTGAGAAGATCTTGCAGCATCCATCACTTCAGTTGCTTGAGGACAAGCAACATTTTGCCGGGGAGACTGTAATATTCCTAATTAGCCATGGCTAATTGGAATATTCGATTTTGCCCAATTTTTGCCTTCTATAGTTATTTATAAATAAAAAAGTGAGGATGGGGGACATAACTCACTTTAAGAATAAAAAGTCACTTCCTAGTAGCACAACGTTGTGACTTAAGGAGGAGCGAAGGGGGCCAAAGGGGGATGCAGAAATGGGGCCCACCCAGACACATAGAGGACTGTGCAGGAGGGAAGAACACATGGCAAGAGGGGAATCACGCAGGAGGAGGTGAGCCTAAGGATTGTGAGAGGCAGAGGCTATAAAATAGAGAGGATCCCCCTCATTTTGGATCATTCTGGTTATGAGCATTTGTGATAGTCATTTCGACTTAGAGCACGCTGGCTATTTAGCTAATCTGCAGCACTGTTTAGTGCATTGAGTGTCTCCGTTCGGAGATCTCACCCTTAGCCCCGGGGGACTTCGAGTGCCTGCTCGGGCAAGGTATTTCCATTGGCATTCCAACAGTAGATTCATCAGCGTTTCAGCAGCAGTTTCATCAGCATTTCAGCAGCAGTTTCATCAGCATCTTTGAGGAATTGCGCAGAACTCCAAGGGGGCAATTTTTGGGGTCCGGCCATTTCAGAAAAGCTTTCTGGGTTTTTTTGGGTTTTTTGAGTAGAGTCTGATTCCAGAGTTTCAGCCTTTTCTGAGGAGGGGAGCAGCCCCAAATCCTCATTCGATTTCCAGCAGCAGCAGCACGACAGTTTCCCAGCAGCTGGGACGCAGATCAGTGTGAGGCCATTCCAGGAAAGCTTTCTGGGTTTTCTGGGTTTCTTGAGTAGAGCCCGAATCCAGAGTTTCAACTTTTTCCGAGGAGGGGAGCAGCCCCAAATCATCATTTGTTTTCTAGCAGCCGCAGCAGCACAGCAGTAGCACAGCAGCAGCATCCACGCAGAGAGGCCATTCTTGTCATTCTGAGAGTATTTCTTCATTTTCCTTGTGCAAGTCGAGGTGCCATCTGCCTAATCACCTCTTGTACTCATTTATTGCTCAGTATAATAAAATGGCTTAGCATTTCTCACTGCATTTCTTGTGTATCTGCTTATGGTTTATTTGATATATATAGTATCTTGTATCTCTGTGAGCATTCTCGGCTATTATACCACTTGTGTGTTTCTGTTATACTCTTAGACAGAGTCTGGAAAGGGCCAGGTAGCCTCCGGATCTCGTCCTCTTTTTAGAGGCGACATATCTGGTAAATGCCCTCCTAGTCCATCTCTGGTTGGAGTTTGCTTATGTTTGGGGTATATTCCTGATATGGGATATTACATATTAGCCCACAAAAGAAAAACAAAATGACAAATACAAATTTGAACTTAAGTCGGCCCTAAAAGGAAAAATAAAGAGGGAATTCAAAATTTTAATTTTAATTTATTTTTGCCTCCAAAAGTCAAGTCGGCTCAGTGAAAAGACACACCAATTCAGGCACCTCAACCACTATATATTGCCACTCGACCTCATCACTTCAAGAACAATTTGGATCATCACAAGAAGTATGTAATCTTATGTTCACACTTGCAAAGGAGTCGAGGAAAGAAGTCAAGATTTTCTAAGGGTCTTTGGGCAACAAACTGAGTTACTAGGCAGCAACATGAGGCTGAAATTTGCCGTGTTTGGGCAGTTGACCGCAGGATGACTGAGCCTATTTCTGGGCAATTGACCACAGGATGATTGAGGTTGTGTCTGGGCAGTTTACTGAGGCTATTTTTGGACAGTTTGACCAGGTTTGACATTTGCTAGTTGTTGGTCTTGTTTGACTTTATTTGATTAGAAAATCAGATTGTATGTTTTGTTGAATTCAACAATTTCTCCTAAGAAAAGGTTGTTGGGTTTTCTAGTTAGGGTTTTCCTAGGGTAAAATTTTATCTTTTGTGTTTTGTTGTCTCTTCATGATCCTATTGTCATTAGTGTTTTACTGTTGAGATTTTATATGTATAATTTCTTAATGATGAATGTGACACAAGAAGGATTAATTAAGAAATCATTGGAAAGTAATTCTCAAAGTAGAAGATCATGAAAAATCAACAATGTGCCAAGCATTGGGCCACCTTTGTAGATGGGATCCTGGCCAGGTAACAACTTCTTGATTGGGGCCATTTGTGGGATGATTTCATCCTGAAAGATATCTGTGAGAATTCATTCACTGGAGGACAATGAAGGCGTGGTGAGGAGAAAGAGGAGCTTGCTCTTGCTGTACAAGCAAAAAAGGACAAAGGGAAGGCTAAGCAGAAACAAAGTGAGATGGATCTTCACAGGGTAAAAAGGAGAAGGACAAGCAAAATTAAGTGCTTTGCATGTCACAAGTTTGAACATTTTGCTAGACAGTGTTCGAATAGGAAGAAGGGCAAGGGAAAGACAGTCACTACACAAATGGATGAGTTGACTAAGAAGTTTATGAGGAACTTCACCTTGGTGTCATGCCTTTCTAGAACTGTCATTAGAGGTGTCTAGTTTGTGGACAGTGGAGCATCTCGTCACATGATGGGATCTCAAGACATTTCACCAACATGACCAAGGAGCCTAGAGATATACATGTAGAGTTTGGTGATAATACCAAGTATGCGGTAGAGGACGATGGTAGCATTGAGTTGCAAATGGACTTAAGAAGTATCATGGAGGTGAATGAAGTGTTGTTTGTACTAGGTTTGGAGAAGAATCTCATATCAGTGTTGGTCGTAGAAGACAGAGGACTAGAGGTCAGCATCATGGGAGGTGAAGTGGTTGTTGGGCTTGTTAACCACCACCTATGGGTAGTGTATATAGGAGAAATTTTTTCTCCTAAATGGTCCTCAGTAGATAGCCAACAACCACCAGATAGCTCGATGTGCCATTATCTCTGCCACTTAAGTCAGCCATGTGGTCCCTTGCCTACTTGTTATGATTGTATGTTTGAAGGTGGGCCTCCCAACCTCGAAGGTATGGCTTTTCATTGGTATAGTTGTGTAATGGTCCTTACATGTCATAAGCACTTTTGGCCATGAATTGGTGGGGGGATTCAGTGGAAAGAGCGGGCTAGGTTTGTACTCTTGTCTCCACTACCCGATTTTTTGGTTAGCCTTATATCCTAGTCCCATGGGAGCTCCTTTACTGGCCATTAGCTTTAGGGTTGGCACTACATGGGAAATCCCAATTTTGGTTGTGTGGTCCTGCTTCTCGACACCATATACATCACCCCCTTCCACTCATTTTAGCCCCATTGATCTTTTTTCCCATCTGGGTCCACATGTGTCCACTGAGTCCACATAGGGTTACCCTACCCCTCCCCTCCCCTCGTCCACACCTTAGGTTGAGCCTGGAATGATGCTCGGAGGCTGATGTAGCTAAAAAGAAAAACATAATTTGGCCACGCTCAACAAGAAATGTACCACAAAATGCAAAAGATGGTTGGGACATACAAGTTTTGCACGTTGGCAACAACCAAACATGAGCTCTACCCCTTTATCCATGGTCATCACCCTGGTTCATATGGGCCTTAGATGAGCCCCCTCCATTATTAAGGAACCCATGATTGTCCCAACCCCTAGTGGGCGATGCACTGCCCTATCTTAATGGGGTATCCACTTTTATATGTTTACACAACATGCTGTCATTCCCTAGACCCCGAGCAGTTATGAAGAAAAATCAATCAAAGGCAAAAAGCATATGAAGAAAGGTGGAAAAACAAAAGTCGAGGTAACTCATGTACCATGATTTGCTCCCTCCTACACTCATATGCTCAAGTGTGGGCTTCCCTTATTGTAGCTACCCTTGTACCATGACATGTGGTCTGGATGATTCCCCTAATCCCCATTTCGTTCCATTAATATATCATTTGCCACCTACCACTTAAAGGACATACCATGGACATGCCACCCTATTTAAAGGTTGAAACCACTTAATAGGGTCCTTGATTAATCCCCTTATTGAGCTTGGAGACACTTGTACATCCCAAAGGCCACTATAGAAGGGCATGCCACCATGAAATGCCCCATTGATTCCATGACTTGTAAGCTCTTTTACTTGATTATTATAATGATTTGTTGTATTGGAGGGCAAGGGGACACATTGGATCTTATGTAGGATTGCAGGTGGGTCTCCATTTGGGGCTTGGTCTCCCTATATAGGGTTTTTGCCTTCTAGAGGACCACATTAGCACTTGTAGGGTGAGCGTTGAAAGCCATGGGCCTCCACCATAGCAGAGAGTACTTCATGGATCCCCAACACCACTCATTGATTGTTTGTGTTTTACCTTTTGGATGAGGATGATGCACCTAGTTCACCATGCCCAGTCGGCTTCACACTTGCACCATACACTTGGCAAATGATTCAGGGTCCAGATGAGGGCTTATGATATCTTCCTAGCCCTTACAGATGGTTTAGGCAATTTCGATCCACTTGGAGACCCATGAGGATGTCCTTGTGCCCCTCACACCCATTTGGGGGCATCACAGGGATTTGCTTGGAAAACAAGGGGCAAACCCCTTGTCCACTATGTTTGAGGTCCACTCTCACATCATGGCACTCTCAGGACTTCATTAGGCCTCCTCAAAGGCTAACGATTCACTTTATTGATCATTCAACCCTCTTGAGAGGCTTATTATTATGTTATTGACCTATCTTGGCGGGCTCATCACAAAGGATGTTATTATTGCACATTATTTTTTATTTGGGGCTCAATTAGGCAAATCGAACTCATTAGAGATTGTATATACTATAAATAGATGAGAGGTGGTTCATTTCTCTCATCATCACTTAGATTGGGTTTTAGTAGCTCTTGAGAATTTTGCATTCCCTTTTGGAGGACAAGTTTGGATGTTATGGATGAATTTTGATGTTTGGATCTATCTCTCTTGCCTTGGAGCTTCATTATTGGCATAATATGATGATTAGATATACTCTTTTGTACATGTAGGCGATATTTTCATGTTTATTCTTGTTATTTACTTTGTCATATGAATGTTGCTGGGATTTTCGCTATACAAGTCTGAAAGTTACTACTTTCCTATGTGAAATTGTGGAAATTTTGATCTTTTATACCGTTGCATCATTGCATGGACCATGTATGAATGGGTGAATGTTCCTAGAGATTATTTTGTTAAAATGCATCTTGACAAGTCATAAGTTATTGTATATCGAAGTGTAAAGATCTCAAGTAGCTGCTCTCATTCCCTAATGCCATGCGAAGTTGCTTGAAGACCTCCTTGATTGGGTAAACCTCTTCCGAACCATAAATTCTCTTGACTCCATCTCTCCCAAAGGATAAGGCACTAATCTTTCCATAGGTGGGCACTTTAAACGCATGTTTTTCTCTCCTCTCCTTCTCTTTCTAGGCCTAACCTCCATATGTCATCTAGGGCATCACTTATCTCACGTTCCAGGCATCAAAAGACTTTGATTTCTTGCCCATTACTGTGCTAGGGTTTCCTCTAGAGGCCCTTCAAATTTCACGAAGTTTTGACGGTGGGATCTCGAGATATAGCTAAGGCCAAAGATATAGCTTTGGAAGATGAGAAAAACCTATGAATCTCCAAGATGGATGTTGATGAACACCCCAAGGCTAAGGTTGAAGCCAAGAAGGGAAAATCCAAAGATCAACACGAAGAAACCCTTTTGGTGCTTCTCAAGAAAATGGAAAAGCTCAGCGAAGAAATGAATTCACGAGATAGGCTCTACATGAACAAGCTCACTGCCTTGGAAAGGGCCCAAAAATCAAGCTATATCCCAAAAGGGAAGCCTTTCCCTAGGAAGAAAAATGAGGAGGATAAGCCAAGCTCATCTCAAGTCCCCAACACTTTGGCTCCAACAAACACTGTGGAGCAAGATTCATCCTCCGAAGATGAACAAAGTGATGAGGATGAGAGTGACGATGATAAAGTTAATGAGCAGGGTAATCTCGTAGAATTCGAAGCCTTCAACATTTTGTTGGGGGTTCATATACTCATCCTCCCATTAGTGAGGTCACTATCAAAGAAGAGAAGAAAGAGCCAATCCTTAACGTTGATGATAGTGGAAGATTCAAAGGGGTCCAATATTCACAAAAAGACAACAACAAAGACCCCACAACCTCCAAGGAAACCAACAAAAATGACTCAATTCCTAAGCAAGTCCCTCACAAAGAACCCCTCCTTCAAGATCCCCCTAAGAAGGATCCTCCAAAAAAAAGGCTAATCCCAAGAAGGATCCTCAAAAGAAAGAATCTACCAAAGGGGATAAAGGTAAAGAGGTCGAGCTTGATATTGACTTAGAGACTGCTATAGGGAAGATGACCGTGCCAGTTCCATTAAAGGAGATTGTGAAACTTCCTCGACAACAATGGCAAGTTAAGAAGTCCCTAGGCTTTGAAAGGGAGGAATTACCCATAGCATTACAAAACATTCACCTTCCCAATCTAAACCCAGGACATGAGCCATTACCTTAGCCGTAAATGACCTTCTATTACATAATTGCATGTTAGACTCGGGGGCTTCTTCAAACATCATGCCATTGAAAGTCATGGAGCAATTGGGTCTTAACATCACTTGAAGGTATAAAAATGTGTGTGGCTTTAACTCCAAACCCGTGGAAGTAGAAGGCCTCATAAAGGACCTTAAGGTTTCTTTAGCTATGAACCCCGATATATCATTGCTTATGGATGTTGTGGTCATAGATATCCCTGATGTTTGGGGGATGTTGTTATCAAGGAAATGGGGAGCCACTGTTGGTGGTCAACTTCAAATGGATTTGTCATACGTCACCATTCCGCAATCTGATGGGACCCCCTTCATACTTTATAGAGAACCTACCTACCCTACTCATGTGGTCAAGTTGGGGCCAATTCCATATTACAAGACACATGAGATTGAGAAGCCTTCTCCCATTCTCCCTTCACAAGAAGTCTGTATTCTCAAGCGACCAAATCACAAAGCAAACAAAAAGTGGAAGCCCAAAAGGGAATACAAGGTTGGGGATGTGGTCTTAGTAGATAAAAATCTAATACGTGTCAAGATTCAAAGGAAATTTGGGGAAGATTTACTACATTGCCAAACTTGATGATGAACTTTGGTCGCAACCAGTCAAGTTGAGTTGTATCACCCCTTTCTTTGACACTTGACATTGTATTATATGCATGTTAGGGTAGGATGCATTGCATGTTCGTTTTTCTCATTAGAACTAACATCATCTGATATTTTCATGATATATTAGATGCATTTAGATTAAATTTGCATTTTATTTTCTTATTGATTGTCTATGGCCTAATACTAAGCATGGGTGATCATAAGACACCACAAAAACACGTTGCCCCATGTGCTTGGTCTTTGATATGTGCAAGTGACAGGTCTGAAGTACCAAGATATTGTTGGTGTTCTCATGACCTCCTGTTTGAGTAGCTTCATGCACCTCTCTAAGAGCTTATGTCCCAGTTGGAGCCAGTTGTTACACACCACATGTGGGTAGTGTATATAGGAGAAAAATTTTCTTCTAGATGGTCCTCCTATGGCAGCCACCAGATAGCTCGATGTGCCATTATCTCCGCCACCTAAGCTAGCCATGTGGTCCCTCGCCCACTTGTTATGATTGTATGTTTGAAGGTGGGCCTCCCGACCCCGAAGGTATGGCTTTTCATTGGTATAGTTGAGTAATTTTCCTTACTTGTCATGAGCACTTTTGGGCATGGATTGGTGGGGGGATTTAGTAGAAAGAGTGGGCTAGGTTTGTACTCTTGTCTCCACTGCCCAATTTTGTGGTTAGCCTTGTATCCTAGTCCTGTGGGATCTCCTTTATTGGCCACTAGCTTTAGGGTTGGCACTACATGGGAAATTCCAATTTTGGTTGTGTGGTCCTGCTTCTCGACACAATATACATCACTCCCTTCCACTCATTTTAGCTCCATTCATCTCTTTTTCCATCCCGATCCAAATGTGTCCACTGGATCCACATAGGGTTAGCCTCCCCCTCCCCTCGTGCACACCTTGGGTTGAGCATAGAACGATGCTCGGAGGTTGATGCAGCTAAAAAGAAAAGAAAAAGCATAATCTGGCCACTCTCAACAAGAAATGTACCACAAAATGAAAAAGATGGTTGGGACATACAAATTTAGCACGTGGGCAAAAGCCCAACATGAGCTCTACCCCTTTATCCATGGCCATCGCCCTGGTGCCTATGGGCCCTAGATGAGCCCCCTCCATCATTAAGGAACCCATGACTGTCCCAACCCCTGGTGGGCGACGAATTGCCCTACCTTAAGGGGGTATCCACTGTTATACGTTTACACAAGATGCTCTCATCCCCTGGAGCCCCGAGTAGTTATGTAGAAAAATCAATCAAAGGCAAAAGGCATATGAAGAAGGGTGTAAAAAAAAAGGTCGGGTAACTCATGTATCACAATTTGCTCCCTCCTGCACTCATGTACCTAGGTGTGGGCTTCCCTTATTGTAGTTACCCTTGTACCATGACATGTGGTCTAGATGATTCCCCTAATCCCCACTCTGTTCCATTACTTTATCATTTGCCACCTACCACTTGAAGGATGTACCATGGACATGCGACCCCCTTTAAAGGTTGAAACCACCTAATAAGGTCCTTGATTAACCCCCTTATTGAGTTTGGAGACACTTGTACATGCCAAAGCCCACTATGGAAGGGCGTGCTACCATGAAATTTCTCATTGATTCCATGACTTCTAAGCTCTTTTACTTGATTATTCTAATGATTCATTGTATTGGAGGGCAAGGGGACGCATTGGATCTTATGCAAGGTTGCAGGTGGGTCTCCATTTGGGGCTTGGTCTCCCTGTTCAGGGTCCTGGCCCTCCAGAGTGCCACATTGGCACTTGTAGGGTGAGCGTTGAGATCCATGGGCCTCCACCATAGTAGAGAGTACTTCATGGATCCCTAGCACCAATCATTAATTGCTCGTGTTCCACCTTTTGGATGAGGATGATGCATCCAGTTCACCATGCCCAGTCGGCTCCACACTTACACCATACACTTGACAGATGATCTGGGTCCATATGAGGGCTTATGATATCCTCCTAGCCCTTACAGATGGTTTACAAGTAGTTTCGATCCACTTGGGACCCATGAGGATGTTCTTGTGCCCCCATTTGTTTGCATCACTAGGATTTGCTTGGAAAACAAGTGGCAAACACCTTGTCCACTATGTTTGAAGTCCATTCTCACATCATGGCACTCTTAGGACTTCATTAGGCCTCCTCAAAGGCCAACGAATCACTTTATTGATCATTAGACCCTCTTGAGAGGCTTCTTATTATGTTATTGAGCTATCTTGGTGGGCTTGTCACCAAGGGATGTTATTATTGCACAATATTTTATTATTTGCGGCTCAATTAGGCCAATTAAGCAAATCGAACTCATTAGAGATTGTATAAATAGATGAGAGGTGATTCATTTCTGTCATCATCACTTCGATTGGGATTTAGTAGCTCTTGAGAATTTCACATCCCCTCTTGGAGGACGAGTTTGGATGTTATGGATGAATTTTGATGTCTGGATCTATCTCTCTTTTCTTGGAGCTTCATTATTGGCATAATATGATGATTGGATATATTCTTTTGTACATGTAAGTGAAATTTTCATGCTTATTCTTGTTATATACTTTGTCACATGAATGTTGCTGGGATTTTCGCTATACAAGTCTGAAATTTATTGCTTTCCTATGCGAAATTATGGAAATTTTGATCTTTTATAATGTTGCATCATTGCATGGGCCATGTATGAATGGGTGAATGTTCCTAGAAATTATTTTGTTGAAATACATCTTGACAAGTCATCAATTATTGAATATCGAAGTATAAAGATCTCAAGTAGCTGCTCTCATTCCCTAATGCCATGCGAAGTTGCTTGAAGACCTCCTTGATTGGGTAAACCTCTTCCAAACCATAAATTATCCTAACTCCATCTCTCCCAAAGGATAAGGCATTGGTCTTTCCATAGGTAGTCTCTTTAAATGCATATTTTTCTCACCTCTCCTTCCCTTTTTAGGCCTAGCCTCCATAGGCCATCTAGGGCATCACTTATCTCACATTTTAGCCATCAAAAGACTTTGATTTCTCACCCATACTGCGCTAGGGTTTCCTATAGAGGCCCTCCAAATTTCACAAAATTTCGATGATTGGATCTCGAGATATTGCAAGCCCTAGCCCAAGGATTGTTTCTTGCCCTAGGTTTTCCTTGATAGTGATCTCATTGGGATCATTGTATTCTATTCTAAGAATATTTGTCCATTGATCCTCTCCCTTTCAAAATTAAGTCAAGCCCCTCCTTGATTGATCAATTCCACTTCCTTGACCTAATTCTAGGTCCACTTCGTCATGTGTGTGTTAGGATATTCTGACACATAGGAAATAGTTAATTTAACTTGGTCTAGTGTATTGTTTGTTAAAGTGTGTTTCTTTGGTATGTACTTTTTGTAACTTACAATCCGACGGTCACGATATGTTCTAGACATGAAGTGATCCGATGGTTCATTCTCTCCTCGGTATTACCAACACTTGATCTGTGGCTTAACACTCGATTGGTCCTTGATCTCTATTTAAAGAGAGCATGGAGGGTCATTTGTAAGGTGGCCGTTCAAGAGAGAAGCTTGTGTAAATTTTATTTCTTTTATATTAATAAATTGCCTGAAGTGGCCACGTTGGCTCAGGGTGTGGACTGTTTCCCTTTGAGGGTTTTAACCACATCAAGAATATTGGTGTACTGATCTGTGATCTGTTTGTGAGTGGTGTCCTTTGGTGTTCTATCTAAGGAACATACCCTATAAATGCCTACATGGTATCAGAGCTATTCGAGGGTCGCATCCGTCGGTGATCCAAATCTGAAGTCGGTACTGTTGACACCTAATCCTTGTGATTGAGAAAATTTATGTAAATAATTAAATTAGAAATGTGAACAGTCATCGGGAGATGAATTGAACAGTCTCTCCCTATTGTATATAACAAAGACCTACCTGATGGAATAATATATGAATCAGTTTTTGTTTTGTGGAGTTACTGCCTGGCCTGACATGGTATCAGAGCCAGCTCCTTTTTTTAGCTCTTGTGCCTTGTAACTCCCTTGTCTGCTCCTCTGCTCTCCATATAATTCAGTGATTGAGTGCCTGTCTGATACTGCCTGCGTTCTGTCTGCCATATTCTATTTTATAAGACCTGCGCCCTGCTCTTCTGAAGCGCTGTCCTGTCCAGCGCTGTCCATGCTGTCCTGAAAGAAGCGTTGTACGTTAAATTTTTTTTGTGAATGGCCTGACATGGTATCCACGCTGATTTGTGAAGGTCTTGACATTTGGACGCTATCTGACATTTGAACATGGTATTGGTATCAACGCTGTTCATTCCATCGACGTTGTTCATTCCATCGATGCTGAGCATCAACAACAGCACACCGCCCAGCATAACCACGAGCAGGAATCGCAAGGATTTCATCATCGAGGTACTCTTTTCTTAACATTCTTCTGTGCTCATCCACCATAAGTTTGCTGCTGCGTGCTCCTTGCGGGCGAACTCGAACCCGCATCTCTGCAGCACTAAAGCGTGCAGTAAAGAAGATGCCGTCATCGTGGGTCTGCCGATTTCTTGGCATTAGCCATCACAAACATCCTTTCTTTTGCCTTTGCCTTCCTTTGCATGAGCATATATAATATTATAATTGAGTTTTGGGCGCTGATATGCGGAACTGTTGAAGCGTGGGGATGTAAAGTTTCTTGAGCTCGAAGAGCGGTCGCTGACTGTGTTAAATCCACAGCGTATCCGTGGTGCATGGTGCAACCTTGGAGTAGTGTTGTGTTCAAAGGATAGAATGGTGCGGTGAGCGTTGACCAGCCTGTGCGTTAATGCATTTTCAATGGATGGAATGACGCCTCCACGCAGGACGAAATGAGGCAATGTGAAACTATTTGTTTATGCCTATTCCTTAATCATTTTTGAAGGCCAATATTATATAAATCGTGAAGCCATGTTCCATTAAAGTTATTCAAGGGTGAATTTGAATGGTCATTACAAATGGTGGATAATTAATGACTTGTGCGCACCATAAATTTGGAGAAGCGCTTAAGCCTTTTCGGGAAATTAAATTGTTCTTGAAAATAACCTAAATACTTCTCTGTATGACACAATATCTGGACTACATTCTTCAGTTTTTCTTTGGTGAACGCAGTGCTGTTGAGGGTATTTTATACTGCCATATTTTGTGCTCTAAAATTATGCAGAAGCATGCAAATTGATATTTGAATCTGCTGTCCCATTATATCAGAACTATATTTTTTTTCCATTAAAAGTAAAAGTTTCTGCAGCCGAAATTTTATTTGCTACAGTATGCATTCAATCATATCTATGGTGGGAATAGTGCTCACAGGTAAGGAGAACTATCCTGAATGGTCCCGAATGATAAAACACACCCTCATTTTCAATGAGTTGTGGAAAGGAGTGTGTGTCGGAGACGGAGACAATGACCCAGTACAGCCTACCTCAGACAAAGAGCTCGTCATTTGGGAAAACAAGAACAGCAAAGCTTATGCATTAATCGTAGCATCTATAAATGAAGAGGTGAGTCGCCATATTTCGTCATATTCAACTGCCTTTGAAGCCTTTCAAAAGCTGAAAGAACTCTATGACTCACATTCTGCAATTGAAGTTGTCCAACTCATGATTAAACTATTCACTCTTGAACTGCAAAATAATGATCCTCTTGCTCTTTCATCTGAAGTAAAATCTATAATGCATGATATCAAATCCACTAAGGTTGAATTGGATATTCCTCTTATCTCTTTTCTCAAGGCACTTTATCCTACTTACTCCAATTATCTTGAGTCATTGCAAGCAAATGGAAATCTCAAAGATATAACCTTTGACTCTCTTGTGAAAAAGTTTGCTGAAAGAGAGAAAGCTTTTGGAAAGAAGACAGCCCCTGAATCTTCTGAAGAGGCTGTGTGCCTTGCTCATAAAGAAAAGCATTCTGCTCAAGATTCTACAAGAGGAAGAGGAGGTCGAAGAGGAAGAGGAAGATATTTTAGAGGCAAGGGGGGCAGACATTCTCAAGGAGAAAAGGCAGATTTGCATTGCATTCGCTGCAAAAGAAATGGATCACATGATGCTTCTACATGCAAGCTACCATGGGACAAAATTGAGCAGAAAACAAACGAACAGAAAGGTAAAACTGATGATACAGACAAAGGTAAAGCACCTGAATCCGCTCACTATGTTGAGGCACAATGTAACATTGGAGTAAATGAAGATTTCTTTATTGCTTCACTTGCTTCATGGAAAAATGATTGGTTGCTTGATTTAGGAGCAACCTGCCACATGACTCATAGAAAAGATTTTTTTGAAGATTTCACTGACAATGTTGATGGAGCAGTATACTTTGCAGATCAATCAAAAATCAAGCCGTCAGGGCTTGGCACAATCAGGCTTAAACTGCCTGGTCTTCCAAACTTTCTTCTGGATCATGTTCTATATCTCCCACAGCTCAAGAGAAACTTGTTGTCCTTGGTCCACATCCGCCAGCAAGGTCACTCCATTCATATGTTTGATGGCAAGCTTGAGGTAAGAAAAGCATCTGACCACTCACTTGTCATGAGGGGAATAGAAGAAAGGCTTCTCAAACTGCAAGGAACCTCTGCTCATGCACAACATTTCTCATACAATTCTCATCATGAAGAAGGTACACTTCCATCAAATTTATTATGGCATGCTAGATTTGGACATTTGAACTATGACAGTCTCCGCTTATTGAAGAAAAATGGTGTTGCTGGTTTGCCTACAATTCCTAGGAAACTTAAGCAATGTGATGCTTGCATTCTAGGAAAGCATAGCAAACAGTCTTTTCATGATTCACATTCAAGAGCACATAGGAAGCTTGCACTTATTCATTCAGATTTATGTGGTCCAATGCCTGTTCCTTCTGCAAATGGAAATAAATATATCATGACATTTATTGATGACTACACCAGAATGTGTTGGGTTTATTTATTAAGAACAAATCTGATGCTTTTCAAACATTCAAGAATTTTCATAAATGGATTGAAAATGACGCACAATCTCATATTGGGTCTATTCGCACTGATAATGAAAAAGAATACACATCAAATGAATTTGAAAACTATCTTCGCCAACATGGGATCGAACATCAAACAACTGTGCCTTATAATTCCCAACAGAATGGTGTCACTAAAAGAATGAATAGAACAATCTTGAATATGGTACGATCCATGCTTTTCTTCAAAAATGTAAAGATAATGTTTTGGGTTGATGCTGTTCTATGTGAGGCATATATAAAGAATAGATGTCCATCTAATGCTATAAGAAACAAGACTCCATATGAAATGTGGTATGGACATTTTCCTTTGGTAAAGCATCTCAGAGTCTTTGGTTCCACCTGTTATGCCTTGATACCAAAGGTACATAGAAACAAACTTGGTGCTAGAAGTCGTAAGTGTATCTTCCTGGGGTACTCAAACACCTCCAAAGCATACCGCCTCTATGATGAAGTAAATAAGAAATTTGTTGTATCTAGAGATGTAATTTTTCTTGAATCATCCAAAACTGACAATGTTGTTGAGCAGCAACTTGATCGTTTAGATAGATTCGCAAAAGCAAAATCATTTCAAGAATTTGATAATTAGATTCCACATCTTGAAGGGGGGATTCCTATACTAAATCAACATGTGGAATCTTCTTCTGAAGAACACTCTCCCCCACATGAAACTTCAGCAACGGATGATGCTTTAAGTGATGTAATTGATAGAATTGGGAGACTCAATCTTGATTCAGTCCCAACTCAATCAACGGAGCAGCCTGGACCATCTGAAAAAGGTCCCCCAAAGTGGCTAACAAAGACACTTGAAAGTGTTCATCCTAATGAAGTTGGAAAGACAGGAACCAGAAATTCAAACCGGCAAAATGGAGGTGATGTAGATGACTCTAATTCACCTGTTGATATGGATGTGTCTTATGATTGTGAATTGAACTTGTCTACAGATTTTGAACCAACTTCCTTCAAAGAAGCTGCTTCTCCTGATGAATGGAAAGAAGCGATGCAAAAGGAGTATGATGCCCTCATAAAAAATGGCACTTGGAAGCTGGTTGATCCTCCATTAGGAATCAAACCAATTGGCTACAAGTGGGTCTACAAGAACAAGTATAAAGCTGATGGCTCACTTGACAAGCACAAAGCTAGGCTTGTGGCAAAAAGTTTTGCACAGAAGGAAGGGGTCGATTATGAGGAGACTTTTGCCCCCACAGCAAAATGGGCTACCATCCGGACACTCTTTGCACTAGCAGCTCAGAACGGTTGGAAAGTCCATCAAATGGATGTAAAAACTGCTTTCTTGAATGGAGATCTAAAAGAAAAAGTTTTTATGTCCCAGCCTGAAGGATTTGCTATAAAAGGACATGAACATAAAGTATGCAAACTTGTGAAGTCCTTGTATGGCCTCAAACAAGCACCGCAAGCCTGGTATGAAAAACTAACTGAGCATCTTCTGAAACTCAATTTCAATCATTTTGATCTTGATGATGCAACTTTATTTGTCAAGAAAGTTGGCAAAACAGTTGTATGTCTTGTGGTATATGTAGATGATCTTTTAATGATAGGGAACAATGAAAGCTACATTGCATCCATAAAGAAGGAATTCGGGAAAAGTTTTGAAATGACTGATTTGGGCTATGTTCATTACTATCTTGGCATTGAAGTAACCCAACATCCAAAGTCCATATTTCTTTCTCAAAAGAAATACATTGGAGATTTGTTGAACAGGTTTGGCATGACAGAGTGCAATCCTCTTACTACTCCAATGGAACAAAACTTAAAGCTCACATCTACTGAAGGAAAGGAATTTGAGGATGCAACAAAGTATAGACAGCTTGTAGGAAGTCTCAACTACCTAACTACTACCAGACCAGACATTTCATTTGCTGTTGGAATCCTCTCCATGTTTATGAAAAAGCCTTGTGAGGGACATTGGTCTGCTGCAAAAAGAGTTTTAAGGTACTTGAAGGGAACTCAAGACTTTGGAATCAAGTACACATAGGTGGATGACTTCAGCTTATTTGGATACTTTGATTCAGACTTCGATGGAGACAAAGAAACTGGGGTATCAACTTCAGGGTATGCTATGAGTCTTGGATCAGGAGCTGTCTCCTGGACATCACGCAAACAATCAGTTCCAGCGGATTCCACAACAGAAGCAGAATATGTGGCAGCAGCTGAAGCAACAAAAGAAATTGTGTGGCTCAGGAAAATTCTTGAAGATTTGCAGGGAAAACAAGTACAATCAACTCCACTCATGATTGACAATACCTCTGCAATAAAGTTGGCCAAGAACCCAAAGTTCCATGATCGAACGAAGCACATCAATACTAAATATCATCTGATTCGACATCATGTTGAGGCCAAAACAATCCATCTCCGTCATTGTTCCACAAATGAGCAAATTGCAGACATCTTCACCAAAGCGCTTGGAAGAGAAAAGCTTGAACGATTCAGAACGATGCTTGGACTCACCAACATCCCTTCAGATTAAGGGGGGGAATGTTGACACCTAATCCTTGTGATTGGGAAAATTTATGTAAATAATTAAATTAGAAATGTGAACAGTCATCGGGAGATGAACTGAACAGTCTCTCCTTGTTGTATATAACAAAGACCTACCTAATGGAATAATATATGAATCAGTTTTTGTTTTGTGGAGTTACTGCCTGGCCTGACAGGTACAACTGCATCCCATTGTCATTTTGTAGATCTACTGTTTCTGACAGCTTTCAGGCCGAGAGGACTGCTCTATTGTGTTAAGAGCATCTGTTCCAGTGAGGAACCCCTTTTGTTTCACGCTAAAAGGTTTCTGGTAGCCCTAGCTACATCTTTTTTAAGATCTGGAGTTATACAATGTTTATTTGCAGTTTTAGTTATTTATCTCTCTGTTTATTTCGGTTTATTTATCTCTCTACTTTTTATTACCAGATCTATACCTTTCATTTCTGTGTATGCTCTTTGCCCCACGACTCTGTGTGATTTGGGCAAATCAGAAACAAAAAGAAAAGATTTTTCTCATGCATATGCTCTTTTCCACCGCACCATAGTGTGATCTCAGAAAACTAGAAAGATTTGAGGAAAGTATATAGTTTCCGGCCAAATCTAACTTAAAGTTGTAAGGCTTGGATTACTTTTGTGTGTTCGTTTTGGTTTGTGTGGCTTTTTTTGTTTTGTAGGCAAAAAGGGGTTTTCAAGTAAGCACGAACTCCAAAGCTTCAGTGAGCAAAAAAAAAATCTCCCTTTTTTCCAAAAATTACTAACCTTTTAAACTAACTCACTTGGTCCAAAGTTACTCTATGAGAATAGAGGTCTTGGATTCAAGTCTTTCTTTTTGTTGAGTTACTTTTTCAAAAAGCACATATAACTTATGTTTTAAAGTTATTTTATGTAAAAGTGATCTCACCCATTATAAAAAGTGAGTCACTTATAATTTTAAAGTTACTTTATCTTTTATTTAAGTTACAATTTACTAGATAGTTCATAAAGTACCATTGTAAAAGTGATTTTCACTTATTTATAAAAGTGGGTCACATAAAGTAATCATTTTTTTAAAAGTGAGCTAATTAGAGTAAGTTTGGGGCGGGGAGAGGGGGGGAATTTTTTAAATATAACATTATCATTCACTTTCCAACATTCACGTGGTTTGTTGGCATTTTCAACAACTTTTTTTCAGAATGCCATAACTTCTTCATCCGAAAGTCGTTTTCAGAGCAGTTTTTTTTTAATCGGTCTAATTTTTCGAGATATTTCCATTGGAACGCTTAGATTCAGCATCTTCAACTTCGGTTTCTTTTAAAATGGAAATTCCATGCCTAGTTATTTTTGACAGCACCAACTACTTGCAATGGCTATCCTACATTGTGGATTTACTTAGAAGTAAAGGACTTTATAGAATAGCCCCAGGCCAAAAGTCTAAACCAAAAGATGAAGATAAGCTAGCTAAATGGAAAAATAAACAAGATCAAGCACGTGGGTTGATAGGGATGTCTATTTCTCCAGATCTTAGATTCCATATCGCAGAACTTGATACCCCTGATGAAGTAATCAAACAGCTCAATAAAATTTTTGGAATTAAAAATGAAATGAGAGCCTATTAACTCGAAAATGAGTTGGTTACGTTGGACCCCAATAATTTTTCTTCTATTGAAGATTTTTTGTCCAAGTTCAAGACCCTTAGACTTCTCTTGGAAGATGTTAAGGTTAAGAAAGAAGATGGTAGCCTTATCTATTCCATTCTTACTAAGTTAGGACCAACCTACTCTGTGTTTGTTTTCACCTTCCATTCTACTAGAGAAGCCTTTATTTCTCAAGGACAAGCCTACAAGTCCCCCTCTTTTGATGCCTTTTGTGATTCTTTAATAAGAGAACAAGAAAAACTTTTACATCTTGGTCTTCTTAATACTGGAAACTCTTCTAAGAAAGCCTTAGCAGCCTAGCAACAACCAAATTCAAAGAATCCTAAGAAGCAACATCCTAAAAGGAATGGTCCTAAACCAAAGAAGTGTCCTTAGCAATTTCAGTCTCAAAGTGAAAAATCAATTCAACAAAATGATAAGGCAAATAAAAACAAAGGGAAGAAGACTGATAGACATTGCAACTTTTGTAATCGTGATGGCCACTTAGAATCCAAATGCTTTAAGAAGATGGAAGCCTTGGAAGCAGCAATGAAGAAGCATAACATCCATTTGAAGCACTCTTCAACTTCAACTTCATCTCCAAGAGTAACACTTTCTGCATGTTGTTGTCAAGCATCTCGGTTTGGTTATGCACTAAATGTATCTTCTTCTTCTCATTCTCATGAGTGGATCATTGATTCTGAAGCTTCTTATCACATGGCCAAAAAAAAAGCCATGTTTTCTTCTTTAAACGATTTTAACACCAAAAATATATATGTTGGTGATGATAGATCTGTTAATGTTGTAGGGACTGGAACTATTCATCTAGACAATGGTCAATTTAATGATGTATTATGTGTTCCTACCTTATCCTGCAACCTGATATCTGTATAGTAGATAACTCATTTAGGGGAAGGTAAAATTGTTGAATTTTCACCTCATGTTGTTGTAGTTAAGGACCTAAGAGATCCTAGACAGATTTTAGCTACTGGCATCGCTGATGATTCTACAAGGTTGTATAAGTTTAACAACTTTGGGTCATCAACTCTTCCCTCGGTATTTGTTGCTCATAATGATGAAGTGAGCAAACTTTGGCATAAGCGATTTGGTCACTTAAACTATCGCTCCCTTCAAAATCTATGTAAAGAAAATATGGTGACAGGTCTTCCTATGGTATCTTGTAGAGATGGTGTTTGTTCCAGATGTGTACTTGAAAAACATCATCGGGATAGTTTTGAAAAACGTGCCTCTTGGCACGCCTCAACCCCTTTACAGCTTATGCATAGTGATTTATGTGGTCCACTTCCAGTTGTTTCATTCTCTGGCTACAAGTATTTCTTAACTTTCATTGATGATTTCTCCATACGCACTTGTGTATACTTCTTAAAACTCAAGAGTGAAGTCTTTAACATGTTCTTGGCCTTTAAGGCCTTTGTTGAGAAACAATCTGGACATCAAATTCTTAAGCTAAGATCTGATAATGGCAGAGAATATGTTAACAACAAATTCATCAACTTTTGCACTGAGCATGGAATTCAATTACAACATACTATTCCATATATTTCACAACAAAATGGTGTAGCTGAAAGGAAGAATCGCACCTTAAAGGAAATGGCTAATTGTATGCTTCAATCTAAAAGACTTTGTCTTAATTTTTGGGAAGAAGCAATTAACTATGCAAATTACATAGTAAATCACACTCCTACTAAGGTCTTAAAGAATATCACTCCAGAAGAAGCATGGAGCTCAATTAAACCAGATGTAAGTCACTTTCGTGTTTTTGGAAGTGAAGCATGGGCCCATATTCCAGATGAGAAACATAAAGCCTTAGAACCTAAGAATGGACGATGTATTTTTGTTCGATATTTTGAAGATGTCAAAGGATATAGACTTCTTCAACCTAAATCCAAAAATGTTATCATTAGAAGAGATGTAAAGTTTGTTGAAAATATATTGGCCTACGAGCCTAGTTCGGCGGATGTGCCGCTACTCTCTATCCCTTCTACTTCTGAAAATATTTCTTCTTCAGATGATGATAGCAAGGATGACAATCCTCCCCCACCTTCTGGGATCCTCCTTCAGCTCCTTAGCTTCCAAAATGGGTCTGTGCTACTTGGGATGCAAAAGGTGCTCTTGCAGGTGATCCTACAGATCAACGTCATACACGTTCTCAGTTCGATAGAGCCTCTTCTTTACTGGCTCAAACTTCAACGAATTATGATCCTGACACCTTTGTAGAGGCTTCAAGCCATCCAGATTGGGACACATCTATGAGTGAAGAATATCATTCACTATTGGCAAATGATACATCGGACCTTGTTCCTCTTCCAAAGGGATGAAAACTTGTTAGATGCAAATGGGTTTCCAAAACCAAGTTTGGACCAAATGGAAAAGTTGATAAACATAAAGCTTGTCTTGTTGCTAAGGGTTTTTCACAAGTTGAAGGCATTGATTATACTGAAACCTTCTCCCCTATTGCCAAAATGAACTCTATCTGCCTTGTTCTTTCCCTTGATGCCTCTTTCAAATGGGAAGTCCATCAGATGGATGTTAAATCCGCCTTCTTGTATGGGGACTTGCAAGAAGAAATCAATATGGAACAACCTCTTGGATTTATCCAAACATACTCCAGCCTTGTATGTTGGCTTAAGAAATCCCTTTACGGTCTCAAGCAAGCCCCTCGGGCTTGGTATGCCAAAATGGATAGCTTTCTTTTGGATACTGGCTTTTCTAGGTGTCATTTTGACAATACTGTCTACACCAAGAAAGTGGGTAAGTCTCTTATCATTCTTGTTCTTTATGTTGATGATCTTATCCTTACTGGTAGTGATCCAAACCTAATAAACCATGTGAAGTCTAGCCTTAAAAAGTAATTTGAAATGACAGACTTAGGACACTTGCATTATTTTCTTGGTCTTCAAGTCTTGCAATCCAAAGAAGGTATTTCCCTTTCCCCAATCCAAGTATGCCTGTGATCTTCTACGCCGCTTTCACATGGAAGACTATAAGCCAGCGGCTTCTCCCTTTCATTTTGGAGCCAAACATTTAGTCATTTGTATTTCCCCTGAAGTTGATGCTACCTTATATCGTTAGCTTGTTGGAAAACCTTTTTATCTGACCCATCCCTATCCTGACCTTTCCTTTGTTGTTGGTCTTGTTGCTCGGTTTATGCAAAACCCGCATGAAAGTCATTTGAAAGCAGTTATATGAATACTTCGCTATGTTCGAGGTATAGTTCAGTTTGGGATTCATTACAGTGCAAAAGCATCTCCTCTATTGGTTGGTTTCATTGATTCTGATTGGGCTGGTGACCCTGATGATCGGAAGTCTACTACAGGTTATGTCTTTAATCTTGGTTTTGGACCTATTACATGGGCTTGCAAGAAACAAAGCATCATTTCTCTTTCTTCAGCAGAAGCAGAGTATCGTGGCACTGTAGAAGCTAGTAAGGAAGCCCTGTGGCTTCATCAAATCTTGTCAGAGTTTGGTTTTCAGCAATAGCATCCGACTACACTTTGGTGTGATAATCAAAGTGCCATTCAACTATGCAAAGATCCAGTCCAACATCAGTGCAACAAACACATTGAACTACACATGCACTTCATCAGAAAGCTCATTCATGACCATGTCGTTGAAGTGCAATATTGTTCAAGCGATGATCAAGTTGCAGACATCTTTACAAATGCTCTCACAGAGGCAAAGTTTACTAAACTTCGATTTATTGTTGGAGTTCAGGGAGTTGTCACTAAGGGGGGATAGGCTCTAATGCCTCCTTCCTTCTCCTATTGTGTCATCTTTGTACATCCTTCAATCCTATCCCAAGTTGTTCTTAAGGGGGGATGTTAGGATATTCTGACACATAGGAAATAGTTAAGTATAACTTGGTCTAGTGTATAGTCAGGTAAAGTGTGTTTCTTTAGTATGTACTTTTTGTAACTTACAATTCGACGGTCACAATATGTTCTAAACATGAAGTGATCCGACGGTTCATTCTCTCCTTGGTATTACCGACACTTGATCTGTGCCTTAACACCTGATTGGTCCATGATCTCTATTTAAAGAGCATGGAGGGTCATTTGTAAGGTGACCATTCATGAGAGAAGCTTATGTAAATTTTATTTCTTTTACATTAATAAATTGCCTGAAGTGGCCGCGTTGGCTCAAACCGTGGACTATTTCCCTCTTTGAGGGTTTTAACCATGTCAAGAATATTGGTGTACTGATCTGTTTGAGCGGTGTCCTTTAGTGTTCTATCTAAGGAACTTACCCTATAAATTCCTACAGTGTGGTCCCACAACTTTGCAACTCCAACTCCGCAAAGATCACATAAAGACCAAGTCTCCATAAGGATTTATAGGCCTAGGAATCACCTTTACAAGATACATTCTCGAACCCTATCCTCAAAAATCCTCTTAGCCCTTCCTAGAGAGCCTATCACCTTGCTTTCCAAGCAAGAAAGCCATACATTTGAGTCTATTTTAGGAATAGGCCTTGGGAATCACCCTTCATCCTCTCATTGATCTATTCGTCTAGTGATTCCTCTTATACTAGGTCTCCTCCCATCAATGAAAGTCTGTAAAGAGCAAGGAGCCTTAGCTGAGGTGACAGTGGGCTATCGCTCCATTGTTTCCCTTGACCTAGTAGTTGCTCTATAAGATCCCCTCTTAGGATCCTTGCTAGTTTGAGTGATAATAGAGCTTGTTACTGCTCAAACTAGTAGGGGTCCTAGGAGGGGATCCTATAGAGAACCTACTAGGTTAAGTGGCAACAATGGAGCAATAGCCCACTACCACCTCAGCTATAGCCCCCTATTGTTTACAGACTTTCACTGATGGGAGGAGACCCGATATAGGAGGAATCGCAAGGATGATTAGATCGATGAATGGGTGGAGAGTGATCCCTATAACCTATTCACAAGAGAAACTTATTTGAATGGCTTACTTGCTTAAGAAGCAAGGTGATGGGTTCTCTAGGAAGGTTTAAGAGGATGCTTAAGCCTAGGTTTGAGGAATATCCCTTGAAAAGAATCTTCCTTGACCTAAGAATCCTTGTGGAGAAATGTTTTCTATGCAATCCTTGTGGAATTTGAGTTATAAAGTTGTGGGACCACAAAGAACCAAAGTGGACCCAAACTAGGTCAAGGATGTGGAGTTGATCAACACTAGAGGGGCTTGACCAGTTTAGGGAGGAGAATAGGATCAAAGGACAAATTCTCTTTTGAATTTTAAATGCAATGATCCAAGTGAGGACACTAACCCAAATCAACCTAGGGAAAGAGATGGTCTTATGGCTAGGGCTTGCTATATCTCGGGATTCCACCATCAGATTTGCCTCAAACGTAGAGGACCTCTTGAGAAAACCAAAGCACAGTTGTGGACCAAAATTCAAGGGTTTTGAATGGCTACAAATGATTTCGCTTGATGCCCTAGGTGACCTACTAGGGTTAGGCCTAGAATTGGAAGAGATGAGAAAAAGAAGGGTAATTTTGACCACCAAAGGGATGCGAGGATCAATGCCTTGCTTCTTGGGCTTAATGGAGTCAAGATACACCTAGATCGAGAATTTTCATATGCCAAGGAGCCATAGATGACTTTCGCTAGCCTTTCAAGGTGCAGCAACAAGGTCATTTAGGGATTTATACTTCGAATTGCAAAGGAGATGAAGTTTCAAGGGATTTCAACCTATGAGGTGCCTCTAGGAACATTCACCCACTCCCTCAAAGAGCAACACATGCATTAAATCACTTATTCAAGGTTTCTAGAAGAATTTTGCATTACTTTAACCCATACAAGAATAATGATAACAATAACATGCATTAGATAGGTAAGATAACAAGAATAGCATTAAAATTTCACTTACATGAGAGAGAGAGAGAGTATATCCATTCACCAACTTCGCATTAGAAAGAAGCTCCAAAAATAATAGCTAAAATCCAAACATCATAGTGCATCCAAAAACTCCAAAAAAATTATCCCAAAAACAAGTGTGAAAATCTCTTAAGAGATACTAATCCAATCCAAGTGATGATGAGAGGAATGAATGAGCCTCTCATTTATTAAATCCTTCCTAAAGAGTTTGACTTGCCTAATTAAGCCCCAAATAATAGAATAATGTGCAATAATAACATCCCTTGGTGACAAGCCCACCAAGATAGCTCCAAAATAGAAAGATAAGCCTCTTCTCAAGAGGGAAAAATGGTAAACATAATGAGTCGTTGGGCCATTGAGAAAGCCTAGTGGAGTCCAAAGTGTGCCAATGTGTGAAAATATGCTCCAAACATAGTGAATGAGGGGTTGGCCCGTTGATATCCAAGCAAATCACCTGTGGTGTCCCCAAGTGGGTGTGGGACACAATGCCATCCTCATGGGTCTCCAAATGGATCAATAATGCCTATAAACCATCTGTAAGAGTTAGGATGATGACATAAGTCCTCCCTTTGTCTTCCACAGTGAGACACATCATCATCTGGACCTTGGAACCTCTGTCAAGTGTGTGGTACAAGTGTGAAGTCAGTTGGGCATGGTGATCCAGGTGCATCATCCTCATCCAAAAAGGTGGAATACAAGCAAGTTGGGGATCCATGAGGTGCTTTTTGTTATGGCGAAGGCCCATGGCTCTCTATACTCACCCTACAAGTGCCACTGTGACCCTCTAGAGGGCTTGGACCCCGTATAGGGAGACCAAACACCAAATGGAGACCCACTTGCATTCTTGCATAAGATACAATGCGTCCCCTTGCCTTCTAGTATAACAAATCATTAAATTAATCAAGTAAAAGAGCTTACAAATCATGGAACACAAGTGGACACTTCATAATGGGATGCCCTTCCATAGTGGGCTTTGGCATGTACAGGTGTCTCCAAGCTCAATAAGGGGGTTAACCAAGGAGCCTATTAGGTGGTTTCAACCTTTAAAGGGGGGTGACATGTCCATGGTACATCCATCAAGTGACAGGTGGCATGTGATATAATGATGGAATGGAGTGGGGATCAGGGGAAGGCTCCAAGCCACATGCCATGGTACAAGGGTAGCTATAATAGGGGAAGCCCACACTTGGGTATATGAGTGTAGGAGGGAGAAATCGTGGTACATGAGTTACCCCGACCTTTGTTTTTCCACCCTTATTCATATGCCTTTTTCCTTTGATTGATTTTTCTTCATAACTACTCAGGGCTCCAGGGGATGAGAGCATGATGTGTAGGATACAACAGTAGATACCCCCTTTAAGGTGGGGCAATTCATTGCCCACCAGGGGTTGGGACAATCATGGGTTCCTTAATGTGGAGGGGGCTCATCTAGGGCCCATAGGAACCAGGGTGATGGCCATAGATAAGGGGTAGAGCTCATGTTTGTCTTTTGCCTGTGTGCTAAATTTGTATGTCCGGCCATCTTTTGCATTTTGTGGTACATTGCTTGTTGAAAGTGGCCAAATTATGCTTTTTCTTTTCTTTTTAGTTGCATCAACCTCTGGGGCATCATTCCAGGCTCGACCCAAGGTGTGGGCAAGGGGAGGGGGAGGCTAACCCTTTGTGGACCCAGTGGACAAATGTGGACCCGGATGGGAAAAGTGATAAATGGGGTTAAAATGAGTGGAACAGAGTGATGTATATGGAGTTGGGAAGCGGGACCATGCAACCAAAATCAGGATTTCTCGTGTAGTGCCAACCCTAAAGCTAATAGACAATAAAGGAGATCCCATGGGACTAGGATACAAGGCTAACCACCAAATCAAGTAGAGGAGACAAGAGTACGAACCTAGCCCACTCTTTCCGCTGAATCCCCCCACCAATCCATGCCCAAAAGTGCCCATGATAAGTAAACAAAATTACTCAACTACACCAATGAAACGTCATACCTTCAGGGTCGGGAGGCCCACCTTCAAACATACGATCATAACAGATGGGCAAAGGACCACATGGCTGACTCAGGTGGCAAAGATAATGGCACATCAAGCTATCTGGTGGCTGTAAGGGGTTGTTGGTTGCCGACTGAGGACCATCTAGGTAGTGGGTAACAAGGCCAAAAGGAGCTAATCCGAGTAAGGCGAATAATTTGGAGAAGGGAGAAGAATCTCTATCTGTTGAGAGGACAGTCGATGAAGGCTCTCGTACATGAGAGTGACAGCCAATGTGATATTTTGCACAAGAAAATGGGACAACTACATATGGGATCTTCCTATGTTACAGAGAATGATTACAGGTTTTTCAAAAATCGAGGTGGAGAAAGAGGGAGTGTGCAAGGGGTGTGTGCTTGGCAAGCATGCCAATGTTGTGTTTCCTCACAGCTAGACCAGGTCCAGGGGTGTGTTGGACTTGGTGCATTTGGACATTTGTGGTCCTATGTCAATGGAATCAATCACAAGGTCATTGTACTTTGCAACATTCATTATTGCTTTTTCAAGGAAGACTTGGATTTGCTTTCTAAAGACCAAGGGTTAGGTCTTGTTCAGTTTCAGGAGTTCAAAACTCTTGTGGAAAACCAAACTAGTAAGAAGATTAAGGTGTTGGGATCAAATAATGGGGGTGAGTATACCTCCAATGAGTTCCAAGATTTTTGCAAGGCAGCAGGGACTAAGATGGAGCTCATGGTGCCTTACAACCCTTAGTAGAATGGGGTGGTCAAGAGGAAAAACAAAATCATAATGGCAGCAGGGAGCGAAATTATCAACGACCGGGAATTGCTTATGTTTTTGTGGGTGGAGGCTTGCGATACAATTGTGTATCTATAGAATAGGAGTCCTCAGAGAGTTTTGGAGGGTATGACTCCTGAGGAGATGTTCACAAGAGTGAGTCCAAAGGTAAGTCATCTACGTATCTTTGGTAGTCTAATTTATGTTCACACTATGCGGAGAAAAGGACTAAGTTGGAGCCCTTGTCTGAAAGGGGCATATTTGTGGTCTACAATGAGGTCTCAAAGGCCTACTGAGTTTACATTCCAGGACAGAGGAGAGTTATTGTCAACCGAGAAGTTAGATTTGATGAGGACAAGACGTATAGAAGGTCACATGAGAGAGAGCTAGGAGGGGTAGAGGATCAAGAGTGGTAGGTTCCTAAGGTTGAGTATGGACTAGTAGCACTAATGGTAAGGACATAGCCTGTAGATCTAGTGGAGGAGAAATATGTTCCTTTGCGCTCTACTAGGAGGAAGCTGAGATGGGCTGAGCAGATTTTGAGGGATGCTAAGGAGCATGTGGAGGCTTCTAGTAGCACTTTCAAGCATAACAGACTAATGGCAATGTTGAGAAGTACAAAGCAAGGTCAATAGCAAGAGGGTTCTCCCAATAGGAGGGAGTGGACTACAAGGAGACATTCACACCCGCCACTAGATATGCATCCATTAGAGAAATCATGTCCATTGCTTTAGAAATGGGGTGGAGAATACATCAGATGGATGTGAAGACTGCTTTCCTCAATGGAGTGATTGAGGAGGAGGTGTATATTGAGCAGCCTCAAGGCTTTGAGGTGCATGGGGGAATCTCATGTGTGCATATTGAAGAAAGCCCTTTATGGGCTGAAGCAGGCTCCATGGATCGATGGATATCTTTTTCATTTTCACCAAGAGTGAGGCAGACTCCAACTTGTACTATGTACTTGTTGAGGGTGAGCCGCTCATCTTGGTACTTTATGTTGATGATCTTTTCTTGATGGGATCTAAGAAGCTCATTGGGATGTGTAAGGAGGATCTTGCTTTGGATTTTGAGATGAAGGACATTAGCTTGATGCACTACCTTTTGGATTGGAGGTGTGGCAACAACGAGGAGAGATTTTTCCTTAAGCAGGGCAAATATGTAGTTGAGATCTTGAGGAGGTTTAGAATGGAGGATTGCAGGCCTATGTCCACACCGATGATCAATAACTTGAAGAAGTTTAGTGCTTTTGAAGGCAAGTTGGTGGATCCCACATTGTATAGGCAACTGATAGATTCGTTGATGTATTTAGTCAACACTAGGCCGAATATTTGTTTTGTTGTGAACACACTCAGTCAGTCCATGGTGGAGCTGTGACAGGTTCATTGGGCGGTAGCAAAGCATGTGTTGAGATACATGTGAGGTATAGTAGACTTTGGGCTCAGATATATTGGAGTTGTGGAGAGGAGTTATAGGGGTACACAGATTCTGATTGGGCTAGGAGTGTTGTGGACAAAAATTCCACGTCTGGATGTTGTTTTAGCTTGGGAGCAACGATGATATCTTGGTACTGCACAAAACAATAGTCAATGTCACTTAGTTCAACAGAGGCAGAGTAAATGGAAGCGAGTATCGCGAGTTGTGAGGTAGTATGGCTTCGCAAGATACTTGCAGGATTATTTGGTCTAGAGATGGGGTCAACGGTGATACATTGTGATAATCAGAGTTGCATTAAGCTCTCTGAGAATCTTGTGTTTCACGAACATTCCAAGCATATCGAGATCAGATATCACTTCATCAAAGACAAAGTCTAAAGAAGTGTTGTGAGATTGCAGAACATTTCCATAGAGGAGTAGGTAGCAAAAACTCTCACTAAGCCTCTAGTGAAAGGGAAGTTTGTGAAGTACAAAGACAAGTTGGGGATAATGGAGAATCCCTTCCTTGCTAGGAGGGAGTGTTGAAGCATATGGTAGCTTCAAAAGATCTTTTGCATAGGCTTGGTGTCTTATCATATAGAAGATGATTTATTGCCTCTTTAGGTGCTTACTTGATGTAGTAAGTGATTTATGTCTTCTTTCTTAAGTCTAACTTGGGAAAAGGTCTATGTGACCACATCCAATTGAATCACAAAAACTTTCAGTGGACCCAAGTTTTAAATTATGAGAACACGTCAATCAGATGTCGAACATACTTTAAAACAAGGCACCTCCAAGACACATGTCCTCAAGCAAAAAAGAATCCAAAAAAGAAAAAAGAGGCAGGCCCATAAGCCAAAAGGATGGCAGGTATCAAATTCTCTCCTCTCAAAAGAAGAAGAGGAAGAAGAAACCATGGAGGGTCAACCAATCCAAGCAGAAGTGGATGTTCATGTACAACAAGGTAACCAAGTATAAGGGGGAGCTGAGGCTCAGTCCAAAAATGCAACCCTTATTCAGAAGGGCACCAACTTAGTTGAGATCCATGCATCTAATGGGATGGGGCCACAAAAAGAACACATGTATTTGAGAGTTCAAACTCAGACAAAGAAACCTCACCAAAGACAACAAGAAGAGAATTGGCAATGGTTCTTGTTGAACCAAACTCTGAGAGATGGCAGAAAGTGCAAAAAAATAAAGGCAAAAAAGAGAAGTTAAGTGATTATTTCCACACTTAACTTCGAATGTTTTCTTTGTATCTTATTTACAATTTTTTCTCTATAGCTCAATGTCATGAGGTGTATCTCTTGAATGTGTTTAGCATATACAAAATGTAATTTTGTTCTTTCTTTTATGATGAATAAAATTACGGGTGTATTTTCTTCAGAAAAATAATAATAATAATAATAATAAAATAACTTGGGAAAAGTACAATAATTAAAGTCAATTAATTATTATGGACTACCAAGTCAATTTCGAAGGATAAATAATGAAATTATTTGACTTAAAAATGATCTAAATTGTTGATCTCCTAGATCTTCTAGAAGGGAGATTAGGGTTGGGGATTTGGGCTTGACGAAGATTATAAAATAAGCCCAAGGGAGCAGCGAAGACACACAAGGAGAGAGTGATTTTTCCCTAGAGCGAGCGGCTCAGCTAGACTATAGCACAGAGGAGGAAGAGTGCAAGTTGATTTGAGAGCATTTCCAGGAGGTTGAATTGTTGGAGATTGCAAAGTCAAATTGTTGAAGCGAGGAGGAGGTTGATTTGTTGGCTAGTTGATTTGCCAAGGCCAAGTTTCCTGAGGCATAGAGGTTGTTCGAGGGGAAGACGCAGGGTCGACTGCTAGTGAGAGTTGGGCCAAATTTCTTCAAAGGCTAATTTCTAGTGGGTTGAAATTCCTAGGGTTGAGCTACAAGTTTTAGTCAATGCATATTTCCTGGTAATTTCTCTATGGGTTGAAACCCTGATTTTCCTGAGATAAATTAATGAAGGATAATTTTTTTCCATTGCATATAAATTTCTAGAAGTTAAAATACTAGTGATTTTATTTTTCAACTATTCATAATCTATCTGGATAATAAAATAAATTTATGGGAATAAATAATTGTTGCGGGAAAATAAATTTGGGTTGGTATTAGGATATTTAACACAAATGATCATCATGAGGTGTCTAAATACTACGAGGATAATCACAATGCACTAAGATATCAAAGATTCCCTATACACCTTTTATGAGCAAAGGTCACCACCAAAACCTCTCCTCTAGAAGCAATAGGTAGACATGCTGAGGTTGAGCCTAAGGTGGATTGTGCAACTATTGGGGATAAGGTGGAAGTTGAAGTGGGTAGTCTTTTGACTCTGTCTCTAGTTACCTATCTTTATGGAGGTGGTGACACTAGTTGTGGCACACTCAAAATGTCCTCCATCTCCAAACCTATCTCTCCTAGAAGTGGAACATCCTTTGATACCTCCTCCTCCAACTCATCAACATCATGCTCCAACCACTCAATGCCTTCTCCATGATAGGCCTCTTAATCTCTAGCCTCACACACTTGTGTTAATCACATCCAATGAAATGGCATCCAAGTCTGATGCTTTGTCTATTTGACCCACCCATAGCTTAAGATTGTAATAGACATAGACCATCTCATTGAGGTGGTGGACATTTAACTTGTACGAGGGGGATTTTGTAATTAGAGGATGATGTCCCATGGGCATAAATTAAAATTAATGAAATTCTAAACAATGAAAATTTTAATTTGAACATTTATAACCTATTGTGCTTCTTGAAGTGTATTTTTTCAAAGACACTTCGGTTGCGTTCACATTGACTGGGCCAAGTAACAACAAAATACTCCTTGAGGAGGTGCACCATAGAAGTGCATGGCAATACTAGTTGTTATCTCCCTAAATAAGTGTGCCAACAGTACCTTGAGAACTAGCCACACACCAATAATAGAAATGGTAGTTTGACTCTTGAGCACTTTCTCCCATGCAATAACAAATTTGTCCCATAGAGATGTGTGCAAGAAGGTCCACTTGGAAGTTTGGTTGTTATAACAACCTCCAAGATAAGGATGACCTGGGAGCATGTGCAAAAGCATGGATCTACATAGAAGGGCTACCAAAATCCTCAAACCATGACCCAACTACCGAGGAGAATGTGCATTTGGAGTGCTCCTCAAAAAGACATCTCAGCCCTCCAATTATATAACCATAATTACAAGGCAAGTGCCATAAGAAAGAGTGCCAAAGGGTGTGGAAACTTAAATAACTACACTCAAAATTTCAGAATCTTTAAGTTCAAGAGTGTTCCCTTCCAACATATGCTAGAACCCATGTATCAGATAATTAGCCATAAGACTTCGGGAAGATTTTTGGCTTCAAGCCCAAAATTCTCCAAACACAACCTGCTTGGGCAGGTTCTTCAAAATGAAGCTAACATCATAGAATATGAGGGGTATTAGATAGCCAACCAGCAATGTTTACAAAGGTTGATTTCAGCTAGATGGACTTGAAGCTGCTTCCACTGCCATAGCTAAGTGTTAGTCCATTAGGGGCGTTCAGTTGAGAAGAGGGTACCCATGCAACAGAACATGAGGATGATCTAGTGGCTTCAGTAAATGCTGTTGACGACAATCTTTATGACCTTGATGACTTATGAATCATTCCTCATGACATCGTAAGCTATGTAGTTATTTGATTATAGCATGATGACTTTGGACTCAAGAGGCCATTTAGAGCTTCAAAGTTTATGTATTTTTCTCCCAAGCATTAATTTAATGTATGTCAAAACTTATATCTCTATGTAACATTTCTATTTGCACCCTCCATACAATATAAATCAGCAAACTTTGCATATTTGGTGCTTAATAGTTTAAATTTTCATTGCTATGCATGAACACATTTTATATTGAAATTTTATATTTTATATATCTTTTGTTCGACCAGTTTTTGTAACAGTTCTTCATTTCGTTCTGGTTCCTGTTGACATTTTGGGAAAACAGTTCTGGTCTGGTTATGGTTATGATTACTTTTGAATCAACAGAGTATGTGCTTTCAGATATCATACTCAGTTGTACATAAGGGAAGATCATCTGCTTGCATGAAAAAATACAAGGCTTTGTGTTCTGTGGTTAAATTTTCCATATAATAATGAAAAGTATATTTCCTTGTTAAATTCAAAGGATTAAGTTGTACTTCAATATGAGGGGAGGGGAAAGCTCCAAAGGCAAGAATTGGCTATTGGAAACAAAGTAGGCTTTTTTAAAAAAAGCTGTCTTGTTAAAACTGAGACCTTACCACTTTGCTATTGTTTTATCTTGTTTGAACTTTACTATGATAGTGTCTCGTTTGGAAATCCATGGGGTCTTGCCAACAAAGGTAGGGCAAGTCTAATGGGGTGCTGAACTTATACAATTTACAATTTTAGTGAATATATTAAGGGGATTTCACATTTTGGGATGAAGTGTTATTGAGTAGGAGAATTCTTCTACGAGAAACACTATGGGTTCTGGTTTTGTTGCTTCTGATCACCAATTGGATTTAACATGGGCACTTTAAAGTTGGTGATCACAATGTACAGGACACAGTTTCCTGAAGAGGATATGTCATGTGGGAATTCGTTTTCTCAGTTTTGGTAATTGTGCTTCAGATTTTTATGACAATGTGGTGGGCAATGCTTTAAAAATTTGTCATTTTTTACGAGTAGTTCTGTGGTTCTGTTAAGGTTTATATCTATTTCACTGGCAACATTTACAATTTTTTTATTTGATAATTATTTTTTATTTCATGTATATCTATAGGTTTCAACAACTTGGTTAGATTGAAAATCCTAAATTTTGAAATTTAATCATGTCACAACAACACCCGTTTCTTGTATAGCCATGTATTTACAAATATCCAACTAGACTTGTATGTTAAAGCCCAGAACAGGTTCTGACGTCAATTGAATGGTGATTAAGAGTAAAGACAATCTAGAGATTATAGAGTATTGTAGTGCTGGTGAGTGCTTGTAGATGGTAGTTATCAATAAAGATTGTTAATGCATCAACAGATCTCAGGAACAATCTTTTTTCCCTCTTGGTTGCAGTGTTAGATTTTATCAGTGATGAGGCAATAGATGATGCTTGGATGGCAGTATCTTATTTGAGTGATTCTGACTACCTTCTTGGGGCTAGTAGCATTCGACACCTTAGAAGGCCACAAACCTTACTAGATTTAGATGAAGTTGATTCAGCACATGTTGTTGAATCAATAGCTGGATCTGTTATGACTCGTGGAGTTCTATTTGCAAATTCTCATCCTGCACCTCCCAGGTATTTGTTCAACTGTCAATATTTATGTAAGAAAAGTTTTTACTAATGATTGTTAACGAGTTTGACATACTTTTTTTTTCTATGTGAACAACTGAACAGGTGGCAATCCATTCGAGGCCCAATACTCTGGCAGGTGGAGCGGTCCTTTCGTGAAAAAAAGGTCAGTACATATGTTTAATGTTCATGCTACAAGAAAGTTAAATATCAGGAAAAAAGGAAGTCAAATATAAATAACAGGACTTGTTTGAAGTTCAATTAGATGGATAGTGGTGGCACAGCATTCTGGGATAAATATTCTACAGGAAGTTATCTAGATAGAAAAATTATGTATTAGCTAGTAGAATTATTCCCACCTCATCTGAATGAACTTACTCTAAGCTAGTTCTAAAGGTCAATGCTATGAATCGCATCTTGTGTTTTGTTCTATGATCCTTTTACGTACTACGTTGAACTTCATTGCTTAGTTGTAGAGAATATGACTTTAAAGTTTTAGAGTTTAATAAGTTACTGTGAAATTCTTATTGCTAACTATCAATACAAACTGTGAGAAAATCCACTGCATATGCTCTTCAATTTTGTCTAGTAATAAAGAAATGAGGTGAACTTCATAAAGGCAATGTCACATAAGCTATTTATCTGCATCTACTCTGCGTTTCTACAATATGAAATATAGCAGGTTTAAAAAGGTTGCTTGAAAATATTGCAAAGGTTTTCATTTTATGTAGACAAATACTAATTACTGGTATGGCTATTTTTGGATACAGATTGAAATTTTCTCTGAGCGGTGGGTATCAGGCAGTCTTTCAGGGACTTGTGGACTATCCATCTTGGCTACTGAATATAAACCATTCAAGCATTTGTTAGCACAACCAGTTCTTCAAGTGCAGCTAAAATCTATCAGAGATTGTAAACAAGGAGAGGATTTTCATTTTGAAGAAGAAATAGCAGCTGAAATTGATTCACTTGAGTTAGATGATTTGTTTTCTGACTGTCATGCTTTGTCAAAATCTAACAATATTGGTCATGCTTATATTAATAGCGACCTAAATGAAATCCCTGGGGAAATGGATGAAGATGAAATAGAAGAATGGTAATTCTTTTACATTATCTATTATGCTGTTTATTTACTAATGGTCCATTATCTTGTTTGATTTTGAAACCCCACGTGTATTAGATTTCAGAAGGTTATTTTCAAGATATGCAAGTAAGATGGATTAAAGGAAGGAGAGTCGATTAAGGGGTAGGAAATTGTGGTGAAAAGGTGCAATATGATCCCCTTTTGCTGGACTAGAAACCATTTTAGCATGTCATTTTGCTTTCATTTTCATGTCTCTTTTGATTGTGTAATTTGAACTCAAAACATATAAAACACATTCTGATCAATACTTAATATTTTTAACTTTTCAAAGGGATCATTATCAAATATTTCTGAAGATTGCTTTTGGGACAATCTATTATAAAAATTCAGATTAATATTGACTAATTTAGAGGTTCCTTTAAACAACTTGCATTGTCCTGCTCCTTGAATGCACTACTTTGTCCACCTTGAAATGTAAACCAGTGTGACAAGCCTAACTTTTACCAATCATGTCATATCAGAGGGTTGTGTCTTCCTTATATTCTCCTGTTCATTCCATTAGAAAGTAAGAAGAGTGATGCCTGCTCAGAAAGAAGAGCTTCTTTGATATTGTTTCTAATAGGTGTATCTCTAATAAGTGAATCAGGATTTTCTGAACTAAAGCTGAAGGCAAAGTTGAGCATAGAAAGTAATAGTGATGATATGAAAATTGAAGGTGCTAATGGATTTAGAACAACCAAGAATGGTAAAAAATGACTATCTAAATGTGAGAATTAATACTGTTCTAGCACCAAGCAAAGAGAAGATTAGATGAGAATTTTATTAACCTCAAACAAATTACCAGAAGAGTAGGTCAGTGGGACTGTTAAGAACATCCAATGAAGAAAAGTACCACATGGGAGTACGAAATGTTGATGTTTAGGGCATCCTGTATACTGATAATTGCTTGTGAATTTGGTTAGGTTAATCCTTTTCTTGTGATATTTTCCATTATAAAGTAATTACAGAGGAGCTCAATAGTAAAACAAAAATGCCATAACGATCATAAAGAGACAGCCACACAAGAACATAATAATTTACCTTGGGAAAACCCACATGGAGAAAAAACCCAGCAATCCTTTCCCTATAGAATCAATTCAACAAGTGTTATATAAAAAATTAGTTAGTCATAAGTTATTAGGCAAAGGGCATGATCTTTGATCATGCCCATTCACCAAGAGGCACCCAAGGCAGTATATAGCCAAGGCCTCCCACAAAATGTAAACATCATCTATTCATTTATTAATAAAATATATATTATGGCTGTCAATTGCTAAATTCATGTGTTCCATTTGGTATTGGAGCAAGTAGATCGTTGCCTTCGTTGTCGTCCCGTGCTACGTTGCCTCAGTGGTTTGTTGGCATTATGATTCTGGTTTGGCCCTATGGTACAGGTGTTGTACTTGATGGCAACTCACTCAAGTGGCAAAACTTTGTTCAGGCTCTCAAAATGATGAAAATTACAAGGTTCGCAGGTGAATGGTTCAAAAGGTGCGGACCCGCAGGTTCGTCGTTCATGAAGTGCGGTCATACTCGCAGGTTACCCGTTCAGAAAGTGCGGTCCCAGAGTTCACTCACTTCAAGGCAGAGAAGTGCGCTCACGTGGGGTTTTTTATGTTTGGCCCGTGGTATTTAGCCCGTCGTTCATGATCCTATGGTTTTGGCCCGTGGTATAGGATCTAATTTAACCCCGGTTTGGATCCCTTGTATTGGTTATTGATGGTTTTGTCCCATGGTGTGAATAAGGGCTTGACTATAAATAGGGAAGGAGATCACTTGGCTGAGAGAACTTTGAAAGTTGAAGATCTTAAGATCTGAATTTTGGGTTATCAGTTTTAAAAGCTAGATCTAAATCAAGGTAAAATTTAAAGGCGAATCTATTGCTAAGTCGTGATCTCTCGGGCGCATGATCAAATCTGTGGATCTGACTGTCTGTGGTAATTTGGAGGACTGTTAATTTGGCCCTAATCAGAGGTTCGTAGGCGATCTATAGCGTGAGTGCAGGGGTACGCATTACAGAAGAAGGCGCAGTGCGGGTATACGCAGCGTAGCTGAAGGCGCAGTGCGGGGTACGCAGTACAGAGGAAGGCACAGTGCGGGGTACGCAATACAGAAGAAGACCAAGTGCGGGTATACGCAGCACAGCTGAAGGTGAAGTGCGGGTATCCGCAGGCTTATATTGGTGAAGTTGCAGACCTGTTTTGAAATATTTGTTGGCTGCCGGTTTTCCATTTGCTGCTGTGTTCTGGGTTTAGGTTACTGGTGTTGGTTTTCTGTTTACAGCATTCTGAGAAGTTTGGGTGGCTCATTGGTTTGATTGTATAAGGAGATCGGTTAATTCACATGTACTTGATGTTTATTTGATGTTCTTGGATCCAGTCTGAAAATTAATGAAAAGTGGTCCTTGAAAGAAAAGTAGGGGGTTGTAGCTCCCTTCCAGGAGAGACTGGAAAACGAGAGAGAGTTGTAGCTCTCTGCAGGTTGCAACCTGCGTACTGGTAAAGGACTGCACCAGTACAAAATCATTGTAAAAAGAGTTTCTAATTGAAAGAAGATAGAGACATATTGCAGCAGGTGGTTTTCACCCACATTGGGTTTCCACCTTATATCTGGTGTTCTTTGGTGTGACTATATGTTTTTCTTGTTCATGCTCATTATTTTATGGTACTGACATACAATATCTGAAGAATAATTCAAAGTATAAATATATTGAAAAGAGTTTGATAATACTGATTCACCCCCCCTCTCAGTGTTATTTCCAACAATTGGTATCAGAGCGGGTCCTTCTAAAGGAGCTTGATCGCTTGAAGGAAGATCTTTCATCATGAGCAACTACGAGAGGGAAGCATCAATCAGGCCATCGATTTTTGATGGGACAAACTTCGTGTATTGGAAGATAAGAGTCACTGCCTATCTTCAATCCTTGGGTACAGAAGTCTGGGACATCATAGAAACAGGGTATACTTTTCCATCAGCTACTCCTACAGATCCAGCTGAGAAGAAGAAATATGAAACAAATGCAAAGGCAGTCAATACTCTTCTAGGATGTCTATCTCAATGAGAATTTGTGAAAGTTATGCAATATAAATCTGCAAAAGAAATATGGGACAAGATTGTTCTGAGCTATGAAGGAGATGATCAGGTAAAACGTGCAAAACTTCAAACCCTCAGGATTCAATATGAAAATCTCAAGATGTATAATGATGAAAGTGTGGCTAACTATTTTCTTCGTGTGGATGAGATTGTTAATTGTATGGAAAATTTGGGTGAAAAAATAAAAGAGGTTGTTGTGGTTGAAAAAGTTCTAAATGTTAGGATATTCCGACACATAGGATATAGTTAAGTTCAACTTGGTCTAGTATAGAGTTAGGTATAGAGTTAGGTAAAGTGTCTTTCTTTACCGTTGTACATTTTGTAACTTACAATCCGACGGTCACGATATGTAGTGATTCGACGGTTCACTCTCACCTTGGTATTACCGACACCTGATCCGTGGCTTGACACCCGATTGGTCCATGAGTTCTATTTAAAGCGCATGGAGGGTCATTGTTCGGGTAATCCATGCATGAGAGAAGCTTATGTAAATTTTCATTCTTTGATTAATAAATTGCCTGTAGTACCCATGTTGGGACAGGCCGTGGACTGTTTCCCTCTTTGAGGGTTTTAACCACGTCAAAAATACTGGCGTATTGATCTGTGATCTGGTTGTGAGCGGTGTCCTTTTGGTATTCTTTCTGAGGAACTTACCCTGTAAATTCCTACATGGTATCAGAGCTATTTGAGGGCCGCGTCCGTTGGTGATCCAAATTTGAAGCCGGTAGAACTGCATGCGGCTGTCGTTTCCTAGATCTGTTGTTTCTGACTGCTTTCGGGCCGAGAGGACTGCTCTGTTGCGTTCGGAGCATCTGTTCCAGTGAGGAACCCCTTTCGTTTCACGCGAAAAAGTTTCCGGTAGCCCTAGCTGCGTCATTTTTCAGATCGGGAAGTATACAGTGTTTTTTTGCAGTTTACTGTTATTTTCTCTCTGCTTATTTCGGTTTCGGTTTATTTAGCCCTTTTTTTTTAACCGGATCTATACCTTTCATTTCTGCGTATGCTCTTTGCCCTGCGACTCTGTGCGATCTGGGCAAATCAGAAACAGAAAGGAATGATTTTTCTCATGCGTATGCTCTTTTCCCTGCACCTTAGTGTGATCTCGGAAAATCAGAAACATTGAGAAAAATATTTAGTTTTTCGGCTAAAGCTAACTTTAAGATTTTTTTTTTAAATTTCTAGTTTTTTGGCTAAAGCTAACTTCGAGCCGCAAGGTTCTTTTTTCTTTGCATATTCGTGTTGGGTTTTGTGTTTTGTGTTTTGTAAGGAAAAAGAGCTTTCTCAAGGCAAGCACGCAAACCAAGGCCCCCCCCCCTCTCTCTCTCTCTCTCTCTCTCAAATTTTTTGTATAGATCAATTGGTTCAAAGCTATTTTAAGAGAGTAGAGGTCTTGGGTTCAAGTCTCCATTTTGTGGGGGCGGATTTTTTCATTCCCGCACATTCGCGCACTTTGCCGGCAACGTCAACCATTTTTTTTCAAAAAGCCATAACTTCTTCATCCGGAAGCCTTTTTCAGAGTCGTTTTTTTTAAAACCGCCTATTTTTTCGAGATCTATCCATTGGAACACTTACTTTCAGCATCTTCAGCTTCAGTTTTTTTTTTTTTTTAAATGGAAAGTCCATGCCAAGTCATTCTTGACAGCACTAACTACTTCCAATGGGTAGCCTACATGGAAGATTTACTTAGAAGTAAAGGTCTCTTCAGAATAGCCACAGACCAAGAAAAGAAACCAAAAGATGAAGACAAGGCTGCAAAATGGGAAAATAGACAAGATCAAGCACGTGGTTTGATAGGGATGTCTATTTCTCTTGATCTTAGATTCCACATTGCAGAACTTGAGACTCCTCATGAAGCATTAGAAAAACTCGCTAAAGTTTTTGGGATTAAAAATGAAATTAGAGCCCATCAACTTGAAAATGAGTTGCTTATTTTGGATCCTAATAATTTTTCTTGCATTGAAGACTTCTTGTCCAAATTCAAGACCCTTAGATATCTCTTGGAAGGTGTTAAAGTTAAGAAAGAAGATGGTAACCTTATTTATTCCATCCTTACTAAATTGGGACCAGCCTACTCTGTATTTGTTTCCACTTTCCATTCTACAAGGGAAGCTTTCATTTGTCAAGGAAAAGACTACAAGGCCCCTTCCTTTGACTTCTTTTGTGATTCCTTAATAAGAGAACAAGAAAAACTCTTACACCTTGGTCTTCTTAATCTTGGAAACTCTTCCACGAAAGCGTTAGCCGCCCAGCAGCAACCAAATTCAAAGAATCCTAAGAAGTCATATCCTCAAAAGAATGGTCCTAAACCAACTCAGCCTCAAAATGAAAGATCATTTCAGCAAAATGATAAGACCAATAAAAACAAATGGAAGAAGACTGATAGACATTGTAACTTTTGTAATCGAGATGGCCACTTAGAATCTAAATGCTTTAAGAAGATGGAAGCCTTGGAAGCCGCAATGAAGAAACATAACATCCATGTGGAGCCTACTTCAACTTCAACTTCCGGAATGGCACTTTCTGCATGTCGTTGTCAATCATCTCAGTCTGGTTATGCATTAAATGTATCTTCTTCTTCTTCTCATTCTCATGAGTGGCTCATTGATTCTGGAGCCTCTTATCACATGGCCAAAAACCAAGCCATGTTTTCTTCTTTAAATGATTGTAACACCAAAAATATATATGTTGGTGATGATAGATCTCTTAATGTTGTAGGAACTGGAACTGTTCATCTAGACAATGGTCAGTTTAATGATGTATTATGTGTTCCAACCTTATCCTGCAACCTTCTATCTGTCTATCAGATAACTCATTTAGGTGAAGGTAAAATTGTTGAATTTTCACCTCATGATGTTGTAATCAAGGATCTAAAAGATCCTAAACAAATTCTAGCCACTGGTCTTGCTGATGATTCCACAAGGTTGTATAAGTTTCACAACTTTGGGTCATCAAATCTTCCCTCAGTATTTGTTGTTCATAATGATGAAGTGAGCAAACTTTGGCATGAGCGATTTGGTCACTTAAACTATCGCTCCCTTCAGCATCTATGTAAAGAAAATATGGTGACAGGTCTTCCTATGGTATCTTGCAGAGATGGTGTTTGTTCCGGATGTGTACTCGGAAAACATCATGGGGACAGTTTTGACAAACGTGCCTCTTGGCACGCCTCAGCCCCTTTACAGCTTGTGCACAGTGATTTATGTGGTCCTCTTCCTGTTGCTTCATTCTCTGGCTGCAAGTACTTCTTAACTTTCATTGATGATTTCTCCAGACGCACTTGGGTATACTTCTTAAAACTCAAGAGCGAAGTATTTAACACATTTTTGGCCTTCAAAGCCTTTGTTGAAAAACAATCTGGACATCAAATTCTTAAGCTAAGAACTGATAATAGTGGAGAATATGTTAAAAACACATTCATCAACTTTTGCACCGAAAATGGAATTCAAATGCAACATACTGTTCCATACACTCCACAACAAAATGGTGTAGCTGAAAGGAAAAATCGCACCTTAAAGGAAATGGCTAATTGTATGCTGCAATCTAAAGGACTCAGTCTTAGTTTTTGGGCCGAAGCAATTAATTGTGCAAATTAGATAATCAATCGCACTCCTACTAAGGTTCTACAGAATATCACTCCAGAAGAAGCTTGGAGTTCCATTAAACCAGATGTAAGTCACTTTCGTGTTTTTGGAAGTGAAGCATGGGCCCATATTCCAGATGAAAAGCATAAAGCTTTAGAACCTAAGAGTGAGAAATGTACTTTTGTTGGATATTCTGAAGATGTAAAAGGTTATAGACTTATTCCATTTAAGTCCAAAAATGTTATCATTAGAAGAGATGTAAAATTTGATGAAAATAAATCGGCCTGCGAGCCTAGTCCGGCGGATGTGCCACCTCTTCCTATCTCTTCTACTTTTGACAACATTTCTTCTTCAGATGATGAAAGTGAGGATGATAATCCTCCCCCACCTTCTCAGGATCCTCAACTTCCAAGATGGGTCCGTGCTACTCGGGATGCAGCAGGTGATCTTGCTGGTGATCCTACAGATCAGCGACGTACACGTTCCCAGTTTGAAAGAGCCTCTTCTTTACTGGCTCAAGCTCCAGTAAATCATGATCCTGACACTTTTGCAGAAGCTTCAGGCCATCCACATTGGGAAGCAGCTATGAATGAAGAATATCATTCATTATTGACAAATGATACATGGGATCTTGTTCCTCTACCAAAGGGACGCAAACTTGTAAGATGTAAATGGGTTTACAGAACCAAGTATGGACCAGATGGGAAAATTGATAAACATAAAGCTCGTCTTGTTGCTAAGGGCTTTTCACAGGTTGAAGGCATTGACTACACTGAAACCTTCTCCCCTGTTGCCAAAATGAACTCTATCCGCCTTGTTCTTTCCCTTGCTGCCTCTTTAAAATGGGAAGTCCATCAGATGGATGTTAAATCTGCCTTCTTGCATGGGGACTTGAAGGAAGAAATCTATATGGAACAACCCTCTAGTGCCTCCTTCCTTCTCCTATTGTGTCATATTTGTAAATCCTTCAATCCTATCCCAAGTTGTTTTTAAGGGGGGATGTTAGGATATTCCGACACATAGGATATAGTTAAGTTCAACTTGGTCTAGTATAGAGTTAGGTATAGAGTTAGGTAAAGTGTCTTTCTTTACCGTTGTACATTTTGTAACTTACAATCTGACGGTCACGATATGTAGTGATCCGACGGTTCACTCTCACCTCGGTATTACCGACACTTGATCCGTGGCTTGACACCCGATTGGTCCATGAGTTCTATTTAAAGCGCATGGAGGGTCATTGTTCGGGTAATCCGTGCATGAAAGAAGCTTATGTAAATTTTCATTCTTTGATTAATAAATTGCCTGTAGTACCCACGTTGGGACAGGTCGTGGACTGTTTCCCTCTTTGAGGGTTTTAACCACGTCAAAAATACTGGCGTATTGATCTGTGATCTGGTTGTGAGCGGTGTCCTTTTGGTATTCTTTCTGAGGAACTTACCCTGTAAATTCCTACACTAAAATCTTTGTCACCTAGGTTTGAATCTAAAGTTTCTGCTATAGAAGAAAAGGAGAATCTACAACATCTTAAAATGTCACAACTGCATGGAATTCTAACTGCTTATGAAATGAGGAAAGGAGGTCCATCTGGCAAGAGAGAAGCTGCCTTCAAGGCTTCAGGCAAAGGAGAGTACTATGAATCAGGACATAGGTCAAAAGAAGAAGAAGAATCAAATTTTGTCAGAAATCTTCAACGGGGTGTTGGACGGTTCAGAGGTAAGTTACCCTTCAAATGCTTTGCTTGTGGAAGAGTAGGTCACTATGCTGCCAAATGTCCTCATAAGGATAAGATCGACAAGGGAAAGGAACCTATTAGATGGAACAAGAAATAGAATGCAAATAAGAAAAGCTACTACACTCATGAAGACAGTGATGGTCTATCAAATAGTGATGAAGATGAACGAGGTAATGACTATAAACTTTTAATGGCCTTTGAAGATGATGATTATATGGATGCTATAGTTGTGGATAGTTTCTATGAAGAGATTTCTAGACTCAAGACATGTATAGAAGAAAAGAATGTAATCATTGATACTCTACAATTTCAAATTGATGAAAAAGAAAAATTTCTTGAAAAGTTAGAATGTGAAATTGTTGGCTTTAGAAAAGAAATTGAGAAAACAAAGGTTATTAATCTTAGGTTTGTCAAAGGATTTGAAACTCTGGATGAGATCATCAATGTACAGCGTTCTCCGCTAAACAAGACAGGTCTGGGGTATAATGGAGAAACATCTCAAGCATCCACCTCAAAGAGTTATCTTGATGCAGCAAGAAGGAATGAGCAAAAGCACAATGGAGATCACCAGGTAAAGCAGGGACAAATTACATCAAAAACAAACAAAGACTACCAGGTAAACCAGGGGCAATCTGTCTTAAGGGTGAACAAAAGCTATAACCAGCCACAGGTAAAATCTTCTCAACTTGCTTCAAGAATGGATGACAATAGAAATTACAATCATTTGGCCGGTAGATTTGATAACCGCAGAAGTTTCTTCAATGGCCAATGTTTCTCTTGACATAACTTTGGTCACAAAGCAGTTTAATGTGTTGCATATAAAACAATCATGACTAAAGAAGCTCAAAAACAAAGAAGTATGACTGGGATTACAAAAAGGACCTGTAACAACTTTTCGGCTCTTGAAAATGAAATTGAATGTTCTATTTGTAATAACTTCGGTCATGAAGATTCTGAATGCAGGAGCAGGTTTCAGCAGACAAAGGAACAAGCCTCAAGCACCAGAACATGGAGAATAAAGGAACCACAATCAGAAAGATGTGGGATAGCCTTTTATGCAAAAGGACAGGAAAATCTATGGTACATCGACAGTGGATGTTCGAAGCATATGACAGGTGATAAAGAAAAACTTGAATCATATTCTGCTTTAGAAAAGGGAAAGAAAGTTTCTTTTGGAAATGATACTCCTGCAGCTATAAAAGGAAAAGGCATAGCTCAATTGAAAGAAAAGGTCAAAGCTGGAAATGTTTTGTATGTTGATGGCTTGAAGCATAACCTTCTGAGTGTCAGTCAGATGTGCGATCAAGGAACCGAGGTAATATTTCGATCAAATGGATGTAGTGTTCGTGATCTTGATACAGGGAAAACAGTGATCAAAGGTAGAAGAACTCCAAATAATCTATACATATTTGAAGAAGGACAACAACAATGCTATTTGAGCAAGGATGATGAACATTGGTTATGGCACCGGAGGTTGGGGCATCTAAGCTTTTCACAAATAAGGAAGGCATGCAAATATCAGGCAGTTCGTGGTCTTCCAGATATCAAAATTCCAGACAATACCATATGCAAATCATGTCAGTTTGGCAAGCAAACCAGAACCAACTTCCCGGAGAAGGAAGGATCAGCCAGCAGGCCTCTTGAACTAGTCCATACAGATGTATGTGGTCCTTTCAGGACAAGGTCACCACGAGAAGAAGAATACTTGATATTATTCATTGACGATTTCTCCAGGTTTGTTTGGTTAGGACTTTTGAAGCACAAAGACGAAGCATTTGAAAAATTCAAATCCTTCAAAGCCTTGGTTGAAAATGAATCAGGTTACAAAATTAAGTGCCTCAGGTCCGACAGAGGTGGGGAATTTACCTCAAATGAATTTTTCGATTTCTGTGAAGAACATGGGATAAGAAGGGAATTCTCTACAGCTAGAACACCTCAGCAAAATGGAGTGGTGGAAAGGATGAACAGAACAGTCCAACAAATGGCTCGTGCTATGCTTGATGAGTCTGGAACTCCCGCAACTTTCTGGGGTGAAGCTGCATATGTTGCGGTTGTTATTCTCAACAAAACAAATGTCCGAGTAAACAGCACTCAAACTCCTCATGAGCTCTGGTATGGTGAGACTCCTTCGGTAAAGCATTTCAAAATTTTTGGGAGCAAATGCTATATTAAGAATACTGATGAGCAGCTTGGCAAACTTGAACCTAGAGCAGATGAAGGTATTCTTCTTGGTTATTCTCCACACAGCAAAGCATATAAGTGCTACAATAAAAGACTTGGAAGAATTGTTGACAGCATTGATGTAGTGGTTGATGAAAAAGGATACATTCCTAGGGAAGTAAATCATGAAAATATCGAAGAAAATGAAGACTACCCTCAAAAACAGAATGATGAAGAAGAAAAACCTCAAGGAGCACCAGAGGAACAGATAAGGATAGAAGAGAAGACTCCATCCAGGTACGTTCAGAAGAATCATCCAGAATCTCAGATTTTGGGGCAGAAAGAAGCAGGTGTACAAACAAGAAGAACAATTGCAGAAGCTTCAAGCTATTTGGCATTACTCTCCTCCACTGAACCACAAAATGTAAGAGAGGCATGCAAAGATGAATGTTGGGTCAAAGCAATGGATGAAGAACTTGAGCAGATCGAAAAGAATAACACTTGGGAGTTGGTTCCTAGACCAAAGGATAAGAATGTTATAGGGACAAAATGGATCTTCAAGAATAAGTTGAATGAAAATGGGGAAGTAATTAGAAACAAGGCCAGACTTGTTTGTAAAGGGTATGCCCAGCAAGAAGGAATAGATTTTGAAGAAACTTTTGCTCCTGTTGCAAGACTTGAGGCCATCCGAATGTTCCTTGCTCTATCAAGCTTTCAAAAGTTCAAAGTATTTCAAATGGACGTGAAATCAGCCTTTCTGAATGGAGACTTAGAAGAAGAAGTATACATTGAGCAGCCAGATGGTTTCATTCTTGGAAATGATCCAAATCTTGTATGCAGACTAAAAAAGGCTCTCTATGGTCTTAAACAAGCTCCAAGGGCTTGGTACTATCGTTTGGACAAATATCTTCATCAACAAGGTTTTTCAAAAGGATCAGCAGATAGCAATCTTTATATAAAAATTGAAAATGACAAATTGCTAATACTTGTTGTGTATGTAGATGATATTATCTTTGGCAGCAATGAAGAAGCTATGAGTCAAAGCTTTGCCTTGGTGATGCAGAAAGAATTCGAAATGTCTTTGCTTGGAGAACTGACATATTTTCTTGGATTGCAAATCCAACAAAATGAAGGAGGGATCTTCTTGTCTCAAACCAAGTATCTCAAGCAGATTTTGAAGAAATATGGTATGGAAGATGAAAAACCAGTGTGTACACCCATGGTCACAGGATGTAACCTCAGTGCAAATGATGAATCAGCAGCAGTGCATCAACCAACCTACAGATCTATGATTGGAAGTCTACTTTATTTGACAGGTACCCGACCAGACATCATGCATGCAGTGGGAATAGTTGGAAGATTTCAGGCAAATCCAAAGGAAACTCATCTTCAGGCAGTGAAGAGAATTTTCAAATATCTTCAAGGGACTCAAAACTATGGCTTATGGTATCCTAGAGATACAGATCTCACACTTCATGCTTATACAGATGCAGATTGGGCCGGAAGCGTGGATGACAGGAAGAGCACAAGTGGTGGTGCATTCTTTATGGGTTCCAGATTAGTATCTTGGTTTAGCAAGAAACAGAGTTCAATTGCTTTGTCTACAGCTGAAGCGGAATATGTGGCTGCTGCATCTTGCTGCACTCAACTCCTTTGGATGATGCAGACCTTGCAGGATTTTCAAATCACTTGCACACCACCTATCTCCATCTTATGTGATAATACAAGTGCAATCAGCATTTCAAAGAACCCAATCATGCATTCAAAGACCAAGCACATACCAATCAAGTATCACTTTCTCCGAGAACAAGTGCTTGAACAAAAGGTCAAGTTGGAGTATGTTCCTTCTAAGGAACAAGTTGCTGATATACTCACCAAACCATTGCCCAGGGAGACCTTTGAATACCTCAGGCAAAAGCTGGGGGTTGTTGATGCATCATCTTGTTGTTGACTCTCTTCTGATTGATGGTTGTACGCAAGGTTCATCTGGGGTATATGCGTACATTTGCTGAGTTGCGGATTGATCGAAGATCGAATGGCACAGGTTCAGGGGGAGCATATAATGCATTGTTGGCATTATGGAAGAAGTACAGAAGGAATATTGCTGCAATATGTCTCTATCTCTTTCATGGTTATTTATGGTGTTTGGTGGATTATGGTTCTTCTTGAAGAAATTTCCTTCCTTTGCAGATCTGGTTTATAGTCAGGGGGAGCATGTTCTTAGGGGGAGCATAACCCTTTGCCCTTGATGTCAAAGGGGGAGAATGACGTTGAGGATCTTGAGGTTGCCATCAAGTCCAAAGGGGGAGATTGTTGGCATTATGATTCTGGTTTGGCCCTATGGTACAGGTGTTGTACTTGATGGCAACTCACTCAAGTGGCAAAACTCTGTTCAGGCTCTCAAAATGATGAAAATTACAAGGTTCACAGGTGAATGGTTCAAAAGGTGCGGACCCGCAGGTTCGTTGTTCATGAAGTGCGGTCATACTCGCTAGTTACCCGTTCAGAAAGTGCGGTTCCAGAGTTCACTCACTTCAAGGCAGAGAAGTGCGCTCACGTGGGGTTTCTTATGTTTGGCCCGTGGTATTTAGCCCGTCGTTCATGATCCTATGGTTTTGGCCCGTGGTATAGGATCTAATTTAACCCCGGTTTGGATCCCTTGTATTGGTTATTGATGGTTTTGTCCCATGGTGTGAATAAGGGCTTGACTATAAATAGGGAAGGAGATCACTTGGCTAAGAGAACTTTGAAAGTTGAAGATCTTAAGATCTGAATTTTGGGTTATCAGTTTTAAAAGCTAGATCTAAATCAAGGTAAAATTTAAAGGCGAATCTATTGCTAAGTCGTGATCTCTCGGGCGCATGATCAGATCTGTGGATCTGACTGTCTGTGGTAATTTGGAGGACTGTTAATTTGGCCCTAATCAGAGGTTCGCAGGCGATCTATAGCATGAGTGCGGGGGTACGCACTACAGAAGAAGGCGCAGTGCGGGTATACGCAGCGCAGCTGAAGGCGCAGTGTGGGGTACGCAATACAGAGGAAGGCACAGTGCGGGTATACGCAGCGCAGTTGAAGGCACAGTGCGGCGTACACAGTATAGAAGAAGACCAAGTGCGGGTATACGCAGCACAGCTGAAGGTGAAGTGCGGGTATCCGCAGGCTTATATTGGTGAAGTTGCGGACCTGTTTTGAAATATTTGTTGGCTGCCGGTTTTCCATTTGCTGCTGTGTTCTGGGTTTAGGTTACTGGTGTTGGTTTTCTGTTTACAGCATTCTGAGAAGTTTGGGTGGCTCATTGGTTTGATTGTATAAGGAGATTGGTTAATTCACATGTACTTGATGTTTATTTGATGTTCTTGGATCCAGTCTGAAAATTAATGAAAAGTGGTCCTTGAAAGAAAAGAAGTAGGGGGTTGTAGCTCCCTTCCAGGAGAGACTGGAAAACGAGAGAGAGTTGTAGCTCTCTGCAGGTTGCAACCTGCGTACTGGTAAAGGACTGCACCAGTACAAAATCATTGTAAAAAGAGTTTCTAATTGAAAGAAGATAGAGACATATTGCAGCAGGTGGTTTTCACCCACATTGGGTTTCCACCTTATATCTGGTGTTCTTTGGTGTGACTATCTGTTTTTCTTGTTCATGCTCATTATTTTATGGTACTGACATACAATATCTGAAGAATAATTCAAAGTATAAATATATTGAAAAGAGTTTGATAATACTGATTCACCCCCCCCCCCCCCTCTCAGTATTATTTCCAACATGGTTGTTTGTAGCGTCCAACATCCGCGTTGTCACAAGTCCGCTCCCCCATCACCCCGCCATCATTTCCTGTCTCCGTCAAAGCCTTCTGCATCCATCTTTCATCCACTATCCCTGTGTCTATTCCAGTCAGCTTTCAATCTCGGTCAACACTGGCCGCAGTCCTTGACATCTATGCATCGTATAAGGCCATATTGGGATATATAACTTGGGGTATATAACTATAAAGGTTTATGACTTAAATCATATGGTTATATGATATTAATTATTTAATTTAGTTATTAAAAAAACTCTATGTTATATAATTAAATTAATTAATTTAATTTAATTATTAAAAAAATTAATTAAAAAAAATTAGTCAACGTAAGGAAGAAACTTAAGCTGGCGGAAAAATATACACCCCCCACAAACTCGTTCAATGTCGTCGATGTCAATGGCCGATTTCAGCCAAAAATTGATTGATTTGGAGAATAGGATTAGTAGCCACTCCGATGATCTCAACCAAAAATTAGTCGATCTCGAGAGTAGGGTTATCAAACATTCCGATGATATCAAGAAGCTTCAGGATACAACAAATCGAATAGAACTACAGCTCAAGCAAAACCATATCAAGTCCAAAATAAATCATAATTAGACAATGGCGTTGCTGAACACTTTGTGTGGAAGGAGGAAGGTTACACCCGAACAACTACAAAATGATGAAGGTAATCAATAGCACAATTCATCAGATTCAACAAATTCAACAGATTCTCATGAAAAAGCGGAGTCCAAAAAAATCATCCACGCACCATCAAGGAAATAGTAATGCGATTTTTTCAAATAAGCAGCTCTAGGATACATTCACCAATCAATACCTTCTTTTCGCTCCACCGTTAGCAATGTATTAGCGAAAAGCAAAAATCGAGCTGCTCAAATTCGATGGGAACAAAAAATGCAGTGTTGTGTGGTTGAATAAAGCAGAAGAATACTTCGAGATTTACAACATCGACAATGATGACGAAAATATTAGGCACACTTCTATGAAAATGGAAGGAGAAGCATATAATTGGTACATGTGGTGGAAGAAGATGACAATTGCCACCAGTTGGAGAAAATTTAAGAATGCATTCTTTAAAAGATTTTGAGGTGTACAGGAAAAAGAGTTCTTTACAACACTCATCAGATTGCGACAAAAAGGAAATGTGGATGAGTACACTCGAGAATGGGAGACCTTAGCAACACAAGTATCTGGGTTATCAGAATCTCGTCTAATTCAATCATACATCTCCGAAATTAAAACTCATTTACAAGCAGAACTTGAGCTTCATGACATCACATCAATAGAAGTAGTAAGACAAAAAGCAAATGCTGCTGAAAAGAATTTTGAACAGATACTGTGGTCAGAACTGGAAAAAGTATATTCGAGATGAAGAATGCCCCAATTTGTGGATACGGATAATACAAGATATGTTCCACCACATCTTCGTGAAGGCAAAAAATCTAATGTGGAAATGCAAAGGATAAAAAAAGACAAATGCAAACGTTGTGGCGAGAAGTGGGACCCTAAACATAGGTGTGAAAAAGGAAAGGAATCAAAGAACCTATATAACTGTGAAGCAACTAATGATTCAAACAGTGATGATTCAGACATAGAAGAAATAGAAGATGCCCCAGAATTCTCTCCAGAATTAGATGGTGAAACTATTCCGCAAGTGTCACTATCAGCGATGATAGGTATATCACAACCCCAAACTCTAAAATTGAAAGGACGTATAAAGAAGAACAACGTAGTGGTTCTCATAGACTCTGGTAGCACCCACAATTGTTTAGATGCAACTGTGGCAAAGAGACTCAACATTTTCTCATTTCCCTTACCTAACATGAAGGTGATGGTCGCCGATGGTAAGAAGATTGAAACGTTAGGGAAATGCCATAAGGTCAAATTGTAGATTCAAGGCTTTAATTTAGAATCTTCGTTCATTGTACCATTAGGTGAAGTAGATGTGGTCTTAGGTATCCAATGGCTACGAACTCTAGGCACTTATTCTGCCGACCATCAAGTATAGTTCATAAGCTTTAACCAGGAAGGGCAAAGGTACAAGTTATACCGATTCCAAGCACCAAAAAATCAAATTGTATTGTCATCTCAGATGATGAAGATAATTTGAAAAGGAGCACCAGCTTGTGTAGTACAATGTCACCAATTAGAAATTTTATCTGCAAACATGATAAACGAAGAGTCACCAAAGATACAAGATCTAATTCAGAAGCATGAAAAAGGTATTCCAAGACCTGCTTATGAAAATGCCTCCTAACAGGGAAATTGAGCATACAATAGAAGTCAAAACAGGGTCAGACCTTGTCAACATCAAGCTGCATCGATATCCACATCACCAAAAGACAGAAATTGAGAGATTAATCGAAGACCTTTTAAAGTGTGGGATCATTTCGAAAAGAGTCCGTATATTGCTCCAATGGTATTGGTAAGGAAGAAGGATAGTTCGTTCAGGTTATGCATTGACTATAAAGGATTAAACAAAATAACGATTAAAAACAAATTCCCAATTCCCTTTATCGACGAAATGTTGGATGAACTACATGGCGCAAAATACTTCTCAAAATTGGACTTAAGGTCAGGCTATTATCAAATCAGAATCAGGTTGGAAGATATACCAAAAATGACATTTCGAAAACACGAAGGTCACTATGAATTTAAAGTAATGCCATATGGGTTAACCAATGCACCAGCAACATTCCAAGCCACTATGAACGAATTATTCCATCCATATCTTAGGAAGTTCGAATTATTGAAAAATTCTTCGGCGAAAATCACATGGAAAAATTTTTGTCGACGCGTTTCGAACCAACCAGTGTGGTTCATCGTCAGGACAAGTTGAATGAGCAGATCTGGCTATGCACTTTAAATAGATAGGGCAGAATATCCACTGACTCAGATTACTCGATAAGGTAACAGCTGAAAAGACAACAGCTAGATTTGACCTCATAACGACTAGTTTGACCATGATAAGGGGTATTAATTTATATTATTTATTTATTTTATTTATATAAAAGAAATTTCAGTTATTAATATAGAATAAATTAATATAATAAGTAAATCATAAAATAAATTAATTACAAATCAATTAATTTTAAATATATTAATAAACCTAAATTAATTTAAAAATTGTTTATGTGTTTTTAAGTCTATTTGCTTGAATTGATATAACAACAACTAAAGCAGCAAATATAATGCAGCAATAAAACCACACACATAAGACAACAATTTAATTAGGAGTTCACCCAAAACTCTTGGGCTATGTCTCCATGAGCTCTAGTAAACTCAACTAGGCTCTTTGGGATTATGGCAAAGTCCTTTTACAAGCTCTTGGCTCAGCTCCACTGTTTTACACAGAAACAATGGGTTTAGACACCATTTTATCCCTAGCTCTTGAAGCTCTCGGCTCTTCTAGCTCTCGGCTCTGGCCCTGGCTCTCGGCTCTGGCTCTGGCTCTCTGCTCTGGCTCTTGGCTCTAGCTGTGGCTTCTTTGGCTCTGGATTCTTTGGCTCTCTGCAGCTCTCTAGCTTTTCACTTGACCTCCAAGTGACTCCCTCCGTTGCTCTGCACAGTAGCTTTCCGCTCTCTCTGCTCTCTCGGCTCTGTAACTACTTTCAGTATTCAACTCCTCCTCAATTGAGCTCTCTAGGCTCCTTTGAGGCATTTTCCCAGCTTTTCGGCTTCCCCAGCCATTTCCCTGTGTTCGATCATTCCCCTGCGGCTCTGTCGCTTCTCTGCGTTGTTTGTTCGACTAGCCATCTGGCTCTACAGCTCTGTGGCTTTCAAAATGCCTCATCGTCTACCAAAACGCCTACTTGTAGCATGGAATGATGATTAGGAGCTGTTACAGAAGGACTCGAGGCCGTTTCATAGGCAAAAACCCAAAAATTGTCGTTCTCTGTTTACACATAGAATACACAGAAAACCTATAAAAATCCACCCAAACGCAATCTATCGGACTTCAAAAATCATTAAATCCACCTTATATCCTTTTGGATCCGTCTTCGGATGCCATTGCAAGTAATCGTTGATCAACAACTATTATTGATTTCAGGTGGCCAACACGCACGAAGATTACCCACCCGAAAAGGGTGGTTTTCTCTCTCCGGAACCTAGCCACATGGCAATTAGTGTATGGGCTCGGGCAGAGCCCAGCCAAAACCACTTACCGCCTACGGCCCACTCGAAATCCCACTTGTTTCATGGTATACCTTTGTATTTGAAAAATACATTAAAACACTGAAAATATTGCAAAATGGCTTTATGGCGGACTTGAAATGTTATGCAACTACATTTACAAACCCTTTTGGGTCTGGTTTCATCGCTTATCAAATCGCATGTGTGTTTTGGGTAAAATCCCAAATACACAGGAAAAACGTGAAAATCTGACTTATCGGACCTGAAATTTTATACAATCGGGCTTTGAAAACTTATCAAGTCCTACCTTTTTATCGGTATCGCTCATCGCATTGGCCCTGTGTATCGAGGACGGCCGATCTGCCGATTTCGGCAATCGCAATGTCGCTTGGCCCGGGGTCCCGCCTTAAGTCCCATGCCATCCTTGATGCTGATCTGTCGATTTCGGCGATCGGCATATCGCATCAGCCCGGGGGGGTCCTTACCTTATGTTATATGCGCAAGCCTACCTCCGACCCGATATGTTGGGGATCGGCAATGGGAGGTGGCTTCGCTCCCCACTTAAGTCCGCCTTTGGCCCTCCTCCAATGTGATTTCCCTTTATAAGGGTTTTTGCTCATTTTAGAGGATTTTTCCTCTTTTTCTAAAGAATATAGGGCATCTTCTTTTGGTGATAACTTCAGCATCCTAAATCCATTTTTGCCCATTCAAGTTGCAGTAGATTCATAATGAAAAGATCTTTGCAATGGGGCTATGTCCAGGAACTTCCTTGGACTTTCATTTTCCTCTGTGAGGAACACTTAGACTTAGGAGTCTATCCAAAATCCATTTTGGATCATCTTTACACTCTCTTTTATAGTGGGTTGTAATATCAATAGAATTTTATATGCCATGTGTCAACCACATATTGAGTAGTGAAGGAATTACACATCTCCCTCACACTAAAAAGTATAAAGCAATTATGGACAAAATTAGATATTTTTTACTTTCAATTACTTTATATATCTCTCTATATATAAAGTTGATGTAAAATTATGTTATTTAAAATGGACATTAAAGTATTTTATTTATGGTTGACGTTGAAATATTTTTGTCTTAATAATAATTTTTATTTTGTAGGGGAGGCATATGTGGAGGGTGCAGTGTAATTTTGCCCCAGAGGAATAATTAAAGGACAATATGCATGGAAATTAGGAGTTCCCTCTAACAATATAATAGTCATATGATCTTTTACAAGGCATTATCTTAGCATGTTCATTCCATACAAGGAATATCCTTGTCCTGGGAGATTCATTCACAGTTTGAGACACATACAATTTGGATCAAAGGAACAAGATCTCAGGCTTGAAGCCATCATTAACAAAATTAGAGCTATGGTTGAAAATTTCACTATAAGTTTGAGAGGTTCCATGTGCGAAGGTATAACAATAAATTGGTTGATTCCCAAGCCAATTTGGTTGCTCAATTAGGAAAAAAAAGGTTGTTTTTAATTAATGGGCTACTTGTCAACTAACCAATTCCTTAAGTTTCATTATCCAACAAGCGTCATGTCATTGTGGATCAACAAGGATACATTGGTAGTTATATCTCCACATTACTAAGGCAACTATGACATCCCATATCTACTCCTCATCATTATGTTTAATATTATTCCCATCAAAGGAAATAATCCCCTTTTTCCCTTCACACACACAACAACTATGGGATATATCGACCCCCATTCATAGCCCATTCAGTGGTAGTGAATTGGGCTCTTCTCTCATTATTCAATTGTTTGGAGTTGTATGGTAGTAAGGATTTAGTACGGGGAAGTATTCCCTTCCTAGTGGGATCTAGCTGAGCTAGTCATAGGGGTCTAGTTTGGCGACTATGAGAGAGTGGATACCATGGATTATAGGGAATTACAAGAAACTCGCAATTCCCTACAGCAACATGACATGCTAATCAAAGCATTGCAGAATGATATGGACATTTTAGAGCAATGCTTGTTGTGGATGAAGGCACCTCAAGGCCTAGAGGGGAGGTTATGATGAGCGTACTTTAGCACTTGAAGTGAGATGTGGACATAATTGAGCAAGTGTTTCTCAAACTAATTAACTCAAGTTAGCTTCCTACACATTACCCTCTATGTTTGGGATTTTTTTTTTCGAGCCATGTAGTAGAAGTCCCCTCTTCCTTTTCTTTGAATAATCAGCCTCTAACAGACAAGGAAATTTCTCCTATTAATTTGTCTTCCTCTAGCAAGTAGTTTAGTGGTTGTTTTTGGATTCTAAGGATCTCAATATTTTCATATCTAGTAATCCTTTGTAAGAATGTGTACAATTTTAGTTCTTTAAGGAAAGTAAGCCATGAATTTCTAGCTATTGTAGCATCATGTCTCTATAAGGGCCATCTTATTATGTAGCCCATCTATGTGCATTTGCCAGAGCCTTTTATATTGATAAAATTTACCAGTTTATGTTAAAAGTATTTTTTTTAAATTAATCAAAGTATTATTTTATTTTTTAATGTAATATTACAGGACAACATCTCTCCCATACTAGGTTGTGGAGTGGTACAATGAACCCCTAATGTTGTTAATAAAGAAGAAAAAATTTGCAAGCATAGCACCTTTATTTAGTTTTAATACATAGAATGGGTCAGTTTGGGTTCTAATAGGGAAATGGAACCTTCTTGTGAGTTTAATCAAGAAAATAGATATTCAAAATTGAGGGGCACGAAAAGTACACAAACAAAGTGAAAAAATACAAAGTTGGCAAGGACAATCCCATCAAACAATGGTCCCCTTTTTTCGTCAAAACCACTTGGATAAAGATTTTGGATAGGAATAAAATCTCAAAGGAACCCAGTGAATCTCTTGGGAAGTCGTGATCTTTACGCTATAATATTAACTGATATGAGAACATAATAGAAATACAAATACTCACATACAAATACGAAGAAGGTCAAGCATGTGATAAAAAGGAGACTGCCTACAATCTCCATCATTATTATCTCTATAAAATAGAAAAATTATTTTGCAATGATCAAGTTTAACCAAGTCTCCTAATATTACAATAAAATATACACATCTAGGTGGGTAATAAGCATCCCTCTTTGAGTAATGTAAAATGAAATGAGAACATTAAAAGGAAAATTACAATAATAACACATTATCTAAGTTTGCAAAGAACATAGGGACTAAACCTCATCACTGGTAGTATTTGAAGTCTCGATGTTCATGTTCATAATTAGATTCAATGAAATGAAACTTATTTTTTTTTAAAGGTGTAAAAAATATCAAACTCACCGTTAAGACAGAGAAAACTAAGAGTATGAAGTTAAAGTTCAAATTTATGACAATTAAGTCTAGAATCAAGTGCAAATTTGCATTTATAAATACCTTGTCATGTCAAAATTCTAATATAAGGGAACTATATTTTAAATATTAGATTTCTCTTATTTTAGAATTTTGCATTAAAATGTATGGCCTACATTTGTCAAAACTAGTAAATTTAAGCATCATTGTTTAAAATTTGGGGAAAAAAATTAGATTACCATATTTAATTACTATCGTCATATGACAATGATTCTAGTTGTATACTCCTAGAAACTAGGAAAATTCATTACTATATCCTCCCTATGTTATGCAAATGAAAGAACACACAATTAAATTCTACGGCTACCATAAAAATTACATCTTATGTGCTAACTAATATATAGCAAATTTCAAATGTTATATAAATTATTAGATACTTCAATTTTTTGTGTTTGGAAGTTGTTTTTAGAAACATACCAAGATGCGGACAAGAATAATGCCCCAATCCATAGGCTACACTACATTACACAAATTTCCAATTTAGGTGTTAAATCTAAGAGATGTCTATTCACCAAACAACTTTACACCCAACCTAGTCCACATTTTCACATCCTACTTATGTTGTATAAAACACAATGAGAATGACAATTAAATCATGGTGGTTGGCTTAATAATTTGTCAACATCGCCATTAAACCAACGCCCCATTAACCACATCCTTCACTTTAACTTAGCAATATAGTAACAATAATTATCATAGACCCAAGTATGAAGACTTTACTATAAGGAAATTTGTGTTTTCAAAGCATATATTTGCTAGAATCAAAACATATGGAAAAGGGCTTTAAACAAACATTAATGTCAATATACGAAAACAAACTCCATAACTTGTTAATGTTGGAAATACTAAGAGGGGTGAATCAGTATTTCACTTCAATTAGTTAATTCTTAAACTTTCATAGCATTATATGTCATTAGCATTAGATCAACACATAAACCAACATCACATAACAAGAACAGTACACAAGAAATTTTTAGGTGGAAACCTTTCTGGGAGAAAAAACACTGAAATCTTTTCTAATATAATTTATGAGTACAATATTTATCAACTCTAACTAAAGGGGAAGCTTCAACTTCCTACTACTCTAGAAAATAATTTTATTTATCGGGAAGCTTCAACTCTTGAATGGATGCTCCAAAACCTTAGTTTTACCAGCTCCAACTAGAAGGATGCTCTGACACCCTATATTTATGAGCTCCAACTGAAAGAACTCTCCAACAACCTTCAAGCTCCAACTTTCCCTAGCATGACCCTGCCTCCCTGAAGTATTTTCAAGCTCCAACTTGAGGGATACTTCACTCTCCACCTTGCACAACCCAATCACCCTCACAATAGAGAAATAATTGTGCGCTCCTATATCAGGGACAATGACCCACTTACAATGGTATACAATTAAGCCCTTATTTTTCTCTCTTTTGATGCATATATACCTAGATCACAAAAATGTTTCATTAACAAGTACTCACAATCTTCGAACTATTGATGTAGATCAGACTTTAATTTTCAACGTACAAGGTTATGTATATATCACAAATGATAAAGAAGCACAAGAATCTGTCGCAAACCTCAGTTCATAGAAGAGATCATACCATAGAGGAAGACAATCATCAAGCTTCCACTACATTCCATTTGGCTACCATTATTGCTTTGAATTAGGACTTTTCTCTAGAAATTGATCTCAAGGTTGACTTTGAATTGGTCCTCAAATCATTCCTATCACAATTGTATTAGGCTGCATTTTATGCCTTCCAACAAACTTGAATCAACCTTCAGAAATTTCCCTCAAATAACCCTCGATCAGTTCTCAAATATGCTTTGACATACCTGAAAGGTGTCTTCTAAAAAGCCCTTAGGTCATACCAAATTTACACCTCAAAGCTAGCATATATGAACAAACTCATGCCTTTGAAATATGTTTCAAAAGGGATCTGAATTTCATCTAATTATTTTCACGAAAGAGAGACCGAATATACCTCAAAGTATATCCATAAAAGGCTAGGAGTATAATTCAGAAAAGAGTGAAAGAATACCTCAAAAATGATCAACCATTATCCTTAGAAGTGTTGCTCCGAATCAGGTCTCAAAAAATATATGTTTAGACTTGAAAGGGAGTTTGAAGTGCCTCAAAACATGTATTTTTAATATCAAGACATATCCCGCAGATGATGACAAAAGCTGCCTTAGAAGAGGCCCATAACATGCCTTAGAAATTTTATTCCTGAGAGTTGAAGTGAACCTCATAAGGGATGAAGTAGAATATGTGAAATTATCCTTCGATTTGGCCTCAAGAAGGTCGAAATAGGCCACATAAATGGAGAAAATCCATGCCTTGATAAGTGTTGAAGTGCCTCTGAGATATCAGACAAGGCCAAAGATGCCTCGAAAGAGGGATCTTTAAACAGTCTGAAGTTTTGGCCTTGGGAGCTAACGAATATCATTAATAAAATGCCAAATTTTACTCTTCCAATTATAAATGTGTTGAATCTTTCCAGGGTCCTCGTCACTCTGTCACACGCAATGAAAATCATTATGTTCTACAATTTTCTCATCCTCCATCTATATCACACGATCCTATCACTCAGTTGTTGGAGGAGTCATACGTGGCGAGCACGGTTGCAAAACAAAAAAATTCTTCTTTCTTTATGTCTGCATGTTTCCGTAATTTGAAAGTTTGTTCTTGCATGTCTTCAGGTCGCAATGTGTCCAAACACTAGAATGCACCTGCAAAATGTCTTCCATGCATGTTTCGTTCTTAATTTTTTGTGTATACTTCCAAACTTCGAACGTTTTGGTTTGCATTGTCCTTTTTTTTTAATGCTTGTATATCTTTCTTGAGATGCATTCCCTCATGTACATAGGCTAGCCAATGCAGCGGTGGTTGCATTGGAAGTATCATTTCACGTGAGTCTGGCCTATTTACTAATAGGTTAGGAGTAGGAGTAGTTGTTTGCTTTTCTTGTTTTCTCCTTTGATTTTCTTTCTTTTACTTTCCGCTTTACACCTTTCTTCTATTTGTTTTCTTTCAGTCATAGGATAGATTTCACATGAGACCATGTTTGGCTTCTCAGACAAGCAGGGTGAAGTCCAAGAGGAAGTTATACTACTATCAAATCTTGGTTATCTATTTATTCCCTCTTTGCGTGAATATTGCATTTCTTTTAGTTGATGATACTCTGATGGAAAATATGTTCCTTTCAAAGAAAGTCACAGTGAAATCACGATGCTTGCACTTTTAACTAGTACCACCTACTCTAATCGGTCTTCTATTTTTAGTTAATCCTTGTCAACTAAGTTGAGTAGAGTAAGGAGGGGAGGAAAAACTTAACAAGTATGTCAGAGGTGTATATAAATATCCTTCTCTGAAGGGACAACCTCTTCTTCTCTCAATAAGTTGAGATCCCTCTTTTGCCCTCATGAAATAAATAAGTTCTTATGCACAGTTTTTTGAACAAATAAAAATAAAACAAGGAAAAATGAAATAAAGGGTGAAAGAAGATAAAGGCTTCCTGTGCAGAGAGGTGAAGCAAGAAACTCCACCAAGGTATTGTCCAGGCTCGCTGGCAGTGGAGCAATTTTGTGTTCCTGAAGTGACTCTATCGGGGTATTGTCCAGGCCTGTTGGCAGCGGAACAACACCAGAGATGAAAACTAAGACTCTGACATTTTCTTTTACTTGTGCATTTATATACTCCTCATCCCCAATCGAAACAACTTAGTCTGACTTGGCTTGGTATGTGTGTTGTCGATGAAGAGAATGGTAGGGACTATATCTTTAACTCAAGCTAAGTGAAGAAGTTGTGATAATCAATGAATTGAACAATACTTCTAGAAGAGTTAGACATATTTTTCATGAGACAAGATCCATATAGAGAGCTGGAGTTCTACCAATGTGTCGCCAGTGTTGTAGCGGCTACAACCACCCTCCAAAATTTTTCCTATGCTTTGATTTTGGAGCCTTCCTTCCTATCCATAGGAGCTTATCTTATTTTTTCATCAAGTATTCATGATTTGATTGAGACTTATTATATTCATTTGTACTTGTGTTTGCTCATTTTTACACTTAGTTAATCTTTCTAAGTCACAAGCTAACCTCCTGACCTAGCCTTATAGCAGTTATGGGCTTGCCTTCAGAGACTGGGATCCTTGAGGGCAGTTAGCCTTAATGATTGGAATTATGTAGTCCAGGCTAACAGTCATCCTTGAGCTCAGAAATTGCGCAGTCATGGAAGGCAGCCCAAAAACTGCGCAATCCATCACTGAGCTCAGAAAATGTGCAGTGCACTTAGCCAAAAGGTTGGTCGGTTCCCCAGAACTACGCAATCTTTCCCAAAAACATGCATGGCAAGTTTCCCCGGAAAAGAAAAAAATATAAAATTATAAAAACAAAAACAAAAAGCATCCCTAAAAAATAGGGATCCATTATTAGTATCCCGAAGGAGGCACATTCGTTATTTTTAGAAACTTTTTCCAAGTGTCATTGTTTCCTTGATTTTAGGCACGTGCATCATAAACCCTAATTTTCTCAAATATATTTAATTGACTCCTCTATATCTCGTTTTCACATTCGATCTTGGAGCTCTAGCATTTCCAAGGAGATCAAGGAACCTTCGGTGGAGTTGTTGTCTCTTTTAAAGGTGAGTTTTACTTTTATCGCTTTTTCTATCGCTTTTTGTCGTTTCTCTTGTGTGAGTGTTGTTTTGCTTGTTTCTCTTCATGGTTGTTATCATTTCAACATATTTTAGCTTGTAAACTCACTTGTTCATGGAAACTGCTTAATCACTCTCACTAGTTTCCTGGTTTGTTACTTGATCATGCTTTGAAGTTAGATTTGTAAAGGCTAATGTTTGTTTGCCGTGAGTGCATTTTCTATCCCATAGATACCACAGTTGTTGAGCACTTCTCTCTAGTAGTCATTGTTACCATGGCACCCAAGAGAGTTGCTTCCAAATATACCATTGAGAGTAGTATTGGGGAATTAGTTGAGCAAACGCCAATGGACTTGCCAGTGTACGTGGACACTCAATTGTTTGTAGAAAAGGATTCATAAGTAACATGGCACAAGGTTAATGAAGCTTTTCAGCAAGGAACTTCAAAGAAGATCTAGAGGACCAGTGGGTTTACAGCAGTGTTCAACAGTCATGATTACACAAGACTGCATGCAGGTATTCAGCCTTCCCATGTGCACATGTCATCATCTTACATTCTAGGCAAGGAAAGAAGCCACAATGTGAAAGTGGGTCATGTTTTTATGAAAGTGGCTTTAACAAGTGAGGAAAATAGAAAAGAGAGAAGCACAGCGGAGCATCATGGAGGAAGAGAAGAAGACACGAGAAGAAGAAGAAAGGAAATGCACAATAGTAGTAGAAACAACACAGAAGCAAGCTGAAGAGCAGGAATAGAACCAGTAAATAGCAAAGGAGAAGAGTGAACAGATGCAGGACAAGGAGCTTTCTTAGCAGATTGAAGAACTGATTGAGATCAATGACATGGAGGTAGAATTGGAGCCGCAGAATGAAGATGTTGACCTGATTCCAAGCGCACCGCAGGTCATAGTTCAGTCTCCACCACCTCCAATAGTAGAGTTAGCTCCAATTGAGGAAGGGGAAATTGTTCCTCTTGATGATGATCCAGTAATGGGCTTGTACAATCTATCGTATGATGAAATACAGAAGAAGATTGTGCAAACATGAAGAAATCATTTTCTGGATGGCCTCGCATTGCCTGCATTCATTAGAGAAAGGGTGATAGTGGCAGACACCAGGAAGAATCCAAATTCCATTTCCAAAGCCAACTTGGCCTTCACAGGTGCAGTAATATCAAAAACTTAGTATTTGATGATCGGGAATAAGCAATTGGCACAGGATTGACAGGTTGCCAGGAAAGAGGCAAAACAGCTCCAAGCAGCAACACAGAATGTAGTTTCCGCACGGGTCCACTTGGAGATACCATGTGGGACCTCTATGAGGAGCTCATTACTATACATAAGGCAGTGGTCTGCTTGCATGGCTTGCAGCATCAGATAAGAGACTTCGTCAAAAATATCATGAATATACAATTTTCCATTGCATCCATGCATGAATGGAAAATGCAATACAAAGAGGCATCACTTAACATGGGAAATAAAATCAAGCCACAGGCAGAGTTGGAGAAAGCGAAGGTTTGAATGGTGATTCTGAACAACAGGCAACTAGCCTCTTTCATTGGTAGTATTAAGGCCTCATATGTACGGTTATACAAGATTTTTTATGTCTTGCTGAATGCACACAAGATCCCATTCATTGGTTCGCTCACTGAAACTAAACTTAGGAACCGTGTCAGGCAAGAGATCAAAGAGTACTTGGAGCAGCATAGACAGATTTCCACTAAGGAAGATTTGGAGTTGAACAAATAGAACATGCAAAACTACATCGGTGGTCCTGTCCAAATTAGAACAATGTTTCTCATGCTTCGGAACGAGGTTGAAACTAGTTCCAAATCATTGTACCTAGATGCCATGGAGGAAACAGTCTACTTCCAGCCAAACACCACTACGCAGTTTGGGGATGTCATCATAGTACCAAGATTGGAACCAACATGTGACCAAGAAGCATCAAGTGGAATTTGTTGAGATAGAGTTTCCCCAAACTCAAGTATCATAGGGCTTTGTCTTGTTACACTGTCAAGTTGTCTCTACCCTATTTTTTCTTATATGGGTACAAGTGTAAATTGTAATATTATTTGTAATTATGTTGTAAGTGCAATTCCAAGTGTCAATATTGGAATATGAAGAGTCATGATGTAATGTAATGAGTCATTTTGTAAAGAAGTTGAAGATTCATGAGGGTAGTCTAAAGGTCACAAAGGGGAGTTGAAGAGTCACCCCCTCTTCTTATAAATAGAACCTCATAAATCATGTAAAGGGATTTTGGGAGAAACGCTTTTGGCTAGGCTTAGGCTTAGGAAGAGCTTGGGAGTATTGTGAAGAGCTTTGACTTCTCTATAGCATAGAGTGAGTATATTTATTTGGAGGAGCAGGTGTTTTTTACTTTAATGTTCCACTATTGGGGATAGTGGTCCGTCGATGGTGTATGTATGAATGGAAATTTCACTTATAATAAAACATAGGGCCAGCACACTTTCATGCATATGTTGTGAATATAGTAGGACTATTTTTGTTGTATTTGTGATGTATGTTATTTAACTTACACTTATGCTTCTGAACTATTTCGTTTTCATTTGTATGAATATTGTTCAATGTGTGTTGTTGTATTAATTCATCACATTAACTGGTGGACTATTCTGCATGTTAGCTTGTCATGTCATTATGCTTGTTTGTTCCTTTCAAGTTGTGTACTATTAAAGGCTTCCAAGGGGCGCGCTTCCTTTTCCCTTCGTGTGTTGGAACCTTCATGCATCGCACTTGACTTTCTGAAAGGTCACACACTTTCTCTCACCAAAGTTATTGCACTTCACTCTGCACGTTTGCACAGTCAAGGCATAACATTACCACCCATTGTTGGGACTCCTACTCCAAACGGTGTGAGGTCTAGTTGGGACTTCATATTGGGGAGATCCCCTGAATGTTGGCGGGTCCAGCACCATCAACACACCTATTTTTGAAATCTTTGATTTTGTAATATGCTATAAAATCTCTCACTTTTTTCATGCCTAACGATACCCCAATAGGTTGTCAGTAACTTGTTTTCATCTATCATGTGAAATTGTTTTCACTAACATGACCGAAATGGGAGGATCACTAAGATATTTTGCATATGACACTGCATCCATGATCTGAAGGATACAATTGCACATGCTTATGATTGTGTATGTCTTTCACAGGATATCAATTTGATGGTTTAATGATGTTTAGATTGGCCACGCCTTTGTCATATTATTTTGCAACCTCTGCAATCACAACACACATGTTAGTCAACACAATTATGTGATGCGCATCATTAATTAATTATTGTATTGAGAATTATGGATATTATGGTTGTTGAGAGATCATTTTAAGGAAAGTGATTGTGTTGCAAAGCTGCTAATATATATCCTATAGAACATTGTATTGCAAATTGATAAAATTGTTAAGAATTGTGCAAAAAAAAATGCAACATCACAAAGTTTATAGTATTACAACATTGTGGATTAATATTTTGGTGCAATTCTATGGTTGTAAGTGCTAAATGTTGTAACTATAGCATTGTATAAGAGTTATATGTGTTGAAAGATTCACCACCGAATATCACGATATATCATTGCACCTTTTATGGCAACTTATATATATTTATTTGATGTGAAGTATAGTTAAAAAAATTTATCTTTGTCCACTATGTATAAATGTGGGACCTTTGTTGATTTGGATAGAAAATTTAGCATTCCACATGGTATTGATATGATTCATTGGATAGTAGTTGTTAGTCTAAAATGTTTGATGTCATTGCAATCGACAAATTTACATTTGGAACTCACACTTCAACGATAAATGAATTGGTTGTATAACATGGGTCTTGCATGTGGTAAGAGTAAGGTTTTGAGTTGTAATGGTTTGTCAAACTTGCGTTTACTGTTTTAACTTGCATGGCCTTGAAGCCTGCAAGCATGTACTATGAATTTAATGAGGAAGTTAACAGCAGTTATGGGAACTGGTTAATTTAGGGCCTGTATTTGCAAATGGTTTTTAGTTTATCATCTGATCATTTGGCATTAAGCTTCATTTTGGGTTTTTACCAGCTGTGAAACCTCCATAGTTATTGAAGCTACCAAGCTTAGCTGGAAATTTTCACTCTATATTTATAAAGGTTGTGTTTTTAGCGATCTTAAGTGCATTACAGGTAAGCATTTTGGTTAGTTACGCATCTTACTGTGTCTTTTTCATTAGTTGGTTAAATTATCTATGTATTTATTTATTTTCTCCTCTCATCAGACATATTTTCATTTTTCGAGTCATTCCTTCTTAGTTCTTTGTTACCCTAGTTTCAAAATACTTTCCCATTTAACTACTGCATTATTTTTTAAATTAAAATAGAAAAGGGCTCTTCTCGCCCTCGTATTCTGACTATCCCTTATTATTCAATGAAGTAAAAATATCATGCAAACTATTCAAGGTTTTGGGTATAAAAAAAGGGTAAACCCCCATGTATTATCATTCAAGCTAAATTTCCCATACCATGTTAGATTCACTCGTTGTTTGAGTTCGAATTATTGTGAAATTTATATAGAAAAGGGAAAGAAGACCCCCATGCCAATTTCATGCTTATTAAAAGGCATCCTCCTGATTCCCTATTATGAATTACACTGCATATGTTTTGTAAAGTCCCATTCTAAGAAAAAATATGTGTTTTGCAAGGGCTCTCCTAAAAGTCTCCCCTACAGTTGCATGTTATTTAAAGGGTTTTTACTTTTTATGCCCTACGAAAATTTTCATCACAGTTATTTGGTGTCATTATAGTTTTAATTAAAAAATTACATACATCAGGGCCATTCATGGAAAACCCTTATTCTTTGTTGCACGATGTATTTAATTTGTTCCTTATGCCCTATTTAGAATGTTACACAAATTTTTTTCGAGCTTCTCTTTTTCTGCAAAATGAAACCACAGTTACCTAGTCAAACATTTGCATGCAAATCATCTTATTTTTCCATCTATTTCTAGAATTTTCGCATGCAATTTCCCTTCTTGACATTTTTTTGTTACTTTCGTACAAATAAATTGGACTCTGCACAGTCATTGAACCCTTATACAAACCTTAATCTAGTTTAATTTCTTCTCAAAAAAATGACAAGGGGACCCTCTTTGAATGAAATTACCACTGAAGTTATGAAAGTTGAAACAAATGAAAACAAAATGCATGGGTTATAACCCATTGTTAAGACAAACTTCTTAGATCGTGGCATGGCCCTTACTCAACAAGGAAAATATCAGTTTTTATAAAAGAGTGTGTTGCCCTGTGGTAACAGCATTGTGATTTAAATTTGAATTTTCCTCCTACATTTCACTCCATCTTCCTATAAGCTTATTTTTTGTTCTTCCTCCTAGAAACACATGAGAAGTGATAGCCTTTGATTAAGTATAGTTGATTTGTAGTAATGGTGAAGTGAAATGAGTAGTTGATGGTCTTACCTATATTAAATTTATGAATAATGATTTTGATTATTTACAAATATGAGCTCAGGTTCTTGAGGATAGGGCAGAGGCCAAGGACTAAGGAATTGACCACCACACTGATGGGATTCGAGCAGGAACAAAAATATTTGATTTTCTGTCCATTTTAATGATGACTCTGGTGAGGTCAATCAATTGGCCACCATGGGTCATCTCAACCCATAATCTCCAAATGTGTCGTGTATCCCTCTTGTCTATCAAAATAGTTCAGCTCCATCTCTTTGGCCCCATTTTGACATGCATGAGATACCAAGAACCTAGCCTACCAATGAACCGATAAATGTCAATGATGGTTGGAACCCTATTTAGAATTTTCCTGAGCATGATAATAATGCTTGGGATATTGTTCCTAAACTTCCACATCATGTTTCTAGCTCTCATTCAGCAACAAATGCCTCCTCTTCACCTTCTCGGAAACATGTTCTTTATTTGCATTCAAATATCATTCTCTCTCCTACTGCTAGCAATCGTGTCTGTGATCATTCTTCTACTCCCTTAGTTGTCATATTTGTTGGACCTCATCCTCTGTCTATTTCCCCTACCAATACTTGTTCTACAAAAGATCCTAATGATAATGTTACCCTAGAATCAATTCCAGATCCTACAGCATCTACTTCAAAGGGAACTAAAGATCAACAGCAATTGGGTGAAATGAAGCCCCGTTATTCCATTGAATAATTTTTGATAGGGTTTAAAAATAATCCATCTCCTTTTGCATACAAATTTTGACACAAATGGTGCATGTTTAATAGGGATTTTCATATTGCATATTTTGATCCTTTATATTTTGATGGTGCATGTTGATACAATGGATGTTTTTACTAGTATATTTTGATGATATTTTATTTTGACATTTCAACCTCATAGTTCCACAGTTTTGACTTTATGATTAAGTATATGGATCAATTTTGGACATGATTATGCATACATGCCTCGATATATATTTAATATTGTGTTGATTTATTAATGGGAACCCTTATGTGATGCATGCATATTTTTGTATGGTGGCTATCATGTATTTTTATGTTATCTTGATTATGAGATTAATAATTTATGGATGTGGGTCCTCCCCTTGTCGAGTCATTTCCTATTTTTAAAGAGCTCATCCTTATTTGTCTTACCTTCAAATAGTTAAGCCTAATTATATTTTAAAAACTTATTCTTTAAATTAAAAAAACAGTTAGCAAACTGTTTTCAGAAATTATGAATATAAATTTAGGTTGGAAAAGGAAGACAAAATCTCTCAAATGGCAACACAAGTTGGTATGATATAGTTTCATTCTTCGGTTGGGTTATCATTTTTCTTGTGTTTATATGTTTGTGACTCACATAAATTGATATACAAGACTTATTTTAACTAGTAGCATTGATGGAGGTTGGTAATATCTCTTGTTGTCATAGGTATCATAAATTTCAGTTACTGATGGTTTATCTCTGCTACATTTTTGTCAATATTGATGTTGGATCTTCTTGCAATAGCATACCAGTCTTCGAATGTGTCATTTGAGCTCACTCCAGCAAGTCACATTTATTTTTTGTTGTTTATGTATGTTATCATTTGACCAATATGGTCTTGTAAACCGGGTCATTTGTTAAGAGGTTCCTTGGGTAGACATTTAGTCTGCCAAGTTTGTGATCACCATATCTGAACATTATTCTTTTATACTATCAACGAAGAACTTTGCAGTATTTTTACCATCTTGTGTCTTGATTATCACGCTTGTGTTTTATCTTTTTTTACAGTTACCACTTGTATATTGTATATTACAGTTTTCCTTTTCATGGGATGTTACCTGAAAAAGAGGCAGTAATATATATTTGTGATTTAAATTTGATAATATTTTGTTTGTGAGTCTGGCTTCATATGTCAGATTGTTTTAGTTTACTGCCCTCTTTAATGACACATCTTCATTTCATTTTTATTTTGTATTTAAGTATTGTAAAGTTTGTTAGGTTTTTTTTTCTTTTCTTGTTTCTTTACTTCAAAGTTGTACTATAATAATTAGGAATTGTACCCATGTCCCTAGCCTAGCCAACCAAGGATTTGAAAGGTTGTGTGAGTGAATCAAAAAAATTCATCAACATCCCTATTAGCAACCATATTGGGGAGTGAATAATGATCACTTCCTAGTTTAATTGGTTATCTTGATTTCATTTTATTTGATCTTGACTTGTCTTTCTTGTCCATTTGTCTACTACTTTTTATTCCTAGTTTGATTATTTCTCTTTGATATTTTAACAAGATTAATGACCAGAGTTCAGTCTTTTAGACCAAGTACCGATTAGGAAAATATAGCTCTGTCAATATTATCTACATATAAAGCAACATCAATAAAAGTATACAATCAAGCTCAGTTACTTGCTTTTTTATGTTTTCTATTATTGAGATATTTATATGAAATATTATCTTTCTTGAATAAGTTGATTAAATTTAATCTCATTCAATGACCAAACCAGTCTTTTTCCAACCTAATATCTCTCCAAACTTTAACAATCGGAACATTATCTTTGTCGGTCCCTTCAATCTTTCACTTGACACCACTAAGGCTCGTGAAGAAATTGAGAGGTCTTGAGCCACAATCTCACGTCATATTGAAATTGTTGATGAACAATTCAAACAATGTATCACAATAATTCAAGCAAATTAATTTCTCGATTAATAAATGTACACCCCCTTTCGTCAATCTCAATCCTCACATCATACTATTGAAACTCCTCATCACTCAATATAAGCACATCAATCATTTGAAACCCCACGTCAATCACATAGGTTGAGAGGAAGATCTCTTGAATTTGATTCTTTGTCAGTTGTTAGAGGCAGAAGAAAGAAGTTGGAGAATATTAAGAACACTCTTAAAAGATCATTATTTGAATCTAACACTGCATTTTTAAATCAAATTCTGATATTCGATATTCCACCCATTAAAATGGCTACAACTCCCCTAGGAAGTGTTTTCAACAAATACCGACCTACTCCACATCCTAACAATCCTAATAGGATCATAAAAAAATATGGGCTCTTCGAATTCAAGGAGGACTTGAATGCAACCCCTTGGCATGTGCCATCTCCTTTGAATTTGCCTCCTTCAAACGCTCGATTACCAAAATTCAAGGACTATCTACCTATATTCTCTAGGGATGGAACCTGCGTTGTTGAAGAACGTTTAATTTCTTTCTTGAATGCTTTTAACGATATCGGGGCTAATGCTAAAGACGTTTGTATGAGTTTTTTTTGTTAATACACCGGAAGGAAGAGTTGCTTCTTACTTTTATGATCTACCTCTTAGAACAATTACAAATTAAACTATCAAATGAGAATTGTGTCAAGTTCTCATATTTTTTAGATAGCAAAAAATCTTCCGATTTTGAAAAGTGTTGACTCAAAATACACATTTTGTTTTGAGCATATTTTTGATACTTTAAATTTTCTTATGTATCAAGTATGAACATTTTTTTAAATGTTAGTAATTTTCATGTTGATTTTGAAAAGTGTTGTTGCAGCGTCAACCCCTTTTTTTAGAGGGCTTATTGTTTACACTTTAAATTTTCTAATGTATTAAGTGTGGATAATTATTTTTAAATTTAACAATTTTTGAAGTAGTTGTCTTCTTCTTCTTCTTCTTCTTCCCTGATATTTATTTTTAAGTGTTTTCAGGATTGTGTCTTTTTTATTTCTTTTCAAAAAAAACTATAATGAAATCTTGGTTTTTTTTGCATTAAAAAAACAAAAAAAAAACCACAATATTTTAAAGTTGCGATTTTCTATATATTTATGTATCATTAATTAATATTTCCATGCACATCAAATAATTGTCACTAAAAAAGAAATAATTTTAAACATTTGACAAAAAAATACACATTTTGGAAATAGATATAATAAAAAAATACACAATTTGAGATTTTTTCGCTAAAAATGACATGTCAAATAAATAATTTTTATGGGAAAGTTTTAAAAAAATAAAAAATATTATTTTTTATGAATTCTATGTAAAAAATAATAATAATCGCAACTTTTTTTCAAAAAATAATTTCATATAAAAATTAAAATGAAAATCAGATAATACAAATATTAAACATATAACAACAATAATTGAATATTTATTCTTCTCATGAAATCTCAAAGTCAAAACATTACAAATATAATTAAGGAATAGTTCTCAAAATTGAGCTTGATTTGCAAGCACAAGTTCAATTTAATCAATAATATCATATAATTCATACTCATCATCTTCTATAGTTTCATTATTGTCTTTTTTCATAGTATTTTGTGCTTTAGTTTGGTCATTTTCCTCTTCTAATGGATCTTTGATGTCTGCAAATCTCCAAAAGTATCCATTTCCAATAATTCCATCTAACTATGGTTGAGGTTCATTTGCCTTTTTTGCCACACATGATTCATTAAAATCCCCTTTCCTCAAATCAACTTCTTGTATTGCATCTAGAAGAAATTGAATAACATTAATTCTTTGTTGAATAAAATTGCATTGTAGTGAGTCTTTTTCAATGACAATGCATTTTCTTCCTTTTTGTTGGCAATACGCTAGTGTTGTACCTAATCGTCAAGTAAAAAAAAAAAAAATTAGTAAATTAGTAGAAACACATAAAAAGAAAAAATGAAACAAATGAAATTCAATTTTATATAATAAAACTTACTTGAACATGAGAATAAATCCAAAACCTAATCTCCTTCAATTGAACACAAATATATAAGATAGTTAATCAATATCTGTGGTTTTTTATAAATGTTAATTACCTCTCCTTTTGCATCTTTATCCTCATATGTTAGTCTTTTTACATTAGCATCATGAACTAGTACTTGGCTATGACTCTTTCTGTTAGGTCCCTATAATACTAGTGATTCCCCCATTACTATTGTCATTGTAGCCCTTATTGTTATTATTATGCCCCTATTGTCCCCTATTGTTATTAGTGTGCCCCATAGAAACCCACTATTGTTATTATTGTGCCCTTATGTTATTACTGTTATGTCAGCTTGATTATATTGTGACCCCTTAGACTCCTATATATAGAAGGGAGGTTTAGTCATTTGTATCATCCAAGAATTTTTCATTTGTGTAATGTAAAGGAGGTTTCCTCCTCCAAGAGGCTGAATTATAAGGCATTAATCTATCTTTTAAATCTTTTTGTGAGCTAGTTTCATAACATTCGGTATCAGAGCTTTGGATTCTATGGTTTCGCTGCTCCAAACAGGTCAACATGGAATTTTCGCTATAACTTCTTTTCTATGATGTTTCAGAAGCTAAAAACAAAACCCATTTGATCCGAAATCATTTTGAACTTCAGGTCCGAATTTTAGAGCTTGTATCGCTATAGTTTCGGAGATATGATCTAAGGAAGTTATGGTTTTTGCAAAGTCCCGAATAACATTCCAAACAAGTGACCTGGGGAAAATCGTCATAACTTTTGTTCTGAGCATCAGATTGAAATTTCGTAAGAAGTTTCAGAAAGAGGACAACCTCTAGTTTTATGTATATCAAGTTTAAGACTAAGGTTGAAACAGTGACACATGACACTTTGTTCAAGTTCACTCTACTGAACTAGTCTATAATCAGGTCACCGTGGGATATTTGGCATAAATATTCCTTGGAGAATCCAATCTTAATCAGACTTGCAGGGTTAGAAATAGGAATCAAAGGGATATTGTAGGAGACGATTTCAGATATTCGAGATCCTCAGTTACAAAGATACAACAGATTCAATATCTAGCTCTTACAAAGTGAAAAAAAAGATGTGTAGTTTTTTTGTTTGTTTGTTTGTTTTTTTTTTTTTTTTTTTTTTTTTTTGGCATAAGATTGGTTTGAAAAATTAGTTTGAAGGAATTCAAAAGGAATAGTGAATAATTATTAGCATTAATTGATGCCCGAAGAAAGAAAATGGAAACACCTAGTAAGCAACCTGGAAGCTCTAGCATGACTCGTGAAGAAGAGGAAGAAATGCAACATGATATATCAAAATTACAAGACTAAGTACAACAAATTTCACTCTCACAAAAGGTAACTGAAGCCAAGATGAATGATCTGAAAGCTAATATGGATGGAATGGAAGCTAAGATGAATAGCATGGGCGTTAAGATGAATGGCATGGACGCTAAGATGGAAGAATTGAAGATAAATTTGAATAAGTTGCTACAAGAAATGGTTACTAATGGTGAAAGGGTAGTAAAGGAAAATCATGATGAGAACAAAATAAATGCTAATCATGATTTAATAGACTCTAATGTTGGATTGAAGACCCACAATGTTTCAAAAATCGATATGAGGAAGTTTGATGCCAAGGATCCCAGAGCATGGATACTACAGATGGGGCAATTTTTCGATCTCCATAATGTGCAAGACACACAAAAGGTACATATTGCAACTTTATATTTGGAACCAAATTAGTTTGTATGATATCGATGGCTTTTCTCTCGTAAATAAATTGTCACTTGGGCAATTTTTACAGAAGAAATGATAGCACATTATGAGGATACAAAAAGCAGCATCTTTTTAGCCAATTGATAAATCTCAAACAAAAGGGTTCAATGATGGAGCACATTGAGGACTTCCAAAAATTGAACATAAGGGTAAAGATATTCCAGAGGAGCATAGGATTGATGTGTTCATAAGGACTTTAAAGGATAATATCCAACATGAGGTTCGCTTTGGGAACCTGATTCATTGGAGAAGGCATTTAGGTTAGCAAGAAAAATGGAAAGCAAAATTATGGAAACCAAGAATCCTACCACTCACAACTATAAATATGGAAGTGTTGGTGTTGTTGCCCCTAGCCTTCCACAATCTACAAGGTTAACACCACAACAATTGAAAGAAAAAATAGCAAAAGGGCTTTGTTACAGTTGTGATAGCAAATACACTAAAGGTCATAAGTGTGCTAAGAAGAAATTATTCTACATAGATTGTGAAGAGGGGGAAGAAAAGGAACAAGAAATGTCAAAAGAAGAGGATATACTCCAGGAACAAACCGTAGATAAAGAAGAAATGAATCCGACCATATCTTGTAATGCATTGGTTGGAATTACCACTCCTCAAACTATCAATATAGAAGGACATATCAAGAAGAAAAAGGTAATAGTGTTGATTGATTCGGGAAGTACCCATAATTTTATTCATTGTAAGATAGCCAAGGAATTGAATTGCTTTCTATATCGAGCACCAGAGTGTCAAGTGATGGTTTCAAGTGGAGGAACCATAAATTGCTCTGGAAAGTGCCATAATATCAAGCTATCCATGGGAGAATATGTATTGAATAGCCCAATGCTAGGAGTCCAATGGGTGGTGTTGATGTTGTACTAAGAGTCCAATGGCTACAATCCTTGGGTACAATAGCTTTTAATTTTCAAGAACTTTTCATGAAATTTTGTGCGGAAGGAAAGGAAGTTGAATTAAGGGGTATTACAGGGAAACCGGGAAAGGTAATCAGCTATAACGGTATCATAAAGCTTCTAAAGAAGGAACAACGAGGCGTAATTTCACAATTATGTTCGCTAGAGGTTCCCACATCGAAATCATCTATTTCTCCATATCTCCAAAAAGTCTTGGAAAATCATTCCAAGGTATTAGAGACTCCCAAATGCCTCCCACCTATTCGTGATCATGATCATGATATTCATTTGATTCCAGGAAGTGTTCCTCCAAACATCAAGCCGTACAGATATTCCTATGCCCAAAAGAGTGAAATTGAACGTATGGTTGTAGAAATGCTAGAGGCTGGTATAATTCAACCTAGTCAAAGTTGATGGATCATGGTGCATGTGTCCAAATTATAGGGAGCTCAACAAGCTCACTATTAAAGATAAATTTATGATTGCTGTCATTGATGAATTATTGGATGAATTGCATGGACCAATTTACTTCACCAAGTTGGATCTTCGTTTAGGAAACCATTAAATCAGAATGAAGACTGAAGACATTCCGAAAACAACATTTAGAACTCATGAGGGTCATTATGAATTTTTGGTCATGCCTTTTGGCCTTACCAATGCACCTTCTACATTTCAAGGTTTGATGAATTCCATTTTCAAACCCTTCCTTAGAAAATTTGTGTTAGTATTTTTTGATGATATACTAATCTACATCAAGTCTTGGAAGGGTTATGTTCAACATGTTTACATGGTGCTCAAACTATTGGAGGAGAAACAATTATATGCAAAAATCTCCAAATGTTTCTTTGGAGTACAAGAGGTGGAATATCTGGGTCATATTGTATCTCATGAAGGTGTTAAGGTAGACCCTAGCAAAATTAAAGACATTAAGGAATGTAAAATCCCCACATCCATAAAGCATCTGCAAGGATTTCTTGCGTTGATAGGGTTTTATCACAAGTTTGTTAAGAATTATGGGAGAATAGCAGCACCTCTAACAACATTATTGAAGAAAGATGTGTTTTCATGGACTCCAGAAGCAACAAAGGCCTTTGAACATCTTAAAGAGGCAATGTGCCAAGCACCAGTCTTAGGTACGCCGGAATTCACAAAAACCTTTATTGTGGAATTTGATGCTTCAGGAAACGGAATTGGTGTTGTTTTAATGCAAGATGAAAGACCCATTGCTTTCGAAAGTCGTCCAATCAAAGGAAAGTATTTACACAAAGCTATTTATGAGAAGGAAATGTTGGCAATATTACATGCACTTAAGAAATGGTGAGCCTACCTAATGGGAAGACACTTCAAAGTAAAAATGGATCATGATAATCTTAAATACTTTTTAGAACAATGATTATCCTCTGAAGAGCAACAAAAGTGGGTCACAAAGATGTTGGGTTATGACTTTGAAATCATCTACAAAAAAGGGAAGAAAAATGTTGTGGCATATGCACTCTCAAGAAAGTATGAGGATGTGGAAGCATTGTTATGTGTCATTTTTATTATCCAACTAGATTGGATAAACGAAGCAAGTGATGAACGGAAGAATGACAAAGAAGTGTGGGCACTCGTTCAAAAGATACAACAAGATCCTAGTAAATCTGATACATTTAGCTGGAAAAATGATTTTCTATGGTACAAAGATCACTTATACCTATGTAAGAATTCCCAACTCAAACAAAATATTCTTATGGAATTGCACACTTCTCCCTCGGGAGGGCACTCAAGATTTTTAAAAACTTACCATAGGGTTAAGAAGGAATTTTTTTTAGGATGGCCTTAAATCAGATATTCAAAAGTTTGTGGCAGAATGTTTGGTTTGACAACAAAATAAAGTTGAAACAATTAAGACCCCAGGTCAATTACAACCTTTATCCATTCCAAGCCAATGTTGGGGGAGGTTTCAATGGATTTTATCACAAGTTTACCCAAGTCTGAAGGAAGGAGTTTCATCATGGTGGTAGTTGGCAGACTTACCAAATATGTACATTTTTGTGCATTATGCATCCATTTAAAGCCAATACAGTTTCTACTGCATTTATGGAAACAATTCAAAAGTTACATGGAAACCCAAAGATTATTGTAAGCGACAGGTATCCCATTTTCACTGGGAATTTTTGGACAGAATTATTTTCTTGTCTCGGTACTCAGTTAGCTCATAGCTCATCTTATCATCCTCAATCTGATGGGCAAACTAAGATAGTAAACAAATGTTTGGAAGGATATCTTCGTTGCTTTGTATCTGACAAAAAAATGCAATGGATCAAATGGTTGTCTCTGGCTGAATGGTGGTATAACACTTCCTTCCATACTGCAGCAAAAATAACCCCATTTATGGCACTTTATGGATATCATCCACCATCCATCACATTATATTTAAGAGAAATTCTAAGGTCCAAGCAGTGGAACATCACATCGAGCATCAACAACAAGTTCTCCAACGCTTAAAGGATAACCTCAAGTTGGTGCAAAATAGAATGAAACAATAGGCAGATCAACATCGCAGTGAAAGAAGTTTTGATGTAGGTGACTGGGTATTCCTACGGCTACAACCATATAAACAAATGTCCCTCATGCAAGCTAATAAGGATAATAAATTATCACCAAAGTATTATGGTCCGTACAAGGTGTTGCAAAATATTGGTACTATGGCATACAAATTGGAGCTTCCTGCAACTTTTCGAGTGCACCCAGTTTTCCATGTTTCATGTTTAAAGAAGGTTATAGGTGACAAGCTCCCAGTTCAAACAATATTTCTAGAACTTGATGAGGAAGGAAAAATCATATTGGAACCGGAAGCAGTCACAGAAACAAGAACTCGACAGCTACAAAACCGATCAATTTCGGAGTATCTCATCAAGTGGAAGAACTTATCCACTAAAGATTCCACATGGGAGGATGAGAATTTTATACATAAGTATCCAAAACTACTCAAGCGTTGAGGACAACGCTTTTCAGAAGAGGAGGGGCATGTTAGGTCCCTATAATAATAGTGATTCCCCCATTACTATTGTCATTGTAGCCCTTATTGTTATTATTATGCCCCTATTGTCCCCATATTATTATTAGTGTGCCCCATAGAAACCCACTATTGTTATTATTGTTCCCTTATGTTATTATTGTTATGTCGGCTTGATTATATTGTGACCCCTTAGACTCCTATATATAGAAGGGAGGTTTAGTCATTTGTATCATCCAAGAATTGTTCATTTGTGTAATGTAAAGGAGGTTGCCCCCTCAAAGAGGTTGAATTATAAAGCATTGATCTATCTTTTCTATCTTTTTTTGAGCTAGTTTCATAACACTTTCCATTTACTAGATTCAGAAGAATAGGCTTATATCTATGATATTTTGTCCAACATTCAACATGAATGAACTCACAATCATTTATAATTGGTTGATCTTCGCAACCAATAATATTTGACTTTTTCTTGTAACATTAAATAGTAAAATTTCAATTAACTTGCACATAAATAATAATAAAAAATAACATAAATCAAACATACAATTTCGATGCCTTACCATGTAAGTTTCATCCTTGAGTTTGCTTTATCCTTGAAGCTTGATAATAACATTGCAAATTGTGTGTCTGAATGAAATGTCACAAATCTCCAAAATGGTGATGTTGTGACTTGTTGAAATCATGTAACCAATTTACTAAAAGCTTGATAACTATAAGGCTCATTATCATATCCAATGTTTTGGAAATTGAAACCATGATGAACATCTACAATAACTAGGGAATACTCTCTTTTAGGTATGATTTTTGCAATGTCTTCACAATCACCTTGTATTATTTGATATTGGATAGTGTGGAACTCATTCCAAATGAAATGATTAAGATGAGGATCGAGTTCAACATTCTTATGACGTTTCTTTCTCGACCTTTCCAACTTAATTTTTTCAATAAAGATTTTGAAACTATCTGGTACTCCATCTGCGTCCTTCTTCGACATATTTAATGAAATAAACAAATGTATGTATAAGTAATAAAATAAAAATAGTATACATATGAATAAAAATGAATGTATAAATCAACATATCATTGTGAATGCAAGATAAAAATATTTTAGTGTTGATGTAGAACTTAAATATAGGTAGTTGCATACAACGTCATCCAAACTCTCTTTATTCAACATTTTAACCATTTGTTCTTGTATTTTCATATAAACCTTATGAATGAATAAATAAAGTAAAAAAAATTAATATAATGATATGTATAACAAATACTACCAACAACAATATGTTATATTTAAAAGAAAATTATAATCCAAAAATAAGTAAAAATAATTCAACAAACTTACTTTTGAAATTCCTCGCATATTTCTTCCAATGATAATTCACCTTACTTCACACAAATAATATTGATTTGACAAATTTGTCATCCGTCACTCCTTGCATTATTCTCCAAGATGTGATAGTCATATCATCTGGAAGTTGTTTGATTTGAGGACTTGTCTTACTACTGGTACATATTAACAGTTTAGACTTTTTAGTCTTCTGGTTTTTTATGGCAATGTTCTCCCATATGTCAAAAATCTCATTAATCAATTCCCATATCTCCCCAGTTCTAAAAGTCAATTGGAAAATGGTATCCATGCCTCTGAATATATATGTATTTACTTTGCCACTTTTTTAATTGATTTTTTCTCAATTTGATAACATATTTCCATACAACATTGCTTTTGAAATCTTAGACTATTCTTTTGTAGATTTATACTTGTATATTCAACAGCTTATGTGATATGCTAAAACACAAGAAAAGAATCTACTCTACTCTTCAGCAAAAACCAAAATTGATCAATGAAAACAACAACCAGAAAAGGAAGAATATCAATCATACATAACACAATATTTCTCAGGGGAAAGCAACTGTTAAAAACCCTGACTATCAATATTGCATTAACCAGAAGATCTGAGAAGAAAATATAATGCTTGTTCAACCTGAACAATTCATGCACAAGTACAATATATCTCTCTGCTTCACAAGCCATCTCAAGCCAACACTTAGCCAAATCTTATGCCTGCCAAGACCCTACTTTGTTGGGAAATTCCTAAGAGAATTAGCCCATATTTAATTGGGAAATCCACTCTCCATAACTGCATAATCCATCTAGAGGCCCTCAACTGATTGCACGCACCATCTGTAAAACTCGAAAAATTATACAACTGATAGTACACTGCCCCTGAACTCTAATCTCAACTGGGTATTCCGCTGAACTGACATGCATGAGTTATTTATGAGTGAATATTCAGTTAACTGGTGTGGAATTGAGGATGCACTAGTGCTCGTCCCCACTACTAGACCTCCTACTAGTTCCTCCAACATTTAGAACTAGTTTAACTGAATATAACTCGGTTAGACTGAGTTAATTAATTACAACTCAAAAGAACTCAATTTGGGCCACTAAAATTTAGGGATCACTCTACTGACTCTAGATAGACTTCCAACTCAAATTTCCTAAGCCAACTAAGTCAATTTAACTTAGTTAACTATTGCAAGTTGCTATGAGAATAGAATTTCGATTTAATTCACAATTTAATTCAAGGGCAAATAAAATTGGAATTTCTTGTTGACATTTTTAACACTCCCCCTCAACAAGAAAGGGATTATCTGCTACCCTGATCCTGCCTCTGTGAAACTTGAATTTGCATCTTGAAAAATCATTTGTCAAAATATCTGCATCCTGCTCCTCTATGGGAATGTACTCCAACAACATAATTCTCCTATGCACACAATCTTGAAGATAATGATACCAACTTTGACCGATCAGGAAAAAATGGATTCTCAGAGAGTTTGATACAACTATGATTGTCATAGTAAATCATAGTTGGATCCATCTGCTGACCAAACAAACCAACAAGAATCTTCCTCATCTAGATAGCCTCACAAGTTGCTTGACTAGCAGCCATGTACTCTGCTTCACCTGAGCTTAGCGCAACTAATCTCTATTTCCTGTTGTACCAAGAAACAGTTGTTAACCCAATACTAAAGATCCCACCTGTTGTGCTCTTCCTGATGGATGGACTCCCTACCCAATCTACATCAGTGAAGCCTTGAAGCTGCACCCCCTCTATCAGTATGTACCATAAACCATATTGAGTAGTGCCTCTGAGGTATCTGAACACATGTTTGGTTGTCTCCAATATAGCTTGGTCATCTTAACCATCACTTGACTAAGATGGTTAACTACATAACACATGTACAGCCATGTGTTCACCAAATACATGAGTGAACCCACAAGCTACCTATAAATAGTAGCCTCCACTACTTCACTGGAAGTAGCATCCTTCTTCCTCTAGTTACCTGCTAGAGGAGTATCCATGTGTTTACTTCTCTCCATATGAATCCTTTTGAGTACCTCATTGGCATACTTTCCCTAAGAGGCAAAAATTTACTCATCACCTTGCCATACTTCCATACCCAGAAAGTAGTGCATGAGCCCCAAGTCCTTCATTTCAAACTCTCTTGCAATATCCTCTTTGAAAGACTTGATCATCTTATCATCACCTGTCAGAATCAAATCATTGACATATAAAACAATAATCAACAAAGTACCTTCAACCACAATATGGTCAAGGTTCACATCTGCTTCACTTTTGGTGAAGCCCAACCTCGTGAAATAGTTATTGATCCTAGTGTACCAAGCACGGGGTGCTTGTTTCAGTCCATACATTGCTCACTTGAGTTGCTACACATGTGACTATGTGATGAAGGTCTCAAATCATTCAAGTTGCTCAATATACACCTCTTCCTCAATCATGTTGTTGAGGAATGTTGTCTTTACATCCATCTGATGTATCTTCCATCTAATTTATGTTAACAATGCTAGAATGGATCTGATTGATGAGTACCTTGCAACATGAGCAAAAGTCTCATCATAATCAATCCCCTCCACCTGAGAAAAACCTCTGGCCACAAACTTGGCCTTGTGTTTCTCCACACTACCACTCACCACTGACTTGTCTGACGATCTTGGGAGCACATCCCAAACACTATTCCTGACAATGGATTCATACTCCTCGACCATGGCATCAACCCAAACTGGTTGTTACATTGCTTCCTCAAAATAGGATGGCTCAGTCTCTACACATCTACTCATCAGAGCCATGTAGCTAGTGTATCTCCCTGGTGACCTCCTCTGCTTGCGATGTGATGTTGGTGCTCCCACAATCTCTCTAGCATCATGAAATAACCTATCAGTGTCTTTGATTCCCTTTCTCCCATCTATGGAAGACTCTGCATGAGTGGGTGTCTCCACTTCCTGATCCTCTGCATGTGGCTTCTCCACATCATCCTAAGGTTCCTCCTTTGGAGCTAGAAGCTACGCAACCGCATGTAACCAAATCTCTCTTTCAAAGGAACATCTCATGGCCTTCTCTTCATCGAATTTTACATCTCTGTGAACCATTGTCATCATGCTGGTTGGCAGGTACACCCGATAGTTTTGAGGTGTATCAATGTACCCCACAAATATGCCCAGCTCTATTGTTGGCTCAAGATTTTTCTATGCATCTTTGGTTACATGGAAGTAGATTGATGAACCAAAAATACTAAAGTGTCCCACATTTGGTTTCTTCCCTAAAAAAGCCTCTTCCAATGTACTCATCCCAAGAATTCGATGAGGGCTTCTGTTCTACAAATAAACAGTTGTGTTGCATGCTTCATACCACAAGTGTAATGGTATGCCCTAATCATACAACATCGCTTGTGTCACTCCCACAATACTCTTGTTCTTCCTTTCAACCACCCCATTATGTTGTGGGTTATGAGGTGCTATTAACTCCCGTCAAATGCCTTCTAATGCATAGAATTTTTTGAACTCATTTGACACATACTCTCCATCATTATCACTCCCGGGAGCTTTAAATTTCTTGCTAGTATCTTTCTCGACCAGTGCTTTAAATTCCCAAAACTTTGCAAAAGTCTTATCTTTCTTCTGCATGAAGTAGATCCAACACTTACGAGAAAAATCATCAACAAATATAACATAATACCTATGCTTGGTCTTGGATGTTGTCAAGAATGGTCCACACAATTGAGGATCCCCTGTGCTCAACTGTCTTTGTCATAAAAGGAAGATTTGCTGTATTTTCCCAATGTACACCCTTTACATGTGTCTACTTGCTCAAGAGTACCCTTGGGAAGATCGATAAAAATTTGTTGCATGATCTTCAAAGCACCATGGTGCAAGTGACCCAACCTCATGTGCCACAACTCACCGATGTCTCAGCTCTACACCTTCTCTACTTTCGTGCTTAAGGTATCACAATCTTCTACCTCCAACTTGAAAATATTCTTCACTCGAACCCCTATCCTCTTAACCTATCTTGTGGCTATGTGACAAAGGAAGCCTTTCCCTTACTAAATATCAAATCATAGCCTCTATCCTCCAACATGGCAATAGATACCAAGTTCTTCTTTCAAACTAGTAACATACATAACATCTTGCAAAGTGAGGCGAGAACTCGAATCCCTCTGAAAGGTAACGGTACCGAGATCGATAGCACTATACCACCCATCATCACCCATCTCGATATGTATCTCGAGATACTTCTCCTCCAAGTTACTGAAGAGCTCTTTGTTACCGGTCATGTGGAAAGAAGCTCCACTTTCCAGGTACCATACACTACCCATCATCGATGACACCATACAAGCGATGAGGGTAAAGTCCAGTTCGAACTATGAAGCAAGAGCTTCACCTACCGCTCCTCGTGAGGTCTTCTTATCGGCCTTCTTGAGCGGACACTTTGTGGCAATGTCCCAGCGCGTCACAGTGAAAGCACTTGACTTTTGACATGTCCTTCTTCTTGTCGCCCTGACAAGAATCTAATTTGACATGGGATGGATTCCCCTTCCCTTTCTTTGCCTTACCCACTAAGGCACAATTCTCCTCATCTTTAGGCTTTGATGAGGATCTGTCTCTGGTGTTCCATCAAATCTCTTCATGTACCAAGTCAGACCACAACCACTCCCAATATGGTAGCTTCTCCCTCCCATTAACTGAGTCTTGGTAACTGTGCCAACTCTTGGGAAGTTCTAGAAGTGCTTGGCTCATCATATCTTCTTCGGCAACAGTAATCCCGACACTTCCAAGCTCATCCTGATAATGGGTGAACTTCGTCAAGTACTTTGGAATTGGGTCGCACTTCTCCATCTTGATATTTCTGAGTTTTCCTTTCAGTGCCAACTTCCTATGGTCACTATTATTTTGAAACATGTCTGTCAATGCCTTCCACATTGTGTATGGAGTGTCCTTACCATGGAGATTCGAGACAATGTGATCTCGAACTCCTTCTAGGATAATCCTTCTCGCTTTTGCCACACACTTTCTCCATTCAGCCATATCTTTAGCATCAGATGTTGGAGGCTTAGGAATGTCATGATCTATGAATTCCTTGAGGCCATTGTCTTCCAGCACTGCCTCCATCCTATCCTTCCAAGCTATGTAATTCGAGCTGCCCTCCAAGGCATACTCAAGTCTCAGGCTGTAGAATGACATATTGTTGACTCTGAAGTATGAACTTGCAAATTCGATTTCACCTACACAAAAAACTCGAATTCTCCTCTTCTATATTGTCTTCAGCTCTGATACCATGTAGATTTTTACTTGTAGATTCAACAGCTTATGTGATATGCTAAAACACAAGACAAGAATCTACTCTACTCTTCAACAGAAACCAAAATTGATCGATGAAAACAATAAGTAGAAAAGGAAGAATATCAATCACACATAACACAATATTTCTCTAGGGAAAGAAACTGCTAAAAACCCCGACTATCTATATTGCATTAACTAGAAGATCTGAGAATAAAATACAATGCTTGTTCAACCCGAACAATTCCTGCACTAGTACAATCTATCTCTCTACTTCACAAGCCATCTCAAGCCAACAATTAGCTAAATATTTAGCCTGCCAAGCCCCTACTTCCTTGCGCAATTCCTGAGAGAATTAGCCCATATTTAATTGGGAAATCCACTCTCCATAATTGTGCAATCCATATGCCCTCAACTAATTGCATGCATAATCTGTACAACTCAGAAAATTATACAACTGATAGTACATTGTCCCTGAACTCTAATCTCAATTGGGTCTTCCTCTAAAATGACATGCATGAGTTATTTATGAGTGAATCTTCAGTTAACTGGTGTGGCACTGAGGATGCACTAGTGCCCATCCCCACTACTAGACCTCCTACTAGTTCCTCCAACAGTTAGAACTAGTTTAACTGACTATAACTCAGTTAGACTGAGTTAATTAATTACAAATCAAAAGAACTCAACCTGGGCCCCTAAAATTTAGGGATCACTCTACATGACTCTAGATAGACTTCCAACTCGAATTTCCTAAGCCAACTAAGTCAATTTAACTTAGTTAACTATTACAAGTTGCTATGAGAATAGAATTTCGATTTAATTCACAATTTAATTCAAGGACAAATTAAATTGGAATTTCTTGTTGCTATTTTTAACACCTTTGCCTTATCCCCACCACATTTTTATTCAAATTCACTACGAATAAATCCGACCCTTTAGATCAAAGTCAAAGGCATCCTATACTCATTATCTGTATTATGATCCCATGCCAATAACTTTTCTTATGTATTTTTTAAACCAGCATAAATGATACATTTCACTGTTACAAAAAGCCAGTTATTAGGATATTCCTCCATCAATTGTCTTCTAGCCTTTGCAGAATGGTTCCCCCCAATTACATAATATTTTTATTCAAAACATCTTGACCTATCAAATGCCTCTTTGTTGGAAACTTGAATTAGATCAACAAGAAGCACATAATCAACCACGTGTGCATATGGATTGTACCTTATTCATGTTTTCAAGTTATCAAGATGAAGGCGGTGTGGATTTCTAATTTGATATTTATATTTTCCTTCATTTGGATTATAGAATAGTCTAAAGTTAAGCTGAAATTTACGGCTGCCATCAATTAAGTTTGTCTTCATTAACTAATTTTGAATGGTTTTTTGTTTTTTTTAGTAATGTCATCTTCTAAATCAGCAACTTGTGTTATGATTTCCCTACTGCTTTTTGAGATTTCACTATGATCTTCACTACTACCCGTGATTTTTTTAGAATGACAAACTTTTAATTTATTCCTCATATTAGTTAACATATTTTCTTCTAGATAATAAATCCCCTCATCATCAACTGGAAGAGAGACATTCAGGGGAATTTTTGTTTTTGGTCTTTTATGGCTTTTCTCCTTTTCAACATCGATTCTAATTTCATTCTCAGTAATGGCAACATATTCTTCAGCTTCAGCTTCCATATCTTCAAAAGTAACATGTTTAGCTTTGCTAAATTGATCCACTATAGCCATTATTTGTTTATCCCATGTATGTACTCTTGTAGTTTCATGAACTATTGTTCTTTTCTTCTTTCTCCTATCTTCTTTTGTCTATGTGTGGAAACTACTAATCACATTTATAATATTTGGCTCTATATAATAAATTCCCTCCAACATAATTGAAAGGCTCTTAAGAAAATCCTATCAAACAAAATATAATATGTCAATAATAAATAAGTTATAAAAAATATAATGATACTTAAAATGATGCAAAACACATAAATATAAATAAGAAAACTTATAATGTTATTTTCAATGTTGGTTTTGATTTATTTACACATATTTGTAGAATATTCATTTGTGTCATGCTTGATCTTTAAGAAACAATATCTAACCTTCTCATGTGTCTTGGGAAGTTTTCTAAAAACATAAACAGTATTTGTGTTTCGCACCAAACATATGTCTTGTATGTTTCCCATCACCTCATAACTTCCACCATTGTAAATCATACCATCATATAAATATAATTGCATACCTTTGTCGCTTTATCTATCTTTAACATTCCATGTAAATTTTGTTTTATTTATTTCTTGTGTCATCTTCCATTCTGAATAATCTTCAATGCATTTGGTGGGCCAGTTGCTTAACTTTTAGCATGCGTCTCATATCGGTTTTGTTCAATAGTATTCGTAGAGGATCCAACTACAACTTTGTATGATGTAATTGTTGACCTTGTTCCAGAAACATTCATAGAGACCTTCTTTGATGTCATATATATCTATATATATATATATATATATATAAAGTTAATTAAAAAAAAAACTTATCTTAATTAAACAAACAAAACATAAAATAAAAAAACTCCAAATATATAAAAAAGAAAAAGAAGAAAAAAAAAAAACAAAACAAAACAAATATAATAATCAAAATAATTTTATTAAAAAACAATTAAATTTAACTTCGAAATTTAAAAAAAAAAAAAAAAACAATTAAAATTTAATTTTAAACTTTTAAAATGAAAATAAAAATAAATAAATAAAAAATGGGTGAGGGGGGTGATTCCGCCTAGTAGGGGGTCGACAAGCCAAGGGCGGGCATGGTCAGGCCACCTACAGCGTATCGTCCCCTTCTGGGCAAGGGAATCGATTCTGGGAATCGGCCTTCCACCCAACAAGTGGATGTTTAATGGGGATTTTCATACTACACATTTTGATCGTTTATATTTTGATGGTGCATGTTGAGAAAGTGGATGTTTTGACTAGGATATTTTGATTGTATTTTACTTTGGCATGTTAGCCTCATGGTTCCACAATTTTGACTTTATGATTAAGTATATGGATGAATTTTGGACACAATTATGCATACAGGCCTCAATATATATTTAATAATGTGTTGATTTCCTGATGGGAACCTTTAAGTGATGCATGCATATTTTTATATGGTGGCTATCATGCATTTTATATGTTATCTTGATTATGAGATCAAAAATTTATGGATGTGGTTCCTCCCATTTTCGAGACATTTCCTATTTTAAAGAGCTCAACCTTATTTGTCTTACCTTCAAATTGTTAAGCATAATTATATTTTAAATACTTATTCCTTAAAGTAAATAAAGTGTTTTCAAACTGTTTTTAGAAGTTATGAAAATAAATTTAGGTTGGAAAAGGAAGACACGATCTCTCTAATGGAAACACAAGTTGGTATGATATAGTTTCATTCTTCAGTTGGGTTATCATTTTTCTTGTGTTTAGATGTTTGTGACTCACAGACATTGATATACAAGGCTTATTTTAAGTAGTCGTATTGATGGAGGTTGATAATATCTCTTGTATATTTGTTGCATTTTTGCCAATATCGATGTTGGCTCTTCTTGCAGTAGCATACCAGTCTTTGGATGTGTCTTTTGAGCTCACTACATCAAGTCATATTTATTTTCTGTTGTTTAAGTATGTTATCATTTTACCAATATGATCTTACAAATGGGGTAATTTATTAAGAGGTTCCTTGTGTAGACATTCAATCTGCCAAGTTTGTGCTCATCACACCTGAACATTATTCTTTGATACTATCAAGGAAGAATATTACAATATTTTTACCACCTTGTGTCTTGATTATCGCACTTGTGTTTTTCTCTTTTTTTATAGGTTGGCACTTGTATATTGTATATTACAATTTTCCGTTTCATTGGATGTTACCTTAAAAAGAGGCAGTAATATATATTTGTGATCTAAATTTAATAATATTATGTCTGTGATTCGGGCCTCATATATTAGATTGTTTTAGTTTACTACCCTATTTAATGACACGTCTTCAATTCATTTTTATTTTGTAATTAAGTATTATAAAGTTTGTTAGGTTTCTTTTTTTCTTATCTTGTTTATTTACTCCGAATTTGTATTATAATAATCATGCTCCAAATAGAACGGATCTGCGATTAAGCTCTGGAGTAGCCATGGAACCCTAGCTGCGTCTCGGCACCTTTATGCCCTTACTGCTTTGCGGCCTGTGGCTTTGGGCCCTCTGCCCTCCTCCTCTGCATTCCTTTTGATTTTCTGTGGTTCAAAGCGCACGTCTTCTGCTGGGAGGGATGATTAAGCCGGGCTCGCCCTCATGGAGGCCCCGAGCTCGCCCCAAGCATGCCCACCTTCATCTGCCGAAGCTTTCTCTCGGCTCTTGGTCGGTTTGCCGCAGAAGAAGAAGAGTGAAGCAGCCAAGTTTGTTAAGAGGCTGGAAGACATTCCTGAAATCTCCCTACTGCTAGATACCCCGTTTCAAGTCGCCCTTTCGTTAGCTGAGCAGGCTCTTATGGGCCAGTTCATAGGTCTTTGGCCTTCTCCTAAGACCACGAAGTCCTGGGTAAGCAGGAACTGAGCTTCTCTGATCAAGTGCATTGTCACCTCTTACTTCTTAGGACGAGGGTTTTTCCTCTTCAAATTCACCTCAAAGGAAGACAAGGATCTGATCTTTCAGAATGGCCCCTATTTCATGGGCCCCAGTGATTGTACCTCAATAGATGGACGCCAGATTTCGACCCTGCAGTCGATGTCCCCTCGGCTGTCCTTGTATGGGTCAGACTCCCTAATCTCCCAGACCATTACTGGAACTGGGACTCACTGAAACACATCGGAAATTCCCTTGGGAAATTCATAGATACGGCAAAAAACAAAGATCAATATGACTGTGCTCGTATCTGCGTAGAAGTAGACCTAGAGGTGGGTCTCCCGGAAGCCATCAAAATCAAAGTAGGAAACTGGACCCATTTGCAGAAGCTGGATTACGAGCAGTTGCCTTTCAAATGCTGAAAATGTCATGTCTACGGCCTCTTTTCCAGAGGATGCCCAACCAATGTGGAACCAGATAAGGGTAAAGAAGAAGGTTGGAACCAGGTCAAGTGCACCAGGAAAATCCAAAAGCAGGTTGGTCCAAATGGAAGAGGTCCTCAGGCCCCCCCTCAACAACCCCCTCCCAGAATGGATCAAGAAAATAAATTCACCCCTCTAAGCTCGCAAATAGAGGAAATTCAGGGACCAGAAAATAAAAAATCAACCCCTCCCTCTAAAGGTACCCCGAAAGGTCCTGGAAACAGAGTTGAGCAAGTTGGAAGTGGTGTTCCAGCAATAGATATGGCAATGGCTGAGAGCTCCAAAGGAAACACTATCGAAGTAGAGGAAGATGAGCATGAATCAGAGTCCTCGGAGGAAGAAGGGGAAATAGGAGAATCCCAAGCTTCGATAAGGAGATCCACAAGAGGTCGCAGATCAGATCGGGAAAAAAGAGAGCAGGAAACTTTCAAGGATGAGCTTCAAGGCAGCCAGCCAACCCTTGAGAAGCTACTAGCATCAAAAGCAAAGATGGCGAGAAATCAGCCCCAAGGCTCCAAAGGAGCCAACTAGAAATACAAATGATGAAGATAGTCTCCTGGAACTGTAGAGGTATGGGGAGCAAAATCAAAGAAGAAGCCATCAGAAGTTTAATAAGAACAAAAACTCCTGACATACTTCTCATCCAGGAGACCAAACTGGAAGACTTTGTCTTCCTTCAAGCAAGTAAGAAACTCTGGAACAAAAGTGAGGCGAAAGCCATCTTAGCCCGAGGGGCTTCTAGAGGGTTGGGCACTCTTTGGAACGCTAGCAAATTCACCTTCGTCTCTGAAACCCTCAATACTCACTGGCTGCTCTTAAAATTATAGCACATAGACTCAAAAGGGATAATCTGTCTCTTCAACGTGTACACCCCCATGAATGTTGTGGAAAAAAAGGCTTGCTGGGACTCCATAAGAACCCAAGAAAATCTAGTTAATCTTGAGAATATCATCATAGTAGGAGATCTCAATCTCACTCTCTTATCAGTAGACAAGAGAGGAGGTAGCATTGTTCGAGATCTGGCAAGGGAATGGGCAGAGGACCTTATGCAGGACTGGGACCTGCTGGACATCAAGCCAATCTCTGGTAAGTACACTTGGACTAATAAAAGAATTGGTCCTGGCCACATTGCTGCTAGATTGGATAGATTCTTAATTCAAAGCTCTTTTCTTCTGCTTGGATTAGAGGCTAGAGTGCATATTCTCCCATGCAGCACTTCAGATCATAAACCCATCAAGCTGGAACTCATGTTTCAGCTTGACCTTGGACCTATACCTTTCAGATTTAGCCCGCTCTGGGCTAAGGAATCAGACTTCATGCAATTAGTTAAGGACACTTGGTTGCAGCCGGTCAAAGGCTCCCCCTTTTTCGTCTGGGAAGAAAAGCTCAGAAGAGTGAAAAGGGCTTTGAAAAGCTGGGCCAAATCTCTGCCAAATCCAACCAACGAAAGGAAAAAAATCCAACACATGCTAGAACTCTATCAGCTCCAAGCCGAAACAGCTGACATAACAAAAGAGATTCTAGATAAAGAAGCCCTGATTCAGCAAAACTATCACAAGGTATGTCTAGCTGAGGAAGAATACTGAAGATTTAAGTCTCGGAGTCTTTGGCTTAAAGCAGGGGACAAGAACACTTCCTTCTTTCAAAAACAAGCTCAGGCAAGGAAATGTACCAATTCCATTTCCGAAATCAAAGGTGGTACCATCATTCACAAGGATAATGCAAACATCAAAAAAGCATCGTCTCTTCATGTTAAAAGCCTGTATAGCGAAGATATAAATCCATATCAAAATTCAGAGATGATGGACAAGATCCCCTCCCTGATTTCTGCTGAAATGAATCACCTTATTGAAGCTAAAGTCACCAAGAATGAAGTCAAGGCTGCCTTATTTGCCATGAACCCAAAAAAAGCCCCTGGGCCAGATGGATTCTCAGCCAGATTCCTCCAAATTTGCTGGTCCATTGTGGAAAAGGATCTTTACAGAATGGTTCAAAAGTCCCAAGTTTGCCAGAGAATCGGAGGAAGCACAAACTCTACTTTCTTGCTCTCATCCCCAAAGAGAAGGGAGCCAACTCCTTCAACAGGTTCCATCTGATTTCGCTTTGTAATATAGGTTACAAATTGATCACCAAAGTCATCGCTAACAAACTAAAGCCCATCCTCCCCAAAATCATTCTGGAAAGCCAAGGAGGTTTCATTCAAGGTAGACAGATTGTGGACAACTTCATTCTGGTCCAGGAGGCAATCCATTCAAGCCTGAGTCGCAATGAAAAAGGTATGGTTGTCAAACTTGATTTAGCAAATGCTTTTGATAGAGTTAGGCATAGTTTTCTGTTGAAAGTCTTACATAAGCTTGGATTTGGTGAGAAATTTATAAATTGGATTCGAGCTTGCATCTCGGAGCCTTGGATTGCCCCATTAATAAATGGCAGAGCTGCTGATTTTTTCAAAGCCACGAGAGGGCTCAGGCAGGGGTGCCCTCTCTCACCTCTTTTATTTGTTCTTCAAGCCTTTGTTCTTAGTTTTTACCTAGACAAAAAAAGAGCAAATTAGGATATTGTTAGGCTCTGTATTGCAAGAGGTGTGAAAACCATTAATCATGTCGTCTTCACGGATGACTCAGTGTTGTTGGGAGCAGCAACTGCGCTTATTGCCTCCAGATTTAAAAGAGCTTTGGATGAGTTTTGTTTGGTATCGGGAAGTAGTCTAAACAAAGGCAAATGTCATATCTATTGCTGGAACACCACTTTCAGATTTCTCAACTCCATTTCCAGAACCTTTGGTTTTGCAGCATCCTCAAATTGGACTTCCTTCAAGTATTTGGGCCTCCTAGTTTTTCTCAAAAAAGCTTACAACAGAGATTGGCTCCCCCAATTGGAGAAATTCAAGAACAAGCTGCTTGCCTGGGGTTATTCCTGGCTTAACATTGCTGGTAAGTCTGTCCTCATTAAATCTGTTCTTTCCAGCCTTCCCTTGTTTTAGTTTTCTATCCTTCTCACTCCCACTGGTATTCTCAGAAAAATGGAGGAGACCATTCGAAAATGATTTTGGAACGGGGGCAAGCAGAATGAGAAAAAGATTTCGCTGGTCAATTGGGAATGTATCTCCAAACTGTTGTTGGAAGGAGGCTTGAATTTCAAGAATCTTGGCTACCATAATGTAGCAATGGGAGCTAAATTAATCTGGAGAATTATTGCCCCTAAACCTGGCTGGGCGCAATTAGCTCTTTGGAAAAAATACTTCAAAGGCCAGCGTTCTCGCTGCCTAGATCACCCTAAGATGCACCCAAATACGCCCTTTTTGAAGCTTTGCAGCAAAGCCTGCTCTCTCATCAAAGATCATGCCTTCTAGGTTCCCGGTAATGGAAAAAGGATCAACCTCTGGACAGATAAAATTTTGAATAACGAGCCACTCAGAGACTGCCGTTCACTCCAAATGCTGCACAAATGGATGAATGAGGTTGGAATGCGAATTCTGTGGGATATTTCAGCTTGGCAGAACTCACAGTGGGCTGGCTGGAATATTCAAAAACCCCCAGAATTATTTGTGGAGCGCGAGATTCTGATTTCCAAGCTCCACGGCCTGTCTCCATCACTGGCTCGAAAAAGGGACACAAGAGGATGGGGTACGCAAACTGGTGGATACACTGTTGCTCAAGGTTATGCCAAGCTGTGTGAGCACCCCCATGTGGCCAAAAACCCTGAGCCTTGGAAAGGGATATGGCATTATCCCACCTTGCCCAAAATCAACTTCTTCAACTGGCTGTTATGTCACTCCAAAATCTTGACAGATGATAATCTTCATAAACGTGGTTTTCACGGTCCTTCAAGGTGCAGCCTTTGTAAGGTAAACCAGGAAAGCGTAATTCATCTGATGCTTGAATGCACCTTTACTTTGCAGATTTGGACAGAATTGTTGGGAACTCTGAGTTCCAACATTGTGTTGCCTTCCTCCATCCATGATATTTTTACTAAATGGCTTAAAAGGTATCCCAGTACTCCCCCAAAAAACAAAATTATCAGAGCTACTTGGATTGCTCTCCCTAAAAAAATTTGTTGGTAGGTTTGGCTTGAGAGAAATAAAAGGATTTTTAGAAGCTACGAACAGGAGGCCAAGCTTGTGGCAGTTAAGATTAAAAGCCAACTTAAAGAGAGTCTGAGAGAAATTAAAGATGATTTAAATCTCAGCCAGCAAGATATAAATTAGGGCTCCTCTCTCGAACTTCAGTTCCAAAATAGTGCAAATAGTATCTCCCTCCCCAAAGATTGGCAAATAAGACTTTCAGCAAATGACTTCAAGGATTGGGCCACAAATCAGCAGAGATTCTCCCTCTTTTTTGATGGGGCTGCAAAGGCCAATCCTGGAAGAGCTGGTGCTGGAGGCGTCATTTTGAATCCCGATGGCATAAGGATACACAGTTTCGCCTGGGGCCTGGGCATAGCTTCTAGCATTCAAGCTGAGGCTTTGGCTCTTTTCCAAGGACTCAAGATTATGAAAATGTTGAACATCAGGGAGGAAAATGTAATTGGGGACTCCCAGGTAATAATTAACATTATGGTGACTCATTCTAAGCCAACGGATCTAAGGCTTGCAAGGCTGATTTTCAGAGTAACAGATCTTAGAGACTCTTTCCAGAAGTTGAATTTCTATCATGTGTTGAGAGCTAATAATAAGGAGGTGGACATCAAAGCCAACAAAGCAGCCCTCCTTATGGTTGGAGCCTTACTCAGAGGAGGACAGGAATCATGGGAACCTATTCCTTAATTTAGATAGTTGTCATGTTTTACTGCCTTCTGTTAAATCAGTTTGTATGTATCCATAAAGTTGGGAAAATCTCTAAAATAGATTACATAGTAGCAGTCAAAAAGAGATGTGAGCTAATCATAAACGCCATGGCCTTGCATGGTTGTGCGGGACTTGTGGAATTAGACTCACCTTTTGTAATCCACTTTTTGGCATTAAGGCCAAGTATCTAATATATCCTCTATCCATTTCTGTAAAAAAAAAAAATCAGGCTCCAAATCAGGCATTGTACCCATGTCCCTGACCTAGCCAACCAAGGATTTGAAAGGTTATGTGAGTGAAAAAGGAAAAATTCATCAACATCCTTCTTAGCGACCATACTAGGGAGCGAATAGTGATCACTTACTGGCTTAATTGGTTATCTTGATTTCATTTTGTTTGATCTTGACATACTTGTCTTTCTTTTCCATTTGTCTACAGCTTTTTATGCCTGGTTTGATTATTTATTTTTGATTTTTTAACAAGATTAATGACCATAGTTTAGTATTTTAGACCAAGTACCAATGAGGACAATATAACTTTGTCCTTGTTATCTACATCTAAGGAAATAGTAGCAAAGGAATACAATCAAGGTCAGTTAGTTTCTTTTTTTGTTCTGTTATTGAGATTTTTATATGAAAGATTGTCTTTCCTTGAACAAGTTGATTAAATTTAATCTCATTCAATGACCCAACCAGTCTTGTTCCAACCCAATATCTTTCCAAACTTTAACAATCAGAACAATATGTTTGTCAGTCTCTTCAATCTTACACTTGACGTTGTTAAGGCTCATGAAGAAATTGACAGGTCTTGCATCGCAATCTCACATGATATTGAAATCGTTGATGAACAATTTAAACAACATATTGCAAGAATTCAAATAAATTGATTTCTCGATTAATATATGTACACCACCTTTCTCCAGTCTTAATCCTCACATCATACTACTGAAACTCCTTGTCACTCAAGATTAGCACATCAATCATTTGAAACCCTACGTCAATCACATAGGTTGAGAAGAATATTTCCTGAATTTGATTATTTCTTAGTTGTTAGAGGTGTTATCACTCCAAAATTTCCTAGAGTTATTATGAAAGAAATGATAGAGGTAACCACAAACCTACTTTGGAGATTAGGATCTAGCCTTCCTAATGCTTAGAGAGGGCTCTCTCTTTATGATTTAACTTTGTCTGGTTAACTGATTTTAGGCTAGTTATGATTGTACTTGGGTTTTGATTTTTATTTGGTGGTGGAATCACTGACTTAAATGGATAGAGGGTTGTCTTTTACTAGTGGGCTATGGGGTCAAGTGTCAAGCAAACAAGACTGGATTAAATTCTAAAGATAGTGTTTATAGGGCAAGGTTGCTGAATAAATTCAGATCTTAAGGCTAGATGGTGAAGTGGTTTTCAATCAGATCCAAGGAGCAATTAAGGGTTCCTTAAACCGGATAATGAAGGAAATGGTAGGGGTCAATCGAAACTAGGGAGCAATGAAGGATTCCCTAATTTGGATATCAGAAGAAAACATTAAAATGATTAATTGTTCAAGACAGAGTGTACTTAAACAAATTCTGTAATATAATTCCAGTTAATTCATTTAATTTAGATAACATGCAAGTTTGTGAAACACTTAAGAAAATAACAATTTGATAAAAGAAAATACTTCACTGAAGTAGCTCAACACATGAATCTTGTAATGCAATCTCTTTATTACTCTCTTTATTACTCAGTCCAGTCTACTGACTTGAAAAATTGGTGCAATGAACCCTCAGGTTACAAATCAATACAACTATAGAAATTTCTAGCAATCCACCCTCTATACTTTGAATTATGAAGTATTTATACAAAAATAGTTTACAAAATATCCCAAATTGTCTTGGGAATTAATCTAGGAAACAAAAATATCTTCATGCAAGAAGATAGAGAAAGATATTCAACGACTGCAATCTATCCATGTTTATTAGGTTGTGTTGTCTTATTCTTTGCTCTTTTGTTGTTTATTCTCCTTTGTTTTTGGTATTCCACGCTAATTGTTCTTTTTACTTTGGCTTTTAACTCATACCCTTTCACCTGATACTCTTTCATCTGAGTTGGCCTTCTGATTTTCTTTTACTGCTCTGTTTTCACTTTTACTGTGCATTTTTATAGTAAGTCATTTAAATTTTCTCATGTGTCTGCATCTGGTAATCTGATATTTACCATTTTTTTGTAGATTTCATCTGCTTCTATGTACTTAGCAAAGGTGGGTCTGTTCACAAAAAGGTTTTTTGCCTCCTGTTGGAGGTAAAATAGGTTCTCAAATGTCTGGTACAAAACCTTTCTTGTAGGCATCCATTTCATGGATGAATTATTGGATTGATCTCTTTCCACTTCTCTGATTTTCTTGTTGTAGTCTTCATGTGGCATCATTCTGTCATTTATCACCAAGGGATTTGGCAGACCTTTCTGCCTTAAAGCATCAAACTTAACCATGAACCTGTGTATAGGTAGCTACATGGTTTGGCATTTGTCCTCAAGGTTCATCATTAAATTCCTCTTGGTGAGCATTTTTTTCACCTCTAATATGGTGCCAGTCCTATCAACTATGTCCAGCTCCTGCAATTCATATTTATTTTTAGAGTTAAGGAAGTAGATTATTCTAGTGGCTTCTTCTGGCATGTCTCCAAGTTCAGCCTTAACTCTCTGAATTGCTTCTGTAGCCTCTTTGACTAAATCATTTTGTTCAAAGATGACTTGTATAGATGGCCAAATATCATTGACAGAGTCAATGATATTGGCCCATAGTTGTTCTTTAGCTTGGGCAAGTGGCTCCTTCAATGTTAGCTCTTTCTCCAAATTCTTCATTCTTTCAGTCAACCTGGTTGACTTTTGAACTTCATTCTTGTGCATAATCTGTGCAAGTTTCTTCTCATCCTCCAGACTTGTTATTTTTTCTTTTAGTTTATTTATCTCTGTGGTCTGAATGGACATGTCCTCCATTTCCTTAACCATTTTTCTTGCCTCATCACTTGGTTGAGCTTCTGATGTTGTTGAACCTCATGCTGATGTAGATGTTGTTGCATCTAGAAGTGTTGTAGCCAGTGGAGCTGTGGGAGCCAATGAAGCTGCCAAGGTTGATGGTACTGCTATAGTGACTGTTGGAATGGCAGTGGCAGTGGTTGTCTCAAGGCTGACCTATTTTAATTGTATCAAACTGTCCAACTCCTTCTCCATTTCTTTTAATTGATCATTTAATTGGAGAATGAGATCCATCATCTCCTCTTGCTCGATTTGACTCTAAAGGACCTCCTTGGTCTCTGGATGATCTGAATGAGGCAAATTCAGTTGCTTCTTCAAAGAAAAAATATCCTCATTTTTCTTCTTTATCAATTTCTCTGCAGCTTTGACATCATTGGGAATATACCCAAGCTCAACCACCAAGTCTTCTAGTGACTTGATCCTATTGTCTTTGGCCTATGAGGATGCCTTTTCTAGTTTATACTGTGTTATAATGTTATCCAGTGATATTTTGAGTTTGTGGACAGTCATTGCTTTATTTTTTATGGTGGAATAAATCATCTCACCTACTTGCTTGTGGAATTCAATTTGGTCTATAGGGTGAACATCCCTAGCTAAAACTCCAAATTATTTTTTTTGTAGTCTGCTGATGATTTGGGCTGCTAGACTGTATGCTGCATGAATGTCATTTGCATCTTCCCAGTCTTAATGTCAAATGCTGACATTAGCCTATTTTGATTGGCAAGTGTTTGTTTGAAGTACTGGGCATAAGTCTCAGCCTTCAATGCCTCATTCCTCAGCTTAATTTCCTTGTACTTCTTTTTAATATATTTCTCTTTATGCACTGGCTTGCTGGATGAAGAGACTTCAATGCTGAGTTGTTTCTCAATAAGTTGAGTGTTTGAAGTAGAAGGATGGTGTGTTTCTTCTGAAGTTGTTGGGCCTTTACTCCTTCCAACCATTGTTTCATTGTTAGTGATTTCCACTATGACAATGGTGTCTTCTTGTTCATTTACAAGATTAAGCTTGGGCCTCTTCCTGTAACTAATCTAAAACTTGTCATTTGTAGTGTCCATTGTTGAGCTAGAACCTTCTTCCCTAGTTCGTTTTGCATTTCTATCTTCATTGGATGGAGTCTGCAAAATAGAAGTAATAGTCATCTCTTCTTCTAGGTCTGGAACCTACAAAAAGGAACTAGTATCAATCTACTTTTCCACATATATCAAAGTGTTTTCCAACCATTCTGACTGGTTGGAAAATCTCTCAATGTCTGGCCTAGGCTCATGTATGAAAGGACTCGATTTGAATTTGAGCCTTAGTTTTCTTATGACTCAATGAGGGTCATATTGCCACATAAAACTGCTCTTGAAATTCAACTGCTATAAAAATTCATCTGCCTCTTGTCCAGCTTCCCTATTATTACAAATAAGAAGACCCAATTGGTTTTTCATTTTAAATTGGGTCTTCTTCCTAGCTAACAGGAAATTAACTTCATCAGAGTTTATGATTTGCCTAAAATACTCTAATGAAAATATCCTCATGGGGAGGTATTTGGGCAACTTGTAGGGAGTGAGTTGGCATCCATATATTCTGATTTCTGTGTGGTCCTGGTATAGATACCAGTCTCCCACTCTACTATTCTTTGCCAACTGTAAAACTCTTTTAATCTCCTGACTGATCCTGGGTTGATAGCTACTGGTTAGCATGTTTATAACTGGATGAAAAAATGAGTCAATGAACTCTTTATAGGAAAAAACAGTGGAGTATCTTTGGATCAATGGTGTCCAATAGATGACAGATCTTGGATTGCCTTTGGTGTCTAACTTTTGAATGCTGACTGGAAATTTGTCTGACTGAAAGTACAAAAACATATGAAATAACACTAATGAATATTTGAAGGCTCTCTTAGTTGGTAATCTGATAAATTGTTCATGGATTCTATCTGCTATGAACTGAGCATAGTTGTAAATTGTAGCAGGAGGCTTGCCTGGGAAAAAGATAAAAAGGAAAGCAAGGCCAACCTCATCCACATGTTCATCTATGGTGTACCCTAGACTGCGAGAGAGCATGGTTATAATTTGTCTGCCTCTCTCAGAGAAAATGGTGGCAACATATGGAGGACTATCTGTAGGAGTATGGGACTCCTCTATGATGAAGGTTTGAAAAATCTGAACCTTCTTGGGAAGGTCTAGCTTTATGTAGAGTTCAAGTAAACCTTCAATGGAAAGTGGGGTCTCATTTGGTCCGAGATGGATCTGCAGCATTTGATTTATTGATTCTGATGTCATAGTTAATAAAACCTGTTGGTCAGGGGTGACTATGACTCTTTGACTGGGAACATAACAAGCTTGGTAGAAGTGGATGGTTTCTGGGAATAAGTGTACTTCTAGGAACAATTACTTGGGAAAATTGGACTCCCATAGGTGAATGTCATCATTCTGGTTCAAAAACTTGTCTTTACTCCAGCAGTTGAGTTTCAGTAGGTATGCAGGGGAATCAGTGTCCTTGATTTGAAATTCCCTGTCGGCTAATGGAAGGTGGTCAATATCCAGGTGAGGGGTTTGCAAAGGTCTTACATCCAGAGAGGTTTAGGAAGCCATAATTTTCTTTATTCAACTTAAATTACTCTTTCTGTGGCTTTAGGAGTGAGGTGAGGAGGTCTGGAACAGAGGGAGGGTAATTTCAATCTGTAAAAAAGGGGTTTGGATGCACAATAGGTTTCTCTTCAATTTAGCAAGGTTTTTTTAATTAATTTACTTAATTAATCTTTTAATAATCACTGTGCACAGATTGAATCATAGGGTCGTTTTGGTTCTTTCAAAGAATACCTAGAGAAAGACGGTTTGGTGCGCAGACAGGGTTCTGTGGTAGCAGCAGAGGTTACTGAGGCTTCAGCTATCAATTGGTTGCTTCAATTTGGTGTCTACAACGTCTTCAGGTGGCAAAAGTTGGTTAAATTGGTCGCGCAGAGGTTCAGGGTGTCAAAATTGGTTTAGCGGAGGTTTACAGTGGAAATGAGAGAAAAGAGAAAATTGAGGCATTTTCGGCCTTTTAACCAATAACAATTACATTTTGGCGTAAGAGTTGGCGAATGAACAGTGGGCAGTTTTGGTTTAGGCAAGGACGTGGTTTTCGGCCATATCCCACCGCTTTTGGATGGAGGGAGGTATTTTTCACGAGCACGTGATATAACCTGGTGCCACCACGTAGCCAAACAGCGCTCGGCCAAAACCACAAATCTCGCATGCTCTCGGGCTGTTAATTGCCAGATGATGAATCCATGCGATATGGTTGTGCGCCATTGGATCTGGGGGTGGGAGATCAGAGGGATATCGCGCAGTGAAGTTCCATGGACGTAGTCGGGAAAGTGGTTGGCGGGGCCCCGGGTTTAATTACAATGAATTGTAATTAATTAACAGATAATGTCAGGATTTAATATAAGCAGCGGGTTAATAAGAGATGGGGACCATGGGTTATATTGCAGAGTTTTTAACTATTCACTAAGGTTTGGTGGGTTAAAAGGGGGTCGAGGAAATATAATGTGGGGGATTTATAAAGCGGGTTTTTAGGAAATAACTTAGGATAAAAGGGGTTTTGTTGGTTTTTAAAGGGAAAAGGGGAAATTCATAAGGGGGGAATGTAGTATTTGTAATAGGAATGGGTGTCGCGTTAGGGAAAGGGGTTTTGTGGGTTTTTAAAGGGAAAAGGGGAAATTAATAAGGAGGGAATGTAATATTTGTAATGGGAATGGGTTTCACACTAGGGAAAGGGATTTTGGGAAGGGGGGATGATTTTTGAAGGGTAATGTCTAGGAAAATGTGTGAAACCAAGAGAATAAAAGGTCAAAATGAAGGGAAAGGGTTTTTACAAGTAATGAAGGGATAATGAGGGGAAATTAGCAAATAAGTATGTGGGGGTCTAGTGAAATGAGGGGAAATGAGTAAATAAACTTTGTGTGAATGTCCTTTCTCTTTCAAAATTCCTCCTGCACATGAAAAAATAGGATTAAGCATGATGAATGTGCTTTTGACTTAGCAACCTTGTGCACTTGCAACATTTCTTCTACCTACCCTTTATTTACCCTATCATTTTTTGTTCATTCATTGGGTGCATTTGAGCTTGTTGACCCTTTATTTCCTTTTCTTTTGATAAGAAAACTATCTAATTCTAACCTTATAACTTCCAGTGGCTCAGATTAAACTGATGAGCTCATTATTATTCTCTACCTAACTACTGATCTGCCAAGATTAAACAGTTTGGCAAGATCTTCATTCTCTATCTATCAACATGAAATTTAAAGCATGAATGAGTCAAGATTAAACTATTTGACCAGCATGGATTGTGTCATTTTTGACAAGCTACACACAATCTTATTTTACAAAGTAAAGTATAAGGAGTGGCATTTGGATTTTCACACTTTCATGATCTATTTTTATCTCTTTTGGGGTTCATATTTTTTACTTTTCTAATCTTTTTCTTTCTTTTTGTCCTTTGATTATTTTTTTAGGAAATACCCTCTTTACATTTTTTAATTTTAATATGGGAAAAAAATTTGGAGAAAAAAAAGTATGTACAATATTACAAGACTAACCATAGCCAATTCAAAATTATGAATCCTATTATTATAGGACCCTAACAGTGGATCCACATGGGGATGGCATTTACTGGTGATATGTCAAGAACTTTTAGATCAATAGACTTTGAATCTTTGACTGTAGTTTCCTTGTAACTGCTCCTCTGTGATTTGCTTTATTCATACATATGATGGTATACCTTTCAAAGCTCAAGGCCTTGTCTTCGAGCTTCAACCTCAAAATATTACCATCTAATCCAATCTAAACTTTGCAATGTTATATACACTGAGCAAAGTAAAATGAACTATTGTTAATCTATAGATAAGTAATGCTTCAGCATTCTACCATTGACTGGTCCTCCTGGTAGATCTATTCTGTCTAACTATTTTAAGAAAAAGGCATTGTTACCTTTGTAACCATAAATGATATAAGGGCCTTGCCAAGGAAATCAAATTTACCATGCTTACCCTTTTCTTGTCTTCTAGAATCCCATTTGAGTACTTTATCACCTATGTAAAAATCATCAACTTTGGTCTTTTTGTCAAAAATATTTTTGATTTTATCCTGGATTACTTCTAATTTGACATAGACTTCTTCTCTAGTTTGCTGCAAATGTATTTTATGATTTATCCTTCTTTGGATATCATTCGGTTCTACTTGAAACTATTGAATCATTTTCATCATTGGTACTCCTAAAGAGGATGGAAAAACAGCATCCATTCCATAAACTAGCTGGTAAGGAGATGTACCAATGGACTTTTTGGTAGTTAGTTTGTCTGCCCATAAGGCATTAACCAACTTTTTGTTCCAAGTCTTCTTATTGTCTTCTAGCAGTTTCTTGATGATATGGACAAGGCTTTTGTTTGAAGATTCTGCAAGTCCATTACCTTGAGGATAATAGGCAGTGGAATGGCCAAGGGTAATATGATATTTGTTACAAAATTCTACCATTTTCTTGGATTTCAAAGCAGCTGCATTATCAGTAACGAGATTTTGTGGGCATCCAAACCTAGAAATAATGTTGTTCTCAAGGAATGAAATGATGACAAATTTTGTGGCTTGTCTAGAAGGGATTGCTTCTATCCATTTAGTAAAATAATCAATGGTTGTCAAAATCCATTTATGTTGGGGTGAGGAGGATGGGTGAATTTCCCCAATGAAGTCCAAACCCCATTATTGAAAAGGCATTTCCATGGAAATGGGTTTGAGAGGTAATGGCAAGAGTTTCCTTTTGCCTTCAAATATTTGGCACTTGTGACAGGAGGCCACATATTTCTTGACATCTACAAAAAGGGTGGGCCAGTAAAAACCTACCCTTAAAATCTTATCAGCAGTTGTTTTCTAGTATAAATGTCCTCCACAATCTCCTGCATGAAATTCTTGCATAACTTTGTCAACTTCATCTTTTAATAAACAATTCAATAGAATTCCGCCATTATCTTTCCAAAATAAAGCATTGTCTATGATACAATATTTCATTGATTTCATTTTCAAAAATCTACTTTTAGTTCTAGATAAACCAGGAGGATCTTGTAAATTTAGTAAAACAAATATGATATCTGCATACCAAGGTGAATCTGTTGGCATTATGGCACAGGTTTGGAGCTATGGCACAGGTGTTGTCCTTGATGGCAACTCTCTTTGGTAACAGATCTTAGTTTAGGCTTTCAGAATGAAGGAAAAGACATATATGCAGGTTCATCTAGACGAAGACGCGTATACACGCGGGTTAGACATTTCAAAGGCGCGTATGCGTATACACGCACTTTCATGCAAGGAAAAGCGCGTATATGTTGGAGAACTTACCTTTGGTCCGTGGTAGTTAGTCCTTGGTATTTGAACCTATGGTTTTGGACCATGGTACCTCGTTAGAAGTGTTGATCCCAAGTATTGGGTCCGTGGTATTGTGGAAGGCCTAAAACTATAAAAGAGGAAGGAGATCATGTGGCAAAAGATCATCTGAATTATTATTGAATATCTGATAAAGTGCTAGATCTGGAATACTGGTATTTGGGTTATGGTGCAGATCTGGATCTGAATGAAGGAGGAACCTTAGCACAAAGAGAAGGATAAGTTCTATTGATGGATCATAATCTTTAAGCTCGAATGGTAGTATCGTTGTATGATTTTGATCTGTTATATGTGGCGCTTGCTTGATCTATAAAACTGATAATCTAGGTTAATTAGTGTTTAAATATCTGAAAGAGCGAATTATCCTTTATAGATCTGTACGCAGGTTCAGTGAAGCGAAGGCGCGTATATACGCTAGTTCAGTGAAGGAAAACAGCGTATACGCAGGTTGTTCCATACGCAGAAGCGTATGCACGCAGGTTTCAAGCTATTAAAGTAGCGTATATATTTTGAGTTGTGATCTAGCTGCTTCTGTTTATTACTGCAGTGTTCTGGGTTCAAATTTGGTGTGTGGTTACTGTTACTATGATCTGGGTACAGTCATCAGAGAAGTGTTTATTTTGATTCAGTTTTGATTGGTGAAAAGGTGATTGGTTGATGCAAAAATTCTTGATGTTTGATGTTATTTGTGGATCCAGTCTGAAAATTTATGAAACGTGGTCCCTAAAAGAAAGAGAAGGTTGTAGCCTTCTGAAGACCAGCACCTACGTACTAGTATCTTGGCTAGTGCAAGAGCTAAGGGGGTTGTAACTCCCTTCCAGGAGAAGATGGAAAATGAGAGAGGGTTGTAGCTCTCTGCAGGTTGCAGCCTGCGTACTGGTAAAGGGCTGCACCAGTACAATTGTAAAAAGAAGTTTCTAATTAAAGAGAAGATAGAGACGAATTGCAGCAGGTGGTTTTCACCCACATTGGGTTTCCACCTTATATCTTGTGTTCTTGTGTGCGATTGTCTTTCTGCTCTGCTTTACTGTTTCTGGTTACTGGTTATTTGATTCTCAATCTCATATTAACAATCAACATCAGAAAGATAAAGTAAATTAAAAGTTTGCATTGTATACGCGGGTTTCCTTCTACATAATTGCGTATATACGCGGGTTTAATTAACTGAAGTAGTGTATATCATTTGATTTTGAAAAAGGAATATTTGACTTGATAATACTGATTCACCCCCCCTCTCAGTATTATTTCCAACAATTGGTATCAGAGTAGGTCCTTCAGAAGAAGCTTGATCGCTTGAAGGAATATCTTTCATCATGAGCAACTACGAGAGGGAAGCATCAATCAGGCCACCGATTTTTGATGGGAAAACTTCGTATATTGGAAGGTAAGAGTTACTACCTATCTTCAATCTCTTGGTACAGAAGTCTGGCATATCATAGAAACAGGGTATACTTTTCCATCAGCAACTCCTACAGATCCAGCTGAGAAGAAGAAATATGAAACAAATGCAAAGGTGGTCAATACTCTATTAGGATGCCTATCTCAATCAGAATTTGTCAAGGTTATGCAGTTTAAATCCGCAAAAGAAATATGGGACAAGATTGTACTGAGCTATGAAGGAGATGATCAGGTAAAACGAGCAAAACTTCAAACCCTCAGAATTTAGTATGAAAATCTCAAAATGTACAATGATGAAAGTGTGGCTAACTATTTTCTTAGTGTAGATGAGATTGTTAATTGTATGAAAAACTTGGGTGAAGAAATAAAAGAGGCTGTTGTGGTTGAAAAAGTTCTAAGATCTTTGTCCCCTAGGTTTGAATCTAAAGTTTCTGCAATAGAAGAAAAAGAGAATCTACAAAACCTTAAAATGTCACAGCTGCATGGAATTCTAACTGCTTATGAAATGAGAAAAGGAGGTCCATCAGACAGGAGAGAAGCTGCCTTCAAGGCTTCAGGCAAAGGAGAGTACTATGAGTCAGGACACGTGTCAGAAGAAGAAGAAGAATCAAATTTTGTCAGAAATCTTCAACGGGGTGCTGGACGATTCCGAGGTAAGTTACCTTTCAAATGCTTTGCTTGTGGGAGAGTCGGTCACTATGCTGCCAAATGTCCTCATAAGGATAAAACTGACAAAGGGAAGGAACCTGTTAGATGGAACAAGAAACAGAATGTAACTAAGAAAAGTTACTACACTCATGAAGATAGTGATGGTCTTTCAAATAGTGATGAAGATGAACGAGGTATTAACTATAAACTTTTAATGGCCTTTGAAGATGATGATTACATGGATGCTATAGATGTGGATGGCTTTTATGAAGAGATTTCTAGACTCGAAACATGTTTAGAAGAAAAGAATGTGATCATTGATACTCTGCAATTCCAACTTGATGAAAAAGAAAAATTTCTTGAGAAGTTAGAATGTGAAATTGTTGGCCTTAGAAAAGAAATTGAGAAAACAAAGGCTCTTAATCTTAAATTTTTTAAAGGATCTGAAACTCTGGATGAGATTATCAATATGCAGCGTTCTCCACTAATCAAGACTGGTCTGGGGTATAATGGAGAAGCACCACAAGAATCCACCTCAAAGAGTTATCTCGATGCAGCAAGGAGGAATGAGCAAAAGCCCAATGGAGATCACCAAGTAAATCAGGGACGAATTACATCAAGAATAAACAGAGACTACCAGGTAAATCAGGGGAAATCCACCTTAAGGATGAACAGAAGCTACAACCAGCCACAGGTAAAATATTCTCAATTTACCTCAAGAATGGATGACAATAGAAACTACAATCATTTGGCAGGTAGATTTGATAATCGGAGGAGTTTCTTCAATGGCCAATGTTTCTCTTGCCATAACTTTGGCCAGAAAGCAGCTCAATGTGTTGCCTATAAGACAATCATGACTAGAGAAGCTCAAAAACAAAGAAGTATGACTGGAATCACGAAAAGAACCTATAACAACTTTTCGGCCCTTGAAAATGAAATTGAATATTCTATTTGTAATAACTTCGGTCATGAAGATTCTGAATGCAGGAGCAGGTTTTGGAAGACAACTCAGAAGGAACAAACCTCAAGTGCCAGAACATGGAAAATGAAGGAACCGCAACGAGAAAGATGTGGGATAGCTTTATATGCAGAAGGACAAGAAAATCAATGGTACATCGACAGCGGATGTTCGAAGCATATGACAGGTGATAAAGAAAAACTTGAATCATATAGTGTTTTAGAAAAGGGAAAGAAAGTTTCTTTTGGAAATGGTACCCCTGCAGTCATAAAAGGAAAAGGCACTGCCCAGTTGAAAGAAAAGGTCAAAGCAGGAAATGTTTTGTATGTTGATGGCTTGAAGCATAATCTTTTGAGTGTCAGTCAGATGTGCGATCAAGGAACCGAGGTAATATTTCGATCAAATGGATGTAGTGTTCGTGATCTTGATACAGGAAAAACAGTGATCAAAGGCAGAAGAACTCCAAATAATTTATACATATTTGAAGAAGGACAACAACAATGCTATTTGAGCAAGGATGATGAACACTGGTTATGGCACCGGAGGTTGGGGCATATAAGCTTTTCACAAATAAGGAAAGCATGCAAATACCAATTAGTACGTGGTCTTCCAGATATCAAAATTCCAGACAACACTATATGCAAATCATGTCAGTTTGGTAAACAAACCACAACTAACTTCCCTGAGAAGGAAGGATCAGCTAGCAGGCCACTTGAGCTAGTCCATACAGATGTATGTGGTCCATTTAGGACAAGGTCACCTCGAGGAGAAGAATACTTTATATTATTCATTGACGACTTCTCCAGGATGGTTTGGTTAGGACTTATGAATCACAAAGACGAAGCATTCGACAAATTCAAATCTTTCAAAGCCTTTGCTAAAAACGAATCAGATCACAAAATTAAGTGCCTCAGGTCTGACAGAGGTGGGGAATTTACCTCAAATGAATTTTTCAATTTTTGTGAAGAACATGGAATAAGAAGGGAATTCTCTACAGCTAGGACTCCTCAGCAAAATGGAGTGGTGGAAAGGATGAACAGAACAGTCCAACAAATGGCTCGTGCTATGCTTGATGAGTCTGGAACTCCCGCAACCTTCTGGGGCGAAGCTGCATTTTCTGTGATTGTTATTCTTAACAAAACAAATGTCCGAGTGAACAGCGCTCAAACTCCTCATGAGCTCTGGTATGGTGAGACTCCTTCGGAAAAGCATTCAAAATTTTTGGAAGCAAATGCTATATTAAGAATAATGATGAATAGCTTGGCAAACTTGAACCTAGAGCAGATGAAGGCATTCTCCTTGGTTATTCTCCCCACAGCAAAGCATATAAGTGTTACAATAAAATACTTGGAAGAATTGTTGACAGCATTGATGTAGTGGTTGATGAAAAAGGATACATTCCTAGGCAAGTAAATTATGAAAATATCGAAGAGGATGAAGACTACTCTCCAAATCAGACTGATGATGAAGAAGAACCTCAAGAGGCACCAGAGGAACAGATAAGGATAGAAGAGAAGACTCCATCCAGGTATGTTCAGAAGAATCATCCAGAATCTCAAATTTTGGGGCAGAAACAGGCAGGTATACAAACAAGAAGAACAATTGCAGAAGCCTCAAGCTATTTAACTTTTCTCTCCTCCACTGAGCCACAAAATGTAAAAGAGGCATGCAAAGATGAATGTTGGGTCAAGGCAATGGATGAAGAACTAGGAGTTGGTTCCTAGACCAAAAGATAAGAATGTCATAGGGACAAAATGGATCTTTAAAAATAAGTTGAATGAAAATGGAGAAGTAATCAGAAACAAGGCCAGACTTGTGTGTAAAGGGTATGCTCAACAAGAAGGAATAGACTTTGAAGAAACTTTTGTTCCCGTTGCTAGACTTGAGGCCATACGAATGTTCCTTGCTCTCTCAAGCTTTCAGAAGTTCAAAGTATTTCAAATGGACGTGAAATCAGCCTTTCTGAATGGAAACTTAGAAGAAGAAGTGTACATTGAGCAACCAGATGGTTTCATTCTTGGGAATGATCCAAATCTTGTATGCAGACTAAAAAAGGCTCTCTATGGTCTTAAACAGGCTCCAAGAGCTTGGTACTACCGTTTGGACAAATATCTTCATCAACAAGGTTTTTCAAAAGGATCAGCAGATAGCAATCTCTATATAAAAATTGAAAATGACAAATTGCTAATACTTGTTGTGTATGTAGATGATATTATCTTTGGCAGCAACGAAGAAGCTATGAGTCAAAGCTTTTCCTTGGTGATGCAGAAAGAATTCGAAATGTCCTTGCTTGGAGAACTGACATACTTTCTTGGATTGCAAATCCAACAAAATGAAGGCGGTATCTTCTTGTCTCAAACCAAGTACCTCAAGCAGATTCTGAAGAAGTATGGCATGGAAGATTCGAAACCAGTATGTACCCCTATGGTTACAGGATGCAGTCTTAGTGCAAATGATGAATCAGCAGCAGTACATCAACCAACCTATAGATCTATGATTGGAAGTCTACTTTATTTGACAGATACCCGACCAGACATCATGCATGCATTGGGAATAGTTGGAAGATTTCAGGCAAATCCAAAGGAATCTCATCTTCAGGCAGTGAAGAGAATTTTCAAGTATCTTCAAGGAACTCAAAACTATGGCTTATGGTATCCTAGAGATATAGATCTCACTCTTCATGCTTATACAGATGCAGATTGGGCTGGAAGCGTGGATGACAGGAAGAGCACAAGTGGTGGTGCATTCTTTATGGGTTCCAGATTAGTATCTTGGTTCGGCAAGAAACAGAGTTCGATTGCTTTATCTACAGTTGAAGCGGAATATGTGGCTGTTGCATCTTGTTGCACTCAACTTCTTTGGATGATGCAAACCTTGCAGGACTTTCAAATAACTTGTACACCACCTATCTCCATCCTATGTGATAATACAAGTGCAATCAGCATTTCAAAGAACCCAGTCATGCATTCAAAGACCAAGCACATACCGATCAAGTATCACTTTCTCCGGGAACAAGTGTTGGAACAAAAGGTCAAATTGGAGTATGTTCCTTCTAAGGAACAAGTTGTTGATATTCTCACCAAGCCAATGCCCAGGGAGACATTTGAATACCTCAGACAGAAGCTGGGAGTAGTTGATGCATCATCTTGCTGTTAAATCTTGTCTGTTTCAGAGAAAAATGGGTGTACGCGAGTTTCCTGAGGAGGATCCGCGTACATACGCTGGTTTGTGCAGAGACAGTCGCGTATATGGAGGTTTGATGGATATCAGTAGGGACAGGCTCTAGTTGAAGATATTCTGATATGGGTCTGACAGAGACCATCCAGCACAGGTTCAGGGGGAGCAGATAATCTTCTAATAATGCATTGTTGCCATTATCTTAGAAGCTTTTGGTCCTAGTTCACAGCTGTTGTGTGGTTTTAGGTGGAACAGAGGCAGAGGGAGAACAGAAGGAAATCTTGGTTGCTGATCTGAATGGTGATGGACAGATGCTGCTGCTATCAGTTATTGGTGACTTTCATAAGTCTTGTTCTATATATTTCGTCTCTATGTCATGTATCTTTTTTTGTGGTATCTCTTTTATGGTGGCAAGGTCATGTAACGGCCTATTTTGGTTTCCCCACTATGCTTGGGATGAACATGTAATGAACTTGGTTGTCATATGTAAATTTCTGATGTATCCCCACTTGGTTGGGTGGATTGGTTGGGTGATGGATGTATGTATTAAGTCTTTTGGTGATAGGAAGGTATTTTATGATGTATAAGTCATGGTTCTTCTTGAAGAACATCTTTTGCAGATCTTGCCTACAGTCAGGGGGAGCATGGTCAGCACAGCAGGGCAGAAATTTCAACATGTACTCAGGGGGAGCACAACCCTTTGCCCTTGATGACAAAGGGGGAGAATGACTTTGAGGATTTTGGGTTGCCATCAAGTCCAAAGGGGGAGATTGTTGGCATTATGGCACAGGTTTGGAGCTATGGCACAGGTGTTGTCCTTGATGGCAACTCTCTTTGGTAACAGATCTCAGTTCAGGCTTTCAGAATGAAGGAAAAGACATATACGCAGGTTCATCTAGACGAAGACGCGTATACACGTGGGTTAGACGTTTCAAAGGCGCGTATGCGTATACACGCACTTTCATGCAAGGAAAAGCGCGTATATGTTGGAGAACTTACCTTTGGTCCGTGGTAGTTAGTCCTTGGTATTTGAACCTATGGTTTTGGACCATGGTACCTCGTCAGAAGTGTTGATCCCAAGTATTGGGTCCGTGGTATTGGTTTATTATGGTTTTGGACCATGGTATTGTGGAAGGCCTAAAACTATAAAAGAGGAAGGAGATCATGTGGCAAAAGATCATCTGAATTATTATTGAATATCTGATAAAGTGCTAGATCTGGAATACTGGTATTTGGGCTATGGTGCAGATCTGGATCTGAATGAAGGAGGAACCTTAGCACAAAGAGAAGGATAAGTTCTATTAATGGATCATAATCTTTAAGCTCGAATGGTAGTATCGTTGTATGATTTTGATCTGTTATATGTGGCGCTTGCTTGATCTATAAAACTGATAATTTGGGTTAATTAGTGTTTAAATATCTAAAAGAGCGAATTATCCTTTATAGATTTGTATGCAGGTTCAGTGAAGCGAAGGCGCGTATATACGCTGGTTCAGTGAAGGAAAACAGCGTATACGCAGGTTGTTCCATACGCAGAAGCGTATGCACGCAGGTTTCAAGCTATTAAAGTAGCGTATATATTTTGAGTTGTGATCTAGCTGCTTCTGTTTATTACTGCAGTGTTCTGGGTTCAGATTTGGTGTGTGGTTACTGTTACTGTGATCTGGGTACAGTCGTCAGAGAAGTGTTTATTTTGATTCAGTTTTGATTGGTGAAAAGGTGATTGGTTGATGCAAAAATTCTTGATGTTTGATGTTATTTGTGGATCCAGTCTAAAAATTTATGAAACGTGGTCCCTGAAAGAAAGAGAAGGTTGTAGCCTTCTGTAGGCCAGCACCTACGTACTAGTATCTTGGCTAGTGCAAGAGCTAAGGGGTTTGTAGCTCCCTTCCAGGAGAAGCTGGAAAATGAGAGAGGGTTGTAGCTCTCTGCAGGTTGCAGCCTGCGTACTGGTAAAGGACTACACCAGTACAATTGTAAAAAGAAGTTTCTAATTAAAGAGAAGATAGAGACGAATTGCAGCAGGTGGTTTTCACCCACATTGGGTTTCCACCTTATATCTTGTGTTCTTGTGTGCGATTGTATTTCTCTGCTTTACTGTTTCTGGTTACTGGTTATTTGATTCTCAATCTCAGATTAACAATCAACATCAGAAAGATAAAGTAAATTAAAAGTTTGCATTGTATATGCGGGTTTCCTTCTGCATAATTGCGTATATACGCGGGTTTAATTAACTGAAGTAGCGTATGTCATTTGATTTTGAAAAAGGAATATTTGAATTGATAATACTGATTCACCCCCCCCCCTCTCAGTATTATTTCCAACAAAATCTATGAAAGGTTCACTAATCTGTGGAGTCGTTATCTCTTCCTGATCATCTAGGGCACCAATGAAATTTATATCTAAGGCCTAACAATTCAATTCAGCCATGAGTTTAGCTAAAACTTGGCCTTTGATAATTTTTGTAGGCTTTATTTCTATGTCATATTCCAAAATAGTGGCAATCCATTTGCCTCTCTTTCCTTCAGGCCCATTTTTTGTTAAAATGCCTTTACTACTAAATTTGGAACATAAACAATGATGTGTGAATACAACATGTACACTCTGAAACATTTAATAGCTTTCACTAAAGCAAGTGCTTGTTTTTCCATTATGTTGTACTTTAGTGTAACATTTCTCAAAGATTTTCTGAAAAATGCAATAGGCTACTCATATCCTTGATCATTCTTGCAACAAGATTGTTGCAATAGTATGTTCTGAAGCAAAAGAAAAAATTATAAAATCTTTTTTGAAATTAGTACTTATGAGGACTGGTGTTTTAGTAAGGGCTTCTTTGATTGCCTCAAAAGACTGTTTAGCCTCTACTGTCCATTTAAGTGTTGAGTCTTTCTTTAACATGTTATTTAGTTCTCTGATTAGTTTTGCTAAGTTTGAAATGAATCTCCTAAGAAAATTTATTTTGCCTAAAAATGCTTGTAATTCCTTGATGTTTCTAGGATGAGTGATGTTCAGGATTGCCTCTATTCTAGATGGATCTATTCTAATTCCATCTTTTGATATTATGTGTCCCAAGGGTTTACCTTCTTCTAGACCAAAGAGTGCCTTTTTGGGATTTAAAGAAATACCAAATTTTCTACATTTACTGAAAACTATTCTTAAGTGATCTAGATGTTCATTATCTGATTTGGACAACACTGTGATGTCATCTTGGTAAACCACTAGAAATTCATGGATTTCTTTTGCAAAAGCTATGTCCATAGCTCTTTGGAATGTTGCTCCAGCATTCATCAATCCAAAAGGCATTTTCAAATACATGAAAGTACCCTAGGGAGTGGTAAATGTAGTCTTTTCTTGATCCTCTGGTTGAACTAAGATTGATTGTATCCAGACAATCCATCAAGGAATGAAATTTTGGATGACCCTACTACCCTCTCGAGAATGTGGTCCATTTTAGGGAGAGGATAGTTATCTTTTAATGATACTTTGTTCAAGTTCCTGAAATCAACACAGAGTCTAATTTCTCATGTTTTCTTTCTAGTAGTGACTAAATTAGAGACCCAATCTGAATATCTAATTGGTGCTATGACTTGTGCATCATACATCCTTTTTACTTCTTTTTCAATTACTTGCATAAGAACTGGATTAATTCTCCTAAGCTTTTGTTTAAAGGGTTTATGATCTTCTTTGATGGGTATCTTATGTTGAATAATGTTGGTATCATAAGACTAGAGGTCTTCATAACTCCAGGCAAATATATCTTCAAACTCTTTGAACAGACTTATGTATTTCAGCTTTTCATCTGGAGGTAATGCTTTGGATATTTTGATAAGCTTGGGTTTTTCTTCTATTCCTATGTTACATTCTTCTATGTCTGCTCTTAAAGGCTCCATTTTTTGTTTCTTAACTACATCATTTTAATCAAATAAATCTTCTAATGGGATTAATCCCTTAGGCAAAAAGTTATTTCTGAGGTTTAAAATCTCATAATCATCATTGATTATTTCTTTTATTTCTACTTTTTCTAAGTTATCTATCTCTTGTTTAGTGAATTTAGTTGGTTTATCTACATCTAAAGCATTTATATCTATTTCATTGTGTATGAAGTTATCTAATGTACAATAAATATCTATGTTACAGTTTTGAAACTCTCCCTCAGCATTCATGAAATCATAGATTTGAGAATTTTGTGAAAAAATCTGCCAATATTTCAGATTGTCAGGTATAATAGGTCTGTGTCTTACTTCTAGAGTGTACTTGTGGTTGGGTTGAAAAGGTAGTTTGCAAGTGCTAGCAAAAGTAGCCAAACTGTGAGCTTGCATGTTCTGTTTCCTAGGAATAGCAGCAAAATCAGTTTCAAGAAGGTCCTTAATTAGATCTAGGACAGTCTCTCTGTATTGGCTAAGTCTGGGATTATTCACAAAGTATTCTCCTTTAATTTTTTTTATAATCAATTATGAATCTCCCATAATAGAAACTCTCTTAGCTCCAAGTTTTCTTACAATTTGTAGTCCTAAGATTAAAGCTTCATACTCTACCATGTTGTTTGTGCATTTAAAGTTTAATCTAAAGGCATGACCTTCAGAATGATTATTTTCCATATTGTGAATCCAAACTCCTGCACCTACTCCTAATCTATTCACAGAGCCATAAAAATCTAAATGCCATAGAAACTCATGAAATATGTTTTCATTATCGGGTGCTTTCTATTTTTCTTCTACAGTTGTGATCTCATATTTGTCATTATCTGAATTATATAGGATAAATGAGTCCATATCAAAATGCATGGAGTATACGAGGTAATTCTATGGTTTTTCTGAACTACTTACCATGTACTTCATCAATGTTTCTCTGTAAAGTTTTCTTTGTTGACCAGTCATGGATATGGTGGCATATGACATGTCCAATTGTAGGGGTCCCTATAATTTTGCTCCCCATGAGCGAGATAACAGCATTCCATACTTGGGTGGGATATCAGCAACTACTATGTCCATAACAATACTCTTTGGTGGGCACTAGACTAGAGTTACACACAAATCTTTAATCAGACCAAGGCATTTGACTTGGCTAGAATCAAAGGAAATAGGTCCTTGTATGGTCTGGTGATATCTAAGTTTAATCTCTCCATGATTGCTTTAGGCATTAGGTTATGGGATGCCCCTGAATCTAGCATAGCATTATGTAAGATTTTATCATGAACGTTTAAGCTAATGTAGAATGGAGGGATACCTCCTTTTTGATGTTTTCCATTTACTTCTGGACCAAATAATAACTCAGGTTGGTCATCATTAAGGTTTACAGCATCTTCTCCTTTACCTATGTTTAATGTTTTAGTGATTTGTGTTCTTTATGATTCATTTTTCACTAGCTCGTTCAAAGGAACTAATATTTCAACTTGGCTATCTTAGTCTTAATGTTGAATGGAAATTGAGTTTTGCCTGATTGTATGAGATCTTCCTTAGAAAATGTGGTCTTTGTACCTTTATCTTCTTTTTCAGCATTTGGCAATTCAATTTGTGTTTCAGCAGTTTTGTTTTGAATTTTCTTATTTGGGATAGTTTGATTAACAGTTTCAGTTTGAGTTTCAGCTGAAGTTATATCTACAATTTTTGGGCTGGAAGTCTCCTGAGTTCCTCTAGAGAGAATTTGTAGAACTTTGGTCACAAGAGCTTCTGTTATTTTTTTAGTTTGGGTTTGGACTGATTTCTTAGTGGGAATTCTAGTATTCTTTTTGCTTCTAAGGCTATACTGTTTGTGAACTTCATAAATAGTGGATTCATAGCCTTGTTTATAGTTACAGGACTCCCCAAATTCTAATTTCAATTGTTGTAACATGTACATTTCCTATTCTTCCTGAGTAAGAAAAACAACATCTTCATTTTTAATCCCTAATAGGTTTATCTGGGTGTCCTCCTCTTCTTCATGGTCTTGTGAACCCTCAGCATAGTTTTCCTAGAAAGGAGGTCTAATCTACTAATCTGGTATAGCATTTTTTCCAGTGTTAGGATTTTCCCTAAAGTTGGGGTTTCTAATTAGGGGTGGCTGTTGATTTTCCCACTGAGATTTTATTTCCATGTTTTCTAATCTATCCATTATCCTTTCTACACTTTTAGCTAAACTATCTATTTTACCATCTGAAGTGGATGTTTCCTCTTTAATGACAACTCTTTTCTCATTTCTCATCCTAGCTTTCTTAGCTAATAAATTGGATTCTACACTAACAGCATTACTATGCATCTGTTCCAATGTTTCATGGTTTCTTTCCTTCAATTAGTAATACATATCAATGTCAAATCCATTAGGAAATTTGATTAGTGCTAAGTCTGGTGGAGGTTTAATATTTGCAGGGATTGCATTATAGATACTATTGAACCTAGTACAATAATCCTGAATAGATTCATTAGGAGCTCTTCTAATGTTATCATATTAAGAAAATATTTGTAAGGGGTTTTTCTTTCTTTCCATCTATCAATAAACAAACTATGGAAAGCAGCTAAATCTACAATATGATTAGCAGGTAAACCTTTGAACCATTTTTTAACATCCCCTGTCAGTGTTTGGGCAAATAGCCTCATTTGGACATCAGACTCATCAATTTCATGCAATTCAAAGTAATCAGTTATTTTATTCACATGTTGTTGGGCAGTATACTAACCAATAGCATCAAACAAAAAGATTTTACTTTGATAGTCTTGGGGCATGGCATGTAGTTGGGCTGGTAAAATCAAAGGTGCATATTTGTCTGCCATGGTTGAGATTTTGGTCTGACTGTGGGGCAAAGTAGTGGGGCTTGAAGAAGGACTTGCGATGGTTGTAGATGAACTAGATGAACTTGAGATGTTTGGTTGGAGATGAAACTGAGGTATGAATTGTTTAGGGGAATTAACTGTGGTGGATATTATAGGTGAGGTGGTAGTAAATGAAGTTATATTTACAATTTTTAAAGACTCTGTAGAAATTTCAGGGGTAGCAGCAGTTAAGGCAGCTAATTCAATTGATTGTTGAAGATAGGCCTCGTCTATATGGCTTATCAAGGTTAAGGTTAAAGCTTCTAGTTTATCAAAAGTATCCAAAACATGTTGATCTAAATCTGGATGTATAGGAACCCTTTTTGACTCAATGAATTGAATAAAATTAGGGTCTATTACAGTTTCATGAATTGAATTTTCTGATTTGGTTCTAAACAAAGAAAGCTCAAATGATAAATCAAACTGAATATCCTCTAAACTTGATAATTCTTTAGGGAGGGAATTTGCTTTAATTAACTGACTACTACTTCCTTGAGTTTCTACCTTTTTTTATTTTCTTAAAATTCTGTCAGGATCATCAACTATTGTAGCAGGGTTTGGATCTGGATTTGCCCTGGTATAGTGTGTTCTTTTGGGAGCTAGAATTTTAATTTTTTAATTGTTTTATGAAACTTTTTAACAACTCTAAAATGACCTTAAGGGGCAAAAGATGAGATTTAAGATTTCCTTAAAGTTCTATTAAACTGAGGGTTGTTCCCCAGTATGGTTGCCAATGTGTTATCACTCCAAAAATTCTCTAGAGTTGTTATGAAAGAAATGATATAGGTAACCGCAAACATACTTTGGAGATTAGGATCTAGCCTTCCTAATGCTCAGAGAGGGCTCTCTCTTTATGATTTAACTCTGTTTGGTTAATTGATTTTAGGTTAGTTATGATTGTACTTGGTTTTTTATTTTTATTTGGTGGTGGAATCATTGACTTAAATGGATAGAGGGATGTCTTTTACCATTGGGCTATGGGGTCAAGTGTCAAGCAAACAGGACTAGATTAAGTTCTAAAGATAGTGTTTACAGGGCAAGGTAGTTGAGTAAATTCAGATCTTAAGGCTGGATGGTGAAGTGGTTTTCAATCAGATCCAAGGAGAAATTAAGGGTTCCTTAAACCGGATAATGAAGGAAATGGTAGGGGTCAATCGAAACTAGGGAGCAATGAAGGATTCCCTAATCTGGATATCAGAAGAAAACATTAAAATGATTAACTGTTCAAGACAGAGTGTACTTAAACAAATTCTGTAATATAATTCCAGTTAATTCATTCAATTTAGATAACATGCAAGTTTGTGAAACACTTAAGAAAATAACAATTTGACAAAAGAAAATACTTCACTAAAGTAGCTCAACACATGAATCTTGTAATGCAATCTCTTTATTACTCAGTCCAATTTGTTGACTTGAAAAATTGGTACAATGAAACCTCAGGTTACAGATCAATACAACTATAGAAATGTCTAGAAATCCATCCTCTATACTTCGAATTATGAAGTATTTATACAAAAATAGTTTACAAAATATCCCAAACTGTCTTGGGAATTAATCTAGGAAAAAGAAATATCTTCATGCAAGAAGATAGAGACAGATATTCAACTGCTGCAATCTGTGCCTGTTTATTAGGCTGTGTTGTCTTATTCTTTGATATTTTGCTATTTATTCTCCTTTGTTTTTGGTCTTCCACGCTGACTGTTCTTTTTTACTTTGGCTTTTAACTGATACTCTTTCACCTGATACTTTTTCATCTGAGTTGGCCTTTTGCTTTTCTTTCACTGCTCTGTTTTCACTTTTACTGTGCATTTTTACAGTAAATCATTAACTTTTCCCATGTGTTTGCATCTGGTAATTTGATATTTACCATTTTTCTATAGATTTCATCTGCTTCTGTGTACTTAGCAAAGGTGGGCATGTTCACAAAAAGGTGTTTTACCTCATGCTAGTGGTAAAATAGGTTCTCAAATGTCTAGTACATAACCTTTCCTATAGGCATCCATTTCATGGATGAATTATTGGCTTGACCTCTTGCCACTTCTTTGATTTTCTTGTTGTAGTCTTCATGTGGCATCAATCTGTCATTTATCACCAAGGGATTTGGTAGACCTTTCCACCTTAAAGCATCAAACTTAACCATGAACCTGTTTATAGCCAATTGCATGGTTTGGCATTTGTCCTCAAGGTTCATCATTAAATTAATCTTGGTGAGCACTTTTTTTCACCTCTAATATGATGCCAATCGTGTCAGCTATGTCCAGCTCCTACAATTCATATTTATTTTTAGAGTTAAGGAAGTGGATTATTCTGGTGGCTTCTTCTGGCATGTCTCCAGGTTCAGCCTTAACTCTTTGAATTGTTTTTGTAGCCTCTTTGACTAAATCATTTTGTTCAAAGATGACTTGTATAGATGGCTAAATATCATTAACAGAGTCAATGATATTGGCCCATAGTTGTTCTTTAGCTTGGGCAAGTGGCTCCTTCAATGTTATCTCTTTCTCCAAATTCTTCATTCTTTTAGTCAACCTAGTTGACTTCTGAACTTCATTCTTATGCATAATCTGTGCAAGTTTCTTCTCGTCCTCCAGACTTGTTATTTGCTCTTTTAGTTTATTTATCTTTGTGGTCTGAATGGACATGTCCTCCATGGCCTTAACCAGTTTTCTTGCCTCATCACTTGGATGAGTTGTTGTTGTTGTTGAACCTGTTGTTGATGTAGATGTTGTTGCAGTTGGAAGTGTTGTAGCCTGTGGAGCTGTGGGAGCCAATGAAGTTGCCAAGGTTGATGGTACTACTATAGTGATTTTTAGAATGGCAGTGGCAGTGGCTATCTCAAGGTTGGCCTATTTTAACTGTATCAAATTGTCCAACTCCTTCTCCATTTCTTTTAATTGATAATTTAATTGGAGAATGAGATCCATCATCTCCTCTTGCTCGGTTTGACTCTCAAGGACCTACTTGATATGTGGATGCTCTGAATGAGGCAGCTTCAGTTGCTTCTTCAAAGCAACAATATCCTCATTTTTCTTCTTTATCAATTTCTCTACAGCTTTGACATCATTGGGATTATACCCAAGCTCAATCATCAAGTATTCCAGTGACTTGATCCTATTGTCTTTGGCTTGTGAGGATGCCTTTTATAGTTTATACTATGTTGTAATGTTATCCAATGAGCTTTGGAGTTTGTGCATAGTCATTGCTTTATTTGTCATGGTGGAATAAATCATCTCACCTGCCTGCTTGTGGAATTCAATTTGGTCTATAGTGTGAACAACCCTAGCTAAAACTTCAAATTCTGTTTTTATGTAGTCTGCTGATGATTTGGGCTGTTGGACTGTAGGCTACATGAATTTCATTTGCATCTTCCCGGTCTTAATGTCAAAGGTTGACATTAGTCTATTTCGATTGGTAGGTGTTTGTTTGAAGTACTGGGCATAAGTCTCAGCCTTCAATGTCTCATTCCTCAACTTAATTTCCTTGTACTTAATATCTTTCTCTTTATCCACTGGCTTGCTAGACGAAGAGACTTCAATGCTAAGTTGTTTCTCAATAAGTTGAGTGTTTGAAGTAGAAGGCTGGTGTGTTTCTTCTAACGTTGTTGGGCCTTTACTCCTTCCAACCATTGTTTCAATGTTAGTGATTTCCACTGTGTCAATGGTGTCTTCTTGTTCATTTACAAGATTATTCTTGGGCCTCTTCCTGTAACTGATCTCAAACTTGTCATCTGTAGTGTCCATTGTTGAGCTAGAGCCTTCTTCCCTGGTTATTTTTGCATTTTTGTCTTCATTGGATGGAGTCTGCAAAATAGGAGTAATAGTCATCTGTTCTTCTAGGGCTGGAACCTACTAAAAGGAACTGGTATCAATCTTCTTTTCCACATCTATCAAAGTGTTCTCCACATCTACTACATTATTCTCCACATCTATCAAAGTGTTTTCCAACCATTCTGACTGGTTGGAAAATCTCTCAATGTTGGCCTAGGCTCATGTATGAAAGGACTCAATTTGAATCTTAGCCTTATTTTGTTTATGACTCCATGAGGGTCATATTTCCACATAAAACTTCCCTTGAAATTCAACTGTTGTAAAATTTTATCTACCTCTGGTCCAGCTTCCCTATTATTACAAATAAAAGGGCTCAATTGGTTTTTCATTTTAAATTGGGTATTCTTCCTAGATGACAGGAAATTAAGTTCATCAGAGTTTATGATTTGCCTAAAATACTCTAATGCAAATATCCTCATTGGGACGTATTTGGGCAACTTGTAGGGAGTGAGTTGGCATCCCTATATTCTAATTTATGTGTGGTCTTGGTATAGATATGAGTCTCCCACTCTACTATTCTTTGCCAACTGTAAAACTCTTTTAATCTCCTGACTGACCCTGGGTTGGTAACTACTAGTTAGCATGTTTATAACTGGATGAATAAATAAGTCAATGAACTCTTTATACAGTGGAGCATCTTTGGATCAATGGTGTCTAATAGATGATAGATCTTGGATTGCCTTTGGTGTCTAAATTTTCAATGCTGACTGGAAATTTGTCTAACTGAAAGTATAGTAACATACGAAATAACACTGATGAATATTTGAAGACTCTCTTAGTTGGTAATCTGATAAATTGTTCATGGATTCTATCTGCTATGAACTGAGCATAGTTGAAAATTGTAGTAGGATGCTTGCCTGGGCAAAAGATAGAAAGGAAGGCAAGGACAACCTCATCCACATGTTCATATGTGGTGTACCCTAGACTACAAGAGATCATGGTTATAATTTGTCTGCCTCTCTTAGAGAAAATGGTGGCAGCATATGGAGGACTATCTATGGGAGTATGAGACTCCTCTATGATGAAGGTTTGAAAAATCTGAGCCTTGTTTGGAAGGTCTAGCTTTATGTAGAGTTGAAGTAAACCTTCAATGGAAAGTGGGGTCTCATTTGGGCCTGGCTAGATCTACAACATTTGATTTATTGATTCTGTTGTAATAGTAAATAAAACTTGTTCGTCAGGGGTGACTATGGCTCTTTGACTGGGAACATAGCAAGCTTGGAAGAAGTGGATGATTTCTTGGAATAGGTGTACTTGGGAAAATTTGACTCCCATAGGTGAATGTCATCATTTTGGTTCAAAAAATTGTCTTTACTCCAGCAGTGGAGTTTCAGTAGGTAGGAAGGGGAATCAGTGTCCTTGATTTGAAATTCTCAGTTGGCTAATGTAAGGTGGTCAATATCCAAGTGAGGGGTTTGCAGAGCTCTTACATCCAGAGAGGTTTGGGAAGCCATAATTTGGTTTATTCAACTTAAATTACGCTTTTTGTGGCTTTAGGAATGAGGTCAGGAGGTCTGGAACAGAGGGAGGGTAATTTCAATCTGTAAAAAAGGGGTTTTGATGCACAGTAGGTTTCTCTTCAATTTAGAAAGGCTTATTTTTAATTAATTTACTTAATTAATCTTTTAATAATCACTGTGCACAGGTTGAATCATAGGGTCATTCTGATTCTTTCAAAGAATACCTAGAGAAAGATGGTTTGGTTCGCAGACGGGGTTCTGTGCTAGCAGCAGAGGTTACTGAAGCTTCAGCTGTCAATTGGCTACTTCAATTTGGTGCCTGCAATGTATTCGGGTGGTAAAAGTTGGTTAAATTGGTCGCACAGAGGTTCAGGGTGTCAGAATTGGTTTAGTAGAGTTTTACAGTGAAAATGAGTGAAAAGAGAAAATTGGGGCATTTTCGGCCTTTTAACCAATAACGGTTACATTTTGGCGCGAGAGTTGGCGAATGAACGGTGGGCAATTTTGGTTTAGGCGGGGAGGTGGTTTTCGGCCATATCACACCACTTTTGGATGGAGGGTGGTATTTTTCATGAGCACGTGATATAACCTGGTGCTACCACGTAGCCAAACAGTGCTTGGCCAAAACCTCGAATCTCGCGTGCTTTCGGGTCGTTAACTGTCGGACAATGAATTCGCACAATATGGTTGGGCACCGTTAGATCTGGGGTTGGGAGATCGGAGGGATATCGTGCAGTGAAGTTGCACAGATAGAGTCGGGAAAGTGGTTGGCGGGGCCCAAGGTTTAATTACAATGAATTGTAATTAATTAATAGATAATGTTGGGATTTAATATAAGCATTGGGTTAATAAGAGGTGGGGACCATGGGGTATATTACGGAGTTTTTAACTATTCACCAAGGTTTGGTGGGTTAAAAGGGGGTTGGGGAATTATAACGTGGGGAATTTATAAAGCGGGTTTTTAGGAAATAACTTAGGATAAAAGGGGTTTTGTGGGTTTTTAAAGGGAAAAGGGAAAATTAATAAGGGGGGAATGTAGTATTTGTAATGGGAATGGGTTTCACACTAGGGAAAGGGGTTTTCGGAAGAGGGGATGATTTTTGAAGGGTAATGTCTAGGAAAATGTGTGAAACCAAGAGAATAAAAGGTCAAAATGAAGGGAAAGGGTTTTTACAATTAATGAAGGGATAATGAGGGGAAATTAGCAAATAAGTATGTGGGAGTCTAGTGAAATGAGGGGAAATTAGTAAATAAACTTTGTGTGAATGTCCTTTCTCTTTCACAATTCCTCCTGCACATGAAAAAGTAGGATTAATCATGATGAATGTGCTTTTGAATTAGCAACCTTGTGCACTTGCAACTTTTCTTCTACCTACCCTTTATTTACCCTAGCATTTTCTGTTCATTCATTGGGGGAATTTGAGCTTGCTGACCCTTTATTTCCTTTTCTTTTGATAAGAAAACTATCTAATTCTAACCTTATAACTTCCAATGGCTCAGATTAAACTGATGAGCTCATTATTATTCTCTACCTAACTACTGATTTTCCAAGATTAAACAGTTTGGCAAGATCTTCATTCTCTATCTATCAACATGAAATTTAAAGCATGAATGAGTCAAGATTAAACTATTTGACCATCATGGATTGTGGCATTTTTGACAAGTTGTAAACAATCTTATTTTACAAAGTAAATTAAAAGGAGTGGCATTTGGATTTGCACACTTTCATGATCTATTTTTATCTCTTTTGGGGTTCATATTTTTTACTTTTCCGATCTTTTTCTTTCTTTTTGTCCTTTGATTATTCTTTTAGGACATACCCTCTTTACATTTTTTAATTTTAATATGGGAAAACACTTTGCAAAAATCAAAAGTATGTATAATATTACAAGACTAACCATAGACAATTCAAAATTATGAATCTTATTATTATAGGACCCTAACAAGAGGTAGAAGAAAGAACTTAGAAAATATTAAGAACACTCTTAAAAGATCGTTATCTAAATCTAACATTTCATTTTTAAATAAAATTATGATATTTTATATCCGACCCATTAAAATGGCTACACCTCCCCTAAGAAGTGTTTTCAACAAATACCAACCTACTCGACATCCTAACAATCCTAATAGGATCATCAAAATACATGGGCTCTTCGAATTCGAGGAAACCTTGAATGCAACCCCTTGGCACGTGCCATGTCCTTTGAATTTCCCTACTGCAACCACCCAATTACCAAAATTTAAGTACTATCTGCCTTAATTCTCTTGGGATGGAACCTACATTGTTGAAGAACATTTAACTTCTTTCTCAGATGCCTATAACAATATCAGTGCTAATGCTAAAGATGTTTGTATGAGGCTCTGTTAATACCCTATAACAAAGAGTTGCTTTTGACTTTTATGATAAACCTCCTAAAACCAAGTTTTATACTTGGGATAAACTATCTTATTGGTTCAAGTCCACATATGATTAGTAACAAAGTTTTGCAGACTAGCTTAAGTAATATAACATCATAGTTTTCAAACCTGGGGAAATTATTAGGGATTTCAATTTAAGATTCATAAACCTTTATAACAGAATCTTCGAACTAATAAGTCCCCATATCCAGACAGTTATGATTCATTATTACGATATTGTCCCTCCAACCTATAGAAATAGGCTTGAAGATAAGTATGTTAATGAATTGGAAATAGCCTTGCAAACTTGTTTTTAATTTGAAGACCATAACTTGAGGACTTGTATTCCTTTAAATGAATCTAACAAAAGCCTTGAGATGAATGCAATCTTGCAATTAATATAATACATGAACAATCGCATGATTTATTTTGAGTGTAAGGTTGCACCAGTACCCTCTCAACCTGCGTATCTCTCAACCTACAGCCATATCCTCTACACTAGGATCCTTTCTCCTAAACTGTCTTTGGTGTAATTTTTGTGAGGACTACCACAATGAGAAAACTTGTGAAATCATGAAGGATAGTAGAGAAATGATTTTTGGAATAAAGTCTACACCTTCACCTGTTAACTCCATTGTAAATAGTCTTGATTGGATTGGTGATGATGTTAACATTGTAAATACTTGTGCCCATAATTATAACAAAAAATTTCAGAACAATTATGTCAATCATAATTTTCATCCTCCTGCGTGTTGGAATATCTAACTAGTTTTGATCTTCATAATTGTTAATGTACTCATGTCATTATGTATATCTTATGTTACAAGAAAATAAATAAAAATATCATTTTAAGCATGGGTTTCATGCTCAATTTTGATGACCATCTAGGTCAAGCATGTTCTTCATGCTTTTAGGGTTTGTCATGTCAAAATAATAGTTTTCTTGAGTCAAACCAATTTTATAAGACCCTATCGGACAAGTTGTAACATGTAAAATATATTGGTTTTGAGTCTAGAAAGTTCTATAAGCCTCCAAGCACAAGTCGTCCATGGAAAGGATAAGTCGGCGCAAAAGGAGGAATTCGAACCCCACATATGTGTATAAATAGAAGCAGATTCGACCTCATTAGACACCAATTCAATCTCTCTTAAGAAGAAGTTCGATCTGAAGTTGGGAACAAGGAGAAAGCAAGAGAAAAGGTCTAGGAAGCAAGAAGATACCAAGAAGAAGAAAGAAAACTTGTTTTTGGGCTCTATTATCTCACATGTTCAAAATTTATGGTTTTTGTTGCTCCTTAAAGGTCGAAATTGTAGGTTTGAATTGCAAATCAAAGTTGTAGGTCAAAGTTGCAGATCAAATCTAGGGGCCGAAGTTGAAGCTAGAATTTGGTTGAAGCAGAATTGATCCTTGTTGATTTGATTGATTACTGACCTAATTGGAAGATATTCTTGGAGGGTTGACTTGGTGCTTGGACAAGGACTTGGTCTAGGGTTTGGGTCTTGGTTTTCTCATTTTGAAGCAGAATTTATAAGAAGATAAGAGATTTTTTGGGCTTTCCCATTGGAGGGGTTTTTCCCTGGCTTGGAGCCTATATCGTGTGTCCATTGTCCCTATTTTTTTGCTCTTGATAATTATTTAATGAAAATATATAATAAAGAAACAAAAGAATATTACTAAATTTCACAAGCAATTATTAAGGTTAAGGACAAAAATTGAATTAATAACTGCCCTACTACATTCTCCAACATGGTATCAGAGCTAAGGTGAACAAAGATAAGGTAGTTGGAAGATCATCTTGTTGAAATTTATTTGTCAAAAAATGGGTTATTTTCTAAGGACACAAGGAAGGGAATAAGGTAGAAGACCTCATCATCTCAAAGGATCAAGCTCTCATTGAAGGAAGAAAGACTACTATATTAGTCTCTCATCTAAAAGGCTCTTTGCTTTTGGAAGAACATCTCTCTCTCTTGGAAGGCTCGTTGGAAGACATTTTTGAAGGAAGATAAGTATCAAATAATTTTTTCGATCATCATCCAAGTGCAAAACACATCAAGGAATGATATTTGAAATAGATGCAGAAGCAAGGGACTCAGCAAAGATGAAAACAGCAAGGTTCGACATATTTTCTATACTGTGTGGAGGGTCAAGTTACATGGGCAGGAGGTTGAGGCTATAAGAGGAAGATTGGGCTGGTTTGTTCATATTTAAGGATTGGTTTCTCTCTAAATTAGTGTTGCAGAATTATTTGTAATTGTAGGTGGATTGTTTCTCTTTTAGAGAGGCTCGAGAGGCCTAGGAGGTGTCCTAACACCAGGTCACATTCAGAAAAGAGACAACACAGATATTTGGAGGAGGACGTAGGTCTATTAAGAGGGGTTACATTAGTGTTTTAGGGATGATGTGGGCGCTAACCAATTTTGTCACAACTCAGAGAAGATGCACAGAACTTGAGGACAAGAGGAACATGAATCAAGGTATCTCTTCTTGTTGATATTGTTTTGCTAATGAATAGAGTCCAATTTGGTTGGGTCACTTTAACACTATTGAAGTGAAGAAATAGGTGATCTTGGGAACCCTAAATGCAGACCTTTGAGTACTATGTAAAAGTAAATGAGATTTGTACACAAATATTATGAAGATCTTGCAATTGTAAGACCAATTGCAAGGGATTGGATTATGAAGTCAGACTCATCAAACGGAGTAATATCCTTTATTGTGATCTAAATTTAATAATATTGTGTTTGTGAGTTTGGTTTCATTCACAGTTGTAAGACCAATTGCAAGGGATGACTTGGTTCTTGGAGGAGGACTTGATATAGGGTTAGGGTCTTGCTTTTCTCATTTTGAAGCAGAATCTATAAGAAGAGAAGATATTTTTTGTGTTTTCCCCTTGGAAGGGTTTTTCCCTGGCTTGGAGTGTAGATCTTGTCTCCATTGTCCATATTTCTTTTCTCTTGATAATTTTTTAATGAAAATATCTAATAAATAAACACAAGAAGATTAATAAAATTCACAAGCAATTATTAAGATTAAGGAGAAGAATCGATTTAATAGTTTCCCTACTACATTCTCCAACACCAATCTATGTTCCAAATGTCAAATATGGAACATTCTAATTCAACTGATAATTCATATAAGGATGCCAAAAAATACAATATTATAAAAGTCCTCTCCAAAATTAAATCCAATGCTACACTACTTGATTTGGATTAGGCTCCTAAGCAGAGTGCCAATTTGAAAAAATTTCTTCAAAAATAAGTAAATACACCTGCTTCTTCAATATCCATCACTAAGATGGAAAATGAGAGTGAACCCTTCCAAAACCAATAAGTTGAAGTAGTAACAAATTACAGGTAGCTTAAGAACCCTCCCTCTCAAGTCTTAATGAAGATATTTGATAATATATCCCATTGTTGTCTAATAGATGGAGGCTCTGGCCCGAATGTCATTTCCAAAACAATCATGGAATAACTCATACTTTCATGCACTAATGAAATTCCTATAAACATGTTTTCATTCAACAAACAAAAGCAAGCCACGGTTGGTGAAATTAAAGATCTCTCATTAGTCATGTGTTCTCATCTTGAAATTCATACATGTAATGTCCAAGTTATTGATATGACTATTGGAAATTATTCGATAGTTCTTGGTAGATATTTGCAATCATTAACCGGTGGCTATTATTCTAGATGCTTCTCATCTTATCATCCATAAAGGTCCTAAAATATAATCAAATATAGGGAGGAAATAATTGTGCCTTAGATCGAAAACCTTCCCCAACCATCAGTCAAATACATACAGGGAGACTTACGGATTTATTGCATCTTCAATGAAGAAGAAGTTGGCAACCCAAGTAATGGGAGTGTTACTTCATATTATAATTTAATTTGGCATATACTCTCTGGCAGGGCATCATCACAAGAAGTAAATGGAGATGGTGTATTTTTACAAAATCATTTCCGCAAATCTCATTCCTTTTCTTACCACTTGAATTTCACATGCACTAACAATAATTTAGAGTTTGAGGCTTGTTGATCCAGGTGGATATTGGTGGCCACTTACTTATTCCACCTAGAACTCCTTTGATTTCTTCAGTTTCCTTGATTATAGCATCATTCACTATTTTTAGCATTTTATTGGGTCCTGAACTTCTGGAGTTGTTTTGACCCCATAAAAGGTGCTTTCTTGAGGTCCATTGCAGTATTCAACAACCCCCCATTTATTTTTATTTTTATTTGTAGTAATTAATAACTAAATGGGGACCCTTGTTTCATTTTAATAAAACTTTTTAATTTTTAGTAAACATAGGACATTTTTAAATTTGTTATAAAATCACTTAGGCTTGAAATTTTCCCTCATTGAAGCTCATTTATTAGAGGATCAACCCTTATAATGTTACAATAAATCAAAATCCTGATAGGCCCTCTTTTCACAAAATTGATGCATTATCAGAAAGAAAGAAAAAAATAAATATATATATATATATATATATATATATATATCAAACTCTTATTATGTCGTAACTTTCCTTTTATGAAAGTTACGATAAATTCATTCCCTGATAAAACTTTCCTGGCATTTATTTTATTCATTAGAAAGGTGTTTGCTAAAAGGTTAATATAAATCACACGCCCCCTTTTAAAATGAATATTATAAGAGTCATCGGCCCCATAGATGCCACTTGACATATCGGCCCTTCGCAATATCATGACTTTCTAAGTGTTCCACTTACAATACTCATCACTTCTGATATCTCCCATCTCTCATACCTTCCTCCTCTGATATCTAACACCTCCCATATTCCTCCCCTCTGATACCATGAGAACTCTGATATTCCTGTTTAAAGCTATTATCGGGATTTTCATATCGGGAGCTCATTCTTTAAACTTCCAATATGCCACCTCCAATATATAAATCCTGATATCACTTCCTGCCTCTGCTTATATTCATTACTTCTTCAAATATCATTTATCATAAGTTACCAATATCGTAACTTTCTAATGCATCTCCAATTCATTCCTCCGATATTTTTCTTCCGATACACTAATGTGGGCAAACCCACGTGAATTCACGTTTTGGAATTTAATATTTGAAAGTGGTGAATTTATAGTTTTCGAGATTATAAACATCCTCATTCATTTCAATTCGATTCTATCATAATTCGCTCTTAAAAATGGAGATTTTTGTGTAAAAGTAGTTATTTGTGCTAAGCCTTTGCTCTAAAAAAGTTACTGCTCAGACCTGTGTTTTTCATTACAGGCTACTCCCTACTAGTGTAACTCTAAAGAAATGTCTAAAGCAACAAAAGCAAAGAAGAAACGTGCTACTCAGCAACAATCTATCGCTCCTCCAACTAAAAACGTTAATACGCTAGGATTATTTTCCGACACAATTTGTTCTCTAGATTTTGGATGTTCCTCTTGGGAATCTATCTATAAACTATTTGAGGATGAAGGACTCAGGGTCACAAAAAAAAACAATTACAGTAGAGGATTCTACACTAGTCTCCAATACTACTTACAGTGATGTGGCCAATTCATTTTTGTAAAAGATTGCGGCCTGGCCCAAAATCCTTCCTTATATGGACATGGTTCGATAGGTCATTGACAACTTGAGAATTTTAGAAATAAAGTCCATGAAACATAAGCATACAGTCATTGGATCATTCACCAGTAGCAATTTGAGCAAAATGTACCATTTTCCAGAGCCTCAGTGCAAATATAACAAAAAAGTTTTGGATAAATTCATGTGCAAACATGACCATGTGTCAAAGCCTATTAGGGCATGGAGAAGATATCCAAACAAACATAAGCGAGAGGAAAAGGGTAATTAGGAAGTTGAATCTCTTATTGGTCCCTAATTCCAAATAGTTGTTATGATGTGTAGACTCCTAGCTTACTCTAATACACATAAGTTTTTTGATCAATGGACACCATTGATTGATGGAGCTTCAGAAGGTTATATATTTGATTGGGGAAATATATTCTCAGATAACCTAGCTACTCATATCCAGAATTATAGGAGTAAATGTAAGGTTTCAGAAAATATAATTCCTCTCTATTACATGAGTGCCTATGTAATGGATGCCCTGTGTTTCACTATGGACTTCACCTCTATGGGATGGAAGTGGACCTTAGAAGACCCGACCCCTATCCACATATATCACGATATTCTTTGGGACTCAAAGTATCAGGCTTACTTTTATAAAATTTGTCATGGAGTAATGTTGCCTATTTAACAAATCATTTTTTATAAGAGAACTCATAGGATTTCCCAGGAAGCCGAAACTGACTTGCTCTAGGTTGGAAACTAGTTCGATGAGAAGTTATTTACCTATTTCCAAGTCTTTGGTAGTCTTTCTAAACCCCATGTCTTACCTCTATATGTCCCTAAAATTCTTATTGCTTAAGAAATAGCATATCAGACCATAGGGAATGTTATTTCAAAAGTATTAAAGGAGTCTAATAAGAAAATGTGGCTTTCTTTTCCTATTCATTGTGATATATATGCTTTGGATAATTTCAAGCATGCGAGCATTGAAATTAATGCTATCCTTGAGTTCAATTTCCCCACCATTCCTAACAGGTAGTATGATCCCCATCAAATTGTCAAAAAGGTTACCACATAATTAAGCATCAGGCAATTTACTCATGAACCAGACAAGTTCGATGATCTATTTGAAAAATCTTCTACCTATTCAATGGTTATGAGACAAGCAGCAAAACAATTGACTCCACAAGAGATGATTAAATTAACCCAATATAGATCTACAAGGCTAGCTAATTTTCCTATGGATTCATTAAAGATTACTCAATAAAGAATGGTTCAGGATCATGTTATAATTTTTGGTTCCACACAGATTACTAATATGGCTCAATCAAAAGAAACAGTTGCTTCCTCCTCTTTGTGGGCTAAAGGTCTTTTGCCTAATATCAAGCTTGAGGAAAAATGGGAACAATATAACCAAGTTTTGAAGGCTAATGAACCACAAGTTTTAAAGACTCCCTTACAAGAGAAGGTACCAGATACTTCTAAAAGAATGGAACAGACTCTGATGACAGCAAAGGCCTATGACAAGCCTTTAGGAGCTGAAGACATTGAAATTATACCAGCGTTCCCAACGTCTGAGGTTGTATTAAGGGTTGAAAAAATTCCTCCACTTGATATATTTTAGAGTCCTCAGCATAAGGTTGTTTTCAAAAGAGAGAGGAAGAAAAGGAAAATTGATCAGTCCCAGGCTTTAGTTCCTGGGAATGATTCTTTTGAAGTAGTATGGAAAGGCGCTTTGTCCAATCCTATAGAGGATTTGGGAAGGCTCACCCAATTCACGAGAGCCTATGCTTCAGCAACAAGGGATAAAGCCATAGAAGTGCAGCAGCTGTTGAAAGAAAAGGAAGATAGGATTATGAATTTGGAACAGAGTTTTGGGATCGAAAAAAAAAAATGTTGATAAATGGAAAGGACAAAGTGCTGAACTCCGAGACAGTTTTCATGCCCTCAAAGTTCAATATGACACTGATTTTCAGGCCCGAGAAATTCAAATACAGGAATTGCATAACATGATTGAACAATTAAGTGTTAATCCTGAATTGACAGATTTCAAGAAGGAAGCAAGAGAGTTAAACACTCTCCTTGTCCAACAACAAGTTTTATTTTGTCAAAAATTGGCCATTATCCGTGATTTGTGCCATACAGCCAGTTCCCTAGTTGATCAATTATCAAATATCATAAGTTATTTTGATGATATTGAAGAAAAAATTGCAGGTTTCCTTATGTGGCAAGACAGCACTAATGAAAGATTAGATAATATTCCTAGAATTGAAGAGTCACACCAGGAAATAGTCTTTAGAGAATGGGAGATTCGTCTTAAACATACGGAGGCAACAGTGTTCAATGCAAGAGATATTTCTAATAATCTCATTGAGACAATTAGTGATAAATTATTCCAAGAAAATATCATATCAAATTTACCCGAGGGAGCATTTCCAAATATTAAACCACTCACTAAAATGTGGCAGGAGTCATCCAAAAGGCGAGCCAAAATAATAGATCAGCGATCTAAAATTGACTTGGAAATCCATTGGCAGTTTTTAGTCAAACCACACAGCCAGTGGTTGATGCTCAGTTGTCTATCCAATACCACCACTCACATGTTGCCAACATTAAGGGACGCAATATTTATCAGCCAGATGTGGATTGAATTGAAATCTCCAACCGAATTAAAGAATATGATAGATGTCTACAAGCTACAGCAGCGAATGAAAGAACAGTCCTCTTCACAGGCCTAGATGATTTGTTACAAGAAATTCTAAATATGTCTCTTTTGGTTTATTTTAGCTTCGTTTGTTAGAACTGCTTCAGGTTGTTACTCTATTTTTTATATTTGTATTTTATTTTGAAATTATAAATCCCCTCCATTTGTAATGAGAAGGGGTTCTGAATTTTTGAAAGAAGGCTCAAGCTTGCACTACTGTAACTTCAGTTTTTCTTAATACATAGTTGAACCATCGCCATTTTTCTCATGAGCAGAGTAACAATTTATCAGGTACTATTATTTGTTTATTATTTCTTTGTTTAAGAGTTGAATGGAAATCTAATTTTGTTTATCATATATGTGTTATGGAGATCATGCATCTTCACTACTGATATGTTTGATTGGAATTATATGTTATGTTTAAACAACGAGATCTCATATATGTGACAAATTTATCATCATTTAATTAACTATCATTCTTTGTTTTAACCTCATAATCACATGATAATATATATTTTCATGTTGCTTATGAAAAAAAAAAACACATATACAAATATCTTTCTGGGGATAGATATTAATTTTAAGTAATATTTATTTTCATTTTTAACTATATCAGAGCTTTATACTTGTACTCAATTCATTTCTTATAATTTTATTTTAAGGGAAATTGGTCCCATAATCCCAGTTAAAGCCACCATTCCAAACGGAAAAGGATTTGCTCTAAGGTCTCAACTGGGTGGTTTTCCCCCAATGTTGAGGTAGACATTTTGAGCCTTCAACATTTTTGGCGCTAGAAGGAGGGCCATCAGACTATGAATGGAAACAAGGTCTAATCCCAAATCAAAAATTCATTCTAAGAGTCAGTCTCCCTCGAAGTCACCACCAACTTCAAGATCCCATTCCAAATCCCCTAATCCTAGATCTGGAGTTGTTGAAACAACCACTAAATCTCCTAGCACACTTCCAAAGCCAGTTGGTCAAACCTTGGTAGAAACACCTATAGAGTCCCCTGAGTTTCAGACTTTGATTTAGAGATTGGTAGGAATTTCCATTTCGAGAGAAAAATATGCTCAATCTGATTTATCTGAAGGAAGTACTACCTCATCCATACAGTCTTCTAGTGTGTTAACTAGATTTCAGAGTGAGAAACCACGAGTCAAACCTTTTGAGTTTCCATTACCCACTCATAGAAAAAAATAAGTAATCCAGAGACTCAGTCTTCAGCTAGTGGGATTACATCATCCTCTCCACCTCATACTCCTTTTGTCGATCCCGCTTCTTCCCATACTCCTTTACCTTCTTCTTATCATCCTTTGATTCCTTCCATTCACATTCCTCAATCATAATCAACTGGTGTTATTGTAATCAGTAGCGCTATAGGGGAAACCTCTTCAACTACTCAATCTCCTACAACCTCTACATCATCTGCAACATCCTTTGTTCCTAGTACTCCCAAAATGGAAAATAGACCATCGAACAACCCAGATGTAGTTCAGATGACACCACCATTACATCATCTTCCCAAACATACAGAGAGATGGCTACCCAAGTTTAATCTTGATAATGGTTTTCCTGCAAAGGAACGCCTTCACAATTTCATGTTGTCCATCAATCTCAATGGAGTCACATAAGAGAATTGTCTTTGCGCACTTTTTCCTTACACATTTGAAGGATCTGCAGGGTCTTGGAATTTCTCTCTTCCTGTTAGATTAATAACAAATTGGGATATGTTTGAACAACAGTTTTTGTTAAAATTTGGGGATGATCGAACAACAACTACATTAATTAATGTTTTTTCAAACCTCAAAACCAATCCAAATGAGAAAATCAAGGATTTCAACTCAATATTTAACAAATTGCTAAATAAAATCCTAGACACTTCCATACATGGTACTGATGTGCAGATTGAATGATACATTGGTGATCTTCCTTCAAATATTGTTATGTTCATAGATAGAGCTAATAAAACAATACTACTTGACAACATGAAAGAAGCTTTATCTGTCAAAAAGAGAGTTCTAGCTCTTGACAAGAAATGTGCCATTGAAGAAAGAAAGCGGACCAAGAAAGTGACTTTTAAAGAGGAATATAAGAAAAGGACTCCTAAATACCCTTATGATTTGGAAGGATTACAGAAGGTTTTGAAAACAATGTCCAATGAAATGGTTGAAATTAAGAAACAAGTTGTGGAATCTTCAAAGAAATATTTTTGGCCTTTCAGAAGAAATCATCCATCACAACCTCTTATTGATATATCAAATGTTGAATTTGATGAAGATGATGAAGAAGACGAAACATATCTATCTGCTAATGAAACACAAGAAGAGGAGATAGTTGAAGCTCATGGTTTATGGGACTTCATATTGACCACTTCAGAAAATAAAGAAGAAGAAGAAGAAGCTTTGCCAATAAGTACTAGAAGTAAGGGACTAGTTGATACTGCTTCATCAAATAAAACTCAAAAGTCTCCCACTCCTTCTACTAAGGACAAAGGTATGATCAAAAAGTCTTCTACTCCATCTTCTGATTCTGCTCCAACTACTTCCAAATCTCCTTCATCATCTAAAACTTTGATAGTTTTTGATAGCATTGAATATAATATTGTAGAAGACATGAAAAATATCAAAGCTAACATTTCCTTATATGAGGTCAGTAAATTAAAACAACAAAAAATTTTACTCAATGAATTAAATGTAGTCCCTGCATCTCCATTACCTTCTATTGTTGTTACTACGAAAGCCTCAAAAGGGAAAGGAAAACCTCCAAATGTCCCTACAGATAAAATTGATTCTTCCGATGCTATTTTGATTGGAGATAGATGAAATTCCCACACTCCTTTTCTCTTGATTTTTTAAATTTTTAATAAGAATGTTCACAACTGTTTAGTATATTCTGGTGCATCATCCAATATCATGCCTTATTTAGTTTGTCTCAAATTGAATATTTCACCTTAGAAATATGTTGTTCAAATTGTTCAATTAGACCGGACAAAATTCAAAGTCTTATGAGAGATCAATGTTGTCTTGATTAGATTATTTTCAAATACAAACGTTTGTCAAACACAGAAATCCCTGAATTCTATGGCCTTATTTTAAGCAAGGACTGGTCTGAGAAACTACATGGTTACTTTGCGATTGACAGGTCACATCTTTGGCTTTCCTATAACAAAAAGCCTAATCAAATTCGTGTTGATAGGGAAAAACATGAAGTAATGTGTGACTGATTTAGATTAGGAGAATGAACCAGTAGTATTTACAAACAACATTTTTGGAAATTATTCTCTTGAATCTTTCTTTGGAAATTTCCCAACTCACAACTCTCCATTTTTATTTGATTCTGTTTCATCCCAGATCAGAAAATTTTCTCAAACATATTCATATAGATGTATCATATTGTATAAAATCATGTAAATAAGTGTGACAATTTGTTTTGGACTCTTTACTTTGATGGATCAAAATCTAATGATGGTGCAAGAGCTGGTTGCATCCTTGTAAACCATGATGGAGAAAAGACCATGCTTGTATGTAGATTGGAATTTTATTTTACTAAAAATATTGTTGAATATGAAGCATTGATACAGGGCTTGCAGAAGGCCATTAGTCTTGATGTCAAGTATCTTAAAGTTTTTGGTGATTTAGATATTGTCATAAAGGAACTCAGAAACAACATCCATTATGTTTCTAATCACCTCAAACTTTATCAATCTATGATCGAAGATCTAACTTCTCATTTCACCGCATTCAATATAGCTCTGATCCAAAGATTATAGAATGATAGTGTTGACCTCCTATCCAGTGTTGCTTCAAAGCTAATTCCACATGAATATTTTAGTCTTGATAGATTTTCAATTGATTTAATTTTTCATCCCTCCATTCCAAATAACATAACTAACTGGCGTGTATTTAACAATGACAATGACATCCTAAGTTTTTTAACTTCTGAAGGGTCTTACTCTGATAAAATCATTGATGAACATGAACATGATAGGAATCTAAACAAGGTTTCTAAATAGAATTATTTGCCTAAACCCGTAGTGAAATTGGAATACTTATATGATTTGAAAGATAGATTCAAAAAGGTTACCAATTGCAAACTTCAAAGCTCTACTTTAAGATTCGAATTGGTTAACCTAGGGTCTGATCATAAACCCCATAACATCAATTTAGGCCTTAGACTTACACCAGATGAAAGATCTTCTTTCATACATCTGTTGAAAAGATACAAGGATGTATTTGCTTGGAGTTATGATGATCTTAAAACCTATGACACATCTATCATTCAACACACCATACCTATGCTGCCAGATGTAAAACCAATTCAAAAAAAACTTAGGAAGATTCACCCAAATCTAGAAGCTCAAATTAAGACCGAGTTAAATAAGCTACTCAAAGCCAAAATCATCTTCCCGGTTAGACATTCCAAGTGGGTTTTGAATCTTGTGCCAGTTAGGAAAAAGAATGGAGACATTCGAATTTGCATAGATTTTAGGAATTTAAATAAAGCATGTGAAAAATATAACTTTCCTTTTCCTCCGATGGAACAAATTTTGCAATTTTTGCAGGTTCTAAATTGATGTCTTTCTTAGATGGTTTTTCAAGTTATAATCAGATCATTGTCCATCCTGAAGATAGACTAAAAACCACATTCATAACCAAATGGGGAACATATGCTTATCAGAAGATGCCTTTTGGATTGATTAATGTTGGAGCTACATTCCAGGGAGCCATGGATATTACTTTAAAAGGTTTAATCGATAAATTAGTTGTTATGTACTTAGATGACATTACAAATTATTCAAAAAAGAGGAGTAATCATCTTCATGACTTAAAACAAATCTTTGAAAGGTGCAGAAAATTTGGAATCTCCTTGAACCCTCAGAAATCATTCTTTTCTCTTAGTGAAGGTAAGCTTCTAGGATTTGTTGTTTCCAAGGAAGGAATTTGTATATACCCTGAACAAATTAAGGCAATATCGGAAATCTCCTTGCCTCACAACAAAAAGTCCATGCAATATTTTCTTGGCTAGATATATTTTGTCAAACGATTTATCCTAGATTTTTCACAAATTGTCTTGCCCTTACAAACCATGATAAAAAATAAAGTAGTTTACAAATGGGGACAAACCAAAAGAAAGGATTTTGAATCAATAAATTAAGCCATCATAGATGATCCTTCATTATCAACACTTGAATTTTCTAAATAATTTGTTCTATACACTTTTGCTTTTGAACAATCCTGTATAGCAGTGTTGACCCAACCCAATGAAAAACAAGTTGAAGCTCCCATTGCCTTGTTTATTTCCAATCTACAAAGAGCTAAGATAAAATATTTAGAAGTTGAAAAACAAGCTTTTGCAGTTTTTAATTCAATAAATCATTTTAGACCTTTCCACCTAAAAGCACATACGAAAGTAATTGTTCCTTTCCTTGTGGTCAAACAATTGCTTATCCAGAAGGAATTAGGGAAAAATAGGGCTAATTGGGTTACTTCCCTACAAGAATACAACCTAGAGATAAATCCAACTAATAGTAAGAGGTCAAGGTTTTTGTATATTAATAATTGGAGTTTTTGACACTTCAGTTGATGAAGATTCAAGTAATAACATTCAAATTTCATACATATGACCTGCTGACACTGAATCTCAATATGTTGATTTAATTTTGTATTTAAAAAATGGTTATGCTCCAATAGAACTCAATTACAAAATAAAAATATCTTTGAGGCTTAAATTTAATCAGTATCAACTTGTCAATAATGTCTTGGCTAGAAGAAATTATGATTATGTCTTACTAAGATGTGTAGAGAAAACTGAAGAAGAAAAATTTTTGCAGGAATTACACGATGGACCAATTGGTGGACATTATAGTGGGGACACTAATTCTCATAAGATCCTTCATGTTGGTTACCATTGTACGACTCTATTCAAATATGCTCATGCTTATGTTAGAAAATGTAAAGTCTGCCAAGCAGCTTCAGGAAGGGAAAAGAACCCAGCCTTTCCTTTGCAGCCAGTTAACAATGAGCAACCCTTTAAGCAATGGGGATTGGATATTATATGTGAGATCATTCATCACTCTTATAAATAGCATAAGTACATTTTGACTGTTACGGACTATTTCACCAAGTGGGTGGAAGAAATACCCTTGAAGGTGGTCAATTCTAAAACTATAATCAATTTTATTGATCAATTTATAATCACCAGGTTTGGCATTCCATTTTCCCTCATGTTTGGAAATGCCTATTATTTTTCTGGAAACGATATTACCGAATTTGCACTCAAGAGAGGTTTTAAACTCAAATATTATGCAAACTATTGTCCTCGTGGAAATGGCTTAGTAGAATCCACCAATAAAAACCTCATAAGGATCATTAAGCGAACTATTGACCAAAATCAAAAGAATCAGCACAAAGTTCTGGTCTTTGCCCCATGGGCTGACAAGATTACTCATAAAACCTCTCTAGGCACATCTCCCTATCATTTAGTGTATGGAAAAGAAGTTATCTTACCTCCTAATCTAGCTCTTCCTTCACTAACTCTAGTGCAATCTATAAAGGAACAACATTTCTCTGCTTTACAGTTGAGAATGTCCCAAATTCTACAATTAGAGGAAGAAAGAGATGAAGTCAAACAAGCTCATGCTCACCATCAAAAATTGGTCAAGTCTTCATTTGATGCAAGTTTAGTAAGTGATTAAAAATTTGAAATCAGTGACTTAGTTCTGAAATGGGATAAGGCCCATGAATAAAAAGGTAAACACACAAAATTTCAAAAATTGTGGCTTGGCCCATTTCATATCATTGAGAAACTATGCCCATCAACCTTTATCCTTCAATATTTATAGGGAAAGAGGGATGCTCTTCTTGTTAATGGGCTAGTTTTGAAAAAACTTATCCTGTTGTAAATATGTGAATAATCATATGTACAAATTGGTGTCTTTAGCTTAGTGGTGTTGGGTAATACTATGTTGACTTTATATTGGGGTCTCTCATCATTAACATGAAGTTTTATTAATTAAATAAGAATTTATTAGAAAGAGATTATAACATTGAAGTTTAATATTGTATTTATTATAATCTCTGAAATTTTTATATCCATTAATTTGTAAATATTTCACAACTTGAAAGATTATAAAATCTTGGGCTCCTTTGATTAGTCATGGACAATTTCTTTTAAAAAATAAAGACTATTTTGAATTTTTAGCATCTTTTGACTTTAATCGTCATCCACAACTCTTAAGGAGTAATTTTACCTCCCCATCCACTATTTTACATTTTTTAGAGTGTAATTCAAAAGTATTTAAAAACTTGAAAGATGAGAGGTCTCATCATGAGCCAACTTACCATGATCATGGGAAACTAATGATGTTGACATTATCATGACTGATCACCAAGCCAGGATAATGGATTATGGCTACATAACTATAAGACAAGAGGTCCCATCATGAGCTGGCTTGTTCAATATCAATATAACTTGTGAATTGTGTTGTCATTATCTGGCTACCAAACTAGAACAATGGCTTTCAAGCAGCTAAAAGAAAAATTAATACCTCTAAAATATTACTATAAGTGGATGGGATACTTGTATTATTTAGTTAAACAGTAAACATGTTGAGGCTATGGAGGTTTGATGGCACCAGTGGCTCTATCAGTGACAAGTAAATCTATATTAACGCCAAAATTATATATTTCTATATTTTATCTTTACAGCTAATTAAATAACTAACAAAGATAATGAATATTTTTATCGATAACAAGTTTTGAAAATTTACAAAATAATGAGTTCTTTTATTCAGAGTAATCTTAATCAATCTAAATTTCAAATATTTACATCTTTCTAAGTCTTTTTCCTTAGTTGTTAAAATTTCATTTACTTTTACATATATAATTGTTTTTCACACTATGTCGCCAATTATTGTAGTACTCAACAACCCCCCATTTATTTTTATTTTTAGTTATTAATAACTAAATGGGGACCCTTCTTTCATTTTAATAAAACTTTTTAATTTTGAATAAAGATAGGACATTTTTTAATTTGTTGTAAAATCTCTTAGGCTTGAAAGTTTCCCTCATCGGAACTCATTTATCGAAGGATCAACCCTTATAATGTTACAATAAAACAAAATCTCGATAGGCCCTCTTTTCACAAAATCGATGCATTATCGGAAGGTTTTTATCAGACTCTTATATATTGTAACTTTCCTTTTAAGAAAGTTGCGAATTGTAACTTTCCTTTTAAGAAAGTTGCAATAAATTCATTCCCTGATAAAACTTTCCCGACAATAACTTTATTCATTAAAAAGGTGTTTGCTAAAAGGTTAATATAAGTCATGAGCCCCCTTTTAAAACGAATATTATATGAGTCATTGGCCCCACAATTGCAACTTGACATATCAACCCTTCACAATATCATAACTTTCAAAGTGTGCCACTTACGATACTCAACACTTCTAATATCTCCCAGCTCTAGTACCTTCCTCCTTCGAGATCTAACACCTCTGATATTCGTCCCTTCTGATACGATGAGACCTCTGATAGTCCAGGATAGCTATTATCGATATTTTCTTATCGAGAGCTTGTTTTTTAGACTTTAGATATGCCACCTCCGATATAGAAATCTCGATATTACTTCTCACCTCCACTTATAATTGTTACTTCTTCACATATCATTTATCGGAAGTTACCAATATCGTAACTTTCTAATGCGTCTCCAATTCGTTCCTCTGATATTTTTCTTCTGATATGCTGATGTGGGTAAACCCACGTGAATTCACGTTTTGGAATTTAATATTTGAAAGTGGTGAATTTATAGTTTTCGAGATTATAAACATCCTCATTCATTGCAATTCAATTCTATCATAATTCGCTCTTAAAGATGAAGATTGTTGTGTAAATTCATTATTTGCCTTAAGTATCTCATCTGAAAAAGTTATCACTCAGACATGTGTTTTTCATTACAGGCTAGTCCAAACCAGTGTAACTCTGAAGAAATGTCTAAAGTAGTAAAAGAAAAGAAGGAACATGATGCTAAGCAACAATCTTCCACTCCTCCAACTGAAAACACTGATATGCTAGGATTATTTTCCAACATAGTTTGTTCTCTAGATTCTGAAAGTTCCTCTTGGGAATCTATCTATAAACTATTTGAGGATGAAGGACCCAAGGTCACATAAAGAACAATTACAGCCGAGGATTCTACCCCAATCTCCAATACTACTTACAGTGATGTGGCCAATTCATTCTTTCATAGGATTGTGGCATGACCTGAAATCCTTCCTTATAAGGACATGGCTCAATGGGTTGTTTACAACTTGAGCATTGCAGAATGAAATTTCATGACACAAAAGAAAACAGTCATCAGATCATTCACCAGTAGCAATTTGAGATCAATGTACCATTTTCCATAGCCTTAGTGCAAATATAACAAACATTTTGTGGAGAAACTCATGAGCAAACACGACCATGTGTTAGAGCCTATTACAGCACGAAGAAGAGATCATAATAAGCATAAGCGAGAGGAAAAGGGTAAGTATGTAGTTGACTTATTGGTCCATATTGCCAAATAATTGTTATGATGTGTAGACTCTTTGCTTACTCTAATACACACAAAAATTATGATCAATGGACACCGCTGATTGATGGAGCTTCAAAAGGTTATATCTTTGATTGGGAAATATACTGTCAGATAACCTAGCTACTCATATCTTGAATTTTGTAAGTGTAAGGTTTCAGAAAATATAATTCTTCCCTTTTACATGAGTGCCTACGTAATGGATAACTTGTGTTTCACTATGTACTTCACCTCGAAGGGATAGAAATGGACCTTAGAAGGCCCGAAATCTATCCACATATGTCACCATATTCTTTCGGACTTGTTGATGGCATTTGACCCACCAACATTCAGGGGATCTCCCCAATATGAAGTCCCAACTAGACCTCAAACCATTTGGAGTAGGAGTCCTAATAGTGGGTGGTAGTGTAATGCCTTGACCACGGTAGTGCACAGAGGTAAGTAAGATAAGTTTGGGTGAGAGCAAGTGTGTGTCCCTGCGAAGAGTCAAGTGCGATGCATGAAGGTTCTAACACATGAAGGGGAAAAGGAAGTGTGCCCCTTAGAATCCTATAATATTACGTAGCTTGAAAGGAACACACGAGCGAAATGACATGACAAGCTAAAATTTAGAATATTCCACAAATTAAAGTGATGACTTAATCCAACAACACGCATTCAATAGGATTCATACAATTGCATACAAAGCATATTATAATAAAATGTGTAAGTTAAACAACATACATTGCTAAAGCAACTAGAATAGTCCAACTAAAATAACAACATATGAATGAAAGTGTGTTGGCTCTATTATTATTATTATAAGTGAAAGTTCCATCCATACATACACCATCGATGACCACTAGCCTCAATAATGGAACATTACCATCAAGAACACATGATCCTCCAAAGAATTATACTTGCTCTATGTTGTGGAGAATCTAAGGCTGATCACAATACTCCTAAGCCTTTTCGAAGCCTAAGCCTAGCCAAAATCTTGGCTCCTGGAAGCCTGTCCTATGAGTTATGAGGTTATATTTATAACAAAGGGTGGGGTGACCCTTGAAATTTCCCTTTGTGACTCTTTGACTTTCCTCATGACTCTTCAAATTCTTTTACAAATAACTCATTACATAAAATGGTGACCTTTCACATTCCACTAATGACACTTGGAATTTCACTTACAACATATTCATAAATATTATTGCATCTTCCACATGTACCCATGTGAGAAAAAATCGGTTAGAGACATCCTAACAAGACGAAAACATTATGACTACTAAGTTTGGGGAAAGACCAACTCGGGATCCTCCACTTGATGCTTCTCGATCACATACTGATGCTAAGCTTGGTACTGTATGATGATGTCCCCAAACTATTTGATGGTTTATTTCTGATAGTGGACTCTTGCCTCCATAGAATCTGGGTATATGGTCTCGAAACCTGTGTCCAACTCATTATGAATCATGTGCAGCATGGTATTGACCATGACCGGACCACCAACATACTTCTGCATGTTATGTGTGCTAAGAACCAAGTCTTCCCTGGTGACCTCTTGCCTTACTTGCTCCATGTACTCATCGATCTCTAGTCAAACTTGGTTCTTTGGTTTAGCCTCGGTGAGGGAACTGATTGATGGGATCCTGTGTGTTCTCACCATGACATCTAAATTGTTGTACATTCGCGCATATGAGGCATGTATGTTGCTGATGAATGGGATGAGTTGCTCATAGTTCTAGATCAACAACCATACTTTTTCTTTCTCTAGCTCTGCCTATGGCTTCATCTTCTTGGCTAAATGTAGCGGGGCCCCCTTGTACCACATTGTCCACTCTTGTGCATGGGCGATGGGATTATGTATGTTTGTGAGAGTTTGAACAAAATATTTGCTCCATTGTTGTAATCCATGTACACGGAAAATTTTTGTATGCACAGTGACAAATCCGTCATAGAGCTTATGCCTGGTACTCTCAAGTGTTGATACTTCATCAAGTATCATTGTCCTCATCTTTCCAAATGTGGAAACTACATTTTGCTCTGATGCTTGGAGTTTTTCTGCCTCTTACCAATAGCCTGCAAGTTCTTTGCCAATTTTTCATTCTCAGTTGTCAAGTGTTGAAAATTTGAGCTTGTTTCTCCTGCACAGCCTAAGATGGCTTGGGAAATGGTAGTTGGATGTTTCTTGGTGTATGACACTATCACCCTTTCCTTGATGAATGTCTTCCTCTACTTATGGATGTTCCAACTCTTTGACTTGTATGGGCATTGTTTCCTCCATCATCGCGCCTTGCCTTTGTTCTTCTTCTTGTTTATGCTTCTCTTCTTGTTCTTTCTTCCTCAACTCTCGTTCTTCCTTTGGCTCTTGTTCTGATTTCTACGATCTTAGTTCTGCTACCTGCAAGCTCTGCTTTTCTCTCTTCATCTTCTCTACTGTATGTGACCCTTGCTTCCTT